>JAOWBW010000462.1:0-600000 GCA_026119855.1 Campanula takesimana
TGTCAGGTAGTGGTGCAACAACTACCTAGGACTACAAGACAAAACCAAAGGACACAAATGACAGCTCAACCAATGGGTTTCGACAGCACTGTACCTTCAGATTTGATTCAAATCTTTAACCAACGGTCACAAGGGTGCTCTGCCTATAAATAGCCTCCATTATTAATAATGAAGGTTGCTGAGCTTCAAAAGATTCATTCCCAAGTATTCAAGTTTGCTTTGAAGAGTTAAACCAGATATTCATATCTTCAAACTATCTCCATTAAAAACCAGTTCTTCATCAAAGCTTCAAAGCCTAACAACCATTCATACTAGCCTTTACACCGAAAAGAATTTATGTGCTCAACCATCATTTAGATACTTAGAGCATTTGATTTCTTTCACACACACACCCGATTTATATGATCACATAGATTATATACTTCGAAAACACCGCGTTGGATTATAGCTTAGGTTTAGACTTATTGTTTAGAGTTTAGATTCATCTTGTAAAACCTCCTCTTAAATTAATACAAGTCTCTATAGCTATTAGAAAATCTAGACTAACCATCTAGGTAGAGGACGTAGTTAGTTAAGAACGAACCTCTTCAATTTGTGTGTTTGATTTTATTTTCTGTCTTGATAATTTATCTTTCTTGTTTGTGGTCTTGAACTTGCTTCCATACACGAAATGACTTGAAGATGAATTGTGTTTTCTTTAAACTTTAAGTTTAACTATTTGTTGCACTATAGTGTTTTCTCAACCCCGAGTCAAACTTCCCAACTCTTTAACTACCTATTTGGCCAAACCGCAAACTCCGCTGTGCATTTATCAGTTCGGTTCCTTGTGCCTTGAACCGCAGTTGGCCAACTGATAAGTACTCGGTTGATTTTAAGGGTATTTTAGAAAAAAAGTTTCGGACCGCTATTCACCCCCCTCTAGCGGTTTCTATACCCTTGTTGACCTCTGGACAACAAGTGGTGGTATCAGAGCTCATCCATCAAACTTGTTTTTACAAGCTTAACCGCTTGGGTGCTGATCCAATGGCAAACACAAACACCCATATGATGCAAACATCAATTCAAATCACTTACCGATTCTGGATGAAGATAGTTTTATTTTTGGAAAGATAGGATGAGAAACACATGATTTTATGTGATCGTAGACTGTGGACCGCAGTTACTGATGGACCATATGTTCCTATGAAAGCTAATCCTCGTGCAGGAACCGCAGGAGAAGAAGCTGAAGTTAAGAAATTAGAAAGTGAATGGACTGATGCAGACCGCATCAATGTGGATTTTGATGGAAGAGCTATGTCCATGCTAGTGTCAGCTATTGACCTGAGGACTCATTCTAAGGTGCTTCACTACAAAACCGTAAAGGCTACCTGGGATGCTATAGTTGACTTTCTGGAAGGAGATTCAGATACCAAGAAGAACCGCCTTTATCAAAGAGAATACTCTTTGACTATTTTGTTAAAGATCCTAAGGAATCTCTTAGACAATGCTATGAGAGGTTTATTGATATTGTTAATGTTTGTTTTTCTCTTGGACATGTCTATTCTAATACAGATTTGAACATGAGATTCATGCAAGCACTTGGTAGCAAATGGCTGATCAAACTACTAACATTGAAGACAACAAGGACTTGGAAGCTCTTGATCTTCGACACTTGTATGCCATGCTGAAGGTTTTTGAATTTAAGCTTGAAGAGGTCCATGAAACCGAAAGCAGATTTAAGACCCTCTCTCTAGCTGCTTTCAACAATACCTCATCTCCTGTCTACAATCCAGACCATCATCAAACCGCTCCTCACTTCACTTGCAAACCGCTCCTCCTGACCAAAATGCTCCTAGATATAATCCTCAAACTGCACCTACTGAGTATTACCAACAGTCTCACCAATCATATCCTCAATCATATCCTCAATCTTATCAATCTTATCAGCAATCTCATCAATCTTACACTCCTCCTCAAAGTTCTTATGCTCAGAGTGTAGGATCACAATCCTCAAGTTCTACTCAAGTTGATTTTGATGAAATGGATGATAAAGAATTTGCTTTGTATGTGAAGAAATACACCAAGTTGAGAAAAAATAATAGATCTCAATTTCCATCCAAAGGCCCAGCAAAGTTTGTCCCTCCAACCAGATTCAACAAACTGCAGATCCAAGACTAGGGATGACTTGGTTTGTTATAACTGCAGACAACCAGGTCACTTTGCTTCAAGTTGTCCCAAACCGAGGTATGAAGCCGCGCCAGCAAAGAAACCATTCAACAAGAAATTCGTGAAAAGAAGAGGAATGGTAGCTGACCAAGGAGATCAACCGTTGACATGGATGGGTTCAGACTCAGATGAAAGTGATGATGAAGAAACTGCTAATCTCTGTCTCATGGGATTTGAAGAAAGAATTGAAATTGACGAAAGCCTTCCACTGCAAAACAACAAATGAAGTCAGTTTCACCTAAGACTCCTGAGGCTAGATCAAGCAGAGCTCCTACAACACCAAACTACACTCCGAGGTTCAAGCAGACCAAAGTCATGATGATCAGGTACTAGAACGTGCAAATATTATATGTCAACAACACACTGTACTTAAAAAGGCATATAAACTAATGGCTGCGGAACTTGAAGAATCCCAACGTGTATGTAAATCCCACAAGGAGGAAATTGAAAATCTCAATCTCCAAATTGCTGGGATATCTACTATTGTGGATGAAAACCGCTATCTGAAGGACAGAACCGAGGTACTTCTCACCCAAATCCATGATCTTACCGTAAAAAGGGATGACCTCCAAAAAGTGACCGATGTATGGACTAAGTCTGGTGTCACCGTGGAACAAATCCTAAATTACAAATTCCTACTTCGGATAAAAGTGGATGGGCTTTAAAACCGATGATGGGTGTAAGTGTCCTTGTCTCTGTGCCGAAGGTGGTGTGAAACCTACTGAACAAACCAAAGAAATTCCTAAGGTTAATCATGCTGGTAAAAAGGGCTCAAAACAAGAAATTAAAAGGCAAAATTATTTCTTTGAGTACCCTAAAAACCAGACTGGGAGAGATTCAAAGTGGAAAGAGAAATCCATAGCGGCTGAGGCAACCAAGGAAGTATTGAGTGATGAAACCGCTCCTAGTCGGTTTAAGGAAATTCCTATCATTTTCCCTAAAGCCGCACCTAAGAGGAAGGTTGAGCTCAAGAAGGTAATCTTTGTTAAAGCCAAAACCGCTGATCCAGTAAAACATGAGAACCAAAGGTCAGTAAAGGGTTTGTAAAACCGCAACCAAAACCTGGATTTATTCATTGTGCTATTTGTGCTGATTTTGGTCATAGTGCTGGTCATTGTCTTTTAAGATTCACACCCAATGCCAAGGGACGTAAAAATCCTAAGGTCAAACAGGTGTGGGTCCCAAAAAAGCTGCTAACCCTAGGACCCAAGGAAAAAGGGGGACCAAAACCTTTCATGTCTATTTTTCAGATTTCATGTTTTATGGCTGGAACCACTAAGAAGAAGAAGGATCTCTGGTATTTGGATAGTGGATGCTCACGACACATGACTGGAGATTCCGAACTACTCTGCAGTTTCATTCAAATGAAAGGTCCCCCAGTAGTGTTTGGTAACAACAAGAAAGGAGAAACAGTAGGATATGGAGCAATCAAACGAGAGGAAAGGTGACTATTGAAAATGTGTCACTAGTAGAAGGACTCAAGCACAACCTTCTCTCCATATCTCAGTTTTGTGACAAAGGAATGAACTGCATCTTCACATCAACTAGCTGTTATATCAAAGATGCTTCCTCTGAAGTCACTCTACTGACTGGAAACAGAACAGGTGATGTTTATATGATAGATTTGAGCAATATTGTTTCTATTGCTGACCTCTGTTTTGTAGCCAAAAATATAAGTGAAAGCAGCTGGTTATGGCATAAGCGGCTCAGCCACTTGAACTTCAAGTATCTAGCAAAACTGCACAGGGATGGTCTAGTAAAAGGACTACCCAAAGTGGCTGACCATCATGATGAAAAGTGTAAAGCATGCCAGCTTGGAAAGCAGCCCAAACAGTCATTTCCTAGTAAAACCGCGCCTTCAACGAACCGCTGTTTGCAACTGCTGCACATGGATTTATTTGGACCTGTCCCAACGCCAGTATTGGAGGAAACCGCTATACACTTGTGGTGGTTGATGATTATTCAAGATATACTTGGGTGGAAATGATGGCCTCTAAAGATGATACTTATGGCATCGTAACCGCTCTCTTTAGACAGCTCTAAACTCAGAAATTGGATGACATTGTTGCCGTGCGTTCAGATAATGGAACCGAATTTACAAACAATGGTATTGCCCAATATTGTGATGATCATGGAATTGATCATAACTTCTCTGCCGCTGGGGTTCCACAACAGAATGGAGTTGTAGAAAGAAAGAACAGGACTTTGATTGAAGCCGGGAAGACAATGATTGCAGAAGCAAAGCTTCCCAAATACTTCTGGGCCGAAGCCGTCAATACCGCATGTTTCACCCAGAACCGCTCCCTAATCATCAAAGTTCACAACAAGACTCCGTATGAATTGTGGCGAGGCAGATCACCCAACATTGCCTTCTTCAAAATATTTGGATGCAAGTGATACATCTTGTACAATGGCAAAGAGCATCGAGGTAAATTTGATGCTAAGGCCGATGAAGGTATTTTTGTTGGTTATTCAAAACACTCCAAAGCTTTTCGCTGTTTCAATAAGACATCTTTAAAAATTGTAGAGTCAGTCCATGTTACATTTGATGAACATAATCTTCTTGAGCCACATATGGCTCCAAATGTTGCTGATGATTTTAGTGGTTTTGAGACAGGTACATCTTACCATAATCATGCAACCGCAAATGACCAACCTACTCAAACCGCTCCATCAGGTTCTCCAGCCGCTCCAAATCAAACCGAAGGTGTTGCTGTAGAACCGCATTCTTCTGATCCCATTCAAACCGTTGATCCAGTTCCAAACATCACCTTCAATGAAGATTTCAATGAATATCAAGAAGAGCCTCCTCTGGAAAATCTTCAAGAAATAGTGTTCATGAAGACCTCCCTCCAGAAATCAATGAGCATAGAGACCATCCAACAACTAATGTTATAGGTCCTATCAGTTCTGGTGTTCAGACAAGAGGAAGCCTAACTCATAGAGATAACCACAGTTTGTTCTCAACCGCACTGTTATCTCAGATGGAACCGAAGAAGGTAGATGAAGCTCTAAGTGATCCAAGCTGGGTAGATGCAATGCAAGAAGAGCTTAATCAGTTTGAAAGATGCAGAGTTTGGACTCTAGTTCCAAGGCCCAGAGATCATACTGTAATTGAAACAAATTGGGTATTCAGAAATAAGATGGATGAAAATGGTACTTTTACAAGAAACAAAGCAAGGTTGGTTGCCCAAGGTTATAGGCAAGAAGAAGGGATTGATTATGATGAAACCTTTGCCCCTGTAGCCAGACTTGAAGCCATTAGATTGTTCCTGGCCTATGCCTCCTTCAAGAAATTCAAGTTATATCAATGGATGTGAAGAGTGCATTTCTGAATGGTGAACTACAAGAAGAAGTTTATGTAGCTCAACCACCAGGATTTGAAGACAACAAATATCCTAATCATGTCTTCAAGCTCAAGAAAGCCTTGTATGGACTCAAACAAGCTCCAAGAGCATGGTATGACACTCTATCTAAATTTCTTATTGAACAAGGCTTCTCTAGAGGTAAATTGATACAACCCTATTTATTGCTAAACACAAAGGTCATTCCTTATTAGTTCAAATATATGTCGATGATATTATTTTCGGTTCTACTAATGAGACTATGTGTGTTAAGTTTGAGAAGCTTATGAAAGGTAAATTTGAGATGAGTATGATGGGAGAATTGACATTCTTTCTTGGACTCCAAATCAAGCAATGTCATGATGGAATCTTTATCAACCAAGCCAAATATACCAAAGATTTGATTAAGAAATTTGGGCTTGAAACCGCTAAGCCAGTTGATACCCCAATGCAAAAGGCCTGCAGTTTGGATCAAGATGAACGAGGTAAGAAAGTTGATCAGACTCTCTACCGAGGTATGATTGGTTATTTACTTTACTTAACTGCTAGTAGGCCAGATATCATGTTCAGTGTTTGTGTTTGTGCTAGATTTCAAGCTGACCCTAGAGAATCTCATCTTATTGCTGTTAAAAGAATTATTAGATACTTATGTGGATCTGTTAACCTTGGACTTTGGTACTCCAAAGAATCTTCATTTGATCTATTAGGTTATTCAGATGCTGACTTTGCAGCATGTACGATAAGCAGAAAGAGCACAAGTGGTACTTGTCAGTTCCTTGGAGCCCGGCTTGTATCATGGTCCAGCAAGAAACAAGCATCGGTTTCAGTCTCAACCGCTGAATCTGAATATATTGCGGCTGGAAGCTGTTGCTCTCAAATTCTCTGGATGAAACAGCAGTTGGAAGACTATGAAGTATTTGAGAAGAACTGCCCTATCTACTGTGATAGTACTGCAGCAATATCAATCTCCAACAATCCAGTACAACACTAAAAAACAAAGCACATTGACATAAGATATCATTTCCTCAAAGATCATGTTGAAAAGAAGAACATTTTTCTAGCAAAGGTGGGAACCGACGATCAAATTGCAGATATTCTCACCAAACCGCTTGAAAATTCTAGGTTCTTTCATTTACGAGGAGAAATGGGTATGCTGGAACTTACTTAATATAATTCATGCCTATTTATTCTTGTTCTAATAATTTTTGTTAAGTATTTTGGCTCTATTAAGAAAATGCAACTAGCTTGCGGTTCAATCTACGAAACCGCAACAAATATGGTTTGGCTAAAGCTTCCACTCAAACTGAAGAGTCAAGAAGAACAACTTCAGTTTGATACAAACCGAACTGTCAAAGCAAGATTTTGGTTTTCTCTACTGAAACCGAAGACAGATCTGAGAGATATCGGCTTTACCAAAACCGATAATGAGGAAAGGGTAAGTCGGTTTACGCAAAACCGCTCAGGTATGAAATTGCATTTTAGTCCCTACTTTATGTCACTTCATTCTTTAAGGACCTTTTTGCAATTATCTCTGCCGCATTGAATGCGAATCGACAGGTACACTGACGGTTGAGTTTCCTTCAGCCGTCATGCCCGCTCCACTACCCGAGGTGTTAATTGAGTATAAAAGACAAACCATTTTTCAATTTATCTTTTTACCTTCTTACTCTTTTTAGCAAAAACCCTTTCTCTCTCTTCTGTACGCACTCCTCTCTCTCTCTGTTCTCACTCACAATTCTCTTACTTAAACAAAAAAATTTTTAATGGCTCCAAAGAAATCAATTGATCTTGCTTCTTCTTCTACATCGTCCAAACCATCGAAGCCTGATATGGTATGAAATTCTGAACCCTAACTCAGTATATTTCATTTTTCCGCCATTGTTGAAGCTTAAAAGCTTGTTCATCTTCCTTTGATCATTTTATGCTTTTTCTTCAATTTCTTGGTTGGTTTGTGCTTGCATTTACTTAAATATACTGTTTAATTACTTTGTTTTAAGATTTGTGTTCAATTTTGAGCAAAGTAAATTTTGGGGTCCTTTGGTGTTCTTGCGAAATTTTGCAGATTCTGGGTTCATGTGTTGTTATTTGTCTTAGTTTATTTAGAACTTTGTTAGAATCTGCCCTTTGTGATCATTTTGATATAATTTTTCCATATTTTGGTTAAGATTTTGTTTGCATTTTCATACTCTGTTCTTCGTGTTCTTCATGCACTCAAACTCTTTTTCAAAATTTTCCCTCTTTGATTCGTTTTGCCTTCACTGTTCCTTCATTCTTTGTTTTTACATTTTTATCCTTTCTCTCCTTGAACAGCATGTTTTCATTGTTAGGATTCCTTGTTATAGTTTGTAGGACTTAATCAAACCGCGGTTTGCTTAAGGATTCAAACTATCATTCTTTAAGCTATTTCTAACTAAGAAAATCTTTCAGGATCCCTCAAACTTTGTTCCCGGTTCTAGGATTCTTGAGGATGAAATTAAACAAGATGCAGTTGGAAGGAAGCTCCTCAAACTGCTGAATGATGCAAAACTGCTACCTTTGTTTCTTATGGATGAACCGCAGTTCGTTACAATTATCTGCGCCGAATTCTTTGAGAATGGGATTTCCACGAAGGCTGCCTTACTAGATGTAAGAGGAGAACCGATAAGGGATCTGGAATCCGGAGAAATAAAATTTGAAGATGCTATCAAGTCCACCGTCTGTGGCAAAGAAGTGATCCTAACCGCTTCCAAGATTGCAGTTCTAGCTGGTCTTGAGAACTCTGGAGTTATGGGGATAAAACCGGAACTTCTAAGCAATACTACAATGGAGCTGATTGGAGTTAATTCTTTCTCCACCAAGAATTCCTCCAAAAAGGATTTTGGAGAGGTGATGGCTCATCTATGTGAATTAGTGGATTCTGGAGTCATGTGCAAGAATGGAAACCACAACAACTTTACAAGTGAACAATATGCTTACTGTGTGGCCATTCTTAAAGGGAAGAAACTGCACTGGACCAAGGTTGTCTCTAAACCGCCTCTATGCTGCTAAAGCCGCTGGAAAATCCAAAGTCAGAACCCATTGCAGGTTGCTGACTAAGTTCCTGCATCAAGATCCTACCATTTTCAAGTTCTCTGCTGAAAACAAGGACTATTGGTTGGACCCAATTGAAAAATCTATCTTTGGATTATCTAAACTTGATGCCTTCAGAACCGCATTTGGATGGCGGTATGCTCAAACAGTTTGGAATGAGGACCCTCTTCCTGAAGCCGAACGTGGCCCATTTCCTGAGGCTCGGCTCAACAAATCTGGGAAACCGTATGCTGGTGCCATTGCTGATCAGGCCCATGCTACGATGCTAAGGAATGAAGGTCAAACTGCTACTCTAAACCGACTGGGGTTAAGTCAGTTAGCTCAGACCGCGGTACAGGCTGAGGGGGAGCCTGCGGTTGAGGGGGAGCCTGCAGTTCGGTCTATTCATGCGGCTCGTCCCAAGGAAACCGCTGCTCCAAGGAAGAAAAAGGGAACTGCTCAAATCCCTTCTGTTATTACAAGATCAGACTTATCCAAACCGCCTTCCAAACCCTTATCTAAACCGTCATCAAAACCTTCATCTTCTTCAACCTCTTTTCCCCCCATCAGACTATCTCCTACACTTTCAAAACCTATCTCTTCTAAACCCTCTATTCCCAAACCTCAAGTTAAACCCCTCTCTCCATTACATCAAAATATGGAGAAATCCATTAACTTTGCTATGGATGCCGCCTCTCTTAAAGCCGCCAAGGCTAAATCCATTCCAGAACTTATCCCTTCACCTCATCTTTTCCTTCCTATCCCTTCTCCTCCTAAACCTTCCACCTCCAAACCGCCCTCTGTTCAATTCTCTGAAGAACAGTTGGCTGAAATTTTCAAAGCCTTCCCAAACCTCAAACCTTCCTCTCAAACCGATCCTGAGCAGACCGAAGTGTCTGAGGATGCGGTTCTAGTTGAACAAACCGCTGTATCTACCATTGTGGTTCAGCCTGAGCAAACCGATGAGTTTGAGGCTGTAGCATTGCCTGAGCAAACTGATATGTCTGAGGCACTTGGTGAACCTGAGCAAGATGATGAAGTTCTTGAGGTTCAACCGCCAAAGAAGAAGAGAAAGTTGGTGAAGAAAAGTGATTATGTGGAGCATTGGCAGTCAAGGCCACCAGGAGATGTAGACTTCAGTGAGGTTGACTACAAAAGGGATCACTCATCACTTGAATGAGCATTTGCAAAAGAACTAAGAGAAAGAGCTGAGATGAGGAAGGCAGGTATTGACCCAATGTTGGTTGAGGTCTCTCCTCCTTCACTTAAAAGAAAGCTGGATTTTGATTCACCAGAACATACTCCATCGTCATCTCCAGACTTACCATATGCCTTAGCGGTTCAACCTTCACCAGTTCTTTCATCTGCTCAACCTTCAGTTTTTACGTCGGTCCAACCGATGGCTCAGTCTTCAGTATCACCATCTGCTCCGCCATCGGTTTCATTCATTAAACCGAAGACAAAGAAACGAAAGAATGCTGCTGACTTAGCACGATATCTGAAGCGGTTCAAGACTGAAACCTCTAGGGAAAGAAGGGCTGGAGCCCATGCTCGTGCCGCCGCCATAGCCGAAGCTAGATTCTTGAAGGCTGGCCGCCCTAACCCTTATGCTATTTTTCCCAAGGATGAGATGGAAGCCGCAGTTGAAAAATTAATTCTTTCAGTTGCAGAACAATTGATGGGTGAGATTGCCGATCAGGTACTCATGGATCCCACTCTTGCTAGTCAATTCTTTCTAAAATTAACTGCTAGAGCTTATCCTCCTACGTTGAATTGGAGATTTGTGCCTTCCCCTTCCATCCTTCTGAATGATGATTATTTGAGATTTCCTTTTCTTCCTCCTTCCCCTCCTCAAACTACAATTATCCCTGTTCGCTCTTTCCCTCACTTTGATCCCATTGAGTTTGAAACCGCCCTTAGGATCTCTATGGGTGAAACTTTAGAAGAGGCACACATTCTCTTGAAAGGTAAAGCCAAAATGCATTCTTCATCCCATCAGTCTGATGATGCCATCCAAATTTCTGATGATGACAATTCCAGTGATGAGCACATCCCTGACTACACTCCTTCTGATGAACCGCCCTCTTCAATTCCTTCCTATCCAATTCTACCTCTTCATGCTACAACCGCCGATTTAATAGATGCGGTTAGGAATATTCAAGTTCATCAGCAAACCGCCACTTCTCGGTTTGACACTCATCTCCTCACTTTACAATCTGATCTTGATGCCATTAAGGGGGAGAGAGTGAATGAGAGATTTGATGATAGGTCAAGACAACAACAGCTAGATGAGAGACTGAACTTAATCTTGGAAAATCAACTGGCTCTTCAAGATCTTATCAGAACCAACAATGATCTTTGCAACTTAAAGTTTCAAGCCGTTGATGCATCACTTCAATCTGTTGTTGAGAAACTTGACATTCTGGCTCAGCATGCACTTGATTCTTCAGAACTTATCCTGCATAGAACCGGGAAACTTGTCAAACAAGCCGCTGCAATTGAATTGAAGATTGGTGAACCGACTGAAGTTCGGCTTCGTGCAGCTGACTTTGTTTTTGAAACCACCCGTAGATCCGGTTCTAGAAATGTTGATCAAACCGCCCCTGCTGTTGATGTTCAAGTTGCAGAAGAACAAGCTGCTCAAGACGCTCAAACCGTTCAGAACCAAACCGCAGATGATGCTGCAGCTGCAAGGGGTTCTGTTGCAGATGAAGTAGACTAGATTTCTTTTATTAGACTTTCTTTTTTTATGTCTCTTGTAATTCATACTTTGTAAGTTACTATTCTTATGATTGGATTATAATGAGAATGACTGCATAGCATTCTGTTTCCAAAACTTTGTTTATTCAAACTGCTTGTTTGTGAAACAATGCTTGTATTTCTTAAAACCTCATGCACTACATTCATCATGAAAATATTCTTTTAAGTGCATTATGTTTTAAACATTCAGTTTAAACATGCATTTCTGATCCTCAAAATCATATCATCTTATATGCATCTGAATGTATTTCTTTTCTATCTTTTCTTCATTTCCTTTGTTTTTGATAGATTAGAAATCTATGATCTAGCATAGTGTGTGCATTGACTTGGGACATGCAATTTCATGAAATTTATTTCTGACATGTTCTTACCAAGTACAATGTTTTGCTATTATCATAGTATGGTAATGGCATCAATCAAATAGGGGGAGATTGTTAGGATTCATTGTTAGTACACCCACCTTAATTTGATTGATCCATGCCACGTGTCTTTTTATGGACTTTAGGACCACATGTAATGAAGTTCTACTTCATTTTTTTAGATAAGTCCATTTCTAGATTTTTTTAGTTGTCTAGGCTGAGTATAGTTCGGTTATATCATTAGCGGTTTAGTGCTTCAAGCCGTCATCTTGAGACCGCCAGAATGGAGCTCTTCAGTTTTCATCAAACTGCAGTTTGCATGTTTGATGAAACCGCACATCAAGATCATTCTTCAAACCGCCCCTATGCTTGGTGAAACCGCAGAGCAGTTATTGAAGAATTAAAGAGATGTCATTTATTCCTTAGACAAACATTCCCTTTTTGACCATAAAAGGATGTTGTTATGTCATGTCAAAATAACTCTAAGTTAACTTGGAGTTTCTGCAAGGAATGTCGGTTTTTCTATCAGTTTGAATTGTTTACCGTTAGTCCTTTCTGCAACAAAGGACAAATATCAGGTAGTGGTGCAACAACTACCTAGGACTACAAGACAAAACCAAGGACGAAAATGACAGCTCAACCAATGGGATTTCGACAGCACTGTACCCTTCAGATTTGATTCAAATCTTTACCCAACGGTCACAAGGGTGCTCTGCCTATAAATAGCCTTCATTATTCAATAATGAAGGTTGCTGAGCTTCAAAAGATTCATTCCCAAGTATTCAAGTTTGCTTTGAAGAGTTAAACCCAGATATTCATATCTTCAAACCATCTCCATTGCAAACCCAGTTCTTCATCAAAGCTTCAAGCCTAACAACCATTCATACTTAGCCTTTACACCGAAAGAATTCTATTTGCTCAACCATCATTTAGATACTTAGAGCATTTGATTTCTTTTCACACACACACCCGATTTATATGATCACATAGATTATATACTTCGAAAACACCGGTTGTTATTATAGCTTAGGTTAGACTTATTGTTTAGAGTTTAGATTCATCTTGTAAAACCTCCTCTAAATTAATACAAGTCTTATAGCTATTAGAAAATCCTAGACTAACCATCTAGGTAGAGGACGTAGTTCATTTAAGAACGAACCTCTTCAATTTGTGTGTTTGATCTTTATTTTCTGTCTTGATATTTATCTTTCTTGTTTGTGGTCTTGAACTTGCTTCCATACACGAAATGACTTGAAAGATGAATTGTGTTTTCCTTTAAACTTTAAGTTTAACTATTCTGTTGCATCATAGTGTTTTTCTCATCCCGAGTCAAACTTCCCAACTCTTTAACTAACCTATTTGGCCAAACCGCAAACTCCGCTGTGCATTTTATCAGTTCGGTTCTTGTGCCTTGAACCGCAGTTGGCCAAACTGATAAGTACTCGGTTGATTTTAAGGGTATTTTAGAAAAAGTTTCGGACCGCTATTCACCCCCCTTCTAGCGGTTCTATACTCTTGTTGCCCTCTGGGACCAACAGATACATTGGTTATTTATTAAATATTTTTTAATCCAATTTTTTTAAGACACGTTCAAAATAATTAAAATCATAAAAATATATATTTATTTTAAACTTTAAATATTAATGTTTCAAATTTTTTGTTCAGAACCCTTTTACTTATAGAATTTTCAATGTAGTCCTTAAAAGGAAAATCAATTTCAAACGAGTAAACAACCAATTTGACCCGCGTACTATATGAATACAACCAATTTGACCTCCGTACTATCTAAACTACCAAAGTAACCTGCGTACTATGTATAAATTAGTCAAATCAACCCAAATAGTTAATGGAAGTTAACAAATCTCAATGAGCGTTAGTAATTTAACGGATGTTTCATTTAAATGTTTCAAATTGCACCTTAACCTAACAGATTTCTAAAATTGTTTTTTTTTTATTATTATTTTAAAAAAAAGATTAAACGGATTTGTAGATCGCTTAAGTGAATACTAAAATGGAGTATACTATGTACCTTCTTCCCCACCAACAACCACCACCACCTCCTGCCTTCTCACCATAACCGTCCACCACCTTCCGTGCCACCACCGACTGCTACCATTAGCCACAACCATTAACTAATAATTCCATTCCAGCCTAACCACAAAACACATATCGAAATTCAACAACAAACCTTAGACCAAATCCAGATTCATAAGTCATACATACGAAATTCAAAATTGGAATCATAAAACTCAAAATCCAAACTTGGACCCGCCTCCATAAAATCTCTGTACTTATCCTCATGCTTGGCCATTTTAATCTCAGTTCTAATATTGACATCAACGCACATTCAGAAAGACAAATAGACGAGCACTCACATAAATGCACCACACACATACGCACACATTCAAAAGCACAGATCCAAGTTTATTTCGATGAGTCTTGTTTCCAGATCTGATTGGGGATTGAGTGTGAGTCGTACTTTTACGGTGCGGGTGGGGAAGAAAGTTGCGGTCAAAGAACGTAAGGAGAACAGTGAAGATGACGGAAAGTGGAGTGTGAGGTGGACGGGAGGATGATTGAGTGGTATCGCCGGCGGTGGATGGGGTAGGCGTGGGGGTGGGCGTGCTGTTGGGAGCAGTCGTGGGGTGGGGGTGATATTATCATATCTAGATTAAATCTGGGTATAAATTAGGGATATATTATTTTAACTCCATTATATTTTTTAAAGTAATTTTAGTGGTCAAAATTGGTTGTTCACTCGGAGTATAAAACTATAAAAGGGATGAGGGGGTGTGGTTGTAAATTTATATTTCAATTTTCAATATCTTAGTTTAATAATTTACAGATTAAACCCTTTTGATTGTAATATTAGTTAAGTTTTTAACATTCGTTAATATTTATTAACATATACTAACGATTTGGGTTGATATGGTTGATTTATGCATAGTACGCAGGTTGATTTGGTAGTTTAGATAGTACGCGGGTCATTTTGGTAGAAATTATATAGTACGCGGGTCATTTTGGTCGTTTACTCAATTTCAAACTAACTAGTACGTTAACTTTCATTGGCTGTTTCGTTAAATTTTAACTGGCGTTAGAAAAATAGTTCAAATTGAAAATGAAACTAAAGTACGCATGACACATTTGCTGTTTATGAAGTACGCATGCCACATTGACTACGCCCAAATAGTACGCAGTTCAAAATGGCTAAGAACTCTTTGAAATTCTGTTTTACATCATGTAAAGTTTTTGAGTATGTTTTGAGGGAAACTAGTTTCTCTATAAGTTATAAAAAGTCTCGTTTTAAACCCTAAACCTTATAAAAATATGATTTTTTATAACTTATGCAGGAACTAGTTTCCCCCAAAATTTTCTAAAAGTTTTTTCCATCATAAAATAAGTGTTGTATTCAATTTATAAATTTTAAAATAATGTATTCCCTCTGCTACATACTTATTGCTACTAAATGGGAGTGTACGGGGATTAAAAAAATATGTTGGAAAAGTAAATATTGTGAGTCGGTAGGAGAAAGAAAATAAGTTAATAGATAGTTGTTGTGAGTGGGTAGGAGAAAGAAAATTGAATATTTTGGGTGAGTAGCAATAAGTATGAGACGCCCAAAATGAAAATAAGTAGCGATAAATGTGGGACGGAGAGAGTATTTAGTTTATACATTACTCCTTTATCTGTATAATAATACAATTGTACTTATTTTTTTTCTATTTTACAAGCACAAAATTTCTTTTGAAACGTGTACTCCCACCGTTCATAACTATGTGCACAAAATGAGTTATGCACAGAAATTAAAAGATGAAAGTAGTGGTTAGTTATGAGTGTGAGAACTAAAGTAAGAGAGAGAAAATAATGTATGGAATAGTAGATTGATTGGTGTTGTGAATATAAAAATAAAGTAGGAGAGAGAATGAGAGAGGAAAAATAAAGATTTTTTACCGTTTTAGAAAAATGTGACTTATTAATAGCACGGTCAAAAATAAAATTTGTGCATATAGTTAGGTGACGTAGAGAGTATTTAATCAAGTAGATACTGCCTACTAGGGGTGTTCACGGTCCGGTCCGGTCCGGTTTTTACCAAAATTTCATAAAACCAGAACCGAACCAATATTTCGGTTCTGGAGAAATTAAGAACCATAACCAGACCAAAGCATTTCAGAACCGATTCAATTGGTCCGGTTCCATATAATATTTCATTGTACAATATATTTTTTTCCTCATAAACAGGCATGTAATATTTAAAATTTATCAATAGTTTTGCCATTATTTCAAAGTTCAAACCAAACATTTGAAAATTACAAGCCAACTATCGAAAAACAGTGAATCAGAAAGTATTGACATTAGTCTTTCATACTTCAAAACATAAAGATAGTGGTCTGGAATTAAGATGAAAAAAAAAAAAAAAAAAAAAACAAAGAACAACAAAGAAATTTCAGAACATGAGTATCATATATTGTTAATAAGGATATACATCTATTATGATCCGAAAATGATGCTACATACAGTGGAGTTTTACTTTGGCTTGAAGTTGCATACAACTTTGCACTAATGTACATAAGTAGCCAAACATCTATTGAACTGCATAAGAATTTAGGGGGTTTCTTTTCCTCAATAATATAAAAAATAATAATAATACATTAATCTATATATAATATTATATATATATATATATATATATATATATATATGTGTGTGTGTGTAAATGATTGGTCCGGTTCGGTCCAGAACCGTTGAAATATTTACCAAAACCGGACCCGGACCAACTATCCAGTTCTATAAGAATTTGGAACCAGAACCGAACCAATACTATTGGTCCGGTCCGGTTTTTATTGGTTCGGTCCGATTTTATTGGTCCGGTCCGGTTCTGATTTTTTTTTCTGCACAGCCCGTGCCTACTACAATTGACTGGTTAGAACGAAAGAGGTTGTGTTTTGAAGGAGGTTTCGACCCGCTTTGGAAAAGATAAAAATAAAGTTTCGGAATGGACCTATCTTGAAACTAATGATAATAAGCCTATTGGTCCATTGGGCCTATGGCCCGGTCTGTACAAGTGCCTCTTGATCCCTTGCCAGTTTATCTCGTGGCCTGTTTAAGCTTGTGTTCGAGCTTTGGTTGAGATGGGATTTGGATTTGCTCCAACGCGCTCTCCTCTGATTTTCTTTATCTCGCTTTATTTATTTATGTGTTCGACGGATGAAATGTTTTTGAGCTAAAAAAATATTTGCAAATTTTTGAATCGATTTAAGTCACGCACGCCACAAAATCAACAAGGCAATATGATTTATTTAGGACCGTAATAAAGAGCAGAAGAGCAAACATTTGCTGGAGCAAATCCATGTCTAGTTGCGATGGGACGATCTTCCCGTTTGACCATCATCTAAAACCAAACCAATGAAACAAGGCCACATAAAATCTTGTTACCTTTAAAGGGTTAATGACAATTTAGACCCTAAAGTCATATACCACCCTCCCAAATGAACCCTGGAGTATTTTTTCGCCAGATCAGACCTTGAAGTGTAAAAAAGTCGCCAGTTAAGGCCTTTTTGACGGATTTCGTTAGAAAAGTCAGTTATGTAGCGTGTGACATGCACGTGATTGACGAAATGGATGGATTTGTAATTGATATTAGGTATTAAGGGCTTTAGTGAAATTCTTAAAACTTAAAGGATTAAAAAATCAAATGTACAATTTTTTTGGCATATTTAATATTTCAAAAAAATTTATCAAAAAATTATAAGTACAATTAAAAAATAAATCTCAAATTTGGCATTGATTTAATTAATTTTTTTAAATAAAACCTTTGCCAAAGGAGTATTTCACAGAAAACTGACAAGGAACTACTCCCTCCGTCCCACCGAAAATTGCAAAACTTACCAAAATGAGCGTCCCATAGAAATTGCACATTCCATAAATGGAAAGTTTTTAATACTTTTTAATTAGTGGGTCCCACTTCTCATACTCACATCCACTAACCCACTAACTATTCTCTACCCTACTTTCTCTCTCACACTCAACTATCAACACTCACAACACATCACCTTTTTCACTTTTTTCCTTAATTCTTGTGCCATAATTTTTTTTTTGAAGTTTCCGGCCGGACGGAGGGAGTATTTCTAAACTACTCTTCTGAATAGGCCTGTTTCTCGATCCACCCCTATATATCAAAATTTAAAATATATAAAAATTAATCTTACTAATTATTACATTAACAATAAATAAAGATAGATAAATTAAAGACAAAAAGAAATAAACAAAAACAAAAAGAAAATATTAAATAGTGAAAACAAAAGATTATTTTTTACAATTTTTAAATTTTAATATATTAAAAACAGTAAAGGTTTTATTGAAATTTTTTAATTAAATCAATTCCAAATCTGAGATTTATTTTTAAATTGTACTTATAATTTTTTGGTATTTTTTTTTTTGATATATTAAATATGCTGAAAAATATTGTACATTTGATTTTTTTAATCCTTTAAGTTTTAAGAATTTCACTAAATTCCTTAATACCTAATATCAATTACAAATCCATCCATTTCGTCAATCACGTGCATGTCACATGCTACTTAACTGACTTTTCTAACGAAATCCGTTAAAAAGGCCTTAACTGGCGACTTTTTTACACTTCAAGGTCTGATCTGACGAAAAAAAAAAACTTCAGGGTTCGTTTGGGAGGGTGATATATGACTTTAGGGTCTAAATTGTCATTAACCCTTAAATTAAGTGATTTTACTTAAAGTTATGAAAAAAAGGCATAAATGCAATTTAGTTAGATTCATGCATGAGTAAATAAGTTGTCAAAGTCGTCCTTGTTCAGTAAAGAGTTGACCACTGCTGAATGCATCACTTTCAGCCTGAAAGTGATACATTTCCTAAAAGGGAGGTGGTTCAAAAATCATGACTTTTACCCCCCACTTACTCTTTTTCCTATGATGAGATTAGATTATGTATACTTACCGAAAAGAGTTGATTTAATTAGTGGTGTTTATGATCATTTCATTAACTAATTATCAGGTTAGCGCTGGATTAAATGATATATTCTCCAATCTCATACTCCCTCTGTCCCCGAAAGATAGTCTCATTTTGACTTTTTATGGTCAATAAAAATGAACTTTGACCAAATATTGATGTCAATTTAATGATTACAATGATATTTTAAAAATTGTTATTGATAAATCACTTAATGATATACTCCCTCCGCCCCAGCTCACTTGAGACTTTTTGACCAAAACTGGTCAACTTAAAGTCGGTTTGACCAACACTTTATAGAAATATTTATGATCCGAACAAAAATTAAAAAAATGTAAAATGACCACCATTAAAAATCCTCTCAATAACAATTTTTAAAAAGTTTTTTGGAACATTAATATTTCTATAAAGTGTTGGTCAAACCGACCTTAAGTTGACCAGTTTTGGTCAAAAAGTCTCAAGTGAGCTGGGACGGAGGGAGTATCAATTACAAATTTTAGACTTTTACTAGAATGATTAGATCATCACCAATGGTTGGTCAAAATTTATTTTTATTGACTATAAAAATGTCAAAATGAGACTAACTTTCTGGGACAGAGAGAGTAATAAATATTGAGGTTCGATCCTTCTCCTCGTCTCTTTTTGATGTGGACATCGTAAAAAAAAAATATTGTAATTTATTTGTTTGTACATAGTTTATATTATGTTAAAACTGCATTATTATTATTTTCTTATGTAAAAATGTGACACTTATTTTGTGAAAGCAGGAATCCTGCTGCAATGAATAGTCTTCATATTAGGCAAGTTGCTTTTTTCATCCAATTAATGAATTATAAATATGTAAAAGTTTATTCTAAATAATATACCAATGCTGCCATAGTTGGTAACTTGGGTCAATCTAGTTAGTTAATGGAAGTCAAAATCAAATTACTATATGCCCTACATAGAGTCTTATGTTAATAATCTTGAGCATCTTTAATTATTTATTTGATTAGGTCAACATACTTGTAGATTTTGACTAATTATACTCCTCCTTTCGAAAAGATAGTGCTATACCAATATTTCATACTAATTTTATAAATTTTATGAGAAAATATTATCAATAGCATTTTTTTTAAATCATGAGTATTATCAAATTTGTATGAAATTTCCATCGCATAAAATTTTAGTCAAAGTATAATTAAATTGACCGTCAAAAATTTAATAAGAGTATCTTTTCAAAACAGTAAAAGTATATAAGTATTGATTATTTTTATTAGTGATTTATTTTGATTATTAATAAATACTTTCTCCGTCTCAAAATGATCTTCGCATTTTACTATTCAAACTTATGAGTGCTTGCTTTACTGGCCATGTGTTGTTTATGCACTTTTAAACCCAATTTTTAAATTTGTTAAAGTCCATTTAGTCTCACATTAACTTGAAAAAATAATTGATCCAATACACAGATTGAATAACAT
This sequence comes from Campanula takesimana, assembly GCA_026119855.1. NCBI lineage: Eukaryota > Viridiplantae > Streptophyta > Magnoliopsida > Asterales > Campanulaceae > Campanula > Campanula takesimana. Next base: position 20,158 of record JAOWBW010000462.1, read on the forward strand.
CACTCCTTAACAACGTATTTTAAGGGAATGACGGTCAAATTCTAATATGATATTAGAGCAGGCCCATGCCTGCGTGTTAATGTTAGTGTTAAAGTCCCGTTTGTCCCACATCAACTTGAAGAAAATAATTAGATAACGTCACTCCTTAACAAGACATTTTAAGGTGATGATGATCTCATTCTAATAAAGTTTGCTAAATTGTTGCAATGTGAAGTAAAAGTAACGACCTTTTAGAAAACTAACGAAATGAATGACATGTGCCACGAATGTGACATTTTAGTACAATGATGTTTTTGCAAGGGGGAAATGACAATTTAGGATCCAAAGTTTGGGGGGTGTGTGCCAATAGGGGTCTGATGTATCAATTTTGTCAATTTAGGGTCCAAAGTTAACAACGTTAGTCAATTAAGGGTTTTTGGACTAAGTTGCAAAGAAAATCCAGTTAATTAACAGAAAAACTTAACTGGAGTTAGGTTTGGATGTTCGCCTGGGCTGTCATTTCACACACCCCTTATACAATGGACCCTAAATTTTCTTCACTTTTATTATTAAATTTTCGAATAATTTTAATTAATTCAAAAATAATAATAAATAAAATAATAAGCAAATAAAAAATTAAAGTGATTTTTTTTAAACCGCAAATAATGAAGTTATAAACAAGGAAAATTAATAATAAAAATAAAAAATAATTTTATAAATAAAATAAATAATTGGAATACTAATATTAATAATGAAACAATACTGACCACCACCACAGAAAAAAATTTTTTTTTTTTTTTCCAAATCCCCACTTTCTTCTTTCTAAAAAAATAAAGTGGTTTTTTTTTTTGGAATATAGTTTTTTTTACACTTTTTCCTTTTTAAAAATTATACTTTTTATTTTATAGTGGTTCTAATGAAAAAAATATTTTTATTGTATTTCTTGAAAAAATATTTTCGGTAAATGACGTCTTAATTATTAGTTAATTTAATATAAGAAAGTAAAATTTAATATTTCAATTTTTTATATTAATTTTCTACATCTGAAATGACAATATGCTCATGCAAATAATAAAAACAAACTCCAATTAAGTCCATGTCAAAACACTTGTGTAACAGAATCGTTAAAAAACCCTAACCTGCACAACTTTTGGATCTTTGGACCCTAAATTGACAAAATTGATACATCAGACCCCTATTGGCACACACCCCCCCCCAAACTTTGGACCCTAAATTGTCATTTCCCCTTTTGCGAGACATGGAGTTTGCACATGACATTTAAGGCAAAAAAAACCACGACTACAAAAATCCATCAGCCTCTCTCAAGGGGTACAATGATATTTTTTGTGTCTACTAATGTGTATGACGGGTGTTTGTTTATGTGTGTGTGGTGGCGGTGATGGTGGTTACATATAACTGTGATGGTGAATTAATGGTGTTAGAGATGGTGATCTTAGTGGTTATGAAGACGGTCTTGATAATATGGGTTAAGGATCTTGTTACTTTTATAACATATATGGAGGGAAAATATAGAAATATGCCCATGTACTTAGGTCAAGGATGCAGATCTACCTTTATACAAGTTAATTGCTATATTTGCCCTTGTACTTGAGAAAAATGTATGGATATTTGGACACCGTTAAATTTTCGTCCAAAACTTAACGAAAATGCTGACTAAGCTGCTTATTTGGCTATTTGATGAGTACACGTGGAAGAAAATTGCCAAATAGACTTGCTGATGTGCAACATGACAACAGCAAAAAAGGTATTTCATTATGAATGTTTGTTGATGTGAAAGTTTAGAGGGTTAAAGTGTTAATTTACGCATTAACCTTTAAAATAAATTATAGGCCAAAATATGTTTAGCCCCCCAAAGTATCCACCCATTCCTACTTTGCCACCCAAACCCAATTTTGTCCCAAAGTGACCATCTAATTTGCCATTTGTCCCAGTTTGACCTATGACCCCCTATGAGCCCTAACGACGTTAGAAAGTTAATGAGAAATGGTCATGTGTCACATGAGGGGTATTTTGGACATTTTTTTTAACTTTCAATTAAAAGAAATAAAAAGAAAGTAAATGCAAAACAAAAAGAATCTCAAAATTTCCCAATCAAATACCCAGATCAGATTTGGGGATAATCAAGAAGAATCAGAAATGCCCCAATTCGTTTATTCAAAAATGCCCCAATTCCCAAGCAAATACCCAGATCCGCCTTGAACACGTGCGCCTCCGGCGTCTCCTTCCAATCGATCCTAGTGTTGGCGATGGCGGCGGTCTCGGTGGCGAATTCAGAGTGAGAACCGGAGAGAGAGGCGCTGATGTCCTGGAATGGGTCCCAAAAGTCGAGGGAAAATGGATCGAAGACGTTGCTTCGTCGACCGTCGAAGAAGCTGCTTGGAATCAACGACATTGTTGCTCTGTTGATCGAGAATTGGGAATTTCGGAAAGCTTAAATTAATTGATTCAATTGATTTTTGTGTGCTCTGTGAATTGATTCAATTGATTTCAGAAAGCTTAAATTAAATTAATTGAGCCGTTTAAATGATGAAGGAGGTCAAAAATGGAAATGGGTAAATGTGGAAGGGAATTAAGGATGAAATCATTACCCGCCGAAGAAGACGAAGACAACAAGTCCCTTCCCCCATGAATTCATCTCTTGATCTTGGTTTGGGGGAAATAATTTTGACTGTGAATTTGAGAGAATTGTTAGTGGTGATGGTCGGATTCTGGAAAAATGGTGGCGGTGGTCACCAGATTCTGGAAAATTGGTGGTGGTGGTGGCGGTGAGTGGTGGTGGTCGGATTCTGGAAAAATGGCGGCGGTGGTCACCGGATTCTGGAAAATTGGTGGTGATGGTGGCGGTGAATGAAGGTTGATGATGGTGGTGGTGGAGAAAGGGTATAAATGGACCTTTATACCCTTCCATTTTCAAGAAAAATGATAAAAAGAACCCTCACATGACATGCACATGACCATTTCTCGTTAATTTTCTAACGCCGTTAGGGGTCATAGGTCAAACTGGGACAAATGGCAAATTAGAGGGTCACTTTGGGACAAAATTGGGTTTGGGTGGCAAAGTAAGAATGGGTGGATACTTTGGAGGGCTAAACATATTTTGGCCTAAATTATATTTTCAAAGGGGTTTAAACTAAAAAAAAAAAAAAAAAAAAAACATACCCACCATTTTCAAACATCACGATCTACAAACTCTCTCACTCCTCCTTCCCTAACACACCCCTCTCCTCCCTCAATCCCACATATCCCGCCTCTTACCTCTTCCACGTGAAAGTCATCGCCCAACCCTATCCACCTTTCATGGCTTCACCCGAGCCCTTTCCGCCAAACTCGTCGTCGTCGTTCCTGGTCCGCACCACACTCTCACTCAGGCAATCACTCCTTCCTCAAATTCGCCGTCCTTCTCTTATTCCTTCCTCCAGTCTTCCCCACCACTGTTCTCCAGTCCTCCCCCTCTCTCTCTCTTTCTCTCTCTTCTCCATTTCAACGATCTATTACAGATCTGAAGATTTATTGATTTATTGTGTGTGTGTGTGTGTGTGCGCGCGATTATGTGTTTGTGAGTGTTTTCTTGGTTTTTGATAACTGATTATTTAACTCAATTGTTTTTTTTAAAATTAATGTTAAAAAATGTTAATATTAAAAAAAAATGGACAAATAAAAAAAGTTCAGGGATCTTTTAAGAATTTGACTCAAGTTAGGGGGAAATGTTAGAATATTTCGCATGCCAACTAAGACGTCGAGTCGGTCATTCCCTTAATATTTGGATGAAAATTTAACGGTGTCCTAATATCCATACATTTTTCTCAAGTACATGAGCATATATAGCAATTAACTTGTATAAGGGTAGATCTGCATTCTTGACCTAAGTACGGGGACATATTTATATATTTCCCCCATATATGGACATATTTGAATTCTCTTAATGAGAACTTTGTTAGTTTCATCAAATATCTTTAGAAATAATGAAATGTTTGCCCTTTAAAGTATCATGTGCAAGGCACATGACTTGTACTCCATTTATAAATCAACGATTCACACTTTTTACACCACATTGCAAGTATTAAACAAACTTATGAATTGGGTTGTAACAATTATGTAAGTGTGGCAATTTTGGTGCACATGTTTTTATTAGTATAAATATTTATTTTTAGGATTTATGTCTTTCTTTATTTTAGGTAGAATTGTAAATAACCCCTCCGTCCCAAAATGATCTTCGTCCCAAAATGAGAAATGGCAAATAGGAAGATCATTTTGGGACGGAAGGAGTATCTTTTTATTATTATTTTTATTTTACTAACATACTAATGATATTATTAGTTTTGGTGTATATCTTTTTACTATTTTGTAGATATCTATCTTGGATTAGGAAAGCTTTATTTTAGGAACAGATGGAGAGTATATTTGCTAGGAGTGTAGAGATTTACACAGAAGGTTTCCTTCTGGATGATGGACACGGTTTTAAAGACTTCACGCCAAGGTCTTCCATGGCCTATATAAGGAGATGTCCCTTTCAAAATCATTTGGGGTTTTTGGCTTTCACATTCTAAATACAAAAGTGCTGAGAGTACTTCTTTTGTGGGAGCATTATTTTAGTGAGGGTCTTCTTGTGAGACAATTTCTTCTTAAACTTGTTTTTAGGTTTTAGTGTTTTAGTCTATGGTAGCTTTTCTTGATTTTATTTTATTATTGTAATTGATCTTAAACGTTTAATAAAGAGAAATTTTTGTTGTCTACAGCATATTGCTGTAGATGTGTTAATTAATTCGTGTTCGATTTAAATTCCGCTGCAATTCTGTTTGGTGTAGTTCCTGGTGTAACCACATCAGTATCTACACTGCGTCTCTGTTCTTTATTTTTCCTAACTATCCTAGCTATCAAAACTTTCAATTGGTATCAGAGCCGTCTCTCGACGGCACTTAGAGTGATCCAGAAGGGTAGTCATGATGGATTATCTTGATTTTGAGATACAAAGTAAGGTTTTAATTGGTTTTTGTGATTATTTAAGTATGATTGATATCTCAAGAATTTATTTTCAATACTCTCGTACTAAGCCTACTGATATTATACATTATTTTATACGGGATTTTGTTGAGCGAAAATTATTTAGCCTTGAACCTTATAAAATAAAAAACCAAGTGGTTTGTATTTTCACCAAGGCCATTGATTTTAAGAGACTTTTATCTCTAAAGAAGTCTCTTTGTTTGTGTGTTATTTGATGGCGTTCTCCCACTTGGGAGACGTCGTCCTTCATTTGTATTGTATAGTATCTTTTTCTTAAAAAAATAGAAAAATAAAAATTAGGCATTTATATTAGGTTAATTTGCACTATATATCTCAGTGTGGTCACTTTATATCCTTCCTTGACTTGTCTGATCCTTGAACTGTGGGCTCTTCCTATGTTTAAGTGACTAAAAGTCACATTTTTATATCTCTCAGTGGGTGCAATATCTAAGGGAAACAGCTGCTCCACTATTGTATGCAGCCAATCCAAATGTGATCAAACGAACTCAACTCAAAAGTTTGTTTCGAATTTGAGAAGACCATTTGAAAGAGAAAGTGCTATATTTAGATTTAATGTAGAGTGAAAGCTACCCATAAATCTTTACCCACAATTAAAAAAGGGGTGGGCGCATTCTAAAGGCTGAGCAGATTGAAAATAAGTTCATTGAAGTTCTTGGAGAATAAGAGTCCCCGGGTGTGATTTCATCCCATGCCACACAAGACTGAGATATATACATCACTTGATTGTGTTTTTTGTATTTTTTTAGACATAAATTTAGGACATCCTTGACCATGGTGAAAATATTACTTGGTTGATTTTTTTAATTTTTATCCCTCTTTGGCTAAATATTTCTTCCCTAACAATCTTTCAAATTTTATATTGGCTAATGTTAGCATATTTTTAAGGGGAGTATTTATCTTGAATTTTTTTGTTATCTTTGGTAACTAAATTTTCTCAAAAGTTTTGTTTTAACCTTTCCTTGTTGCTCATAATTCAAATCATTTGAAAATCAAAAAGTGTTTTAAATTTTAAAGACTTTCTTCTGCCTTTAAGTGTGGATCTCCTTGAGTATGCAAGTTCATATCGTTATTTTTCTTTCCGTGGTATATTGTCAAGTCCAGCAGATGATGTTTGTCAGGATGTACTCACATCAGTGCGCACATCAGAGTACACATCCATTTTGGTCTATCATCTGAGGTACATATTTCTATATTTCAAACTCAACTCTTAACTTTGAAGACCTAGTGTGCGAATTTGATCACCTTGCATTCTAATAAAAAAGGGGGAGTGTAAGTTGTTACAATTGTAAAGCGAAGAGTAAGGTGTACAATGCGGGTAAACCTTAATTTTAATCAGGGAGATTGGAAGTGTTTTAATTGAGGGTGAGTTTTGATTATAACGGCATATTATCATCTTGTTTGTCAGGATGAACAATTTTTTTTTACTAGTGCAAAATTTTCTAAATTATGAAGGTTTAGTGTAATTTTTTATAACTTGCCCCCCTTGATTTAAAAGAAAGAATACACTAGAATTCATTTTGCCCTCATTGATTAAATTTCCTGGCTCCGCCACTGGACTCAATCATTGTAGCGGTTCCATTAAACCTATAAAAAAAATCGTTTTTCATTTAAGAAGACATGACTTATGACGGACCCTCATTTTATTTGGACCACTAAGCTATTATTCATCCCACGCAAAAATAATTTTAATTTTAACTTTTGTATGATAAAGTGAAATGAATTTTAACATAATACATTTGAATATTTGTTGACGTTCATAAAATTTTAAATTTTTTATAATTGAAATAATACATATTAGATTAAAATATGTATTTCTTAGTTAAAATTTGTTGCGTGCATATTTGAAGATGGTGGTTCAATTTTTTATTTGAGGTGGTCTCTTATAAGAACACCTAGATCCGTCTCATAGAAGAGACGGGTCGACCCATGACCCGTGTACAACATTCTCTGCGAAGCGTAGGATCCCAACCCATGCTTCACTGAAAATCTGCCACGTGGCAGCGACCCATTGACCCAATTTATATTTTTCCCATAATTTTTTTCCGCTTTTTTTTTTTTTACTGTTTTTTTCATTTGCCAAAAGTAATACTTATTATAACTAAATGTAACAACTGTGTTACTTATAAAGTAAAATTGTTTATAACTAAACGTAACACCAGTTTTACAAAAAAAAAAAAAAAAAAACTCATTTTACTTATCTTTCATCTGTAATACTAACTATAAATACGTGTAACACTAACAATAACTAAATGTAATTATCGTTATACTGAAATGTAATAGTATTTTTCCAATTTTTTTTGAGTATTTTGATTTTATTTTTTGAAAGAAAGTAACATTTGAAAAATAACAACTTATATACATGAATGTAATTATTTGTACAAGTAAATGTAACACTTCAGTAGATGAAATTGTAATAGATTTCTATAGATAATGTAATACTTTTACATGTATCATGTTAAATTGAACCCATTGTAACTTATTATTTGAAAACATATGGATATACTATTATACAAGTAAACGTAACTGTTTTACAATGTTATTATACAAGTAAAATATAGCATTCGCTTATAAAAATTGTTACTTTCTTATTTTCACAATGTTACTAACACAAGTGTTTTTAGTTCTAAAGTGTAAATGGTTGAATTATTACTTTTCTATACATATGTGTTACAATTATGTATAAACACTGTTATATATAAGTAACACGTTCGTTATATTTTAGTTATAATAAATATTACTTTTGGCAAATGAAGAAAACATAAAAAAAACAATGTTACTTTTCTATATACTCCCTCTGTCCCGTCCGAATTAGGACGAATTTCCTTTTTGGGCGTCCCATCCGAATTAGGACAACCCAAAATGAAAAGTTTATATTACTTTTATATTAACTAATCCCACCTTATTTACCCTAATCATCTATAATTAAACTTAACTCATTTCACTTATCCTAATTAACTAATCCTAATGGGCTGGCCCACCCCACTAAATCAAACCCAATATCAGATACATAAGCCAAAAAATATCCCCCCTTCCCTCAGTTTTTCTCAAACCCTAGTTCCCCTCTCTCTCTTTCTTGTTGGGTTTCGTAGTAACATGCTTAGCGGAAAATAAGTATTTAAAATTTTTCATGAAACCCAAAACCATAGATCCGTTCAGATGATTATATCAAATACATACAATATGAATACTAGAATACTAACCCTTGATGCCTTTGAATTTAGTCTTTGATCTTGGTGGAGAATTCGAAGCTTGATCACGAGCAAGTAAGAACACGAACTTCGAAGATGATAAGCTTCACCCTCTAGCGGTATCCACACCTTGAACGAATATCAAGAGCACTTGATTTTGGTTGCTAGACCAGAATTATGAAACACACTTTCACAATTGTATTGACTATATGGAATTATTATGTGTATGATATTCTTGTTCTTCAATCTAGGGATATCTTAGAACAAGAAATAAACCCTCTCAAACCCTTGGAGGCACTCACAAACATAAGACAATCACTAGGTCTGATTTGGGGTGTTTGAACATCTATTTATACTCACAAGTCCTTAACCCTTAAGGTCTTTGAGTCTAAATCCCGTCATAGTTCGAAACTTTCCAAATCAGCCTTCCAGCGGTTGCTCGGCCGCTCCTTTAAAGTGCTCAGCCGAGTCCTTAAATATGCGCGCCCGTACACACCGGTTATAGCATTCGACAATGCACTGCTCGGCCGCTCCTTTTAAAGTGCTCGGCCGAGCTGCTCGGCCGAGTCCTTTAATCTGTGCGGCCATGCAGACCAAAATCTGCCAAATTCCAATTTAGTCCTTTAAGGATTCGTTCTGATCGTGTGTGACCCTCTAGGATTAAACTATGTTGGCAATGGGTTCAAACATGATCCCATAAGATATGATTAGGTTCTAGCAAACTGTCATACCTACCCAAATAGTATAACTAGATACAAGTTCACATTCCATTTAGAACATGTCACAATCCTTTTGTCCACGATGTCAGTGAACACAAGTCATGGTCAAACAGTCAACTTGTTTTGTTCAATACTTTCTCGATTCTGAATATGTTGATAATCCAAATGACATTGATCCAATCAATTCATTTGAGTTTGGCCAAACATTTTCATCAACATCATTCCTACGAGAGGCCCAAGCTTGACATCTCTCTGAAGAGGGACAAATCCATCATAGCTTATTATTCTTCCCTACATGAATCCGATTATGCCAATCATACCCTTTATAACTACCCGGTTAAAGGTAGCGTTTGAATATGTCAAACATAATGTTCATCAAGTGGAAGACTATAATAACTACATGTCTAAGGATTCAAATGACATAACTAATATGAGATATATATATGACATTGACCATGATATAGATCTCCTAAAGCGGGTCATGTCCAGTACTTAGCAAGTACCCATAAATCTAACATGATCATCCCATGATCATTTAGCCTTTATACTAATACCAAATAAGTACTAGGGATGGAGATTATTATAAGTAAACATGAACAACAATAATAATCAACACATCTCTTTATCAATATGAAATAAATGATAACAATTAAAACGTTTATTAAACGTGCCTAGGGCACCAACACCAACAATCTTCCACTTTCCCTAGGCCCAATCTCCCATGTATCTAATACCCATGGACCTTACATGACCATCATGTTTAGCTTGTGGAAGTCCCTTTGTTAGCGGGTCCGCGACATTGTCATCAGTTGGTACTCTGCATATATTTACGTCTCCCCTATCAATGATTTCTCGAATGATATAAAAACGCCTAAGTATGTGTTTGGATTTCTGATGTGCCCTTGGTTCCCTTGCTTGACCAATAGCACCATTATTATCACAATAAAGGTCTATTGGATTATCAATACTAGGAACCACTTCAAGTTCAGTGATGAACTTCTTAATCCAAACAGCTTCCTATGCAGCATCCGATGCAGCAATATACTCAGCTTCAGTTGTAGAATCAGCGGTTGTACAGCCCCACCATTTAACATAAACATAAAACCCGATTGTGATCGACTATCATTTCTGTAGGTTTGGAAGCTTGCATCCGTGTAAGCATTTACCACGAGATCATCTTCCATTCCTCCATTTACCAAAAATGAATCTTTAGTCCTTCTCAAGTACTTAAGAATCACTTTTACAGCCACCCAGTGATTTTCACCGGGGTCGGATTGATATCTACTCGTCATGCTCAAAGCATAAGATACATCATGCCTAGTACAAATCATGGCATACATGATGGACCCAATTTCCGAAGCATATGGAACATCATTCATTTTCTCACACTCATCTTTTGTCTTAGGACATTGAGTCTTGCTTAGAGAAACTCCATGTAACACTGGCAAGGTTCCTCTCTTAGAATTTTCCATGCGGAATCTTCTAATGACCTTGTCAATGTATGTACTTTGTCTTAAACCAATTAGCTTCCTAGACCTATCTCTATAGATCTTAATGCCAAGGATATATGCGGCTTTGTAAGTACCCCAATCTGAATTTGACCTACTTTAGAGGAATTCTTGATACCATTTAGGGATAAACCAATGGATCAGGACCTCACTAGGATAAACCTGATATTCCAGGACTGAACTGGAATTAAACTTAGAAAAGTCCAGAAGCTCGCCAAGTCGAGTCGTACGGATGGTTTGGGCACATGAGGTCCCTAGCCATACGGCTATGTTGGGCACCCTCAGCCCCTATAAATTGAACCCCATGCTGATCATTTCAGGGGGGAAGAATATTGTTTAGATAGGGGAAACTCTGCAAAAATTGTGTCTGAGAGAGAGATCACCCTTATAATTGAGTGAAGGAAAGGAAGATAGACTAGAACCATCATAGGTGAGGTCCACTTCCCCATCTTCTCTTCATCTCAACTCTATTTTTCTTTGTTAATCATATTACTTGTTCTTGTTTACATACTTGTAAGACTTGTCCTCTCAAGCAAATTTACATTCTTGTAAGACTTGTCCATTTCAAGCATACATATATTATATTAATACAAGACTTGTCCATTTCAAGCATATATATCTTATATATATATATATACATATAATGTGAACCAAACCATGAGCATGATTCAAGGTGCCCTTCATATTTTTGTGTGAAAGAGGTTCAAACCTAAGGATGATCATGGTTTGATTTCTTTGTTCTAAGTGGCTTAAAGATATCTTTATCAAGGTGAAAGCTCATGTCTTTATGTTAGTATTCCACAAACTAGGCCATGATGATCATGTTGGGGGATAAAGGCTCAATCTTTATCATCCCAACCTTGATCTAGCCAAAAATACCTAAGATTGGGTCATAAAGATTGGATCTTTATGTTGCTTTTGTTGTCCCTCAAGGTTAATCTTTCATAAAAAGTCCATTTTGATGGTAAAGTTTCAATCTTTACTCATCAAATGACAATTTTGGCCCAAAGGGCATGTTCATCACCTTTCTCAAAAACTTCCCCAATGATTGTCTTGATCACACCCAAACCTTTGTTTTTGGTGTCTAATTTGTGATCAATGACATAGGGATGATTAAATCCATGTTTTTGTTAAGGAAAATAATTAAAAATGATCATTTCAGTCCAATTTCAGCAAGAACACTCTGTTTTATCTGAAACTGGACAGTTTTCTGATAAACTGTCAAAAATCCCTGGAATGCCCTCCCCATCCGTACGGCTACTTTGGCCGGGGAATGCAATTTTCAATTTTTTCCTTTTCTGGTCAGAATGTTTGCAAAATAACCCTTTTTTGTTAAATAATTAACCAGTTTCGTTAAAAGTCAGTTTCTCCCGTTTTTGAAACACACACACACAGATGCACTTTGTTAACTAACGTTAGGGGTCGGTCCTATCCGAGGCGACTTGGGTGACGTAAAACTCTTTCCAAGGCGTAACCTGACCTCCGAACTAATAGAATCTCTAACCTTTCCATTTGTTGGGTTAAATAATTAACAAATGTGGCGACTCCGTTATGTTTTGCGTGATAACTGTGTTTGGTGTTTCGCCCCCATACTCGTCGCGTTTCCCGCGCGGGGGCGGGATCCTTACAGTGGCGACTCCGCTGGGGAGTAAAGTGTTTGCAAACTTCTTTTTAGAAAATTTGAAGACACTTTTGTGTGGGTCAAACTCCCGTCCCCCGTTTTCGTTAACTTTTGTGTTTGTTTTGTGTGTGCTGAGTTTCTGTTTGAATTTTCTGGAGTGGAAACTGTTCTGGATGTGCAATAAACTGGGGCTTGATGATCATAAGTTGAAAAACTGTGAAAAATAATAGCCAGGATGCTATAGCCGTACGGCTATGTTGGGCAGGGAACAGAATGCTTCAAAATTTGACAATTTTGTGCAGGGCAAAAACATTCTGTGTCCCTTTTGCTTCTGCTTATCCAGGTTCCAAATTTACAGATTTATTTGTGCACATTACCTTCTTCTTTTCCAGCCAAAACTTGGTTTTTAAAGCTTGGTTATGCACAAGTCTTTTTGGACATAAAATTGGGTTTTTAAGGCCTCCTTGTACATAACCCCTTTTGTAAAAATTTTGAATCATTTGTTGTGCACAACTTGTTTTGCAAATGGTTTTCAAAATGATTGTTTCTTGTGAAGTTTTGATTTCAAAGAATTTTTTTTGTTGTGCACAATTTATTATATGTACAAGTTTTGGCTTTGTTTGTTCATATGATTCTTGCTTGATTTCTTGTGTAAATAGCTTATTCATGCTTGTTCATTTTTGTCGATTATGCTTATTCATGCTTGTTCATGTGTTGATTGTACATTGCTCATAATGCTAAAACGAATCGAAAATTTATATTTTAACTCAAAAGAGAACATAGAATGGCTTCACACTACGCGCACTTGACCTTGCACGTTCCAAATGCCCTTTAAACCCAGGATGGATGCCACGATGCAGCTTGATTGGCGCTCTTGTGCCCTTCTAGCGCGCACGGGTCCATTCCGCCTCCCCTTCTGAGCCGAGTCAACCACACTTGTTAGTGACACACAAATACCGAGACTTTGGTTGGTTTTTGGTCTAGCTCACGTTACCACGTCCCTAATGCGTGTCTAAAGTTAATCGTGGCCAAGTTGATGCCCGAGTCATGACTCCTTGTGAAAGCAAGTGTGACCAAGGTCGTCCTCGACCCGGTCCTTGACTTGTGCGTTAATGATATCCATAATTAACCTAAGTCATGTATTAAGGATAGGGTGATACAGTGTTGTCAAGCCCTAATGAATGGTTCATACTAATCATCCTTAAGCCCAAGGATAAGATTCAAGAGCCCTCATCAAAGATGAGCTTATACCGGAAGTCCCTTAAGTCCCTAAGACGAATCTCGATCTTAACCGGGGCTTAATCATGATTGGAATGGCCCACGTATTGGGAACCTTGCGATGCACTAGACCTTAGGTTCGTTTCTTTCGGTCGGTGGAAGCCTCTTGCCCTATAGGACCCTTGCCCGGGACAGTCCATCCTTGGGAGTGTGCAAGACAGGTGAAAACGAGGGGTCTATAGGCGTAGTGATGGCCTCCACTGATCCAGGATTTAGATTAGTTGCGAAAAAGAAGAGAAATCTTTTCCAACCATGTAGGAATAAAAATGATTTTTAAGTAAACTTGAATGAATGAATAATCACACAGTACATGCGTTTGCTCCTTTCTTGCTTCTTGTCTTTGACGCATCGCATTCTTGCGTTAGCAAACAGCATTTCGTTAAGTCTTTGGACGGATCCCCGTTATCCTCCAAGACCTACGATAAGGCATTTCGTTAAGTCTTTGGATAGATCCCCGTTATCCTCTAAGACCCCCGTCAATCTTTGGATAGATCCCCTTTATCCTCCAAGATGCTCGTTAAACCCTTAGGCGTTGTCCCCTAGGTCCCTGTTGAGATTTCTGTTAAACCCCTAGGCGTCATCCCCTAGGTCCCCTTTTTGAGATCCTCGTCAAATCCCTAGGAGTAGTCCCCTAGGAAGTCAAATCCTTGGGAGGATCCCCGTTATCTTCTAAGGAGCCGGTCAAGTCTTTGAATGAATCCCCCATTGCCCTCCAAGAAGTCGGCTACAACCATGGATTCGAGATCCCATTTGATCCCGTTCACCTTTCACCCATAGGTCTAAGCCTAGCGGTCGTGTCCTATTTGTAGCATGAGCATCCACCCAATGATTACCTGAGCCTAAGTTGCATTCTGTCTCTGCTGCAGCAAGAATGAAGTGGAAAAGAGCACCGTGTCACCGCCTGTTCCGCGTTGAGTCTGAGGGTTCCTCAGCCGCTACAATCCCTCCACGCCGTAACCTTAGAATGACCGGCTCAGAGGAAAATAGTTGGGAAAACAATGCCGCAAATGGTCAGACCAGCCCAACTAAAGAAGAGTTGCTCCAAGCTTTGGAAGCCTCCAGGGCTCGGGAAGAGATTACCAGGAAACACTACGAGGAAGCATGAGTCCGGTTCGTCGGGTCAATGAGACGAAAAGGCGTTAAGGTTTTGTTTCAGACGGACGGGTCCTTCGTTGAGGTTTCTGACCATGAGGAAGGGGTCGAAACCACCCAACCTCCAAGTCACAACCAAACTCCACCCCCTCAACCTTGCGAAAACACCAAATCCCCTCACTCTCCGTTTCAACACGTCACCACTCAAAGCTTGCCTCCCACTCAAGCTCCATACACTCTGCATTACCCCGGATCTAACATTCCCTTTGGGTTGCCCCCCATAAACACCCATGTCTCGCCATTCACACCGATCATGCCTCGACCATCACTCCCACGAGGTCTTCCTAATTATACTCCCTCTCAGGTTGAGGTCGCCAATCAAATACCAAGAACTCAGTCACCATATGTGGATAATTGGCCAACCACTGGATTCCGAGGTGACCCGTATCATTTCTACGGTCCGAGACCTCTTGGACCACAAGTTCATTACGCACCTCCGAGGTACATTTCTGCGAACAACCAGGGTTATGGATATGCCTACACCCCTCCACCCCCGCAGGATCCTCTCAATCATCTATTGGGAAGGAGAAAGCAAATAGAAGTTCAGTATGAAAGGACACTCAATGAGCACCCCTTTTCATTGAATAGTAATGATTCTCATCCCCACCGCGCTCCGACCAACAATGGAAGAAGAGCCAAACGCCAATCCAGACCCCGTTTCATAAGGTTTGAGGATTTTGGAATGCCTATAAGCAAGGTATTTGAGAGATTGGTTAAGCAAGGCCTCGCAAAGCCTCTTGTCAACTTCCAACCCAAAAACCCTGAGAAGTATCTCGATGTTAACAAGAAGTGTGCCTTCCACAGTTACCATGGACACAATACCGACGAGTGCCCTGCGGTGAAACATATCATTCTGGGTTTGATTGGGGAAGGAAATCTTGAAACCCCTCATGCCTCCGCCACATCCAACAGCCCGAGTGTCAACGTGCTTGGGATCGAGAGATCTAATCCTGTGACTTCTCAAAGGATCAATGAATGGAGTGGTATCCGCCCCAAAAGAAAGGAGACCGTGGTTGACGGAGTCACCAACCCCAAAGTAGGAGAGCCAATTTCGGGAAGGTTGACAAATTCAGCAAAGCCAAAGGGTCAATGGCACGGAAAATGTCTGCAGGGCTAAATGCCCCGGGTTGGGAAATTGATGGTGTTGTGGTCACCGTAACAGAGAGCAAAATCTCAAAACACCTTCCACCGACCTCCCCTCAAGAAAGGTCAAAGTCCACTGTTAGAATGTGTAATAAGCCTTTAGGGAAAGTCAGTTAAGATGTCTGTTAGGACTAGTTAGAATCTTGACTCCCCGGTTAGTGCTATGTGGTGACCCTTTTGAATCCATTGCCAATTTTCTTAATGAAATTATTATTATCATTACTACATTGTCAAAAGTTTACATAAAAAATGTGTGTGAGTCTTTTACTCAAATAAAAAAATGTGTGTGTCAATCCTTATAAAAAGAAAAAAAAAATGTGTGAGTCTTTTGCTCAAATAAAAAATGTGTGTGTCAATCCTCATTAAAAAAAAATGGAGACCGAGTTTTCTTAAAATAAAAGGTCAACTCTTTTTTAAAAGGCTAATCCGCTAATGAGGCGTTCCTCTCAAATCGTGGTTATAATTTCACCTTGAGGTTTAAAATGCTAAAGTCCTTTGTGGTCTTGTCCACCGGAAACATAGACCAAGGAGCCCACATCCGAATTGGCGCCCACATGAACAAGAAGATCAAAACAAGTTGGACACCGCCCACAAGGAGAGGCCCATGCTTCGAAAGCCCAAGGGTGGGTACATCAAATGGAGAACCATACCCTCGCCGAATGCCATGCATGAGGTTACGCACCTCGAAAGGAAGTCGCCAAAAGGAGATGGCCAAAGACAAACTCGGTAATTGCAATGCCAAGCCAAATGGAAGCCTCGCGACATCTTTCCCGATGACACGGAGCCCGAGTTCCCCGTGGAAGACATGGAATGTGCCGCCGACAACCCCTCCAACAATTGAGGAAGAAAATGGACCATCGCACTTTATAAGAACCCATTCCCAAAAAAAAAAAAAAAAAAAAAAAAAAAGAAAAAAAAAAGTGATGAGTCTTCCAGCCTCGTAGGATCTAGACTTTCATCAAAGTCCGTCCCGGACTGTGTCTTTTTATTTTTGCAAAGGTCCGCACTTGGACATGTATGTACAAAGTTATCTCAATAAAAGAGTCATTTTCATTCTCTTCTCTCTAGACTTGAGACATTATTTGCAATATACATTTACTCTTGAAATTGCCTTGCTTGTTATGATTAATTGATTGCTAAGTCCCTAAAATGATGAATTGACTTCTAAACATACTAGTCAATGACGACTCATTAAGGACGAACGGACCTAACACGAATGAAAAATGCTAAAGGCAAATAATTAATCTTGATGTGAATAAATATTGTGATCAATTGGCCATGAAGGAACCATTAATGGAAAGTCTTCCCTCATACACTTCCCCGATACACAACCCAATACACCTTTCTGAAACAAACTCCTGATGCACATCGAAGGCATCCCGAGACAGTGAAAAGGTGAGGACGTTGTTGCTCAACCACCAAGATTCAACCGTGATCGCACGTGTGCAACCAAGCAAAGGGCTTCCCAGATCTTCAAAATCAAAGCTAGACTTGATAAGGGGATGCAAGAGAGCCAATGCCCAAGATAGCAAGTTGGTGTTAATGTTTGTGTCAAAAAAAAAATGGGAGAAGAGAGAAAGAAAATGAATGTATGGAAAGAAGGGAAGGAAATGGTGAAAACAAAGTTTGCCTCAAAATGAGTTCACACCAAAGAGGGTTCACCCCAAGAGGTCCATCTCAAGGAGTTCACCCAAAGCAAAGTGAGCAACAACGTCCTCCGAGACAACAACAAAAGAAAGTCAACTTCAGCAAAAGACGGCCTCATGGCCGAAATACGGCGACCTGAGCTCCTCACATTGAGGGGAACGTAGGCAACCTTCGGGTCCGGTCATAGCATGAAATGAATCCATCAAACCTCGGTCCTCCCAAAATGACTCGGTTCTCTTCCCTTGCTCCCATCAATGACCAATTTCCCAGATAATGACCAATCTCTCCTAAACACATTTTGATCTTGCCATTTATCGAATCTTAATCTCAATTGATCACAGCATTTATACATGTCAAGGCTAATTGCTTGTTATAACCCTGACTTAATAATGAACATGGTCTGTTCAAGCAATCATTTTGATGATATTGACTAAGGCTAATTTCAAATGTCTCGACAAGTCTTCTTCTCTACATCTTAGGAAAGAGCTAAACACTTGTATTCTGTCAAGCAAGGGCTTCCTCCCGTTTCGTGATATGGACAAAGCTCCAAAGGACTTTATGCGTAACAAACCTCGCGGTTAAGTTAAAATAAAAATTTGACTTGGCATGCCTCGTTAAAAGATTTTCCTTGAGGAATGAGCACTTTTAAAATTTGCCCTTTTAGCACCATACTTTTGAAAAATGAATGTTTGTCCCCCCTTTCAAGTCGCGTCGGGCACTTGAGGGTGTGTTTTGTGAAAATATGTGTTTTTCCCCTTTCAAGTCACGCCGGGCACTTGAGGGTGTATTTTGAATGTTGTGTCGTTCCCCTTTCAAGTCGTGTCGGGCACTTGAGGGTGTGTTTTGTGAAAATATGTGTTTTACCCTTTCAAATTGCATCGGACATTTGAGGGAGTGTTTTGTGAAAAAATTGTGTTTTTTCCTTTTCAAATCGCGCTGGGCATTTGAGGGTGTATTTTGAATGTTGTGTCGTCCCCCTTTCAAGTTGCACCGGGCACTTGAGGGTGTGTTTTGTGAAAAAAATTGCGTTTTTTCCCTTTCAAGTCACGCCGGGCACTTAAGGGTGTATTTTGAATGTTGTGTCGTCCCCCTTTCAAGTCTCGTCGGGCACTAGAGGGTGTGTTTTGTGAAAAAAATGTGTTTTTTCCCTTTCAAATCGCGTTGGGAATTTGAGGGTGTATTTCGAATATTGCGTTGTCCCCCTTTCAAATCGCGTTGGACATTTGAGGGTGTGTTATGTTTTGGTCCGTCCCCTTTCAAATTGCGTTTGGCATTTGAGGGTGTATCTTGAATTTTGTGTTGTCCCCTTTCAAATTGCATGGCCATTTGAGGGTGTGTAAAAAGAATTATTTTCCAAAACCTTGGACTTTTGCGTCCAACAATGTACCTTAAGGGTCGCCCCCAGGCTTTTCCCGGTATCAAGAAAATGTGTCAACCGTGCCATAGAGTAGTGTTGGCCAAATCCAAGTCTCGACACGAAGTGGTCACTTTTAGGCTAGTCCTTGTCCCAGTTTCTCCGTCAACCTCCCGTAAGTTAAAGTTGACGGAAGCGTTTAGGATGACCAAGTAAGAGTCAAACCATTTGGTTGCGCGGGCAGTCCGGCGTGACGTAAGCCCATTTGATTTGTAAGGAGTTGTCGGCAGTCCTTCGTAAGTCCAGATTAGGAGTTTGAAAATTGTGAAAGTCCTGGTCGTGCGCCCAGGATGAAATGTTAAAATTGTGAAAGTCCTGGTCGTGCGCCCAGGACGAAATATGAAAATTGCGAAAGTCCTGGTCGTGCGCCCAGGATGAAATGTGAAAATTGCGAAAGTCCTGGTCGTGCGCCCAGGATGAAATATGAAAATTGCGAAAGTCCCGGTCATGCGCCCAGGATGAAATTTGAAAATTGCAAAAGTCCCGGTCGTGCGCCCAGGATGAAATTTGAAAATTGCGAAAGTCCCGGTCGTGCGCCCAGGATGAAATTTGAAAATTGTGAAAGTCCTGGTCGTGCGCCCAGGATGAAATGAAATATGAAAATTGTGAAAGTCCTGGTCGTGCGCCCATGATGAAAATTAAGGATTAAGTTCCATGGGTTTGAGTAGCCTTAAACTTTCTCACCCGAACTACGTTAGGATTGATTCCCCACGAGGGGATACGTAGGAATCCTATACTTCTAGGTCCAGGCATAGAACCAAATCAGCCAAGCCGTCCTCCCATCGAATTGGGATGCTTATAGGTTTGAGTAGCCTTAATCTCTCTCACCCGAACTACGTTAGGCTTGATTCCCCACGAGGGGATACGTAGTAATCCTATACTTCTAGGTCCAGCCATAGAACCAAATCGGCCAAGCCATCCTCCCATCGAATTGGGATGCTTATAGGTTTGAGTAGCCTTAATCTCTCTCACCCGAACTACGTTAGCTTGATTCCCCACGAGGGGATACGTAGGAATCCTATACTTCTAGGTCCAGCCATAGAACCAAATCAGCCAAGACGTCCTCCCATCGAATTGGGATGCTTATAGGTTTGAGTAGCCTTAATCTCTCTCAGCCGAACTACGTTAGGCTTGATTCCCCATGAGGGGATACGTAGGAATCCTATACTTCTAGGTCCAGCCATAGAACCAAATCGGCCAAGCCGTCCTCCCATCGAATTGGGATGCTTATAGGTTTGAGTAGCCTTAATCTCTCTCACCCGAACTACGTTAGGATTGATTCCCCACGAGGGGATACGTAGGAATCCTATACTTTTAGATCCAGCCATAGAACCAAATTGGTCAAGCCGTCCTCCCATCGAATTGGGATGCTTATAGGTTTGAGTAGCCTTAATCTCTCTCACCCGAACTACGTTAGGCTTGATTCCCCCACGAGGGGATACGTAGGAATCCTATAATTCTAGGTCCAGCCATAGAACCAAATCGGCCAAGCCGTCCTCCCATCGAATTGGGATGCTTATAGGTTTAAGTAGCCTTAATCTCTCTCACCTGAACTACGTTAGGCTTGATTCCCTTGAATAGGGATACGTAGGAATCATATACCTATAGGTCCAGCCATAGAACAAATCGGCCACGCCGTCCTTCCATCAGATTGGGATGCTTGTTTTGTCGACAACCCCGCTTTCTTCAATAGCGACGTTGCCGAGGGGCTCTGTAAGTACCCAAATCTGAATTTGACCTACTTTAGAGGAATTCTTGGTACCATTTAGGGATAAACCAATGGACCAGGACCTCACTAGGATAAACCTGATATTCCAGGACTGAACTGGAATTAAACTTAGAAAAATCTAGAAGCTAGCCAAGTCGAGTCGTACGGATGGTTTGGGCACATAAGGTCCCTAGCCGTACAGCTATGTTGGGCACCCTCAGTCCCTATAAATTGAACCCCATGCTGATCATTTCAGGGGGGGAAAGAATATTGTTTAGATAGGGGAAACTCTGCAGAAATTGTGTCTGAGAGAGAGATCACCCTTATAATTGAGTGAAGGAAAGGAAGATAGACTAGAACCATCATAGGTGAGGTCCCCTTCCCCATCTTCTCTTCATCTCAAATCTATTTTTCTTTGTTAATCATATTACTTGTTCTTGTTTACATACTTGTAAGACTTGTCCTCTCAAGCAAATTTACATTCTTGTAAGACTTGTCCATTTCAAGCATACATATATTATATTACTACAAAACTTGTCCATTTCAAGCATATATATCTTATATATATATATATATATATATATACACTACAAGAAAATCACGTATTAGCGACGGAAAAATCCGTCGGTAAAAGGGAAAATTCCGTCGCTAAACGAATTTACCGACGGATTACGGACAGACCAAATCCGTCGCTAAAAACCTCGGTAAATTATAACGACGGATTTATTGGGCCGTCGTTATGTTAACGACGGAATTTTCCGTCGGCAAGCTGAGAAATGCCGTCGCTAATATATGTAAAATGCCGACCAAATAATTAAATTAGCGACAGAATTAACGACAGATTTTCCGTCGCTATATTATGAATTTTTTTTAAATTTTTTTGATTTTTTTAATTTATAACCTGTTTAAACACATCCGTCGCTAAATTTGCACATAATTTAAAAAAAAAAGCATATATATATTTAAAAATATATATTAAATATATTTTTAGATATACATATATGATCAATATTTTTATCAAAAATAAATTATGATGTCAGTTCATTAATATCTCTTATTTTTAAATTAGTCCTTAATATTTTAGACATTCTCAAATCAGTCCTTGATATTTCAGAAATATTAACTAGTTGCAGTTTAGTCCCCTCAACTTCTCTATTACTCAATTTAGTCCTTACATATGTTTTCTTTACAACTTTGATCCCTCAACTTCAAAAAATTCAGTTTAAGTTCATTATTTCCTCTCCATTCCATCCACCATATCTTGAAAACCCCACCAAACACCAATGCTGCCCAAATCTGAAATAAAAACATAAAACTACATTTAAAATTAAATCTAAAAAAAAAAAAACAATAAACAGTAATTTACAAATCTGAATTTTCGTCAGATTTTTTCTGATGATCATATCTCCCTTGCCTTTGATTATTTTTCCAATCGCTCCGGTGAGAAGTTGCGCCTAGGTATTGCGAACATACCCCAGAATTTTCAAGTCGATCCAACGGTTAACGAATTAGGAATTTAATTTTTTCTGGGACGAATTGAAAAGTGAAAAAACTATCGTCAGATTTTTTCTGATGATCATATCTCCCTTGCCTTTGATTATTTTTCCAATCTCTACGGTGAAAAGTTGCGCCTAGGTATTGCGAACATACCCCAGAAGTTTGAAGTCGATCCAACGGTTAACGAATCGGGAATTTGATTTTTTCTGGGACGAATTGAAAAGTGAAAAAACTAAAATTAAAGGATGACGTCTTTGGATTAAACGCCGGTGGAAGTGGTACCTGGTGGAGGAGAGGGAAGGAAGTGGTGAAGAGGTAGCTGGTGGAGGAGAGGGGAGGAAGTGGTGAATTTTTGGTGTGAAGAGGGAGGTGGGTTCAAGAAAAATGGAGAGAAAGAAAGAAAGAAAGAAAGAAAGGAGGGGAGGGAGGCGGATGGAAGAGGAGGGTATTTGATGGGCTAGAATTAGGGTTTTGTTAGGATAAATGTGGACCATTGAATGTGTAAGATTAATGGTTCAGATCCATTTAGGAATCAATCCATGTGAATGTTTGTAAGCCAATCAAATGAGAGTGTGTTAAGATGAATTTGGTCCATTGGATATGTAAGATTAATGGTTTAGATTAATTTATGAATCAATCCATGTGAATATTTGTAAGCCTATTAAATGAAAGTGTGTCGTGTTTTTCAATTTTTTATTATTTTTTTGAACAAATAAGTATTTGAACTTTAGTTAGTAATGAAGTTTTTTATAAAAAAATAATTTAAAACTTATTTGAGAAAATAAGTTTTTTATAAAAAAAAATGGATAAAGAAAACTATTTGGGATATTGATTAGTAGTTAATTTTTTTTAAAAAAAAATACTAAAAAGAAAGTTAAGAGTTTTTTAAGAAATGAAAGTATATAAAAGAAAATAGGGACAGACAGTAGCATATGATTTTTTTAATTTTAATTTTTTGGATAAAGAAAACTAGTTGAGATGTTGGTTAGTAGTGAAGTTTTTCTTAAAAAAAAAAAAGGTTGCATAAAAAATGTTAAGAATTTTTAAAGAAATGAAGGTATATAAAAGAAAAAATAGGTACGGACAATAGCCATATACTCCATCCGTCCCACATATACATACCCATACCATATACTCCCTCCGTCCCACATATACCCATACCATACCTTGTGCCTATATATATACACACCATATACCTAAAACTTATACACTTATACCCATATCGTAGTATAGTACTCCCTCCCACATTAATTAACACTAGTGGTCAACATGACATAACTTTGACTAATAATTTAAAATAAATAATGATCCTAATAACATATTGTTGTTTGTGATGATTCTTAATACATCATATATCCATATAACATATTGTTGTTTGTGATGATTCTTAATTACTTTTTAGAAAAGTAATTGAAAATGGAGTAATAGTTAACTGAATTTGGATGAGTGTAATGAAAGTATGAATACTAGAGAGAGAAAAAAAAAAGAAAAAGAGTAGAGCGAAATAAGGTAGAAATAAAATGGGAAGATGGGGGTGATATTTATAGTTAGTAAAATAGTAAATATATATATATATATATATTCGGTCTCAGTTAGATTTCTAACGGAAATAAATGGCTACTTTGAAAAATCGGCATTTCGAACCAGCGGTTTACGGTTTTCAATTTTCCAAATAATATATGAATTCTAATAACTTTATACTTTATAAAATTAATATTTGTTGTCCGCTTGTCAAAAATGTATATTTATTTTAAAAATTCAAACTATAAGCAATTAATATAACTAATTAACATTTTTAATGCGCCCCATATTTTTATCATATTCGGTCTTACTTCATTTACTTTTGAGGTAGACTTAACAATTATAGATATTAATAAATATGTATAAAATTAAATTATGACCAATTAATATAATTAATTATGACCAATTAATATAATTAATTAACATTTTAAGTGCGCCCCATATTTTTATCATATTTGGCCTTACTTCATTTACGTTTGAGTTAGACTTAACAATTAGAGCTATTAATAATCATGCATTAAATTGTGTTTATTTAAAAAAAAAAAAAAAAATCCGTCGCTAATCCGTCGTTATTCCGTCGCTAGATTATAAAGATTTTTTTATTATTTGTATAGCGACGAAAAACATCCGTCGTTAAGAAATAAATGAATAATTTTACAAATCCGTCGCTATTCCGTCGCTAAATATAAAATAAAAAATATCAATTTTTATTTATTTATATAGCGACGGAAAACATCCGTCGTTAAGAAATAAATGAATAATTGTACAAATCCCTCGCTATTCCGTCGCTAAATATAAAAGAAAAAATATCAAATTATTTTTTATTTATATAGCGACGAAAATTAGCCGTCGCTAAAGTTCCCAAAATAAATTTTTATATCCGTCGTTAATCCGTCGGTAGGTTGTCGGACAAAATGCGCGCACTTTTTTGGCGCCTTTATTACGACGGATTAGTGTCGGAAAACAGTCTGTCGCTAAATCCGTCGCTAAAACGGTCGGTAATGTGGTCGTTGACAGCTTATTGCGTATTTGTCGCTATTCCGTCGCTATTCCATCATTTTTAGCGACGGATTAGCATCCGTCGCTAATTTCCGTCGGTATTTGACAGTTTTCTTGTAGTGATATATATATATATATATATATACATATAATGTGAACCAAACCATGAGCATGATTCAAGGTGCCCTTCATACTTTTGTGTGAAAGAGGTTCAAACCTAAGGATGATCATGGTTTGATTTATTTGTTCTAAATGGCTTAAAGATCTCTTTATCAAGATGAAAGATCATGTCTTTATGTTAGTATTCCACAAACTAGGCCATGATGATCATGTTGGGGGATAAAGGCTCAATCTTTATCATCCCAACCTTGATCTAGCCAAAATCCCTAAGATTGGGTCATAAAGATTGGATCTTTATGTTGCTTTTGTTGTCCCTCAAGGTTAATCTTTCATAAAAAGTCTATTTTGATGGTAAAGTTTCAATCTTTACTCATCAAATGATAATTTTGGCCCAAAGGGCATGTTCATCACCTTTCTCAAAAACTTCCCCAATGATTTTCTTGATCACACCCAAAACCTTTGTTTTTGGTGTCTAATTTGTGATCAATGACATAGGGATGATTAAATCCATGTTTTTGTTAAGGAAAATAATTGAAAATGATCATTTCAGTTCAGTTTCAGCAAGAACACTCTGTTTTGTCTGAAACTGGACAGTTTTCTGATAAGCTGTCAAAAATCCCTGGAATGCCCTCCCCATCCGTACGGCTACTTTGGCCGGGGAGTGAATTTTTCAGTTTTTTCCTTTTCTGGTCAGAATGTTTGCAAAATAACCCTTTTCTGTTAAATAATTAACCAGTTTTGTTAAAAGTCAGTTTCTCCCGTTTTTGAAACACACACACACATGCACTTTGTTAACTAACGTTAGGTAGACTCGGTCCTATCCGAGGCGACTTGGGTGACGTAAAACTCTTCCCAAGGCGTAAACTGACCTCCGAACTAATAGAATCTCTAACCTTTCCATTTGTTGGGTTAAATAATTAACAAATGTGGTGAATTCGTTATGTTTTGCATGATAACCGTGTTTGGCGTTTCTCCCCCATACTCGTCGCGTTTCCCGCGCGGGGGCGGGATCCTTACAGGCCTCACCCATATCTTTCATTGCGAAACACTTTCCTAACCAAGTTTTTACAGACTGAAGTGTAGGAATATCGTTTCCAATGAGCAATATATCGTCCACATATAAAACAAGGAATAGCACTATGCTCCCACTAATCTTATTGTATACACAAGGTTCATCTTCGTTCTTGATGAAGCCAAACTCTTTGACCGATTCATCAAAACGGAGATTCCAACTCTTAGAAGCTTGCTTTAATCCATAGATGGATCTTTGCAATTTGCATACCTTAGAATTTTGTTCAAAACCTTCTGGTTGTGTCATATACACATCCTATTGTAGTTTTCCTTTAAGGAAAGCGGTTTTGACGTCCATTTGCCATATTTCATAGTCATGATATGCGGCAATGGTAAGCAGAATTCTTATAGACTTGATCATTGCTACATGTGAAAAGGTTTTATCATAGTCAATACCATGAACTTGCCTATAACCTTTCGCTACAAGTCTAGATTTGTAAGTATGCACCTTCCCATCCATGTCAGTCTTCTTCTTGAAGACCCATTTGCATCCTATGGTTTATACACCTTCGGGCGCATCAATCAAATTCCAAACTTTATTATCTTGCATGGATTGTAATTCGGATTCCATAGCTCCAAGGCATTTATCCAAATCAGGAGAAGACATCGCCTCTTGGTAGGTGGTCGGTTCATCATCTTCAATGATTTCCACCTCATTACTATCCGTTACAATAAATCCATATCTCTCGGGCTCGGATCATAACCTACCAGATTTGCGAGTTACTTGTGTATTCTGAACAGGTTCTACAACTCCTTATGGTTATTGTTCTTGTTCCACTATCGGTTCAATGTTATTTTCTGGGTCTCGAATTTCTTCAAGATTTATTTTACTCCCACTGATTTCTTTGGAGAGAAACTCTTTCTCTAGAAAGACACCAGTTCGGGAAACAAAAACTTTGTTGTCCGTTTGGTTGTAAAAGTCGTATCCTTTAGTTTCCTTAGGATATCCCACGAAGATACATTTATCAGATTTGTGTGCAAGTTTGTCTGAGATAAGTCTTTTGACAAAATCTTCACAACCCCAAATCTTCATGAAAGACAGACAAGGCTTCTTTTCGCTCCACATCTTATATGGAGTCTTTTGAACCGATTTAGTTGGAACACGATTTAGTGTGAAAGCAGCGGTTTTTAGAGCATAACCCCAAAAGGATATTGGAAGATCAACTTGACTCATCATTGATCGAACCATGTCTAACAAGGTCCGATTCCTCCTCTCGGACACACCATTCCATTGTGGTGTTTCGGGTGGAGTAAATTGTGAAACTATTCCACAATTCTTTAGATGATCATCAAATTCATGACTAAAGTATTCTCCACCTCGATCCGATTGAAGTGCCTTAATACTTTTGCCAAGTTGTTTTTCTACTTCATTTTGAAATATTCTAAATATATCGAATGCTTCACTCTTATATTTCATTAGGTAAACATACCCAAATCTACTATAATCATCAGTGAAGGTTATGAAGTATTGAAATTGTTAGGATTCATTGTTAGTGCACCCACCTTAATTTGATTGATCCATTCCACGTGTCTTTTTATGGACTTTAGGACCGCATGTAATGAAGTTCTACTTCAATTTTTAGATAAGTCCATTTCTAGATTTTTTGTTTTCAAGGCTGAGTATTGTTCGGTTGTATCATTAGCGGTTTAGTGCTTCAAGCCATCATTTTAAGAATGCCAGCATGGAGCTCTTCAATTCTCATCAAACCGCAGTTTGCATGTTTGATGAAACCGCACATCAAGACCATTCTTCAAACCGCCCTATGCTTGGTGAAACCGCAGAGCAGTTATTGAAGAATTAAAGAGATGTCATTTATTCCTTAGACAAACATTCCCTTATTGACAGTATAAGGATGTTGTTATGTCATGTCAAAATAACTCTAAGTTAACTTGGAGTTTCTGCAAGGAATGTCGGTTTGTCCATCAGTTTAAATTGTTTACCGTTAGTCCTTTCTGCAACAAAGGACAATTGTCAGGTAGTTGTGCAACAACTACCTAGGACTACAAGACAAAACCAAGGACGAAAATGACAGCTCAACCAATGGGATTTCGACAGCACTGTACCCTTCAGATTTGATTCAAATCTTTACCCAACGGTCTCAAGGGTGCTCTGCCTATAAATAGCCTTCATTATTCAACAATGAAGGTTGCTGAGCTTCAAGAGATTCATTCCCAAGTATTCAAGTTTGCTTTGAAGAGTTAAACCCAGATATTCATATCTTCAACCATCTCCATTGCAAACCCAGTTCTTCATCAAAGCTTCAAGCCTAACAACCACTCATACTTAGCCTTTACACAGAAAGAATTCTATTTGCTCCACCATCATTTAGATACTTAGAGCATTTGATTTCTTTTCACACACACACCCGATTTATATGATCATATAGATTATATACTTCGAAAACACCGGTTGTTATTATAGCTTAGGTTAGACTCATTGTTTAGAGTTTAGATTTATCTTATAAAACCTCCTCTAAATTAATACAAGTCTTATAGCTATTAGAAAATCCTAGACTAACCATCTAGGTAGAGGACGTAGTTCATTAAAGAACGAACCTCTTCAATTTGTGTGTTTGATCTTTATTTTCTGTCTTGATATTTATCTTTCTTGTTTGTGGTCTTGAACTTGTTTCCATATACGAAATGACTTGAAAGATGAATTGTGTTTTCCTTTAAACTTTAAGTTTAACTATTCTGTTGCATCATAGTGTTTTCTCAACCCGAGTCAAACTTCCAAACTCTTTAACTAACCTATTTGGCCAAACCGCAAACTCCGCTGTGCATTTTATCAGTTCGGTTCTTGTGCCTTGAACCGCAGTTGGCCAAACTGATAAGTACTCGGTTGATTTTAAGGGTATTTCGAAAAAGTTTCGGACCGCTATTCACCCCCCCCTTCTAGCGGTTCTATACCCTTGTTGCCCTCTGGGACCAACAAGTGGTATCAGAGCGTATCCACCAAACTTGTTTTTACAAGCTTAACCGCTTGGGTGCTGATCCAATGGCAAACACAAACACCCATATGATGCAAACATCCAATTCGAATCACTTACCGATTCTGGATGAAGATAGTTTTATTTTTTGGAAAGATAGGATGATGAAACACATGATTTCATGTGATCGTAGACTGTGGACCGCGGTTACTGATGGACCATATGTCCCTATGAAAGCTAATCCACGTGCAGGAACCGCAGGAGAAGAAGCTGAAGTTAAGAAATTAGAAAGTGAATGGACTGATGCAGACCGCATCAATGTGGATTTTGATGGAAGAGCTATGTCCATGCTAGTGTCAGCTATTGACCTGAGGACTCATTCTAAGGTGCTTCACTGCAAAACCGCAAAGGCTACCTGGGATGCTATAGTTGATTTTCTGGAAGGAGATTCAGATACCAAGAAGAACCGCCTCTATCAACAGAGAAGACTCTTTGACTATTTTGTTAAAGATCCTAAGGAATCTCTTAGACAATGCTATGAGAGGTTTATTGATATTGTTAACGTTTGTTTTTCTCTTGGACATGTCTATTCTAATACAGATTTGAACATGAGATTCATGCAAGCACTTGGTAGCAAATGGCTGATCAAAACTACTAACATTGAAGACAACAAGGACTTGGAAGCTCTTGATCTTCGACACTTGTATGCCATGCTGAAGGTTTTTGAATTTAAGCTTGAAGAGGTCCATGAAACCGAAAGCAGATTTAAGACCCTCTCTCTAGCTGCATTCAACAATACCTCATCTCCTGTCTACAATCCAGACCATCATCAAACCGCTCCTCACCTCCACTTGCAAACCGCTCCTCCTGACCAAAATGTTCCTAGATATAATCCTCAAACCGCACCTTCTGAATATTACCAGCAGTCTCAACAATCCTATCCTCAATCACATCAACCATATCCTCAATCTTATCAATCTTATCAGCAGTCTCATCAATCCTACACTCCTCCTCAAAGTTCTTATGCTCAGAGTGTAGGATCACAATCCTCAAGTTCTACTCAAGTTGATTTTGATGAAATGGATGATGAAGAATTTGCTTTGTATGTGAAGAGATACACCAAGTTCAGGAAAAATAATAGATCTCAATTTCCATCCAAAGGCCCAGCAAAGTTTGTCCCTCCAACCAGATTCAACAAAACTGCAGATCCCAAGACAAGGGAAGACTTGGTTTGTTATAACTGCAGACAACCAGGTCACTTTGCGTCAAGTTGTCCTAAACCGCGCTATGAAGCCGCGCCAGCAAAGAAACCATTCAACAAGAAGTTCGTGAAAAGAAGAGGAATGGTAGCTGACCAAGGAGATCAACCGCTGACATGGATGGGTTCAGACTCAGATGAAAGTGATGATGAAGAAACTGCTAATCTCTGTCTCATGGGATTTGAAGAAAGAATTGAAATTGACGAAAGCCTTCCACTGCCAAAACAACAAATGAAGTCAGTTTCACCTAAGACTCCTGAGGCTAGATCAAGCAGAGCTCCTACTACACCAAACTACACTCCCGAGGTTCAAGCAGACCAAAGTCATGATGATCAGGTACTAGAACGTGCAAACATTATATGTCAACAACACACTGTACTTAAAAAGGCATATAAACTAATGGCTGCGGAACTTGAAGAATCCCAACGTGTATGTAAATCCCACAAGGAGGAAATTGAAAATCTCAAGCTCCAAATTGCTGGGGTATCTACTATTGTGGATGAAAACCGCTATCTGAAGGACAGAACCGAGGTACTTCTCACCCAAATCCATGATCTTACCGTACAAAGGGATGACCTCCAAAAAGTGACCGATGTATGGACCAAGTCTGGTGTCACTGTGGAACAAATCCTAAATTCACAAATTCCTACTTCGGATAAAAGTGGATTGGGGTTTAAAACCGATGATGGGTGTAAGTGTCCTTGTCTCTGTGCCGAAGGTGGTGTGAAACCTACTGAACAAACCAAAGAAATTCCTAAGGTTAATCATGCTGGTAAAAAGGGCTCAAAACAAGAAATTAAAAGGCAAAATTATTTCTTTGAGTACCCTAAAAACCAGACTGGGAGAGATTCAAAGTGGAAAGAGAAATCCATAGCGGCTGAGGCAACCAAGGAAGTATTGAGTGATGAAACCGCTCCTAGTCGGTTTAAGGAAATTCCTATCATTTTCCCTAAAGCCACACCTAAGAGGAAGGTTGAGCTCAAGAAGGTAATCTTTGTTAAAGCCAAAACCGCTGACCCAGTAAAACATGAGAAACCGAAGGTCAGTAAAGGGTTTGTAAAACCGCAACCAAAACCTGGATTTATTCATTGTGCTATTTGTGCTGATTTTGGTCATAGTGCTGGTCATTGTCTTTTAAGATTCACACCCAATGCCAAGGGACGTAAAAATCCTAAGGTCAAACAAGTGTGGGTCCCAAAAAGCTGCTAACCCTAGGACCCAAGGAATAAGGGGGACCAAAACCTTTCATGTTTATTTTTCAGATTTCATGTTTTATGGCTGGAACCGCGAAGAAGAAGAAGGATCTCTGGTATTTGGATAGTGGATGCTCACGACACATGACTGGAGATTCCGAACTACTCTGCAGTTTCATCCAAATGAAAGGTCCCCCAGTAGTGTTTGGTAACAACAAGAAAGGAGAAACAGTAGGATATGGAGCAATCAAACGAGGAAAGGTGACTATTGAAAATGTGTCATTAGTAGAAGGACTCAAGCACAACCTTCTCTCCATATCTCAGTTTTGTGACAAAGGAATGAACTGCATCTTCACATCAACTAACTGTTATATCAAAGATGCTTCCTCTGAAGTCACTCTACTGACTGGCAACAGAACAGGTGATGTTTATATGATAGATTTGAGTAATATTGTTTCTATTGCTGACCTCTGTTTTGTAGCCAAAAACATAAGTGAAAGCAGCTGGTTATGGCATAAGCGGCTCAGCCACTTGAACTTCAAGTATCTAGCAAAACTGCACAGGGATGGTCTAGTAAAAGGACTACCCAAAGTGGCTGACCATCATGATGAAAAGTGCAAAGCATGCCAGCTTGGAAAGCAGCCCAAACAGTCATTTCCTAGTAAAACCGCACCTTCAACGAACCGCTGTTTGCAATTGCTGCACATGGATTTATTTGGACCTGTCCCAACCGCCAGTATTGGAGGAAACCGCTATACACTTGTGGTGGTTGATGATTATTCAAGATATACATGGGTGGAAATGATGGCCTCTAAAGATGATACTTATGGCATCGTAACCGCTCTCTTTAGACAGCTCCAAACTCAAAAATTGGATGACATTGTTGCCGTGCGTTCAGATAATGGAACCGAATTTACAAACAATGGTGTTGCTCAATATTGTGATGATCATGGAATTGATCATAACTTCTCTGCCGCTGGGGTTCCACAACAGAATGGAGTTGTAGAAAGAAAGAACAGGACTTTGATTGAAGCCGGGAAGACAATGATTGCAGAAGCAAAGCTTCCCAAATACTTCTGGGCCGAAGCCATCAATACCGCATGTTTCACCCAGAACCGCTCCCTAATCATCAAAGTTCACAATAAGACTCCTTATGAATTGTGGAGAGGCAGATCACCCAACATTGCCTTCTTCAAGATATTTGGATGCAAGTGCTACATCTTGTACAATGGCAAAGAGTATCGAGGTAAATTTGATGCTAAGGCCGATGAAGGTATTTTTGTTGGTTATTCAAAACACTCCAAAGCTTTTCGTTGTTTCAATAAGACATCTTTAAAAATTGTAGAGTCAGTCCATGTTACATTTGATGAACATAATCTTCTTGAGCCACATATGGCTCCAAATGTTGCTGATGATTTCAGTGGTTTTGAGACAGGTACATCTTACCTTAATCGTGCAACCGCAAATGACCAACCTACTCAAACCGCACCATCAGGTTCTCCAGCCGCTCCAAATCAAACCGAAGGTGTTGCTGTAGAACCGCATTCTTCTGATCCCATTCAAACCGTTGATCCAGTTCCCAACATCACCTTCAATGAAGATTTCAATGAATATCAAGAAGAGCCTCCTCTGGAAAATCTTCAAGAAATAGTGGTTCATGATGACCTCCCTCCAGAAATCAATGAGCATAGAGACCATCCAACAACTAATGTTATAGGTCCTATCAGTTCTGGTGTTCAAACAAGAGGAAGCTTAACACATAGAGATAACCACAGTTTGTTCTCAACCGCACTGATATCTCAGATGGAACCGAAGAAGGTAGATGAAGCTCTAAGTGATCCAAGTTGGGTAGCTGCAATGCAAGAAGAGCTTAATCAGTTTGAAAGATGCAGAGTTTGGACTCTAGTTCCAAGGCCCAGAGATCACACTGTAATTGGAACAAAATGGGTATACAGAAATAAGATGGATGAAAATGGTACCATTACAAGAAACAAAGCAAGGTTGGTTGCTCAAGGTTATAGGCAAGAAGAAGGGATTGATTATGATGAAACCTTTGCACCTGTAGCCAGACTTGAAGCCATTAGATTGTTCCTGGCCTATGCCTCCTTCAAGAAATTCAAGTTATATCAAATGGATGTGAAGAGTGCATTTCTGAATGGTGAACTACAAGAAGAAGTTTATGTAGCTCAACCGCCAGGATTTGAAGACAACAAATATCCCAATCATGTCTTCAAGCTCAAGAAGGCCTTGTATGGACTCAAACAAGCTCCAAGAGCATGGTATGACACTCTATCTAAATTTCTTATTGAACAAGGCTTCTCTAGAGGTAAAATTGATACAACCCTATTTATTGCTAAACACAAAGGTCATTCATTATTAGTTCAAATATATGTTGATGATATTATTTTCGGTTCTACTAATGAGACTATGTGTGTTAAGTTTGAGAAGCTTATGAAAGGTAAATTTGAGATGAGTATGATGGGAGAGTTGACATTCTTTCTTGGACTCCAAATCAAGCAATGTCATGATGGAATTTTTATCAACCAAGCCAAATATACCAAAGATTTGATCAAGAAATTTGGGCTTGAAACCGCTAAGCCAGTTGATACCCCAATGCAAAAGGCCTGCAGTTTGGATCAAGATGAACGAGGTAAGAAAGTTGATCAGTCTCTCTACCGAGGTATGATTGGTTCTTTACTTTACTTAACTGCTAGTAGGCCAGATATCATGTTCAGTGTTTGTGTTTGTGCTAGATTTCAAGCTGACCCTAGAGAATCTCATCTTATTGCTGTTAAAAGAATTATTAGATATTTATGTGGATCTGTTAACCTTGGACTTTGGTACTCCAAAGAATCTTCATTTGATCTATTAGGTTATTCAGATGCTGACTTTGCAGCATGTAAGATAAGCAGAAAGAGCACAAGTGGTACTTGTCAGTTCCTTGGAACCCGGCTTGTATCATGGTCCAGCAAGAAACAAGCATCGGTTTCAGTCTCAACCGCTGAAGCTGAATACATTGCGGCTGGAAGCTGTTGCTCTCAAATTCTCTGGATGAAACAGCAGTTGGAAGACTATGAAGTATTTGAGAAAAACTGCCCTATCTACTGTGATAGTACTGCAGCTATATCAATCTCCAACAATCCAGTACAACACTCAAAAACCAAGCACATTGACATAAGATATCATTTCCTCAAAGATCATGTTGAAAAGAAGAACATTTTCCTAGCAAAGGTGGGAACCGACGATCAAATTGCAGATATTCTCACCAAACCGCTCGAAAATTCTAGGTTCTTTCATCTACGAGGAGAAATGGGTATGCTGGAACTTACTTAATATAATTCATGCCTATTTATTCTTGTTCTAATAATATTTGTCAAGTATTTTGGCTCTATTAAGAAAATGCAAATAGTTTGCGGTTCAATAGACAAAACCGCAACAAGATGGTTCGGCTAAAGATTCCACTCAAACCGAAGAGTCAAGTAGAACAATTTCAGTTTTATCCAAACCGAATTGTCAAAGCAAGGTTTCGGTTTTCTCTACTGAAACCGAATATAGATCTGAAAGATATCGGTTTCACCAAAACCGATAATAAGGAAAAGGTAAGTCGGTTTACGCAAAACTGCTCAGGTATGAAATTGCATTTTAGTCCCTACTTTATGTCACTTCATTCATTAAGGACCTTTTTGCAATTATCTCTGCCGCATTAAATGTGAATCGACAGGTACACTGACGGTTGAGTTTCCTTAGCCGTCATGCCCGCTCCACTACCCGAGGTGGTTAATTGAGTATAAAAGACAAACCATTTTTCAATTTATCTTTTTACCTTCTTACTCTTTTTAGCAAAAACCCCTCTCTCTCCTCTGTACGCATTCATCCTTCTCTCTCTCTGTTCTCACTAAATTTTCTTACTTAAACAAAATTTTCTATGGCACCAAAGAAATCAATTGATCTTGCTTCTTCTTCTACATCATCCAAACCATCGAAGCCTGATATGGTATGAAATTCTGAACCCTAACTCAGTATATCTCACTTATCCGCCATTGTTGAAGCTTAAAAGCTTGTTCATCTTCCTTTGATCATTTTATGCTTTTTCTTCAATTTCTTGGTTGGTTTGTGTTCGCATTTACTTATATACACTGATTGATTACTTTGTTTTAAGATTTGTGTTCAATTTTGAGCAAAATCAATTTTGGGGTTATTTGGTGTTCTTGCGAAATTTTGCAGATTCTGGGTTCATGTGTTGTTATTTGTCTTAGTTTATTTAGAACTTTGTTAGAATCTACTCTCTGTGATCATTTTGATATAATTTTTCCATATTTTGGTTAAGATTTTGTTTTGCATATTCATACTCTGTTCTTCGTGTTCTTCATGCATTCAAACTCTTTTTCAAAATTTTCCCTCTTTGATCCATTTTGCCTTCACTATTCCTTCATTCTTTGTTTTTACATTTTTACCCTTACTCTCCTTGAATCGCCTGTTTTCATTGTTAGGATTCCTTGTTATAGTTTGTAGTACTTAATCAAACCGCGGTTTGCTTAAGGATTCAAACTATCATTCTTTAAATTATTTCTAACTAAGAATGTCTTTCAGGATCCCTCAAACTTTGTTCCCGGTTCTAGGATTCTTGAGAATGAACTTAAACAAGATGCAGTTGGAAGGAAGCTCCTAAAACTGTTGAATGATGCTAAACTGCTACCTCTGTTTCTTATGGATGAACCGCAGTTTGTTACTATTATCTGCGCCGAATTCTTTGAGAATGGGATCTCCACGAAGGCTGAATTACTAGATGTAAGAGGAGAACCGATAAGGGATCTGGAATCCGGTGAAATTAAATTTGAAGATGCTATCAAGTCCACCGTCTGTGGCAAAGAAGTGATCCTAATCGCTTCCAAGATTGCAGTTCTAGCTGGTCTTGAGAACTCTGGAGTTATGGGGATAAAACCGGAACTTCTAAGCAATACTACAATGGAGCTGATTGGAGTTAACTCTTTCTCCACCAAGAATTCCTCCAAAAAGGACTTTGGAGAGGTGATGGCTCATCTTTGTGAACTGGTAGATTCTGGAGTTATGTGCAAGAATGGAAACCACAACAACTTTACAAGTGAACAGTATGCTTACTGTGTGGCCATTCTTAAAGGGAAGAAACTGCACTGGCCCAAGGTTGTGATGAAGGAGATTATAAATGCTCTAAACCGCCTCCATGCTGCTAAAGCCGCTGGAAAATCCAAGGTCAGAACTCATTGCAGGTTGCTGACAAAGTTCTTGCATCAAGATACTGCCATTTTCAAGTTCTCTACTGAACACAAGGACTATTGGTTGGATCCTAGTGAAAAATCTATCTTTGGACTGTCAAGACTTGATACCTTCAGAACAACCTTTGGATGGCGGTTTGCTCAAACTGTTTGGAATGAGGACCCTCTTCCTGAAGCCGAACGTGGCCCATTTCCTGAAGCTCGGCTCAACAAATCAGGGAAACCGTATGCTGGTGCCATTGCTGATCAGGCCCATGCTACGCTGCTAAGAAATGAAGGTCAAACTGCCACTCTAAACCGACTGGGGTTAAGTCATTTAGCTCAAACCGCGGTACAGGCTGAGGGGAAGCCTGCGGTTGAGGGGGAGCCTGCAGCTCGGTCTATACCTGCGGCTCGTCCCAAGGAAACCGCCGCTCCAAGGAAAAGAAAGGGAACTGCTCAAATCCCTTCGGTTATTACAAAAGCAAACCTATCCAAACCGCCTTCTAAACCCTCTATTCCCAAACCTCAAGTTAAACCCCTCTCTCCAGTACATCAAAATGTGGAGAAATCCTTAAATTTTGCTAAGGATGCCTCCTCTCTTAAAGCCGCCAAGGCAAAATCCATTCCAGAACTTATCCCCTCACCTCATCTTTTTCTTCCTATCCCTTCTCCTCCTAAACCTTCCACTTCTAAACCGCCATCTGTTCAATTCTCTGAAGAACAGTTGGCTGAAATTTTCAAAGCCTTCCCAAACCTTAAACCTTCCTCTCAAACCGATCCTGAGCAGACCGAAGTGTCTGAGGATGCGGTTCTATTTGAACAAACCGCTGTATCTACCATTGTGGTTCAGCCTGAGCAAACCAATGAGTTTGAGGCTGCAGCATTGCCTGAGCTGACTAATATGTCTGAGGCACTTGGTGAACCTGAGCAAGATGTTGAAGTTCTTGAGGTTCAACCGCCAAAGAAGAAGAGGAAGTTGGTGAAGAAAAGTGATTATGTAGAGCATTGGCAGTCAAGGCCACCAGGCGCTATTGACTTCAGTGAGGCTGACTACAAAAGAGATCACTCACCTCTTGAAGGAGCTTTTGCAAGAGAGCTAAGAGAAAGAGCTGAGATGAGGAAGGCAGGCATTGACCCAATGATGGTTGAGGTCTCTCCTCCTTCACTTAAAAGAAAGTTGGACTTTGATTCACCTGAGCATACTCCCTCTTCATCTCCTGATTTACCTTATGCTCCAACTCCGGTTTTGCCATCTACTTCTGTGTCGGTTCAACCACTGCCTCTTCCTTCAGTTCAACCGCTGGCTATTACTCAAGCTCAACCTCTCTCTCAGCCGCCAGTTCAGCTATCTCCACAGACATCGGTTTCATTCATTAAACCGAAGACAAAGAAACGAAAGAATGCTGCTGACTTAGCAAAATATTTGAAGCGGTTCAAAACTGAAACCTCTAGGGAAAGAAGGGCTGGAGCCCATGCTCGTGCCGCCGCCAAAGCCGAAGCTAGATTCTTGAAGGCTGGCCGCCCTAACCCTTTTGCTATCTTTCCCAAGGATGAGATGGAAGCCGCAGTTGAACACTTAATTCTTTCAGTTGCAGACAAAGTGATGGGTGAGATTGCCGATCAGGTACTCATGGATCCCACTCTTGCTAGTCAATTCTTTCTACAATTAACTGCTAGAGCCTATCCTCCTATGTTGAATTGGAGATTTGTGCCTTCACCTTCCATTCTTTTAAATGATGATTATTTGAGATTTCCTCTTCTTCCTTCTTCACCTCCTCAAACTGCAATTATCCCTATTCATTCTTTTCCCCTCTTTGATCCCATTGAGCTTGAAACCGCCCTTAGGATCTCTATGGGTGAAACCTTAGAAGAGGCACACATTCTGTTGAAAGGTAAAGCCAAGATGCCTTCTTCCTCCCATCAATTTGATGATGCCATCCAAATTTCTGATGATGATAATTCCAGTGATGAGCACATCCCTCCCTATACTCCTTCTGATGAACCGCCCTCTTCAATTCCTTCCTATCCAATTCTACCTCTTCATGCTTCAACCGCCGATTTGATAGATGCGGTTAGAAATATTCAATTTCATCAACAAACCGCCACTTCTCGGTTTGACACTCATCTCCTCACCATTCAATCTGATCTTGATGCCATTAAGGGGGAGAGAGTAAATGAGAGATTTGAAGATAGGTCAAGCCAACAACAGCTAGATGAGAGACTGAACTTAATCTTGGAAAATCAACTGGCCCTTCAAGATCTTGTCAGAACCAACAATGATCTTTGCAACTTAAAGTTTCAAGCCGTTGATGCTTCACTTCAATCTGTTGTTGAGAAACTGGATATTCTGGCCCAGCATGCGCTTGATTCTTCTGAGCTTATACTTCATAGAACCGGGAAACTTGTCAAACAAACCGCTGCAATTGAATTGAAGATTGATGAACCGACTGAAGTTCGGCTTCGTGCAGCTGACTTTGTTTTTGAAACCACCCGTGGATCCGGTTCTAGAAATGTTGATCAAACCGCTCCCGCTGTTAATGTTCAAATTGCACAAGAACAAGCTGCTCAAGATGCTCAAACCGTTCAGAACCAAACCGCAGATGATGCTGCTGCTGCAAGGGGTTCTGTTGCAGATGAAGTAGACTAGACCTCTTTTCTTAGTCTTTCTTTTTGGTATCTCTTGTAATTCATACATTGTAAGTTACTATCCTTTATGATTGAATTATAATGAGAATGACTGCATAGCATTCTGTTTCCAAAACTTTGTTTATTCAAACTGCTTGTTTGTGAAACAATGCTTGTATTTCTTAAAACCTCATGCACTATATTCATCATGAAAATACCTTTAAGTGCATTGTGTTTTAAACATTCAGTTTAAACATGCATTTCTGATCCTCAAAATCATATCATTCTTTATGCATCTGAATGTATTTCTTTTCTATCTCTTATTCATTTCCTTTATTTTTGATAGATTAGAAATCTATGATCTAGCATAGTGTGTGCATTGACTTGGGACATGCAATTTCATGAAATTTATTTCTGACATGTTCTTACCAAGTACAATGTTTTGCTATTATCATAGTGTGGTAATGGCATCAATCAAATAGGGGGAGATTGTTAGGATTCATTGTTAGTGCACCCACCTTAATTTGATTGATCCATTCCACGTGTCTTTTTATGGACTTTAGGACCGCATGTAATGAAGTTCTACTTCAATTTTTAGATAAGTCCATTTCTAGATTTTTTGTTTTCAAGGCTGAGTATTGTTCGGTTGTATCATTAGCGGTTTAGTGCTTCAAGCCATCATTTTAAGAATGCCAGCATGGAGCTCTTCAATTCTCATCAAACCGCAGTTTGCATGTTTGATGAAACCGCACATCAAGACCATTCTTCAAACCGCCCTATGCTTGGTGAAACCGCAGAGCAGTTATTGAAGAATTAAAGAGATGTCATTTATTCCTTAGACAAACATTCCCTTATTGACAGTATAAGGATGTTGTTATGTCATGTCAAAATAACTCTAAGTTAACTTGGAGTTTCTGCAAGGAATGTCGGTTTGTCCATCAGTTTAAATTGTTTACCGTTAGTCCTTTCTGCAACAAAGGACAATTGTCAGGTAGTGGTGCAACAACTACCTAGGACTACAAGACAAAACCAAGGACGAAAATGACAGCTCAACCAATGGGATTTCGACAGCACTGTACCCTTCAGATTTGATTCAAATCTTTACCCAACGGTCTCAAGGGTGCTCTGCCTATAAATAGCCTTCATTATTCAACAATGAAGGTTGCTGAGCTTCAAGAGATTCATTCCCAAGTATTCAAGTTTGCTTTGAAGAGTTAAACCCAGATATTCATATCTTCAACCATCTCCATTGCAAACCCAGTTCTTCATCAAAGCTTCAAGCCTAACAACCACTCATACTTAGCCTTTACACAGAAAGAATTCTATTTGCTCCACCATCATTTAGATACTTAGAGCATTTGATTTCTTTTCACACACACACCCGATTTATATGATCATATAGATTATATACTTCGAAAACACCGGTTGTTATTATAGCTTAGGTTAGACTCATTGTTTAGAGTTTAGATTTATCTTGTAAAACCTCCTCTAAATTAATACAAGTCTTATAGCTATTAGAAAATCCTAGACTAACCATCTAGGTAGAGGACGTAGTTCATTAAAGAACGAACCTCTTCAATTTGTGTGTTTGATCTTTATTTTCTGTCTTGATATTTATCTTTCTTGTTTGTGGTCTTGAACTTGTTTCCATATACGAAATGACTTGAAAGATGAATTGTGTTTTCCTTTAAACTTTAAGTTTAACTATTCTGTTGCATCATAGTGTTTTCTCAACCCGAGTCAAACTTCCAAACTCTTTAACTAACCTATTTGGCCAAACCGTAAACTCCGCTGTGCATTTTATCAGTTCGGTTCTTGTGCCTTGAACCGCAGTTGGCCAAACTGATAAGTACTCGGTTGATTTTAAGGGTATTTCGAAAAAGTTTCGGACCGCTATTCACCCCCCCCCCTCTAGCGGTTCTATACCCTTGTTGCCCTCTGGGACCAACAGAAATCCTCCCCTAGCATTGCTACTTAATGGTCCGGATACATCGGAATGTATCAACCCCAATAAGTCGCTTGCCCTTTCACCTAGCTTGGTAAAAGGTGTCTTAGTCATTTTTCCAAGAAGACACGACTCGCAAGTATCATATGCTCAAGGTCACATGAACCCAAAAGACCGTCCCCATGGAGTTTTGAGATACGTTTCTCATTAATATGACCAAGACGGCAATGCCACAAATAAGTATGATTTACATCATTAGGTTTAGATTTCTTATTTACATGATAGACATTATTTTCATTCTTGACATCTAAGATATAAAGGCCATTAAATGAATTAGCAATACCATAAGCACTTCATTTAAATAAATAGAAAATCTCTTATTCTCAATAAGAAATTTAAAACCTTCATTATCCAAACAAGAAATCGAAATAATATTTCTACTTAAATCCTGTACATAATAGCAATTGTTCAAAACCAGTATTAATCCGGAAGGTAAAGTGACTTCATAAGTCCCCACGGCTAATGCAGCAACTCTTGCTCCATTCCTCACGCGTAGGTCTACTCCACCCTCTTTAAGTAGTCTCCTATTATTTATTCCCTGCACATTTAAACAAATGTGAGAACCACATCCAGTATCCAATACCCAAGAATTAGTGGTAAAAAGGAGAATATCTATCATATAGATACCTGAAGTTGATGCAGCCTTGCTGCCTTTCTTCTTCTTTTGCTCTTCCAAGAAAGCCTTGCAATTACGTTTTCAATGACCAATTTCTTGACAATGGAAACAGATTGCATCTTTTTGTGAATCGGGTTTTGCCTCAGAAGCCCTGGC
This sequence comes from Campanula takesimana, assembly GCA_026119855.1. Lineage (NCBI taxonomy): Eukaryota > Viridiplantae > Streptophyta > Magnoliopsida > Asterales > Campanulaceae > Campanula > Campanula takesimana. Next base: position 61,784 of record JAOWBW010000462.1, read on the forward strand.
AACCTTTGCCTTGCTTATCTTGGGTTTGACAACCTTTGCCTTACCCTTTCCTTTGGCACTAGCCTTCTTTCCATCATGAACCAAGAGCTCATGAGAGCCTTTCTCCACAATCTTCATCTCCACAGTTTTAAGCATACCATGCAACTCGGAGAGATTCTTATCCATTCCATGCATGTTATAATTCATCACAAACTGATTATAACATTTAGGCAATGAATTAAGAATGAGATCCGTGGCTAGCTCCAATGGGATTGGATAGCCAAGTTTCTCAAGATTCTCTACATAGCCTTTCATTTTAAGCATGTGAGGACTCACTTGTTGCCCTTCACTCATTTTGCAAGAAGTGAATGCAACAATGGTCTTGTACCTCTCTTGCCTAGCTTGCTCTTGAAACATAGCTCTTAACTCCACGCCTATCTCATAGGCTTCTAAATGTTCCAAACTTTGTTGGAGTTTTGAGCACATAGTAGCAAGCATGAGACAACTTACATCTCTAGAATCATTACGATGTTTCTTGTAACTGTCTCTTTTTGCCCTAGGGGCAGTGGCTTCTGGTTCAACAGGAAGAGTCCCATCGAGAATGTACAGCTTATCTTCTTGCCTTAGAACAATTCTTAGGCTACGGGTCCAATCCATAAAGTTCGTACCATTCTCTTGGAGCTTATCCTTCTCAAGGATCGATCGCAACGAAATTGATTGAGTGTTGGTTGTCATTATCTACAATTATGCAAAATTTCCAAAATTTAATAAGTACCAATTTCATTAAAGAAATAAATAATGTATTTTTCTAAAAAATACTCCCACTAAATTATACAACCTTCTTATACATCTAATGTATAATATAATTTAAATGGGTTAAGATCCAACTTTAATTTAATTTCAAGTACGCTTTGGCGCACCGCTCAAAATCAAATTAATTAGGTAGACAACTCTTGTCAATCATATCTCATATGACTCTTATATCCTTTTATGAGATTCTTTAAGAAATCCAATTTCAAAAAGCATGTTAAATCTCATTTTTGCCTAGGCCCAAAACTGTTTGGACGCCTAATTAAGTCCAACCATTTTAAACGCATAGGAAACTCTTATTCACTCATCTTGCTCATACATGAATAAAATCAATGCACCTCGCTTTGGCGAGCCCACACAAAATTACCCATGTACAAATAAGTGTTTTAATCATGGCATGGCAAAAAGGACTTAAAACTTTTCTTGAAGGTTTATCACATATAGCATTCAACACATTTATGAACACATAATATAAACATGTTACGCATCAAATTTAGCCACTAAATTAATCTCCATTAATTTAAGCATAATATTTATATGTCATTAGTTTTTCTATAATTATGAGGATGAGACTCTTTGAACTTTAGTTTTCATCTCCAAATCAAGACAACAAGAAGTGTCGCCGAACTAAGCCATATGGCAACCACAATTCCGCACTAATTTAAGAAACCAAGAAAGTAGACCATGTGGCCGAAACTAAGCAATAGATGGTCTCGATGAACGTAGGCCAATTGCATCCACAATTCCACATGGATCTCCAATCTTTGAATCAAGAACTTTGTTTCTCAATTTTAGCAATTATGAACTCTTCATAATTCTAATTTCGTTTTATCTTTGAAACTTTGATTGCGATCAAGTTTGGGAAACACAATCTCGATGAACGTAGATTAGCCATCAAAACCTTGAACCAATCTTAGATCACAAGACTAAAACAAATAGGAAAATTAAACCCAAGATCCACACCCAAAACCCAAACCCCACCCCACGCCAAACCCTAGGTCCGACCGGGTCAGGGCATGGGTCCGGTCGGACCTTTGTGAAAAAATCAAATTTTTTTAAAGTTCCAAAATTTATCTCAAAATTGTTTTTCCCGATTCAATTAGGATTTGGTGTTCTTGGTGATCCAATCACCATGATCATCAAAAACTTGAATGAACAATTCATTCTTGAATCCTTGGAATATCAAAACTTTGATCCAATCAAAAATTGATAATCCAAACAATTTTAGATCCACCATAATTTTTATTGCGATTGAATAGTGCGATTAAAGTTTCTAAAACGATAAACCACATAAGATCATAAAACACATAAACATCATAATCCCAATATTCATATCATGCTAGGCACATAAACAATTTATATACACACAACATGATCTTAGTATTGAAATAATCAACGTGAACGGGGCTCTGATACCATTGTTGAGTTTCGTAGTAACATGCGCAGCGGAAAATAAGCATTTAAAATTTTTCATGAAACCCAAAGCCATAGATCCGTTTATATGATTATATCAAATACATACAATATGAATACTAGAATACTAACCGTTGATGCCTTTGAATTTAGTCTTTGATCTTGGTGGAGAATTCGAAGCTTAATCACGAGCAAGTAAGAACACGAACTTCGAAGATGATAAGCTTCACCCTCTAGCGGTACCCACACCTTGAACGAATATCAAGAGCGCTTGATCTTGGTTGCTAGACCAAAATTATGAAACCCACTTTCACAATTGTATTGACTGTATGGAATTATTATGTATATGATATTCTTGTTCTTCAATCTAGGGATATCTTAGAACAAGAAATAAACCCTCTCAAACCCTTGGAGGCACTCACAAACATAAGACAATCACTAGGTCTGATTTGGGGTGTTTGAACATCTATTTATACTCACAAGTCCTTAACCCTTAAGGTCTTTGAGTCTAAATCCCGTCATAGTTCGAAACTTTCCAAATCAGCCTTCCAGCGGTTGCTCGGCCGCTCCTTTTAAAGTGCTCGGCCGAGTCCTTAAATATGCGCGACCGTGCACACCAGTTATAGAATTCGACAATGCACTGCTCGGACGCTCCTTTTAAAGTGCTCGGCCGAGTCCTTTAATCTGCGCGGCCGTGCTGACCAAAATCTTCCAAATTCCAATTTAGTCCTTTAAGGATTCGTTCTGATCGTGTGTGACCTTCTAGGATTACACTATGTTGGCAATGGGTTCAAACATGATCCCATAAGATATGATTAGGTTCTAGCAAACCGTCATACCTACCCAAATAGTATAACTAGATACAAGTTCGCATTCCATTTAGAACATGTCACAATCCTTTTGTCCACAATGTCATTAAACACAAGTCATAGTCAAACAGTCAACTTGTTTTGTTCAATACTTTCTCGATTCCGAATATGTTGATAATCCAAATGACATTGATCCAATCAATTCATTTGAGTCCGGCCGAACATTTTCATCAACATCATTCCTACGAGAGGCCCAAGCTTGACATCTCTCCGAAGAGGGACAAATCCATCATAGGTTATTATTCTTCCCTACATGAATCCGATTATGCCAATTATACCCTTTATAACTACCCGGTTAAAGGTAGCGTTTGAATATGTCAAACATAATGTTCATCAAGTGGAAGACTATAATAACTACATGTCTAAGGATTCAAATGACATAACTAATATGAGATATATATATGACATTGACCATGATATAGATCTCATAAAGCGGGTCATGTCCAGTACTTAGCAAGTACCCATAAATCTAACATGATCATCCCATGATCATTTAGCCTTTATACTAATACCAAACAAGTACTAGGGACGGAGATTATTATAAGTAAACATGAACAACAATAATAGTCAAAACATCTCTTTATTAATATGAAATAAATGATAACAATTACAACGTTTATTAAACGTGCCTAGGGCACCAACACCAACATTTCTCTCATCCCCCAGCCCCCCCCCCCCGCCACCTAGCCACCCGCCGCCATCACTCCCACCATTACTTTTCCACCCTCCCACCGTCTACCAGCACCTCTTACTCCTTCGTAAATCCCTTTCTTTTACCTTTGCAACTCCCTTTCCTCTTTCCCATCACCATTGCCGCCGCCCACATAAAAGGTCACCATTATCGCCGCCGTCGCAATCACAGTCGCTGTCTTCGTCGGTGTTGCGGCCTTCAATTTCAGAGATAAGTATCGTTCTCTATCTCTCGCTTTCCTCTCCTTCTCACTCTCAGAATTTTTCTTTTTTCTTTTTTGATTTTTGAATTGTGATTTATTTGTGTGTTGTGTTTGTGTGTGCGTTTGGTCTGTTTATGTTTCCGATCTGTTGTGTTTTGTCAAAGTGTGTGCTTGTGTGGTTGTAGACACACCAGATCTTTATAGATCTGGTGTGTTTGAATGTGTTTTTGTGTAATCTGCTTGTGCTATGTGTGTGTGTGTTATTCTAAACATTTGTTTTTTTTATTTTGTTTACTTTAATTTCTTTTGATTTTTGAATTGTTGTAGATACACCACCCCTCCCCGACACCCCTTTCTGTTTCTAGCATCTTTTCCCTTCTCAGAAGCCCTTCCCATTTCTTCTTTCGCCTCGCTGTGTGTAGATCGATGTAGATCTGACGTGCTTGGATGTTTGTGTTCATTTGTGTTAATCTGGGTGTGTGTAGTGTAGATCTGATTTTTTTTCTTTGATTTTTGAATTCTTGTTTTTTTGATGATGGTGGCAGGGATGATAATAGTGGGAAGGGGTTGTGCTGATGATGGCGGTAATGGTGTTCTCCGTCGGTCCGGTGGTGGTGGTGGTCGTGGCGATGGTGATGGTGGTAATGGGAAGATTATGATGGTGGTGGACCGATGTAGTGCAGTGTTGAAACTTTTGAATTGGGATGAAATGTGAATATTCACTGAATTTGTAATTTAATGGCTGTCTTAGTTAAAATAATTAGTGATTAAGCATAAAGGTTAAAATGTTCTAATTATAACTCATTACCACTTTTCTCAATATAATACTATTATTCCTTAATCCCCGTGCCCGGAGAGAAATTCTTAATTCGAGTGGGACGGAGGGAGTATATATATATATATATATATATATATATAATATATATATATATATATATATATATATATTACTTTTATGTATACAAACTATTACATATAAGTAACATGTTTGTTACATTTAGTTATAGAAACTATTACCTTTGGTAAACCGAAAAAAATACAAAAAAAAAAAAAAAAAAAAAAATTGGCCTGCGGGTCATAGGTCAAAAATGATTCGTCTCTATTATGAGACGAGTCATGGTGTTCTTATATAAGTTTTTTTTTTTTTTTTAAAAAGAAATGGTGGTTCAAATTTTTTTTTTTTTTTTTTTTTTTGTTTCGAGAGAAATGGTGGTTCAAAATTTAAGAATAGTTGAAGGGCAATGAAAAAGTTACTCAAAAATATGCACACACATTTAAGGGGATTTAGAGGGTCCACGTTTCTGCTGTTTGGCGAAACCGTTGGCAGATTTGCACAGACAAAGCAAATCATACTACACGAAATAATTTTGTCACTAAACTATTTTAATAATTGAATTTTCCTGTGAATCTGAAGAAGAGAATCATTTGAGATTTGTTCAATGATGTTTGTTAGATTCCTATCAACATTATTGATTCTTGATTTGTAAATAAAATCATTTTTTTTTTTGAAGGATAACAATATCAAAGTTAATTACTCTTATCATGCACATGCCACCCTATTTTATGTGCTTAATCTAATATAATTAAAAGGCAAAACTGCATCAAAAATCACTCAACTATGATCAGTTTGGGTATTTGATCACTAAACTTATATCCTTTTGAAACAACACATCCAACTAAGAGTTTATTGAATTGAAAGTCACTATAACTAGCACCGTTACATTTTTTTCGTTAAATAGTCATGTGCCAATGCACATGACTTTTTATCAAGGGTATTTTCGGTACAAAAATATGGACCGATTTCCCTCCATAAACTTAGAAGGATTTCTCGTCTGATTGTGAATTAGGAGTATATATCCCCCCTCTCTCTCCTCCATATCTCCACAAATACATACCCACTCTCTCTCTTCCGAAAATCCCAAAATGTTTCTCAAACTCAGGTCCACTCTTTTCATTCTCATTGTACAAATCAAACAAGAAAACCTCAACGCCGGCGCCAGGCCTTTTCGGCGTCCCAACATTATTCAACCCCCTCCTCATAACATTCCCATTATACGCCATCGCATTCTCAATACTAGCCGCGTCACCGCCAACCGTCGGCCACCCTGTCTCCGACACCACCACCGGAATCCCCACAAACCCTTCTCTCTCCATGGCGTAAACAAACGAATCAATCGTTTGATCGAACAAATTGTCATACACCAAGTTCATGTCATTCAAAGTTGTTGATGGTCGGAACAAGGCGTAATGAAGTGAGACGTATTGTGGGTTGCCGATGTAGCTGAAATAAGGGTAGACGTTGACCATCAATGGACATCCGGTGTTGATTAGGAACTGTAAAAGAGGGATTAAAACGGGTAGGATTGTTGGGTCGAAAGATCCGGCTGATGGTGGGTATGAACTGGAAAGAATTGAAGCTGCGTGGGATGATGAAATCTTAATTGTTTGAGAAAATCCGAGTTCTTGAATAGCTTGGTGGAGGTTGTTAATGGCGGGGAGGAGATGGGGAATGTAAAATGTGTCTTTGAGGAAGATTTCATTTCCGACGGCTAAGTATTTGACTTGGGTAGGGGAAACGTAGGTGAATATGTTTGATTGGAGCCAATTTTTGGAGAAATCGACGTTTCCAGCGGCTAAAGAAGGGAGGATTTCGTTTGGGATGCCGATCATGAGCTCGATTCCGGTGCCGGAAAATGGTTGAAGGGCTTCTGGGTTGGGGTTGAAGAGGCGGATTCTTGAAATTCCATATTTTTGTACCGAAAATACCCTTGATAAAAAGTCATGTGCATTGGCACATGACTATTTAACGAAAAAAATGTAACGGTGTTAGTGATAGTGACTTTCGATTCAATAAACTCTTAGTTGGATGTGTTGTTTCAAAAGGAAATTAGTTTAGTGACCAAATACCCAAACTGGTCATAGTTGAGTGATTTTTGATGCAGTTTTGCCTAATTAAAATAAGTATTGTAATTGACTCGTATATTTCCTTTTTAAGTTTCCCTTTTAAGGGGGATTTTTTTTTTTTTTTCGAAATTCAAACCACCATTATATTAAATACAAAAGCACAAGAGTATGAGTAGGATCTCCACAAATTTTAAAGGCTCAACCCATATAATATCAATCATTACAATGGCAATTTGAACTACATATAAAATGTAAACAGAGGCTTGACAAATGAGGGTGTTTGTGCATACAATTATAAGTAAGGGTCGTATTTGTATGAGGTAAAATATTATTTGTATATTTTTTTTATTATTTTTAAAAAAATATGGTTTACTTATTTATCCATTCTGAATGATAGCACCTTGTTAATTCCTTTTGGGGCAACTATTCCCCTTGATTTTAAGTAAATTAAAACATAAAAAAATTTCAGTTATCTCAACGAAATTTTAAAATTTATTATTGATACACTACTAACTACTAAGAATATTGTCACAAATAAATAAAATCAGTTTTGGGACATCCTTAAAGTTTCATTAATGAGACACTTTAAATAAAAAGTGCAATTGTCAGTATAATGGTAAAGTATGTGAAAATATCATATAAAAACGTGTTTTACACTCGTATTAGCGTAAAATGTGTTTTTAAAACATGGAGTGACATTTATGTAAATAAGTAAAAGTTTCTTACAAAACACGTTGACATTGTTGTAGACAATCAGAACTTATATAAACTCACCAGATATTTTTTAACACTATAGCAGACATTTTTCAATACTATAACAACACTTTTTAATACTAGGACATACACTTGTTTCGGAACTTATAAAAACCCACCAGACACTTGGTGACATTGTAACATGCATTTTTCAATACTACAAGAGGCATTTTTTAACATTAGAACAGACAACTGTTAACACTACCACCAGGAATCCTTAGCACTACCACTAAATATGTCTGTTTGAATGTTTATAAGTGCCGGTTTGAATGTTTTATAAGCGTGATAGGAGAACAAACACTTTCTGATATTAGAATAAGCACAAGATAATATTAGAGTATGCAATCAAGAAAAATCCATTTTCCTTTCTCTTAGTTTAAAATAGGGGTTTTATAACAACGACTCGTAAAATATACTCCGTTCGTCCCAGTAGAAGTTTGACTAGCCTTTTGTGCACAATAATTAAGAAAAAGTAGTATATGTATGGTAAAAAATGATGAGAGATAATGAGTGGGGTAAATAGTACTGTTGGTTGAATAAAATGAGTGGTGGAAAATAAAGAAAGAGAATGAGTAAGATTAATTGTTGGGATATAATGAAGAGTAGGTCTTGTGAAAAACGTATTTTACCTTAAGGAAAGGAAAAACGTGTTTTTCAAAGACGCCGTCCCTTATTCTTAGAAACAAGCGGTGGCATTTTCGTAAATACTGAAAAACATCGTAAATGCCCAATGTTAATATTACAAAAAACTAGTGATTTCAAACTTCCGTTTATAAACATGAAACTAACAATTTTCTTATGTACCAGTGGTAGTGTTTAAAAGTGCCAGTCATTCCACTAACACTTTTAAACATTGATACTGACACTTATTAAAAATGTCAGTGGTATTGTTAATAATTTCCAGTAGGACTGGCAATTGTGGCCGGTTACCCGTTAACCGGCCCGACCCAACCCGCTAATTATCTGACCCGACCAGTTTAAGTTAGCGGGTTAAAGTGGGTCACTCATTTCAACCAGCGAAGATTAACGGGTCGACCCGACTAAACCCGCTCGTTTCGACCAGTTTCAACCAGCGAGAACAAATAGATTGGGTCGACATACAAAGGTAAAAAAAAAAAAAAAGTTGACCAGTCACAACCCGTCACCCGCCCCATTTCAAACCGACCCGTTTGACTCGTAAATTTAAACGGGTTGTAACCCGGCAACCCGCTAGAACCCGCCCCGCCCCGCCCAATTGCCAGGCTTAATTGCCAGTGTACATGTGCTGACACTTTTTTACACTACCACTGTCACTTACGATCAGCGATAAACAACTTCCCGTTAATTACAAAAATGCCACCGCACCATGTTAAAGACACGTTGTACGCGAAACTTAAGTAAAAACACGTTTTTCCCAGTTTCTCATTATAATAAATATAATTATGTTAAAATATATTTATTTTAAGCAGTTTCACTTATAATAATAAGACTGATAAAAAAGGAAAGAATTCACATAGGAGGGAGTATATAATCTCTGATTCATTGATTGATAGATCGAAACATTATTGAAAAGGATAATGATATGTATAGTGAAAACTCAAAGGGAAAACTCATAGTGAAACACTGTAATCCGTTGGATTGTAATAAATGTTTGTGAGCCCTACTAATAAAAACTCATCCAACAGTTTAAAGTGTTTCACTATGAGTTTTCCCTATGTGTATCATTGTCCTATTGAAAATCTTAGGCAGTATTGCACAACTAGCTAGATTGTCCCCTCAAACATAGCTAAAACTAGAGTGCCCAACAAAGGGTACAACTGCACCTATTTTGTGTGGACCCGGAACCGTTCCACCCAAGTTAGCTCCACCGCTCCACCGAACGGCTCTGATCAAAGCCACGTAGGTGAGCGGTTTGAGTGTGCGGCTAAAATGATTTTAATTTTTTGTGGGTCCCACCGAGTTCAGACACATCTCAACCGTTGAGTGAAGCTAAAATGAGGTGGCTCCAATCGGAACCATTGGGTAGAGCTAACTAGGGGTGCAGCGGTTCGAAATCCGTTTTGTGTGGCATATGTAACGCCCATCCTTATTCTTGTTCAATATTTGACTTACTTGTTAAATTCTTGAACTTGCATATTATGTGCTAGTTTTACTTGAATTAATTTCTTAATTACTTTAGAATATTAAGGTGGTTAAATGTCTAGTTTTGACTTTTGGGTCATTTGTGAAAATTTGACTTTAGGGGCCTTTTTGTTAAAAGTGAAACTTGAGGGGCCTAAGTGTCATTTTTGAAACTTGAATGTATATCTTGTGTTGCTTCTTCTCAGAGAAGCATTATTCCCCAAATTCTTCTCGTTCTTTCTCTGGTTCTTGAAAGCTAGGTTTAGGGTTTATCCTATTCTCGACTCCTCGAGTTTAATTATCCCTCTGTTCTCGATTCCGATCCCGTATAAATATTCGTGGCGTTGAATAGAGCGTTTTCGGCCGAACAGAATTTTGTTTGGGTAACCTTGATTCCGGAGTAGGTAAGTTATTAGCTCTCCCTTGCTTGTAATAACATGCATATATGTTATTCCTGATACTTGTGCTTGTCAATTTCGTGTTTGGGGTGATTTTTGTGATAATTGTAATTTTAGGACAAAGGGAGTATAAACCAACTATGTAAAATAATGAAAGAAAATTGAAAGTAATATTTTGAGTATGTTAGTGCACTTCTGGGTTTGTTAATACGTTAGTAAAAAGTTACTCCTACGCTTGGGACGGAAAATTATTCAACCTGGGAAAGAAATAAAATTTCGCATTTTTGTACCTTGGACGACCGCCCATTTTGGGCTGGGCGACCGCCCATCTTTTTGGAAGATTTTTCTCTTGCAAAGTCTTGTTTTGGGCGACCGCCCATAGCCTTTTGTGCGACCGCACACTTTCCCTGATGAACAAAAGTCTTGAATAAAGTTTGATTAAGCTAGACTTAACCCCAGTTAAGGTATATAGCATTAATATAAGATGTCCTAGCAAGTGTTGTGACACCTTAGGGGCATCAGAACAGAGACTTGAACATGATTATTCAATGAATTGAATTGAGAACTTAAGTATAAGAGTAACAACTCTTCTTTATGTTTTGAAAGTGCTATGAACAAGCACTAATGTGTTATGCTTGTCTTGAAACCAATGTTTATGCACTTTAGGAGCATTAGAACAATGTCTTGAGCTTGAACATCCTAAGAATAGGATTAAGAACTTGTAAGAGTAAAATGTATAACTCTTATACATGTTTGAATGTCCAAAGATTTGAATTATAACTTGAAGTATAAGACAATAAAATCTTGTACATGACTTGAATATCCAAAGAATTGGATTAAGACTTGAATATAAGATAATAAAATCTTGTACATGACTTGACACCAATATATGTGTATGGTAATGAACTAGGAAGTGCTATGAACAAGCACTAACGTGTTTGAGAAATGTTCTTGATGTGTATGTGCAAACATTGCATATAGTTGCTTGATAACAATGTGACTTCTTGATTACTTGAAGCATGTTTCTTGTTGAGCTAGTCCACTACTTTTGGATTAGTTCTACTCTCGTAGTTCAAGTAAATACCTACTTGTGCATTCTTGTATGAGTCCAGCTGGTCCTTGCTTGTTCGGAGGTATATAGGTTCACGCTTATCATGAGGCTGGGGCCAAAGTGATAATTGGGGATCTATGTATCTGCGCTTAACCCCTTACTACAGGCCATAGTAAGGGCATAGCTTCCTTTGTTAGAGCAATACGCCTGATAAAAGTGAATGCTAAACTCGTGAACACCTCGTGAATCTTGATCTTGGGAATGACACTGGTTATCGGGTCTTCTTATATATACTGCATAAGCAGTTTCTTGATATTGATCGTGATTTGTCAAAGTAATACAAGCTACGACAACAATGGTATTCTTGGGAGGAATAAGGAAGGAATCAATATCCTTTATAATGTGCTAGCTTAGCCTTATGTGCTACTTGATGAGTGGCTTAGCCTCTCATATACTTGTTACTTGATGATACTTGATACATGATTACATGAGTATCTACTTGAATTGCATGATAATATGTCATGTAGTTGCATCTAATAGCTTACTGAGATTTATCTCACCCCGTTCCTTGTTTATTTGTTTTCCTTAGATCAAAGGAAGGCTAGTGATAGTGCACAGTGAGGCTCGACATAGCTGGGAGCTTACTACGCAGGTGTTTATTCTTTTGGGGATCGTGGTCCTTTTACATTTCGGTGAGGATGATTTTGTATGGGTTATGTAACTCCTTATTTTGGGGTAGACAGTTTTGTATAGTACTTGCTGTCTCTAGACATCTTATAATGCCAGCATATGTGCTAGGCATGTTTCCGCTGTGTATAATCATGTTTGGTTTAAATTTTCTTGTCTAGAACTCGTGGTGTGAGCTATCTTAGCTCCTTACTCTAGAGTATATATATCATGTCAGTTGTCATCCAGTTTCTTGTTAGTTTCTTGATTCTTGTTATTCACGCGCACCAGGTTCGAGGTTCTATTAGGGGATCCCGGGACCTGGGGGCGTGTCAGCATATTTTTTACTCTACAATGTGTGTGTGTGTGTGTTTTAGAAAGAATAATCTACAATGTGTTTACAAAGTTTATCTTGTTTATAGTCATATAAATAAATTTTAATCAAGCATTAATTGTTAGAACTTTATGGCTTGCAACACAAGTTAGTTAGCACTCCCATAAATAAAATCATGACTATAATATTAATATAAAGTATAGTCAATAATAGTCAATGTGTAGAATCCCTAAAATATAATTTATCTATTTATGATGTGCAAAATAGTAAATCAACATTGCTTAGGATTGAATAGGTGTGGTCCCTAAGTGAACTGCCTCTTTATCTTGTATATAAAGGGCTTACCATCAACCCTTAAAGACACTACATTCTTTACTTTATCTCTCAATATTCTCTTCATTATTATCTAGAGGTACTTGAGAAACTAAAGGGCATTCATCATTTAGAAGATCATCTTCCTACATCTTCTTCTTCATCTAAATTCTCCCGAAATACATATATATGGATTCAACAGGTAATTCTCGCTTCCGCCTTCATCTCTTTCCTCTTATTCTGAATATGAGTATGGCATTCGAGGATCATAAATTGTTCCAACAATTGGTATCAGAACCCGCTCATATTTTGGTTTGAGTTTGAGTTCTTTTAAGAAAGCTTTTATGCTTTAATTGATTCATTTAAAGACTTGATGTTGATTAGGGACTCTAATTCATTCATAGAGTACTGATAATCTTCATCTGAATTTAAGAAAATGGTTTGAAAGTTTTGTTCATTAAACTCAATGGTTCAAGTTTGACTATCCCTCCATAACATGGTTTTATGTTTTAGTGCATACCATGTGGATCTACTTACTTGATTCCATTAATTTTTAAAGCAAGATTATCCTAAATAGCGTGGTTTTATGTTTTAAGTACATACCATGTGAATCTACTTGCCGTTCATTGATTTTGGGAAAGTTTAAACAAAATTCAGAAAGTGCAGAAAATGTTCTGCTCGGCCGAGCACTTAAACCGGTGTGTTGGTTTGGGCGGGTATATTGTTTAGCCCGGTCGGACCTATTGGACTGCACGGTCGGGTCCTTTTGTTTTGCTCGGCCGTGCACAACATATCAAAAAAGCAAAAAGTTCTGGAAATTCTGCTCGGCCATGTCCTTTCCTATGCTCGGCCGGGCAGCACGGTCTTGCGTTTTGTTTAGCGTTGCCGTGCACAATATGTCGAAAAACAATGTTTCTGTAAAAGTGGTGCTCGGCCATGTCATTTCCTTCGCTCGGCCGTGCAAACACTGTTCATAGTATATGGATTTTTTCAAATTTCTGCACAATTTTTGTTTTCCCCTTTGGACAAAACATTCATTTTTCAAACCTTAAAACCTTGATTAATTATATGTTTAAACAATTTTATTCATTGTTTAAATGATATTATCACCTAAGTGATTAACGTTATTTAAACACAAAATTGTTAAAGTGTTGAATGTTTAAGTTAATATGTGAATGACTTGAATTTTCTAAAGAAGATCTTGACATTTAACTAAACTTGAACATTCATGTAATGACAAATAAAATGAACATTAAGTTATTTTGTTAAATGCTTAAGACTACCCAAAGGAAGATTAATCATTTAATCAAATATTGTTCAAATTATTTGTTATCAAAAGCAATTATTTATGAATCAACTCGCAATCCAAAGATTAATTTTGATGTCATGTTAATTGTTTTATTGATGGATTTCATTTGATATAATTAATCATTTATTCATAATGTAGTTACTTATAATGTTTTGTATTCATTCTTGTTCTCGATTCCCGACAGATTTACTTAATGCTTCTTCTATTACTGCTGCGATGAGCGCAATTCCGATGCTTAATGGGACAAACTTTAAAACTTGGAAAAACAAAATTGTAATGATCTTAGGCTGTATGGAAATAGATCTCGCATTTAGGGAGCCTTTTCCGCTTCCTCTCACTGATCAAAGCACTGCTGAAGATCGTTTATATGCTGAGAAATGGAAACGCTCCAATCGCGTGAGCCTAATGATTATGAAAAATGTCGTCCCGAAAACCTTTTTAAACAGTGTTCCCGAGGACGTTGATGCTAAGAATTTCCTTGAGACCCTTGAAGAACGCTTTGCAAAAAGCGAAAAGTCAAAAACAAGTTCTACCCTAAGGAAACTTGTTTCCATGAAGTACAAGTGTGCCAGAAATCTTAGGGAGTACATCTTAGAAATGCTTCACCTTTCGACAAAGCTAAAAGCACTTAAGTTAGAGATATCGGAAGAACTTCTCGTGCATTTAGTTTTGATCTCTCTTCCTCCTCAGTTTGGTCACTTTGAAGTGACCTATAATTGTCAAAATGATAAGTGGAATATTAATGAATTAATTTCACACCTGACACAAGAGGAAGATAGGTTGAAGCAATCTAAGGTAGAAAGTGCTCATTTAGCATCTACCTCTTCTCATGGGACTAAGAGAAGAGGGAAAGAAATTGCGGTGATAAGCAACAAGAATCCTAAGGGATCTAACGATCATAAAGAAAAGAAATGCTTCTTTTGCAAGGACCTAACGCACATGAAGTATGACTGCCCTAAGTATCACGCTTGGCGTGCTAAGAAAGGTATGTCATTTAGTCTTGTTTGTACTAAGGCTAATTTAGTTTCAATTCCTACATATACATGGTGGTTGGATTCTGGTGCAACAACTCACATAAGTATGTCTATGCAGGGTTGCCTGAATTACCGAAGACCTAGCGAAGATGAAAGATTCATCTATATGGGAGCTGGGAACCCGGTTGAAGTCATAGGCATAGGGACTTTTAGGTTGTTATTAAGTACTGGTTATTATTTTGTACTAAATAATACATTTATTGTACCTTCATTTAGAAGGAATTTAATATCTATCACAGTTTTGGATAAAGAGGGTTACTTTTGTTCATTTGGAAATAATAGATGTGATCTTTATTTTAATTCCATGGTTGTTGGTACTAGTACTTTATCGAGTAGTGATAATATTTATTTGCTTAACACTACTCAAACAATAAATGAGTCACATAATAATGAAACTAAAAGTAAGAAGCGAAAGTTTTCAAGTGAAAATTCGTATACCTTATGGCATAGGCGTTTAGGTCACATATCCAAAAGGAGAATTGATAAGCTTGTGTCAGAAGGAATCATAAATAAACTTGATATTCCTAAAAATGACTTTTGCATTGAATGCCTAAAAGGAATGTTTACAAACAAAAAGAGAAAGGTATCCTCGAGAGCATCAAGCGTCTTAGAACTAATACATACAGATATTTGTGGGCCATTCCCTACTCCTTCTTGGAATGGTCAACAATACTTTATTACGTTCATAGACGACTACTCTCGATATGGGTACATTTATTTACTTCATGAAAAGTGGGAGATTGTTAGAACATGATGGCTTGCAACACAAGTTAGTTAGCACTTCCATAAATAAAATCATGACTATAATATTAGGGAGGGGCTAATGCCACTACATTAATTGCTTTTCCACTACAATATTTGTAAATTGTCATAACTATCCTTCCATAATTTAAGGAGATAATAAATTCTTTAAATTTATGCTATGTATACACTACAAATTTTGCCTTTGCCTATCCACTACATTTGCAAAAACAAAGTACAAGTAATTAATTATGATAAACACAATGGTAATTAAAATACTTACTTTATTTAATACTCCCTCCGTCCCAGAGTAAGAGTCCTACTTTCCATTTTGGTATGTCCCAAAGTAAGAGTCATATTCCTAAAATGGCAAAGAATCTTTACTATTCACTCCACTCATTCTCTCTCCTATTTTAGTTTTATACTTACAACACCAATCAATTCGCTATTCTCTCCCACTCATTCTCTCTCCTACTTTACTTTTACACTCACAACATTTACATCACTTCCAAAATTTATTAATAAGCGTGCAAATGAGGGATAAGACTCTTACTCCGGGACGGAGGGAGTAATGAAAGAATTTTCTAGAATAAGCATACGAAATTTTATTAATTTTTAACATGTGTTTTAACTTAATTTATACTTATATCTTTTTATCTTTCCATCACACATTGTAAATAAGTAAATAACCAAATAACAGGTCCACAATATTCCATTCTATTTCAAACAAGTGAAACTCAATCATTATATACAAATATTTAAAGTAACTCAATCATAATATACAAAATATTAAAAGTAACTAAAAAAGTTAAAAGTTGTTTAGAAAATGTTTCTAACATATAATTTTTACTCTATCCTTAAATGAATACCTGGCCAGGAACAAATTTAAAAAAAATAAAAATTGGATATTTATTTTAAGACGGAGGAAGTAATATTTTTTATCTTTTTATAAAAACCACATTTTTAGTGAATCCATCACTTAGTTTAATAGTAATAAATATTGTTAAATTGTAAACATACTAGTATTTAATTTTATTATTATATGGTAAAAATATTCATCATTAAATTACCATGCAAGTCTTATAATTTAATTATATAATTCATTCTTCAAATTCTATAACTTCATCATCATCATCGTTGTTTATCAAAAAAGAAAAGAAAAACCCCAAAATAGATTGGTGATTCATGAGAAGAAACAAAAATCCAAAAATTAGTGGAAATTACGTTGTTGATTTTATTTTTATTTTTTGAATAATGTTGCTAATAAATTGAAGGAAGTGTATTTTTTAAAATAAGGAAGTGTTGTTATGGACTTTTTTTTTTTTTTTTTTTTTGAAGCAGGAAGTGTTTAACTTGGACAATGGTTCAATCAATACTATAAATTAAAGAAGGCAAGTAATTAAGGGGCAATAGTGTCAACAAATTTGTTAATTCCCCTTAAATTAAGGACATGTAGTGGAAGAGTATAATGTGTAGGGGCAATAGCCACTCCCTAATATTAATATAAAGTATAGTTAATAATAGTCAATGTGTAGAATCCCTGAAATGTAATTTATCTATTTATGATGAGCAAAATGGTAAATCAACATTACTTAGGATTGAATAGGTGTGGTCCCTAAATAAAGTGCCTCTTTGTCTTGTATATAAAGGGCTTACCATCAACCCTTAAAGACACTACATTCTTTTTTCTCTCTCAATATTCTTTTCATTATTATCTAGAAGTACTTGAGAAACTAAAGGGCATTCATCATTTAGAAGATCATCTTCCTACATCTTCTTCTTCATCTAAATTCTCCCGAAATACATAAATATGGATTCAACAGGTAATTCTCGCTTCCGCCTTCATCTCCTTCCTCAATCTTATTCTGAATATGAGTGGCATTCGGGGATCATAGATTGTTCCAACATTAATGTCAAATTTAATAATCACGATGAAGCTTTAAAAATTGTTATTGATTAATTATTTAATGATTTTTCAATTACAATGTTTAAAATTTTACTAAAGTGATTAGATCGATGTTAATATTTAATCAAAGTTTATTTATGTTAACTATAAAAATTAAGAATTGAATAAATTTTTCGGGATACAGAGAGCACTAAAACCCTAACTAAAAAAATCAAACTTTCGGTAGCTAAAACAATAAAAAAAAAAAAAAAAAAAAAAAAAAAAAAAAAAAACTGATAATAGATGTAGCTTTGGTAGAAACACAATCAAATACTACTAACTAAAGAATAATAATTTGGGAAAAATACCAAACACCCTCTAAAAAAAATTCATATCCAAAAAACCCACAAAATATTTATTCAATCTAAAAAGTCTTAAATTAAATTATCGATACCAAAAAGCCAAAAAATTAACGAATTGACTAACACGCTTAAATTTGAGTATTCATATTAATAAAAAATTTACTTTCCTTTAAATTAATGACGTATTAAAAATAAAAAAGCCTTTTGCAATGAAAAATAATTTAATTGTGATATTATTAGATATAATAAAAATAATAATAGTTATAACAACAAAAAATATATTTACCTAGTATTATTATTTTAGTTATTTAATAATTTTGAATAATACAGTTAATAATAAAAGTAATAAGAATGAAAAAAATAATAATGAATGTGATAATATTGAAGAATATCATCATAATTTTAATTATTTTTATGATCTTATATAATAATAATAAAAAAATCTTAAAGAAGCACCTTTCAATTACTTCTCTAATATATCAAAAATTCATATTTTTATTATTAGATATTAGGTAGTTAAAAAATAATGATTAATTTTTTTGTTGCTATATAATATTTTTTGGTGATATGACTGTTATTATTATTATTGTTATTATTATTATTATTTGGCGTTGTATTTTTTTTAATATCCCTAACATGTCATTAAATGAAAAGAAAGTTAAGTTTTAATAATATGAATGTTACAACTTAACGTCGTTAGTTAAATAGTTAACATTTGGATTTTTTGGTATTGATAATATAAATTTAGGACTTTTTAGATTGAAGAAACAAATTGTGGGTTTTTTGGATATGAAAGTTTTTTTTAAAGGGGGTTTTTGGTATTTTTCCCTAATAATTTTTAAAATCAATTTGTAGATGCACATAGTCCATATTTCAACATGCTTATGTATATCATTTTGTTTTTTCAAACAAAAATATACTCCATCAGTCCCATTTGAAGCTTCACCTTTTGACTTTTACCCAAATTGGTATCCCGTTAAATCCTTCATCCTTTCCTAAAATAGTAAAAAATGTGGGCTCCACTTGTCAACCCACTCACTTCTTCCTCTCACATACTTAAATTGTGGGCCCCAATTATCATACCCACTAACGTCCTCCCTCACACATTTAAATTGTAGGCCCCAATTGTCATACCCACTAACTTTTTCCCTCTCACAATCTTTCTTACACTCATCACTTTTATTAATTTTTGTGCCCTCACCAAAATGGTGAAGCTTCAAATGGGACGGAGGGAGTATATGATTAAACTAATGAATTCATACCATGTCAACAATTACTCCCCTCTGTCTCTAAATGAGTGTCAAATTTTAAGATTTTTTTTTGTCTCAAAATAAGTGTCCATTTTGATCATAACTTTGTCCCTAATTTTTTTTTATCAAAAAAAAAATTCATCGGTCTCTTTATACTTGCAAAACTAAATGTTTGTAACGAGAATTACATGATTATATATGAATTTTTCCACCAAATTCTACAAAAAGTTATGTCCATTAAAATAAAATTTGGACACTCATTTAGGGATAGAGGTAGTACAATTTATGCCTACTCGTGTCGATATTATATGTTTGTTATGCTTGGAACGCTTGATTTGACTCTTGTTGTCGACCCAAATGATTCCATTCATCGTGTCCTCAAAGCCAAATTTTACTATTGTAGAATTTTTGTGAATGCCAGTGATAGGCAGTTTCCAAGTTATACTTGGAGAATCATTTGTGCGACCCAAGTCATGCTTCAGAAGATCGTTCAATGGAGATTTGATTCAGTGTTCTCTATTGTGTATGTTAAGCGGTTCGCAAACATCGTACAAGATGAGGCTCTGATCTATGTGGAGTGCCATCTTTTATCTTTTATGTGAATGAAATTAATTTACCTTTTTAAAAAAAAAAAAAAAAAAAAACGTGGCCACTATCATGCGATGCATACATGCAAATGATTGAGTGTAGGAATTTTTCACTTGCAAGTAGGACTGGCTAATTAAATTATTATTCACTTGCGGATGCCGGACAAGCCTTATCATACAAGGTTTCGTATTATATACTCCCGTCTCTATTTATCTTACAAAAATTATCATTTTGGGTGTCCCTATTTACATTACAAAATCTCAAAAAGGAAACTTTTTATTACTTTTTAAATAGTGGGACCCACTTGTCATACTCACAACAACTATCCACTTACTTTTCTCTACCCCACTTTCTCTCTCCCACTCAACTATCTACACTCACAACACATCAACTTTACAATCATTTTCTTAATTTTTGTGCAAAGTCTCATTTTTGTAATGTAAATAGGGACGGAGGGAGTATATCTCCCCCAATAAACATTTCTTTATGGGTTTTGGATGACAAAAGACGATTCATTCCTCAAATTACGATTCTTCCACCACCTTTTGAAACAATTTTAAGTTAACTAGCAAGAGTATTGAACGTTATTTTATACTCCAATGCAGTGGTGGAGCCAATTTTTTTTTTTATATTTTTTTTAAAGAGGGACATAAATATCTTGAACACAGATTATTAATATAAATTACCTAATTCAAGGTTAAAGGGGGCAAAAGTTACTACAGTGTTATTTTTTCTTAATTTAAAAGGGGGGGGAGGCAAAAAAAATACTTTTTTAAAGGTAAAAGGCAATATTGAAAAAATGCTGTAGTACCAAATTGTCAAATTTGAAACAATCAAGAAGGGCAATTGCCCGCTTTGTCCAAGCCGTATCCAATAGGGATGGCGAAACCGAACCGAAATCGGAACGGAACCAAAAAGCTCGGAACCGCCTTGAACTTTGATGAAAATTGGAACCGTTTGTAACATGGGCCGGTTCCGGTTCATCCCCTCTTAAAACCGTGAACCGGCGGTTCTGAACCGCCATGAACCGCCTAGACCGAACCGGAACCGTTAGCAAAACCGTTAGAAAACCGTCAAAAACCGTTAAATTTTTAGATTTCTAACGGTTTCATCAGAATTAACCGTTACTAACGGAACGTTGACAAACAAAGTTGAGTTTTAACTGAATTTTTAGCCAAATTTTGTGAATAAATAATAAAAATTTGTTGAGTATATAAAAGAAAAGAGGGACGGACCTCTTTAATTTTTTAAACATTTTTACTATACCTTTTTGTAAAAAAAAAATCGGAAATAAAGTATTTTATAATTGTTTTTTTTTTTTTGTTAAAAAATTTTTTTTAAAAAAATGTGGACCGACGGTTCCGAACCGTGAACCGGCGGTTTCAAATCGTGAACCGGCAATTCCGAACCGTAACCGTAACCGGAAGAGAAATGATTTGGTTACGGTTCAAGCTTTTCCGGAACCGGCGGTTTGGAATCGGAACTGTAACCATAACCATGTATGGTCATCCCTAGTATCCAACATCCATATAAACAAGAAAACATGGGTAATACCAGACTATTACGTTATTCCCGTGACAATTGAATTACAAACATTGATTTGGCCACATAAATTATGTAAAAACATTAGCGAAATAAATGTTGTGAGTATTAAAATGTACGAGAGAAATTAGGGTGTGAAATAGCGAAGTGAAAGTTATTGTAAGTGAAAAAGTGGGTTGAGCCTCTGATATTTGTAGAGAGCTTACTCATATTTTTATGTGTTTGCCCTTAATTTAATGATAATGGTAGTTTGATTTCGGAAAAAAAAGGTAATCTTTAGTTTCAATTGAAACTGAAAAAGTATTGTTTATGTGACAAGCAAAAAATATTCATATTCATATTTATTCCTGAGAACACCTATATCCGTCTCTTCTATGAGACGGGTTTTTGACCCACCCGACCCGGCCCATTGAACCGCTCCATGACCCATGGGGAATAACCTGCCACGTGGCGACCACCCATATATATATATATATATATATATATATATATATATATATATATATATATATATATATATGCTTTTTTTTATATATATATATATATATATATATATATATATATATATATATATATGCTTTTTTTTTTGAGTTTTTATATTTTTTTTCGGGCTTTTCTGTCATTTACCAAAAGTAATAGTCACCATAACTTAATGTAATGACTGGATACATATAAAGTAACATTGTTCATAAGTAAACGTAACACATGTTTTACAAAAACAAAAGCTCGTTTACCCATTTTTTCAAATGTAATACTAACTATAATTACGTGTAACCCAAACAATATCTAAATGTAATTATCATTAATACTGAAATGTAATAGTACTTTTGCAAAAATGTAAAATACTCACTCCGTCCCAGCTCACTTGACACCTTTTGATTAAAACTGGTCAACTTAGGGTCGTTTTGACCAATACTTTATAGAAATATTTATGTTCCAAAATAAATTAAAAATTGTTATTGAGAGGATTTTTAATGGTGATCATTTCACATTTTTTAAAAATTTTATTCGGATCATAAATATTTCTATAAAGTGTTGGCAACCGACCTTAAGTTGACCAGTTTTGGTCAAAAGGTGTCAAGTGAGCTGGGACAGAGGGAGTATTGTGTATTTTGATTTTATTTTTTGAAAGAAAGTAACATTTGAAAAGTAACAACTCATATACATGAATGTAATTGTTTGTACAAGTAAATGTAACACTTTAATAAAAGAAATTATAACATATTGCTATATATAATGTAATACTTTTACATGTAATACTAATCAAGTGTTTTTAGCTCTAAAAATGTAAATAGTTGAATTATATTTTTATAAATTTTGCACTAGTAAAATTGTGTTTTTTAAAAATCAATGGGGTCAATTGCCCCCTTTGGCATGTGAGTACCTCCGCCGGAGGGAGTACAAGTTTTTGCCTTTATTCATTTCCCGAATTTTACTTTTTTAGATCTTCACTAACCACCAGCATGAAATGCAAACCACGTTCACACTTGCCTTTTGCCCTTCTCTACGCCGGTCCTTATAAGAGGTTGACACTTAATTTTCTAACTTATCTTCTTTCCATCTCTTTCTCTCTCATTTCCTTCTAATTTCCTTCCTCACTTTTTCTCTATGAGAAAATTTTGGGGGAAATTAGTTTTTCCGTAAGTTATAAAAAGTCTTGTTTTTATAGGGTTTCAAGTTTAGGGTTTGGGTTTCAGGTTTAGGTTTTAGGGTTTCAGGTTTCGGGTTTAAGGATAAAAAAATAGGACTTTTTATAACTTATGGAGGAACTAGTTTCCCCCAAAACACACTCTTTCTCTATTATATGGAATATAGGTGTTCAGTGAGTTTCCTCTCCCACAATATGTGTCAATGGACCACACTTTTCATTTTGTAAGATTGATACAAACAAACATGAAGAGTTTCTTTGGTTTCAAAATAATTAATTTATATATCTCAAAATACTTATTGTATAAGAAATTTAAGTTTATTTTTAAAATATTTATTGTTTGTATTATTATTAAGGCATTTTGAGTATTTTGTACCAAATATATTTTTATTTGTGATATTATAGTTGTCATTATAAAAACATTTAATTATTTAACTAACTGAACTAAATATATTTTGATCTGTTTTTAGTTATATTTTTTAATATGTGCGCACAAGTCTAAAACAATGAATATTTTTTAGACGAAGTATCAATAAAAAAAATGTTTAAATTTACCTTTTACTATTACATTGAAATTTGCTATAATTTATGATTATCGTATCTTAAGAATGAAAATAGTTGAGAAGATGTAAATAAGTGTATCATTGGAGTACTATTTTTTCTAAATTGCAGTAATAGTTTAATTTTGTTTTAAATTTTAATGTAAATATTTAACTAATATTTTATTTACTGAACTGTAATACTCTTTCGATCTGTCCTGAAATGATTTTCTCATTTGTGTTTTTTTGTTGTCTTAAAAAGTTATTCTCATTTTTATAATTTAAGCTTAAGTGTACATAAACACAAAATGGCTAGTAAAACAAGTATACATATATTTAAAAAGTTTAAATAGTCACACGTGAAAATCATTAAGTGTCATATTGTGACTGAGGGAGTAATAGTTAGCTATAAAATTCGGTAAAAGAGAAATAAAGATGTGAAAATCAAAAATCAGCGTTGTGAGACTCGCTAGAAAAGTCTCTTTCTATCCCTCTTTCTCAACTATTGCACTGACGCGACAAAGCTTTCAAACAAAAATGAAAAAAAGCAAAAAGAAAAAAAACACACACACACACAAACTACAACGCGTTCTTTCTTCTCAGATTCCTTCCTCAGCAAACCCTAGCTATACCTCTCTTTCTCTCTCCTCCATTTCTCGCAAATTCTCTCTCAATAATATCGATCGCTACTTTGTTAATATTTCAATATGGATGATGGTAAGGACGACAAGGTCGTCGTCGATCCATCTACGGCCGGTTTCTCATCCGTCTCAAGCTCCTGGCCGCCGCCGCTCTCCGACAGTGTTAATTACTTCTTCGGAACCGATAGAGATAACAGCATACTGAGCGAGTTCGGATGGAACTTTCCTCCCTCCGATTTCGATCGGATCGATCCCGATCTTCACGGAAGCAGCTCGACCGTCACAGCCTCGCTGCCGGAGGATACAACGGCTAGTGAGTTTATTCAGGCCGATCAGGTAATCGGGAAGGCAACGGATGTAGTTTCGAGGAGTAATCCGTCGGTATCGTCGAGCTCGTCGGAGGATCGACCAGAGATTTCAACTGCTTCCGGTGGCAGCGGTGGTGTTGGTGGTGGTGGAACGACGACGTCTGAAATAACGTGAGTGTGTGAAAGTACTGTGTGTATAAAACTCCGGTCATGGAGGATATTACTAGTACCAATCGTCCTTCTTTGTCTAAATTCGTAATTAACTCCGATTTCTAGTGGCAAAATGCTAATCAAAATCCAATAGTACGGCACTAACAAAAAACCTTTGGAGAAAGGGGGCTGAGCTGAATAATGCCAGTCCGTCCGTGTCCGTACACCAAGTTGGTCACGCAAGTTGAGGGAGGGGAATCAGGGGTGGCATTTCTGTTATTTTTCTTATAACAAAAAGTTGCTTTTCAGACCGGCAGTATCCTTGAGCACCGCCGCAATAGCGGCGGGACTGGCGTGGTTTTAGCTTTTCACGCACATAGTTTTTTTTTTTTTTTTTTTTTACACAAAATGCCAATACATATGTTTCACGCGAAAAAAGGAATGGCGGAAACTAAGGGACAAGAAGCATAAAATTATTATTTTCTTCATTCTTTAATTTTATTAGTATTTTTAAATTATTACTCATTTATAGCTGATCATATTATGTTATGTTAGTAGTGTCTGCATTGTTACGCAAAGCGCAAAAAATCTTTTCTCTTTAATACTCGCCCGCCGTATCAAAATACATGTTGTTTTGAGAGTTGATTTTTATCTCAAAATATTTATCATTTAATTGCCTAAGTAATTAGATTACTTTAGGTGTATATGTAACTTTTTCACATGCATTAATTGTGCTTCTTTAGAATTGTGCAAGTGCTCAAAACGACATTTTTTTTTTCAGACGGAAGGATTATCTACTTTTTGAAAAATGCACCGGCATATGAAAAATTCTCCTGTTTTAAATGAGTGTATTGAAATAGCTGCCTCTGGTTTATGAGAGATTATATTTTATATATTCACTCCGATCAAATATAAAAGTGGACATTTAGTTTGTGATGAATGTAGTAGTTTTCTAAAGATCACTTAATTTTTGGAAACTGTTTGGTAGGATGTCATCGTTATTGTAGGGTTTCTTCTGCATTTGGAGGTCCAGGTATATTAAGGTTCATTAATTTGCTTTTATTGCGTTTGTTTGGTATTGCAAATGGACTTTAATTTATCAGTGGTAGCCAATTATGTATAAAAATTCATTCCTTTTATAGTCACGTTTTTGTGGCACTTGGCACATTCATTTCCCTTCTCTTTTTTTTGTTTCGCTTGCAGTAGTAGTTCATACATCACAGTCAGGAATCGTTAGGCAGCGAATTGCATGGTGGAGATAATTTGCTTAATCGCTAGCACATTTTCTTGTTGACGTGTGTGTTTATTGACGCTTGCTTTAAATGCCGCGTATTTAGGTACAACTTAACTTGTGCTTCTTCGCTACTTTAATCATACAAGATTTGGCTCGAGATTCTCCCATTAAGGCTTTAGCATGGAGGTGCAACAATAATGGAAATGTTCACATGATTATGTACCTAAAAGAAAGAAATGGCCGCCTCCTTTTCTTCTTTATGTTCTTGCTTTGAACAACAAATTTGGAGCACAATTTAACTGCAACCTTACCTATATGTAATACGACCACTTTTTGACAACTTTTCAGCACACTTCATTTTATCCTATACGTATTTCTATGTCAAATGCTATGTGGAGAGTGTAAGTTTTGATTCATCTAATCTTCATATTAGCTAGTGGATGATATTTTTTTAAAACTCTGTGCAAAGAAATGAGTTTGTATTCACTGAATAGGCTGATTTTTTTTTTTTTTTTTCAGGGGCAAAGTTAAGAAAAAGGGGCAAAAGAGAATTCGGCAGCAGCGTTTTGCATTCATGACTAAGAGTGAAGTTGATCATCTTGAAGATGGTTACCGGTGGAGGAAATATGGACAGAAAGCTGTTAAAAATAGTCCTTTTCCTAGGTTATATCCGATTCTCTTTATCACCTTAAAACAAAATAAAGTACTACATTCTACAAATACACAGTTTAACGGTGTAAAAGCTTCTAATTTATCCATTCCCCAAAAAAAAATTCTCTGCAGCAAATTTGTGGAATTATTCTTTACATTCTTTGGTGCATATGTAAGTAATTACCTATTGTATGCATGCCACCATTTAGATGAAATTTTTAACTTTCAGTCCCAAAGTGAATTTATATTAAGTTGAATATTTATTTGTCACATATGCTCTATATATATCTTTCATATTCTACATATTTTTTAAAATTTTTTTTTTAGTTTCTTTCAATTTCAGTTTTTTTTTTTTTTTTTTTTTTTTTTTTTCCTATAATCAGGTGGTAGTATATATCATCATATCTAGTTTCGTTATTCAATTGTGAATCTCCTTCGGAAGTTCTATGTTCAAGACATTATACTTAGAGACATTATACATAGTACATTGGAGTTATACCTTTAGATGGCTAGGTTTCATTTAATCTTCAACCATGAAGGAAATTAGTGTCCAGTTAATATGAGTCATTGTATGGTAACATGTTGTTACTGAAGAGGGACATGGTTTCATTTATTTTTTATTTTATCTAAAAGAATAAGAAGAAACTAACGAATCTGTATTTAACACGTAATTTTTCATATCCTTGTTTTTCAGGAGCTATTATCGATGCACAAACAGCAAATGCACGGTGAAGAAAAGAGTGGAACGCTCATCAGAAGACCCATCCACTGTGATTACTACATACGAAGGTCAGCATTGTCACCACACTGCAGGATTTCCCAGAGGAGGACTACTTATGAATGAAGCCATGTATGCAAACCAATTCAATCCTTTGGCTTACCCTCTCTACCATCCGAGGGCCCTAATTCCTCGAGAAACTCCTCTTAGCATCACACAGCCACACGATGCTAGAGATAATCAATCTCTTGAACAGCCTCAACCCTCTCCTCGGGTTCATGCTGATCAAGGACTGCTTGGAGATATGGTACCTCCAGGGATGCGCAACTAATAGCACGAGGGTATGTACTATTCAACATTAAAACTTTTGCAATTAATATACTCCCGCTGCAGTCTGTTCATATTAAATGTCGCATTTGACTTGTCAACATATTTAAAGAATGTGTCTTGTCCAAAAAGCAATGAAGCATGCTTCCAATTAGGGTTTGAAAGGTACGTTTGTTTATGAAAGTAGTGAGCCAAGCTAGAAGCATTTAGATAATGCTATTAGTTTTCTGCATTTGGTTTCTTATGTTCACTCTGAAGCACTTGATGAAATCAATCAATCTCTCTGTTAGTCAATGTGGGAAACA
Source organism: Campanula takesimana (assembly GCA_026119855.1). Lineage (NCBI taxonomy): Eukaryota > Viridiplantae > Streptophyta > Magnoliopsida > Asterales > Campanulaceae > Campanula > Campanula takesimana. The sequence continues at coordinate 89,498 of JAOWBW010000462.1, forward strand.
AATTTATAACAAATACTATCACATATACTACATATAGCATATATTTTGCGTTAACGCATTGACGATGTGCAGCTTTTGATTCTACAGGGAAGTATTTTATAAAATACAAAATTTGGGTTCATACTTCATAAATGAAAGAGTTAAAGGTAACTATTAGTAACTTGTAACTTTATAGGTATATTTTTTTTGAAGTTCTACATTCATGATTCACATATATGATGCTGGAACCTTTATTAACCAGTAGCCACCACCAAAAGAGGTAATTCAATTTTTAATTATATTGACTAGTCTCAAAAATTAATAAAACAGTATGGTGGGAAAGCAATATATGGTCAAAGGGCTTACAGAACTCAATAGATAATTATTTTATGCATGTGGTAGGCCAAGTGCCTCTTGATTTGGTTGTCACTTTTATGATCTTTTCTGTGGTCAAGTTTAAATCAGACTTATCAACATCAAATAGCCCATTTGTTTTAAACCTATCTGTATCAAGTTATAAATTTGATTCAGTCCTTAGAAGATAGTAGAAAATATTTGCTCGCCCTTCAGCACCACATCAACAGATGACCTGATTTCCGTAGAAACTAAGTTGAGTTTTACGTCATGATTAATTTCTCGAACATAATAAAGATGCGTATATGTAGTATGTGGAAGAGCACAAATACCCGAACGCGTGCACATGATAAGAGTCGGCAAAAGTCGATACGAAACTGTTGTATCTAGTCAGATGGAACAAAATCTTGGATTTTGGCTAAAGTTTATTTGAAAGGCCATTTTAGAAGGCCACTTTTTACATGGTTTGATTGCTACCACACCTTTTTGTTTCAAATTGCTTGTGGTGCACTTAAAGATTCATCTGAATATCACTTTATCATAATATCCATTTAGGTTCAGTGATTCATTCATTCATTGTTTGTTTTACTTTGATTATACACTTTTTATCATTTGAGACCCTTTTATGAGTTGTTTAGAACTAGTTGCTCCAAGGCAGACTCGTCTATCTGGCATATTCCCAAATCTCTCTTCTTCTTTTTTTGGGTAGGAGAAGGTGGGGATGTTGTATTAGGGTGGGATTTTTTTTTTTTTTTTTTTTAAATAAATGTGGATATTTTATTACTACATTGGTGTGTTAAACAAAGTGCAGGCCCTAGCTATGTACTATAGCAATAATTAATAATCCCTCCGTCCCAAAATGATCTTCCCATTTGCCATTTTTCATTGTCCCAAAAAGTTCTTCCCATTTCTACAATTTGGGCTTAAAAGTTCGTAAACAAAACATGCTAGTGAAGCAAGTGTTCATATTCTTAAGAAGTTTGAATAGTCAAACGAGAAGATCATTTTGGGACAGAGGGAGTATTTGGTGCAAACTTTCAGCAACTCTCTTTTGGGAGCTCTAACTGGCTATCTGTATTCAGTCATTTCCATTCACTTTAGATTTAATTAATTGAATTAATAAGCCTATAATTAAATATAATTGTAGTATAAGCTGTTCACACGGACTCTTGAATTTTGAAATGGTGATGAATCTAGGCACATCCTTAACTAACACAATTGTAACAAGTTTAATTCTACTACTTGTTTGTAGATCATTTATATCATGGTAGAATTGCAATAAGACCAGTTTCTCATTTAAAAATGCGACATTTATTTATGTATCTTAATTAGCTTTGGTGTGATTGCTTATACAGATGAGCGGTTTGATGAAGATGAAAACGAACGTGAACTAGAGCTGATCAGTGCGAGTCTACATACCAGTAAGACCCTTTTCCGATTGAATCAAGTGGCTAACCCATTTTATTGATAGCTTCACAACTGTATTTATCAAATGGTTGATAGAAATCATTCCAAGGCTGAGATTTATAATAGCACAAATGTATGTATGTATGTCTGTTGTAATGGTCCTGCTGCATGTATAGAATGAATTAGTATTTACAAATCTGCATTTTATGTGGTAAATATAAGACATAAAAAAATTGAGATAATTGCATAAAAAACCTTGTACAAGTTTTTTCGTTGCAATTTAAACCTCCAACATAAATAAATTGTATAAAAAACCTTGTTCATAAATTCTTGTTGCAATTCAAACCTTCTTCCAGTTAGCTAGTTAAATATATATAGTTTCGCAAAATGCACTTTCACCCCCTTATAACTTATCAAATTTCTATATTTCTTTAAAAGTCAGATTTTTTTTAGAAATTATTAATATTTTACCAAACAAAAAAAATATAATTCACATGAATACTTAAATAAAATGCATGTGTTAATTTTAACATCACATATGCTAACATGGATTACATAGTTTAAACTATTTCCTAAATCATTCTTTTACATATTTTCTAAATCATTTAACACAAACTTAACATATTTCTTAAATCATTTTGTAATACATTTGTGATAAATTTATGTTAAATGAGTTAGATATTTCCTAAATCATTTTCATATACAAATTAGTTTAATGAGTTACATATTTGTATTAAATAATTTAGAACATATATAGATAAAAAAAAGAAATAATATAAATAGTAAAAATAATCTTATGTAAAATTTTGTAATAATCTTTCACATATTTCTTAAATTATTTTGTTAAGAACATAATTTTATTTGCTTGTACATTCGAAAAACTACTTTTAAAATAATTATAAGCATGTATAACAAATACTCTATATCTCAGAATGATAATCCACTTTTTTAGTGATTAATTTGACTAAGATTTTACAAAAATTGTAGAGAAGATATTTTTCTAATGGAGTTATAAAGTTATTATAAATAATATTTTTAAAGGTGTACCACTAATAAGTTTTAAAATTTTATTAAAATAGTTCACCACTAAAAATTAAAATAATAGTTTTAAGACAAAGGGGGTATTTTTAAATAATGATTTTATTTTATAAAATATTTATGATAATATTAAATTAAAGCCAAATTAAATTCATGAGAAATAAGTAAATTCGTGTAACTAATATAATTCAAATCCATCAAAATTCATGTAATTCTTTTAATATGTTAACAATAATTATTAAATTGTCATACAGTATTTTTTTTATAAGATACGTTAGAGTAAATAAAATTTACAATCCATGTTAACACATATGATGTTAAAATAAATACATATATTTTATTTAATATTTATGTGAATTATATTTTATTTGTTTGGTCAAAGTCTAAGAAAATCCCAAAAAAATGAGCTTTAAAGAAATACAAGAAATTGGATAAATTATAAGGGGTGAAAGTGCATGTTTTGAAACTATATTTAACTAGTTAACTGGAAGAAGGTTCAAATTGCAACAAGAATCTGTGTACATGTTTTTTTTCCTGCTATTTATTTATGTTGGAGGTTTGAATTGCAACGGAAAAACTTGTACAAGGTTTTTTATGCAATTATCTCTGAAAAATTATAACTTGTGTGATTCATTTTTGTGTTAATCTTGTTAAGATTCGAGCTCCTCATGTGGCTGAGATGCTGCCTCAACAAAATGAGAAGATCCACTGCCGGGTTTGTTATCTTTTAAGTTTAATTAATTTGTCATTCTTTTTTTTTTTCCTTCAATGGTCGAGTGGTAAAGTTAAGCCTCACGTACATTATGTAAAATTATCTTTCTTTTCATAAAATTTCCAAAAATCTAATTCAACATAATGATCTCGACTTTATGTGTCGTTTCGCTTATTCAATTTTTGTTTTTTCTTGGACTTCATTTGAACTAGAAGGTAGGAGAGTATATGTATTCTTCTAGGAGTATGTACAAACATTTTTCATACTCCTTCCATCCTAGTCCTAATTTGACTTTTACAATTTATTTGGTTGAACTTTAAGCAATATTTCATGAGAATTAAGTTACTCTCATAATATTTTAAAGTTTGTTATTGTTATTAAGGTTGAATCACTAGCAATTTTGGCAATTTTGAAAATACGAGAAGAGTAATACATTTGTCAAAGTAAAATAAGTTAACAATAAAAAAAGTTATACTCTTTTCCGTCCCAAACTAATGGTACCGTCTTACTTTTCATATATTTTAAAGTTATATTATAAGTTTTGAAAATTTAGTGATATTGAAGGCTTGATTTTGAAAATAATACTAACTTTTTGAGACAAGAAAAATATGAAAATGTGACTATCATTTTAGTTTGGGGCGGAGGGAGTAATACTTTTTCAAACTTAATTTAAACAATGAATGTTGAGGTGGAACCATTTTTTTGGACTGAGAGATTATTACTTATAGTTATAGTATGATTTAGAGATGCTAGAGTTTTATTTTTATTATTTTAGCCAAAAAAAAAAAAAAAAAAAACCCCTTTTCCCTAATGAATGAAGGGTTTCTTCTTAAAATTTTAGGGATATTGAGGATGCAAATGACCCTAAATGTGCTTTATTTTATGTCTTTTTGGTGATGTCAAATCAAGGAACATTCTAGCACTTGTATGTAAAAAAGCTAGTTTTGATACCATGATAAAATATGAGTTTCCATCTCAAAACCAATTAAAATTGAGAAGAGTGGCACTAGATCTTTATATAGTTAGACATTAGCTAGTTAATTCCCGATATAAGATAATTGCTCCAACAGATAGTCTACAGTGACGACGGGGAGGAAATAGAAACTTCATATCGAGTGATACTGAAAGATTAAGTTAAAGATTATTAGGTGTTGAGTTGGATTAATGAAATAAATGGAGAAGATTATGGTTTCAACTTTCAAGTAGTGATGATGGAACAAATACTGTTTTTGGAAGTGGTTTGAGAGAGAGAGAGAGAGAAGAGAAGAGAACCCTGCAATTCTTTGAAAGTGCGCATTAAGTGGTGGCGGTGGTGGCCGGCATTAACGGTGGAAGGCCGGTGATAGAGCTAGGTAGGTAGCGTCTTTGGCTTTCTGATAAAAGCCGGTAGAGAGAGAAAATTGGGGAGGAAGAAGTTGGTACTGTAGTAGTTATATTCTGGTAAGGGTTGAGTGGGAAACACTTAACAGTCAATATTTGCGGCTGATATGCTGATAAATTCGTTCAAAAAAAAAAAACAGTCGCATCAGTTTTGATGTTTATTTTTTCAAACTGCTCTATCCGTCCGAAAATAACTTGTAATCCCTACGTCTCATACTTATTACTCCCTCCGTCCCACTACAAGGTTCTTAGATTGATTATGCACGGAGATTAAAAAAAAATATTATGTGTGTAAAAAGTAAAGTAAGAGAGAAAAAATGGTTAGGGAGTTTTTGTTGTGAGAATGACAAGTGGGTATCATTTTCTATTTTAGGTAATAAAGTAAAGTAAGAACCTTAAATTGAGACAGATTAAAAAAGAAAGTAAGAACCTTAAATCGGGACAGAGGGAGTGTCAAATTTCTTTTATTATATTTGAACTTTAACTAACATTTTATGCTAAAATATTAATATCTGTAAAAATTTAAAAATAGTTTTTAAATCACCAATAGAAACTTCTTTATTTGTAGGCCCCACGTGTTATTCTTACAACAATTACCCACTAACTATTCCCTACCCCACTTTCTCTCTCTTACCAAACCATCTACACTTAGAACACATCACATTTTTTCTTAATTTGAACACAGTTTTTTTTTTAAAATAAATAAATTGGAACGGAGGGAGTATAATTCCTTTTATTTTTGTACATCTTTAAAATGACGCAAATTGTTTTAAAACGGAGAGAATAATTTATCGTCGGTTTTATTTTAATTTTTAAGATGCCGACATAGTATATTTTTCCACTTTCAACTATTTTAACTTTTAACCTTTTCTTTCCTTCTTTGCTTCTTCTTCCTTAAACCACACAATAGTTATGGATTGGGGCGGCTGTGGCTGTGGTCTTTACTAACGTAACGTGTTTCTTCACCCGGACCTCAATTTTCAAATTAACTGCCCTTTTATAATTGAAATGCAGGGTTAAAAAAAACGATTCACTCTTGTTAGGCAAAAACTGTAATAGCCGGATTTTTTTTTTTTATTTATTTATTTTATTTCGGTTTTACTAAATTAATTAAACCATAATTAGAGTTATAAAATGATTGAAAGAAGTGGGCCAAAGAATTAGATGGGCCGAAAGTTATATGAGTAAACCCAACCCAATTAAGAATCAATCCAAGTATAAATTAATGGGTTAGTCAAATTAGGAATTCTTATTATCATAAACTCAAAAAAAAAAAAAGGAAAACAAAACCCTAGTTCTACCTACCGCCGGCCGAGCACAAGGAGGGAGGAGAAGAAAAATTTCAGCCATTGTTGTTGAAGATTAATCCGTTCTAACTCAAGGTAATATCGAAACTCACATCCTAAAATTTATTTCATTGGATTTGGATGTTTAAAACATAAGTTATGCATGTTTTAAGAATACAAGTATTAGGGTTTGCATGCTAAGGATTTATGATCAAAATTTTAAAGGTTAATGGAGTGATCTAGATGCTATGGAGAAAACAAAAGTAGTAATCTTGATACTAGTTAATTTCGTTTCTTTTTGATTGATTATATAATCATGGATTGAATTGATTTATATTATACAATGACTTGGGATTTGAACACATAAATCATTGAGGTTGAATTGGGTTTATCAAAAGAAGAAAAAATTATGGATTCCCCAAGAACATGGTTCGGCCGAATGGCCCTAGGCCATTGGAAATTATTTTGTTGATTTAAATGATCCTTGTTAAGTGTATTGTGAATAATATTGATGTTTGGGAATTTAGAAAAATCTAAAGAATCAGAAAAATTGATCAAAATCAAAGGATCTTGATGAAGCATGTTTCGGCAATGATGACCTAACTTGGGTGTTGATTCTTGATTAAGGATGTTAAGAATTGGGACGGAAAGTTAGTGTTTTCGTTAAGTTTCTAATGGAAAGAAAACAAAATCATTCAAAGTATTGTTAACAAGTTAGAAAATTAACTTGAAGAAATAGAACAAGTACTTGTAAGACCTTGAAAGTTAAAAAGTTAACGAGGAAGGAAAAGATTAGAAATTTCAGTTAGTTTCCTAACGGGAAAGGACTAAACTGAAAAGAATTAAAGTTAGAAGAAAGAAAAAGGGAAACTTTGAAGTTAGAGGGGCCTAAGTGATTAAAAAGAGAAACTTAGGGGACCTTATGAACAAAACCAAAGTCCAAGGACCTTTCTGTAATTAAAGGAAAGTCGAAGGACTGAATTGTAATTAGTCCAAAGTGAAGGACCAATTTACAATTAAACTAAAGTTGAAGGACTAAATTACAATTAATCTAAAGTTGAAGGACTAAATTGTAATTGAACTAAAGTTGAAGGACCAATTGCAATTAACCCAAAGTTGAGGGACTAAATTGTAATTAACCCAAAGTCAGAGGACTTAATTGCAATTGTATCAAAGTTAAAGGACTGACTCGTAAATCAAAGTCAGAAACTTAAACGTAAGAAAAGAAGTAACGAAGTAAAGAAGTTAAAACGCATCTCTCAGTTAACTAAGTAGAAATAGTTAACAATGTTGAGAGTACTAAAGTAAATTACTCCGTGCCTTGTAGATTTGCACAGAGAGGAGATTGCGAGGAAAAGCAATTCAGGTAAGGGATTACGTTCCTTACAGTATTTGAACTCCTGTTTATTGGAATTCGGTATTTCTTTCTAAAGTTAGCTATCAGTATGGCATGATAGTATTTGAATGAACTCTGCGTTATTGAACGTTCTTTGAAAGAATCTATACTTAGTGATGTCCCCATCGATCTACTAAGTATCGAAGTTTGAAACTTGTATCACATACTTGTACCATGGTATGTTCTAATTTTAACTTGTAAGTTAATCGCTTACTCGTTAAGGCATCCAATTTTAACTTGTAAGTTAATCGCTTACTCGTTAAGGCATCCAATTTTAACTTGTAAGTTAATCGCTTACTCGTTAAGGCATCCAATGTCCAGTTAGAAAAGACATTGACGGACAGTCCAGTTAGAAAAGACTCGTCCTTAAACTAGGGATTGCATGAGTGATCACATGCCTTCTCTCAGGAATTGTCTGATTACAAGGATGATTCTAGACCCCGAGCATATGTGTGTGGATACCATATATGTTACGACCCACACTATTGGCTGGAAAAGCTAGGTGTGTAAATTGTACCTTTGGCATTGAGGTTATAATGTACGTTACCAAGGAATTGACGGAACTTGAATGAATCCCTTTGGATTGTAGTGCCATAATCCTTTGAAAGTAAAATCTTAAAAGTAATATGACTGCATTGTTCTGCAGTCTTGGATCCAAAAGTAACTGAACCTATCCTTGTAAAAGTTATTCGAAGTATTCGTTCTGGTCGTCTCTCCTTAGTAACCGGAGAGGCCACGTATGAACTTACTGAGCATTCGTTCGCTCATCACTTCTCTATAAATTTGTTTTCAGGATTTAAGTAGAAGGACAAGACAAGGAAAGCAGCCGTAGGAAGACGGTGGACTGAAGATTCTTAATTTAATAGTTTAAGTACGTTTATTTATCTTGATGTAAGTTGAAGTACATTAATGGTTAGGGTTGTTACCTACCAAGACAAGTTTAAGTTACGCTTCCGCTATTGTTTGAATTTATGGTTAAATAAGGGGCCGTTGTGAACCCTAATTTGAAGTATTTATTATTGTTATTTATGGATATTTAATGCCATTAAATGCTCAGATATTATAAGAAAATTCGGGGTGTTACAGTTGGTATCAGAGCAATGGCTTTAGGTCTTATGGGAGAAAACTGAAAGTTAGGACTAATGGGAGAACTTAGTACTTAACTTGAATAAGATCTTACTTGAGGAAGTTCAAGTGATAAAGTCTAACTCTAGGAATAATACTAAGAGTGTACATAAAGTATGAATATACTTGGGGAAATAGGAACCTCTTCATTGTATGTCTATTTACATTCTATTAATATGTTATAATGGAATCTTGGGGTTATGTACTAATTAAGTTTACTATTGGTGTGTGTAGGATCATGCCGAGGAGACCCATGAAGTCGGTAAGGTACAGTGCTACTCTAAGGGAAGAAATAGAAGCTAAAGAGGAAATTATTAAGCAGCTAACTAAGGAACTTCGCGCAGCTAAAAGGGAGCTTAGGAAGGAGACTCGAGGAGTCGGCAGTCTACAGAATGTCATCAAAGAACGCGATGAGGACATAATGCATGTGGAAGGAAAGTTAGCAGTACAGTTGAAGAAGGTCAACAGCCTAGAAAGCCATGTGGTTAGAGCTAACCGCGAATGGAATCGAATCAGTGTGCAACTGGTGGATGAGATAGCACAAAATAATGAACTGAAAAGGAAGATAGATGAGCAAGAAGCTTATGAGGAAGAGCTTAGGACTTCAGGTTATCAGATTTGGGCTGAGAAGTTAGAATTGCAAGAAAAATATGACCAACTTGCAGCAGAACATGCACACTGTGGGAAGTGATGCAATTAATGACAGATAGTTATAAGAATAGATTCTTTTATTTTGTTATTAGTGGAAAATGCAGTTAGAATTTTTCCTTATGTTAAATTGAATTTTGGGTGTATTTTGAGATGTTTAAATCTCACACCTCAGTTGAATAAAGTAATTATTTAATTTAAATACCCAAAATTTTGAATTTACTATTGTTATGTAGACAAAAGTTAACTTGTCGAGAAAAGAAAAGGGAAAGCGTCGGAGTGATTTGAAATAATCTCCGTAACCATGGTACGAAGTAAGACGACCATCGGAATAAGTTAAAGCTAGTTAAGTAATAAAAACTAGTGAAATAAAGAAATAATAAGCAACCAAGTAAAACGGTTGTAAATTATGAAGTATGAAAACTCCTGAACCGGAGAAGAAATGTTAAAGTAAACTAACCAAATCTGAATAACGGTCTAGTACAAAAGACCTACGAACACGATTCAAAACTGACAAGTACCCGTTAGTAAAAGAATTGTAATGTTAAGTATACCATGAATACTGCACGTATTGTGTAGTGATGAATATTGCTAGAACATGAACCAGTTCTAAAGTAAAAGTAAATCTGCAGATGAATACCAGAAGAGGAAATAACAGGAACGGTGAAGGAAATGACAACACCGGTAATGCGGGAGGACAGTTGGATCCGGCCCTGGTAAACCTGTTGCAGACATTATCGCAGACAGTAGCTGGGATAGGTCAAACTGTTGCTGGAATTGCGCAACCACCACCACAGGCTCCATTACGTGATCCGTTGGAGCTATTTCAAAGGAGGAATCCGGACTCATTCTCGGACACTGCTAAAGAGAAACCTGAGGACTGGATTAAGAGCACCGAAAGAATATTCGAGACTCTGAATTGTACTGAGGAGCAGAAGGTAGTCTTTGCAACCTTTATGTTGAAAGGGAAGGCCCAAACGTGGTGGGAAGCGGAAAAGCGAGCTGCTGTGGCTCGTGGTGATGCGGCCTTTACTTGGACCAGATTTAAAGCTATTTTCAACGAAAAGTATTATCCTACAAGCACGAGGAATGCCAAGATAACGGAATTCCTAACTCTAGTACAAGGGAGTATGACTGTAGCAGAGTATGGTGAGAAGTTCACTGACCTACTAGAATTTGCGCCAAGATTCTTCGATACTGAAGAACAGAAGGCAAGAAAGTTTGAAGCGGGATTAAGTGATAGATTTCGGTACAGAATCACGCCGTTGGCTCTGCCTACGTACTCAGCAGTGCTGGACAGAGCTAAGATAGTAGAACGGGAGTCGGATAACTACCATAACCGACGGGAAGAAAAAGGCAAGGCAGTAGCTGAAAAGTCGGAAGGAAACAAGGGTGGTAGGGACCACAACAATAACAAGAGAAAAGCGGTGGATGACAGTCGAGATAAGGGCAGTCATGGGAATAAACACTCAAACAACGGCCATAGTGGAAATGGTCGGAACTTTAATGACAACAAGCGTGAGTGGAACAAGGGCAAGGGCCAAGGTTTCACCAGTTACGATAAATGTACCATTTGTGATGGTGCTCACAAGTCAGACGTTTGCTGGTATAAGGAGCGGCAGTGCTACAACTGCAAGAAGGTGGGACACCCAAAGTGGAAGTGCCCAGAAACTAAGAAGGATGAACCAGCTGCAGGAAATAAAGACAATGGAGGAGGAAACGGTGGAGGCCGTGGTAGGATGTACACTATGACCGCGAAAGCAGCTGGAGTTAATGCCGATCTTGTAGCAGGTACAATGCAATTAAATTCCCGTGATGTTTATGTGTTAGTAGATACTGGCGCCACTCATTCAGTAGTTAGTAATGTTGTGGCAAAGAAGTTAAAACTACACCCAGAGAATTTAGAGATACCTTTAGTAATAGATACACCTACTAAAGACGCTATCCCCATTACTACCTCTTATAGAAACTGTACTTTAGGGATAGGAGGCACGAATGTAAATATCGACCTCATTGAACTAGACATGTCCGAATTCGACATAATCCTGGGAATGGATTGGTTGGCTTTGCATCAAGCCAAAGTAGACTGTCAAGAGAAAATAATGACCTTCCTAGGAGAGGAAGGTAAAGAGTACAGATTTGTGGGTTCAAGGCCGAGGAAGAGGATAGGCTTAATCTCGGTGATGAAGGCCCGTAAAATGTTGAGAAAAGGATGTGTAGGATTTCTGGCACACATAGGTGAAACGGAAGAAAAAGAAGTAACTTTAGAGTCACTGGAAGTCGTGAATGAATTTCAAGACGTATTTCCTGAGGATTTACCTGGTATACCACCAGTGAGGGAAGTAGAGTTTTCCATTGACTTAGTACCAGAAACCACACCTATTTCGAGAGCACCGTACAGGATGGCTCCGACGGAGTTGCAAGAACTAAAGGAGCAGTTGCAAGAATTGTTAGACAAGGGATTGATTAGGCCGAGTGTGTCACCATGGGGTGCACCGGTACTATTTGTAAAGAAGAAAGATGGATCTATGAGACTGTGTATTGACTATAGAGAATTGAACAAAGTGACGGTTAGGAACCAATACCCTCTGCCGAGAATTGATGACTTGTTTGATCAATTGAGGGGAGCATGTTACTTTTCAAAGATTGATCTTAGATCCGGATACCATCAGCTGAGAGTCAAGGATGTGGATGTGGCGAAGACAGCGTTTAGGACAAGGTATGGGCATTATGAGTTTGTCGTGATGCCATTTGGGTTAACGAACGCACCAGCTGCATTCATGGAGTTGATGAATAGAATATTTCAAGAGTACTTAGACAAATGTGTGATAGTATTCATTGATGATATTTTGGTGTACTCGAAGACGAAGGAGGAACATGCTGAACATTTGAGGATAGTTCTAGAAATTTTGAGGAGACAGAAATTGTATGCGAAATTTAAGAAATGTGAATTCTGGCTAGAGAAAGTAGCATTTTTGGGGCACGTAGTGTCGAAAGAAGGAATTTCTGTGGATCCGACGAAGGTAGAAGCAATAATGGATTGGGAAAGGCCTACTACGGTAACCGAAATAAGAAGTTTCTTGGGTTTAGCTGGTTACTACAGGAGGTTCGTAGAGGGATTTTCAAAGTTATCTAGGCCATTGACGAAGCTGACGCAGAAGGCAGCTAAGTTTGTTTGGTCAGAAGAATGTGAACGAAGTTTTCAAGAATTAAAGAATAGACTGGTATCTGCACCAGTATTGACACTACCGACAGGGACGGAAGGTTTTGTTATCTACAGTGATGCGTCGTTGAAAGGACTAGGCTGTGTACTGATGCAAAATGAGAAGGTGATAGCTTATGCATCTAGGCAGTTGAAAGTGCATGAAAGGAACTACCCGACCCATGATCTGGAATTAGCAGCAGTAGTGTTTGCATTGAAAATTTGGAGACATTATCTGTATGGCGTGAAATGCCAGATTTTTACAGATCACAAGAGCCTTAAGTATATCTTCACGCAGAAGGAATTGAATATGAGACAACGGAGGTGGTTAGAACTTCTCAAGGATTACGACTGTGAAATATTGTATCATCCTGGGAAAGCCAACAAGGTGGCAGATGCATTGAGCAGGAAGAATCACGGAATGTTGGCGACGTTGATCTCTAAGGGGGTAAGCATATGGAAGGATGTCAAGGAGATGAACTTGATAGTAAAAGTAAACGGGTATTTGGCGCGACTGACGTTACAACCTGCATTGCTGGGCAGAATTAAAGAGGCACAAGAATTAGACGAGGAGAGAGAAACTCTAATCGGAAAAAGACAAGCAAAAGATCTTCATATGGGCGAAGATGGGATTCTGAGATACCAAAAGAGAGTGTGGGTGCCAAGCAATGATGAGATCAAGAGAGAGATACTGAGAGAAGCTCATTGCTCGAAGTTCTCTGTACATCCGGGAAGTACTAAAATGTATAGGGATCTTAAGGAGTCATATTGGTGGAATAATATGAAGAATGACGTGGCAGAGTATGTGCATAAATGTCTGACGTGTCAACAAGTTAAGAGTGAACATCAGAAGCCAGCAGGGTTACTGCAATCGTTACCAATTCCCGAATGGAAGTGGGAGAATATTGCTATGTATTTCGTAAGTGGCTTGCCAAAGACGGTAGGGAAGTATGATGCCATATGGGTTATAGTAGATCGATTGACTAAGTCAGCACATTTTTTGGCAATCAAGAAGACTGGTTCGTTGGAGAAGTTGGCCAAGTTGTACATCGACGAGATAGTAAGGTTACATGGAATCCCGGTCACAATTGTGTCTGATCGAGATGCTAGGTTCACTTCGAAGTTCTGGAACAGCCTACAAGCAGCATTGGGAACAGAGTTGACCATGAGTACGGCGTTTCACCCACAGACAGATGGGCAGTCGGAAAGGACTATCCAGACATTGGAAGACATGCTGAGGGCTACTTCGTTAGATTGGCCAAACGCATGGGACGAACACTTACCGTTAGTGGAATTCGCATACAACAACAGCTTTCACGCAAGCATTGGGATGGCTCCATATGAAGCGTTGTATGGGAGGAAGTGTAGATCACCGGCGTGTTGGGATGAAGTCGGTGAGAGGAGGTTAAGTGGACCGGAACTCGTACAAGTCACGGCGGATAAAGTACAACAGATCCGGAAGTGGCTACAGACTGCACAGAGTAGGCAGAAATCTTACGCAGACAATAGAAGGCGAGAACTGGAATTTCAGCCTGGGGATCGAGTATTCCTAAAGATATCACCCACGAAGGGAGTTATGCGTTTTGGGATTAAGGGAAAGTTAAGTCCACGATATGTGGGACCATTCGAAATTCTTGATAAGATCGGGGAAGTGGCTTATCGATTGGCGTTACCGCCGGTATTAGCTGGAGTGCATAATGTATTCCATGTCTCCATGCTAAGGAAATATATCCATGATCCGAGTCATGTGATAGAATACAAGCAGTTAAGGGTTCGGGCAGACTTGACGTACGATGAACGACCAATCAAGATCGTCGACAGAAAAGACGAGGTCGTAAGAAAACGTACGGTTCCCTATGTAAAAGTACAATGGAGTAATCACTCAGAAAGAGAAGCGACATGGGAACAAGAAAGTGAAATGCGCGAGTTGTACCCGGACATCTTCTCGGATTAAGAATTGTCAAGTTTGAGGACAAACTTCTTTTAAGGGGGTAAGAATGTAATAGCCGGATTTTTTTTTTTTTATTTATTTATTTTATTTCGGTTTTACTAAATTAATTAAACCATAATTAGAGTTATAAAATGATTGAAAGAAGTGGGCCAAAGAATTAGATGGGCCGAAAGTTATATGAGTAAACCCAACCCAATTAAGAATCAATCCAAGTATAAATTAATGGGTTAGTCAAATTAGGAATTCTTATTATCATAAACTCAAAAAAAAAAAAAGGAAAACAAAACCCTAGTTCTACCTACCGCCGGCCGAGCACAAGGAGGGAGGAGAAGAAAAATTTCAGCCATTGTTGTTGAAGATTAATCCGTTCTAACTCAAGGTAATATCGAAACTCACATCCTAAAATTTATTTCATTGGATTTGGATGTTTAAAACATAAGTTATGCATGTTTTAAGAATACAAGTATTAGGGTCTGCATGCTAAGGATTTATGATCAAAATTTTAAAGGTTAATGGAGTGATCTAGATGCTATGGAGAAAACAAAAGTAGTAATCTTGATACTAGTTAATTTCGTTTCTTTTTGATTGATTATATAATCATGGATTGAATTGATTTATATTATACAATGACTTGGGATTTGAACACATAAATCATTGAGGTTGAATTGGGTTTATCAAAAGAAGAAAAAATTATGGATTCCCCAAGAACATGGTTCGGCCGAATGGCCCTAGGCCATTGGAAATTATTTTGTTGATTTAAATGATCCTTGTTAAGTGTATTGTGAATAATATCGATGTTTGGGAATTTAGAAAAATCTAAAGAATCAGAAAAATTGATCAAAATCAAAGGATCTTGATGAAGCATGTTTCGGCAATGATGACCTAACTTGGGTGTTGATTCTTGATTAAGGATGTTAAGAATTGGGACGGAAAGTTAGTGTTTTCGTTAAGTTTCTAATGGAAAGAAAACAAAATCATTCAAAGTATTGTTAACAAGTTAGAAAATTAACTTGAAGAAATAGAACAAGTACTTGTAAGACCTTGAAAGTTAAAAAGTTAACGAGGAAGGAAAAGATTAGAAATTTCAGTTAGTTTCCTAACGGGAAAGGACTAAACTGAAAAGAATTAAAGTTAGAAGAAAGAAAAAGGGAAACTTTGAAGTTAGAGGGGCCTAAGTGATTAAAAAGAGAAACTTAGGGGACCTTATGAACAAAACCAAAGTCCAAGGACCTTTCTGTAATTAAAGGAAAGTCGAAGGACTGAATTGTAATTAGTCCAAAGTGAAGGACCAATTTACAATTAAACTAAAGTTGAAGGACTAAATTACAATTAATCCAAAGTTGAAGGACTAAATTGTAATTGAACTAAAGTTGAAGGACCAATTTGCAATTAACCCAAAGTTGAGGGACTAAATTGTAATTAACCCAAAGTCAGAGGACTTAATTGCAATTGTATCAAAGTTAAAGGACTGACTCGTAAATCAAAGTCAGAAACTTAAACGTAAGAAAAGAAGTAACGAAGTAAAGAAGTTAAAACGCATCTCTCAGTTAACTAAGTAGAAATAGTTAACAATGTTGAGAGTACTAAAGTAAATTACTCCGTGCCTTGTAGATTTGCACAGAGAGGAGATTGCGAGGAAAAGCAATTCAGGTAAGGGATTACGTTCCTTACAGTATTTGAAC
Organism: Campanula takesimana; assembly: GCA_026119855.1. Lineage (NCBI taxonomy): Eukaryota > Viridiplantae > Streptophyta > Magnoliopsida > Asterales > Campanulaceae > Campanula > Campanula takesimana. The sequence continues at coordinate 105,658 of JAOWBW010000462.1, forward strand.
TCCTGTTTATTGGAATTCGGTATTTCTTTCTAAAGTTAGCTATCAGTATGGCATGATAGTATTTGAATGAACTCTGCGTTATTGAACGTTCTTTGAAAGAATCTATACTTAGTGATGTCCCCATCGATCTACTAAGTATCGAAGTTTGAAACTTGTATCACATACTTGTACCATGGTATGTTCTAATTTTAACTTGTAAGTTAATCGCTTACTCGTTAAGGCATCCAATTTTAACTTGTAAGTTAATCGCTTACTCGTTAAGGCATCCAATTTTAACTTGTAAGTTAATCGCTTACTCGTTAAGGCATCCAATGTCCAGTTAGAAAAGACATTGACGGACAGTCCAGTTAGAAAAGACTCGTCCTTAAACTAGGGATTGCATGAGTGATCACATGCCTTCTCTCAGGAATTGTCTGATTACAAGGATGATTCTAGACCCCGAGCATATGTGTGTGGATACCATATATGTTACGACCCACACTATTGGCTGGAAAAGCTAGGTGTGTAAATTGTACCTTTGGCATTGAGGTTATAATGTACGTTACCAAGGAATTGACGGAACTTGAATGAATCCCTTTGGATTGTAGTGCCATAATCCTTTGAAAGTAAAATCTTAAAAGTAATATGACTGCATTGTTCTGCAGTCTTGGATCCAAAAGTAACTGAACCTATCCTTGTAAAAGTTATTCGAAGTATTCGTTCTGGTCGTCTCTCCTTAGTAACCGGAGAGGCCACGTATGAACTTACTGAGCATTCGTTCGCTCATCACTTCTCTATAAATTTGTTTTCAGGATTTAAGTAGAAGGACAAGACAAGGAAAGCAGCCGTAGGAAGACGGTGGACTGAAGATTCTTAATTTAATAGTTTAAGTACGTTTATTTATCTTGATGTAAGTTGAAGTACATTAATGGTTAGGGTTGTTACCTACCAAGACAAGTTTAAGTTACGCTTCCGCTATTGTTTGAATTTATGGTTAAATAAGGGGCCGTTGTGAACCCTAATTTGAAGTATTTATTATTGTTATTTATGGATATTTAATGCCATTAAATGCTCAGATATTATAAGAAAATTCGGGGTGTTACAGTTGGTATCAGAGCAATGGCTTTAGGTCTTATGGGAGAAAACTGAAAGTTAGGACTAATGGGAGAACTTAGTACTTAACTTGAATAAGATCTTACTTGAGGAAGTTCAAGTGATAAAGTCTAACTCTAGGAATAATACTAAGAGTGTACATAAAGTATGAATATACTTGGGGAAATAGGAACCTCTTCATTGTATGTCTATTTACATTCTATTAATATGTTATAATGGAATCTTGGGGTTATGTACTAATTAAGTTTACTATTGGTGTGTGTAGGATCATGCCGAGGAGACCCATGAAGTCGGTAAGGTACAGTGCTACTCTAAGGGAAGAAATAGAAGCTAAAGAGGAAATTATTAAGCAGCTAACTAAGGAACTTCGCGCAGCTAAAAGGGAGCTTAGGAAGGAGACTCGAGGAGTCAGCAGTCTACAGAATGTCATCAAAGAACGCGATGAGGACATAATGTATGTGGAAGGAAAGTTAGCAGTACAGTTGAAGAAGGTCAACAGCCTAGAAAGCCATGTGGTTAGAGCTAACCGCGAATGGAATCGAATCAGTGTGCAACTGGTGGATGAGATAGCACAAAATAATGAACTGAAAAGGAAGATAGATGAGCAAGAAGCTTATGAGGAAGAGCTTAGGACTTCAGGTTATCAGATTTGGGCTGAGAAGTTAGAATTGCAAGAAAAATATGACCAACTTGCAGCAGAACATGCACACTGTGGGAAGTGATGCAATTAATGACAGATAGTTATAAGAATAGATTCTTTTATTTTGTTATTAGTGGAAAATGCAGTTAGAATTTTTCCTTATGTTAAATTGAATTTTGGGTGTATTTTGAGATGTTTAAATCTCACACCTCAGTTGAATAAAGTAATTATTTAATTTAAATACCCAAAATTTTGAATTTACTATTGTTATGTAGACAAAAGTTAACTTGTCGAGAAAAGAAAAGGGAAAGCGTCGGAGTGATTTGAAATAATCTCCGTAACCATGGTACGAAGTAAGACGACCATCGGAATAAGTTAAAGCTAGTTAAGTAATAAAAACTAGTGAAATAAAGAAATAATAAGCAACCAAGTAAAACGGTTGTAAATTATGAAGTATGAAAACTCCTGAACCGGAGAAGAAAGGTTAAAGTAAACTAACCAAATCTGAATAACGGTCTAGTACAAAAGACCTACGAACACGATTCAAAACTGACAAGTACCCGTTAGTAAAAGAATTGTAATGTTAAGTATACCATGAATACTGCACGTATTGTGTAGTGATGAATATTGCTAGAACATGAACCAGTTCTAAAGTAAAAGCAAATCTGCAGATGAATACCAGAAGAGGAAATAACAGGAACGGTGAAGGAAATGACAACACCGGTAATGCGGGAGGACAGTTGGATCCGGCCCTGGTAAACCTGTTGCAGACATTATCGCAGACAGTAGCTGGGATAGGTCAAACTGTTGCTGGAATTGCGCAACCACCACCACAGGCTCCATTACGTGATCCGTTGGAGCTATTTCAAAGGAGGAATCCCGACTCATTCTCGGACACTGCTAAAGAGAAACCTGAGGACTGGATTAAGAGCACCGAAAGAATATTCGAGACTCTGAATTGTACTGAGGAGCAGAAGGTAGTCTTTGCAACCTTTATGTTGAAAGGGAAGGCCCAAACGTGGTGGGAAGCGGAAAAGCGAGCTGCTGTGGCTCGTGGTGATGCGGCCTTTACTTGGACCAGATTTAAAGCTATTTTCAACGAAAAGTATTATCCTACAAGCACGAGGAATGCCAAGATAACGGAATTCCTAACTCTAGTACAAGGGAGTATGACTGTAGCAGAGTATGGTGAGAAGTTCACTGACCTACTAGAATTTGCGCCAAGATTCTTCGATACTGAAGAACAGAAGGCAAGAAAGTTTAAAGCGGGATTAAGTGATAGATTTCGGTACAGAATCACGCCGTTGGCTCTGCCTACGTACTCAGCAGTGCTGGACAGAGCTAAGATAGTAGAACGGGAGTCGGATAACTACCGTAACCGACGGGAAGAAAAAGGCAAGGCAGTAGCTGAAAAGTCGGAAGGAAACAAGGGTGGTAGGGACCACAACAATAACAAGAGAAAAGCGGTGGATGACAGTCGAGATAAGGGCAGTCATGGGAATAAACACTCAAACAACGGCCATAGTGGAAATGGTCGGAACTTTAATGACAACAAGCGTGAGTGGAACAAGGGCAAGGGCCAAGGTTTCACCAGTTACGATAAATGTACCATTTGTGATGGAGCTCACAAGTCAGACGTTTGCTGGTATAAGGAGCGGCAGTGCTACAACTGCAAGAAGGTGGGACACCCAAAGTGGAAGTGCCCAGAAACTAAGAAGGATGAACCAGCTGCAGGAAATAAAGACAATGGAGGAGGAAACGGTGGAGGCCGTGGTAGGATGTACACTATGACCGCGAAAGCAGCTGGAGTTAATGCCGATCTTGTAGCAGGTACAATGCAATTAAATTCCCGTGATGTTTATGTGTTAGTAGATACTGGCGCCACTCATTCAGTAGTTAGTAATGTTGTGGCAAAGAAGTTAAAACTACACCCAGAGAATTTAGAGATACCTTTAGTAATAGATACACCTACTAAAGACGCTATCCCCATTACTACCTCTTATAGAAACTGTACTTTAGGGATAGGAGGCACGAATGTAAATATCGACCTCATTGAACTAGACATGTCCGAATTCGACATAATCCTGGGAATGGATTGGTTGGCTTTGCATCAAGCCAAAGTAGACTGTCAAGAGAAAATAATGACCTTCCTAGGAGAGGAAGGTAAAGAGTACAGATTTGTGGGTTCAAGGCCGAGGAAGAGGATAGGCTTAATCTCGGTGATGAAGGCCCGTAAAATGTTGAGAAAAGGATGTGTAGGATTTCTGGCACACATAGGTGAAACGGAAGAAAAAGAAGTAACTTTAGAGTCACTGGAAGTCGTGAATGAATTTCAAGACGTATTTCCTGAGGATTTACCTGGTATACCACCAGTGAGGGAAGTAGAGTTTTCCATTGACTTAGTACCAGAAACCACACCTATTTCGAGAGCACCGTACAGGATGGCTCCGACGGAGTTGCAAGAACTAAAGGAGCAGTTGCAAGAATTGTTAGACAAGGGATTGATTAGGCCGAGTGTGTCACCATGGGGTGCACCGGTACTATTTGTAAAGAAGAAAGATGGATCTATGAGACTGTGTATTGACTATAGAGAATTGAACAAAGTGACGGTTAGGAACCAATACCCTCTGCCGAGAATTGATGACTTGTTTGATCAATTGAGGGGAGCATGTTACTTTTCAAAGATTGATCTTAGATCCGGATACCATCAGCTGAGAGTCAAGGATGTGGATGTGGCGAAGACAGCGTTTAGGACAAGGTATGGGCATTATGAGTTTGTCGTGATGCCATTTGGGTTAACGAACGCACCAGCTGCATTCATGGAGTTGATGAATAGAATATTTCAAGAGTACTTAGACAAATGTGTGATAGTATTCATTGATGATATTTTGGTGTACTCGAAGACGAAGGAGGAACATGCTGAACATTTGAGGATAGTTCTAGAAATTTTGAGGAGACAGAAATTGTATGCGAAATTTAAGAAATGTGAATTCTGGCTAGAGAAAGTAGCATTTTTGGGGCACGTAGTGTCGAAAGAAGGAATTTCTGTGGATCCGACGAAGGTAGAAGCAATAATGGATTGGGAAAGGCCTACTACGGTAACCGAAATAAGAAGTTTCTTGGGTTTAGCTGGTTACTACAGGAGGTTCGTAGAGGGATTTTCAAAGTTATCTAGGCCATTGACGAAGCTGACGCAGAAGGCAGCTAAGTTTGTTTGGTCAGAAGAATGTGAACGAAGTTTTCAAGAATTAAAGAATAGACTGGTATCTGCACCAGTATTGACACTACCGACAGGGACGGAAGGTTTTGTTATCTACAGTGATGCGTCGTTGAAAGGACTAGGCTGTGTACTGATGCAAAATGAGAAGGTGATAGCTTATGCATCTAGGCAGTTGAAAGTGCATGAAAGGAACTACCCGACCCATGATCTGGAATTAGCAGCAGTAGTGTTTGCATTGAAAATTTGGAGACATTATCTGTATGGCGTGAAATGCCAGATTTTTACAGATCACAAGAGCCTTAAGTATATCTTCACGCAGAAGGAATTGAATATGAGACAACGGAGGTGGTTAGAACTTCTCAAGGATTACGACTGTGAAATATTGTATCATCCTGGGAAAGCCAACAAGGTGGCAGATGCATTGAGCAGGAAGAATCACGGAATGTTGGCGACGTTGATCTCTAAGGGGGTAAGCATATGGAAGGATGTCAAGGAGATGAACTTGATAGTAAAAGTAAACGGGTATTTGGCGCGACTGACGTTACAACCTGCATTGCTGGGCAGAATTAAAGAGGCACAAGAATTAGACGAGGAGAGAGAAACTCTAATCGGAAAAAGACAAGCAAAAGATCTTCATATGGGCGAAGATGGGATTCTGAGATACCAAAAGAGAGTGTGGGTGCCAAGCAATGATGAGATCAAGAGAGAGATACTGAGAGAAGCTCATTGCTCGAAGTTCTCTGTACATCCGGGAAGTACTAAAATGTATAGGGATCTTAAGGAGTCATATTGGTGGAATAATATGAAGAATGACGTGGCAGAGTATGTGCATAAATGTCTGACGTGTCAACAAGTTAAGAGTGAACATCAGAAGCCAGCAGGGTTACTGCAATCGTTACCAATTCCCGAATGGAAGTGGGAGAATATTGCTATGTATTTCGTAAGTGGCTTGCCAAAGACGGTAGGGAAGTATGATGCCATATGGGTTATAGTAGATCGATTGACTAAGTCAGCACATTTTTTGGCAATCAAGAAGACTGGTTCGTTGGAGAAGTTGGCCAAGTTGTACATCGACGAGATAGTAAGGTTACATGGAATCCCGGTCACAATTGTGTCTGATCGAGATGCTAGGTTCACTTCGAAGTTCTGGAACAGCCTACAAGCAGCATTGGGAACAGAGTTGACCATGAGTACGGCGTTTCACCCACAGACAGATGGGCAGTCGGAAAGGACTATCCAGACATTGGAAGACATGCTGAGGGCTACTTCGTTAGATTGGCCAAACGCATGGGACGAACACTTACCGTTAGTGGAATTCGCATACAACAACAGCTTTCACGCAAGCATTGGGATGGCTCCATATGAAGCGTTGTATGGGAGGAAGTGTAGATCACCGGCGTGTTGGGATGAAGTCGGTGAGAGGAGGTTAAGTGGACCGGAACTCGTACAAGTCACGGCGGATAAAGTACAACAGATCCGGAAGTGGCTACAGACTGCACAGAGTAGGCAGAAATCTTACGCAGACAATAGAAGGCGAGAACTGGAATTTCAGCCAGGGGATCGAGTATTCCTAAAGATATCACCCACGAAGGGAGTTATGCGTTTTGGGATTAAGGGAAAGTTAAGTCCACGATATGTGGGACCATTCGAAATTCTTGATAAGATCGGGGAAGTGGCTTATCGATTGGCGTTACCGCCGGTATTAGGTGGAGTGCATAATGTATTCCATGTCTCCATGCTAAGGAAATATATCCATGATCCGAGTCATGTGATAGAATACAAGCAGTTAAGGGTTCGGGCAGACTTGACGTACGATGAACGACCAATCAAGATCGTCGACAGAAAAGACGAGGTCGTAAGAAAACGTACGGTTCCCTATGTAAAAGTACAATGGAGTAATCACTCAGAAAGAGAAGAGACATGGGAACAAGAAAGTGAAATGCGCGAGTTGTACCCGGACATCTTCTCGGATTAAGAATTGTCAAGTTTGAGGACAAACTTCTTTTAAGGGGGTAAGAATGTAATAGCCGGATTTTTTTTTTTTATTTATTTATTTTATTTCGGTTTTACTAAATTAATTAAACCATAATTAGAGTTATAAAATGATTGAAAGAAGTGGGCCAAAGAATTAGATGGGCCGAAAGTTATATGAGTAAACCCAACCCAATTAAGAATCAATCCAAGTATAAATTAATGGGTTAGTCAAATTAGGAATTCTTATTATCATAAACTCAAAAAAAAAAAAAGGAAAACAAAACCCTAGTTCTACCTACCGCCGGCCGAGCACAAGGAGGGAGGAGAAGAAAAATTTCAGCCATTGTTGTTGAAGATTAATCCGTTCTAACTCAAGGTAATATCGAAACTCACATCCTAAAATTTATTTCATTGGATTTGGATGTTTAAAACATAAGTTATGCATGTTTTAAGAATACAAGTATTAGGGTTTGCATGCTAAGGATTTATGATCAAAATTTTAAAGGTTAATGGAGTGATCTAGATGCTATGGAGAAAACAAAAGTAGTAATCTTGATACTAGTTAATTTCGTTTCTTTTTGATTGATTATATAATCATGGATTGAATTGATTTATATTATACAATGACTTGGGATTTGAACACATAAATCATTGAGGTTGAATTGGGTTTATCAAAAGAAGAAAAAATTATGGATTCCCCAAGAACATGGTTCGGCCGAATGGCCCTAGGCCATTGGAAATTATTTTGTTGATTTAAATGATCCTTGTTAAGTGTATTGTGAATAATATCGATGTTTGGGAATTTAGAAAAATCTAAAGAATCAGAAAAATTGATCAAAATCAAAGGATCTTGATGAAGCATGTTTCGGCAATGATGACCTAACTTGGGTGTTGATTCTTGATTAAGGATGTTAAGAATTGGGACGGAAAGTTAGTGTTTTCGTTAAGTTTCTAATGGAAAGAAAACAAAATCATTCAAAGTATTGTTAACAAGTTAGAAAATTAACTTGAAGAAATAGAACAAGTACTTGTAAGACCTTGAAAGTTAAAAAGTTAACGAGGAAGGAAAAGATTAGAAATTTCAGTTAGTTTCCTAACGAGAAAGGACTAAACTGAAAAGAATTAAAGTTAGAAGAAAGAAAAAGGGAAACTTTGAAGTTAGAGGGGCCTAAGTGATTAAAAAGAGAAACTTAGGGGACCTTATGAACAAAACCAAAGTCCAAGGACCTTTCTGTAATTAAAGGAAAGTCGAAGGACTGAATTGTAATTAGTCCAAAGTGAAGGACCAATTTACAATTAAACTAAAGTTGAAGGACTAAATTACAATTAATCCAAAGTTGAAGGACTAAATTGTAATTGAACTAAAGTTGAAGGACCAATTTGCAATTAACCCAAAGTTGAGGGACTAAATTGTAATTAACCCAAAGTCAGAGGACTTAATTGCAATTGTATCAAAGTTAAAGGACTGACTCGTAAATCAAAGTCAGAAACTTAAACGTAAGAAAAGAAGTAACGAAGTAAAGAAGTTAAAACGCATCTCTCAGTTAACTAAGTAGAAATAGTTAACAATGTTGAGAGTACTAAAGTAAATTACTCCGTGCCTTGTAGATTTGCACAGAGAGGAGATTGCGAGGAAAAGCAATTCAGGTAAGGGATTACGTTCCTTACAGTATTTGAACTCCTGTTTATTGGAATTCGGTATTTCTTTCTAAAGTTAGCTATCAGTATGGCATGATAGTATTTGAATGAACTCTGCGTTATTGAACGTTCTTTGAAAGAATCTATACTTAGTGATGTCCCCATCGATCTACTAAGTATCGAAGTTTGAAACTTGTATCACATACTTGTACCATGGTATGTTCTAATTTTAACTTGTAAGTTAATCGCTTACTCGTTAAGGCATCCAATTTTTGTAAGTTAATCGCTTACTCGTTAAGGCATCCAATTTTAACTTGTAAGTTAATCGCTTACTCGTTAAGGCATCCAATGTCCAGTTAGAAAAGACATTGACGGACAGTCCAGTTAGAAAAGACTCGTCCTTAAACTAGGGATTGCATGAGTGATCACATGCCTTCTCTCAGGAATTGTCTGATTACAAGGATGATTCTAGACCCCGAGCATATGTGTGTGGATACCATATATGTTACGACCCACACTATTGGCTGGAAAAGCTAGGTGTATAAATTGTACCTTTGGCATTGAGGTTATAATGTACGTTACCAAGGAATTGACGGAACTTGAATGAATCCCTTTGGATTGTAGTGCCATAATCCTTTGAAAGTAAAATCTTAAAAGTAATATGACTGCATTGTTCTGCAGTCTTGGATCCAAAAGTAACTGAACCTATCCTTGTAAAAGTTATTCGAAGTATTCGTTCTGGTCGTCTCTCCTTAGTAACCGGAGAGGCCACGTATGAACTTACTGAGCATTCGTTCGCTCATCCCTTCTCTATAAATTTGTTTTCAGGATTTAAGTAGAAGGACAAGACAAGGAAAGCAGCCGTAGGAAGACGGTGGACTGAAGATTCTTAATTTAATAGTTTAAGTACGTTTATTTATCTTGATGTAAGTTGAAGTACATTAATGGTTAGGGTTGTTACCTACCAAGACAAGTTTAAATTACGCTTCCGCTATTGTTTGAATTTATGGTTAAATAAGGGGCCGTTGTGAACCCTAATTTGAAGTATTTATTATTGTTATTTATGGATATTTAATGCCATTAAATGCTCAGATATTATAAGAAAATTCGGGGTGTTACAAAAACAATAATATCAACACTCAATTTTTGTCATTTTTAAAAATGTCTCTCAGACTCACTCAATTTCTTAAAAAATCAAACAAGTAAAATTTGAAATCCCTTATAAGGGCCGTGTAATCACAAAATTGTACTTTCTATCCCAGAATAAATGTCGCATTTTTTCGTTTATTAGTACGAAAAAACTTTGAGCTATAGTTTTAAGTTAATTAGTTATCCAAAAACAAAAAGATTAACAAAATTTATACATTTGACTAAACTCCATTATTATAATTAAATTTGAATATGAACAAACCTACATATATAGAGAGATGCATACTGGCCTCATCATATCCATAATGTTTTTCAAGCTATCTAACACACATTTTATCGTTTATTAGAGCCACTACTAGAATTTCACGTTTTAGCCACCGCTTTTCGCCACTGATTATGTTCGGTTGCAAATAAATTAACTAGTTTGCAACTGATTTTTCGTAGTTGCTAATTTGGCCACTAAATTGCAACGAAACAATTTATGTGTCTAAATTAGCAACTTATTTGCAACTAGTCTCATTTTGTTGCTAATTTTGCAACTGATTTGGGATAGAACATTAAATGTGGCAAATCAGTCACTAAATGTGTTGCTATTCAGTCTCTAAAAGTTAAAATACATATAAACATTGAATTTTCAAATATTTCCGTAGCTAAACAGTGGCTAAGTTTTAATATATTCATGTTTATATGTAGGTTGCTAAATCTGTTGCTAAATAAAATATTATTAAGCAACTAATCTGCAACTGGTTCCCTTTTGTTGCTAGTTTTGCATCTCACTTGTGACTGAACCATATCAGTAGCAATTCTGTTACAAGATTTGTTGCTAATTTGTCGCTAAATATAATTAATATAAGAATCCACATTTAAAGAAATAATTCAGTGGCTAAGCAGTAGTTAAGTTTAAATATATTCAAGTTAATCCATAGGTGGCTAAATCTATTTCTAATATGTTTTAGCCACCGCTGGCTTGACACTAACAATTTTGTGCCTAATTTGCGACTCATTACTCTTTTGTTGCTATTTTGGGTACTAAATATGGTTAGTGGCTAAATTAGTAGCCAATTGGCAGCGGATCTTGTTTTGTGGCTTTAGAAACTACGTTCTGTGACTTTAGAAACTAATCAACATGATTCTGAATTATATTGTAATAATCAATCATGAACGACATAAACCGACCTGGTTTAATGGGGCCCATAAACTCTAGGCCCATAAACAATAAGGCCCATCTTCTCATAGGCCGACATCAGTAAGGCCGAGCAGGCAGTCCTTGCCTAGGCCGAGTCCGAGAAAGCCTAATCCCTAGCCGGCCTCTATGACGAGCCGAGTTAGATGACGGGCCGACTTACATCGTAAACTTCCCATTATCGTCGGGAAACCTCTCACAGAGTTATACTACAACTCTAAAATTAAGAGTCCTTATCTGAACCAAGATAACTCTCATACCAGATAACAGGATATCATCCATCCTTATCAGGAGTCTATCTCCAAGGAATATGGGTCCTACATCACCACGGGCTTCCTGGCTTTCCTAGCAAGTCAGAACTCATACACCCACGCCTATATAAACAGGTCCTCTATACAGGAAACGGGTAATGAACTTTTGGCTCTAATCTAGTCAATTGATTCTCTATTTCTAATCACCCATATCCTTATTCTTACACCGGAGGGCCTTCGCCGGTGAAGCCCCGGTGTAGTTTACGTTTGTTTCGTGTGTGCAGATTCGGCCATCAAGAACTGTTGCTGGGATTATCCGACCCGTTAGACGAAGGCTGATCCAACCAGATTTTGGCGTCATCAGTTTGGTTCCATTGCCGGGAAATCGATTGGTCAGTTCTTTAGTCAGACAATTCCAAGACCATGGCCGGAGAATTGGTTGAAGGGCGAGAAGCCACCCCTTCTAAAGAAACCACAAGGGACGCACCGCCCCCTAAAAACGCGAACGCTGCTACACAGAACCAAAGACTCCCACCTACAGCACCCGCACAAGGGGGAGGAATGCATACCCGTTCAAAGGGTCCGGCCCCCAATGTTATTAACCAATACGGGCGCCACCGACGGATGGGATCCCGCAACAATGGGGCAGGACCATCACAGTCGCCGCCATTGGACAAGAGAACGTTTCTTCAACAGAACGTTCACACACTCCAACAGCTGGCCGAAGCCCAGCGGGCCCTGTTAGATCTTGACCCCGAAAATTCCTTGGCTAACCTACTTCAGCCATCTGGAACGAGGGAGACAAATCTGGACGACAGAGTGAGCAGAAGGGAGCCCCTACAAAATTGTAGACGGGATATGCCGCCCAGGAGCCGAGTAAGTCGTCAAGACGGACGGTTAGGAAGACCCAATCTAGATGGAGACCTGAGAAACCACATCAATCGCCGTCGGGAAGAACAAGAAGATGAATCCCCTGGAGTGAGAATTGTAGGGGAAAGACGTCGTGGGGACGCCCGACGTCATTCGCCTCTCAGACTGGATCCACCAAGGCACACCCCACCCCGGCAGGATCCACCCCGGCACACTCCACCTCGCCGTACTCCTTCAAGGCATCGCCTTGAACCGATCCAAGGTGAAAGGGGACGGCGTGATCGAAGCATAGTCAGTTCCAGTCATACCTTGGCATTCAGCACAAGGGACATTGTTGACCTTAGAGAAAGGCTCAACAATATTGAGATGATGAATCAGGGGCACAGATAACCCAATAATGATTACGATGCCATGCGCCCTTTCGCGCAGAGGATTAAGGATTCACCACCTAATCCGCAGTTAAAGCTCCCACATCTAGACAAATACTCCGGCAACGCCGATGCTTTGGATCACATCCAAGCCTTTGAGGCCACCATGGCCCTAGTGTCCAATCAGGATGACGTGCTGTGCAAGGCCTTTGCAAGCACCCTAACAAAGGCGGCTCGGTCCTGCTTCATGGACCTTGAGAAAAGCAGTATCAATTCCTTTGCCAAGTTGAAATCACAATTTTTGGAATATTTTGCTACCGCTGGTGCGAGGAAGAAAAGGTTGTCTGACCTAGCCAACATGGTCCAGAGCAAAAACGAGTCCACCCTGAGCTTCTACAACCGGTTTAGGGACCTTGCCGACTCAATAGAAGAACGCCTGACCGACAGGGAGATAATTTTATGCTTCACGAATGGTCACAGGTCAGAGCAACTAACTTATGAATTGTCGGTCAGAGAGCCCCTCACTAAAGCCGAGTTGTATCACGTTGCTTACGCTACGGCCATCGCCGAGGAGAAGAAAAAGACGTTATATGGTCATAAGGAACAAGACCGAGATCATGACAAGTCACATAACGGGAACTCGTCCCAGGGGACCAACGGTGGAAACGACAAGGGCAAAAACAGGACCAGGGGGACCGAGACATTCACCACATTCAATAAACCGATCTCTGAGATCATGAATCTGGTGGATCTCCCCAACCCCAAGCCTCTAAAAGACAACCCGAAATACCCAAGGGATACCACAAAGTATTGCTCCTATCACAGAGATAACGGTCACGACACCGAGAACTGTTTTGCCCTGAAGAAGATTCTGCAGAAATGGGCCGACCAAGGCAAGCTCAATCAGTTCATGACCAAAGACAATAAACGCCCAAGGGAAGAAGACAAAAACAATGACCAGGTCGACAGGCCACCTCGGGCTAGGTTGATATGCGTGATCAGAGAGGAAATTCCATCAAACAAGAAACTCAAGGAGCAGATTCACGAGCTAAGTAAAGTCTTCCACATCCCTCCCTGGATCCATGAGAGGGAGGAAGTGAACAGTTTTTCTCCGAATGAGTTGGCGGGAAACCGTGTCATGAGAGAACAACCATTGGTCATCACAGGCCGCATTGATAATTGCGAGTCGGACAGGCTCCTCATAGACTCCGGAGCAGCCAAGGATGTGCTATACTATCGCACCTTTAAATAGATGGAACTTCCTGATACAATGCTGACCCCATATAATAGAAGGCTAGAAGGGTTCACTAATCATAAGGCCGATGCCAAAGGAACTGTCAACTTACTCTTGGAAGTCGGCACTCACCCCTACAAAACCTCGGCCACGGTCACCTTCATAGTCATGGATCTAGACAGTGATTACCATGCTATCCTAGGTGCACCCAACCAAGGAAAGTTGGGTCTGGTTGCCTCCCTCCCTCACCAAAGGGTGAAGTTCCCCACCCCGGCTGGAATTGGGTGCGTCCCGGGATCGCCCAGAGATTTTTTGTAGCATGTGATGAAGTCCAGGAAAGCAAAGGCCAAGATGGAGATTGATACTCCTGATAAAAGAATCATGGTTTCAAAATCAACCACGGTTACAACCTCGACGCCACATATCGGTGTTATATTGGCGACTGTTGAAGATGAACCTGAAGAGTGCGTTATTCTTGACAACGACGTCCCAACTAAGGCCGAGGTTACTTACGGCTTAGATGGCTTCGGCTGCATCTCGATGAACACAGCTTCGGACAACTTGGCTCTCGCCGTCGTCCCAAGCTCGGGGGCCACACAGCCGACTGATATGGAAACCGAGATCGAGAAACTGTTGGACATGAAAAACCTAAGTTTGGAAGGGGAGGACAAAGAAAAGGTCAAGCAGATCATTGTCGAGACCCTAGAGTTCAGAGACGGCCCCGAACTTAGACCTGTGGATCAGTTAGACGAGGTCGTCATTAACCCAGACTATCCAGATCAGAAGGTAAAGATTGGGAAGCAACTCTCCCAACAAGAACGAGAAGAGCTCATCTCCCTACTTCAAAAGAATTTGGACGTATTTTCCTGGAAAGTGGATGACATGGTGGGAGTAAAGGAAGCTGTTGCTCTCCACAAACTGGAAGTCGACAAGTTCTTTAAACCGGTCAAGCAGACAAGACGAGTCTTCTCTACCGACAAGGAAAAAGCAATTGAGACCGAGGTCGACAAACTCCTCAAAGCCGGCATCATAAGAGAGGCAACATACCCCGAGTGGCTTGCAAACGTCGTCATGGTAAAGAAGCAAAATGGCAAATGGAGGATGTGCGTGGACTTTACGGACCTGAACAAGGCCTGTCCCAAAGATAGCTATCCCCTCCCCAGGATTGACTAGCTCGTAGACTCCATTGCCGGCCATCAAACCCTCAGTTTCTTGGACGCCTACTCTGGCTATCATCAGGTCAAAATGGCCGAGGACGACATAGAAAGGACGGTTTTTCAAGCTGCAGGCGGCGTATACTGCTACGTCATGATGCCTTTCGGCTTAAAGAATGCAGGAGCCACGTATCAGAGGATGGTGAACAAGGTCTTCAAATCTCAGATAGGCCGAAATATGGAGGCCTACATTGATGATATGGTGATTAAGACCAAGATCGGCAGCCATATACCAGATCTGGAGGAAACCATTAACAACTTAAAAGCTAACGATATGAAGCTCAACCCTAGCAAATGCGTCTTTGGGGTTACAGCGGGCAAGTTTCTAGGTTTTATGGTTTCTCAGCGAGGCATCGAGGCTAATCCAGAAAAGATCCAAGCCTTGATCGATATGAGGGAGCCGACTTGTATCAAAGAGGTTCAAAGGTTGAATGGGAGAGTAGCAGCACTCGGTAGGTTTATTGCTAAATCGGCAGAAAAATCCCTCCCCTTTTTCAAAGCCTTGAAGGGAACAAAGGATTTTGCTTGGACGCCAGAGTGTTCGACCTCGTTCCAGCAACTGAAAGACTACCTCGGCTCTCCACCCCTACTTAGTAGCCCGGTCATGGGTGAGACATTGCACGTTTTCTTAGCAGCAACCGACCGAGCCGTAGCAGCCGTGCTAGTCAGAGAAGAAGGCGGTATCCAGAAGCCGGTCTACTACGTCAGCAAAGCACTGTCGGATACCGAGAGCAGGTACTTCAATGCCGAGAAAATTGCTTATGCCTTGGTAATTGCAGCCAGAAAACTACGAGCCTATTTCTCGGCTCATCCCATCACGGTCTACACCAATGCTCCTCTTAGAAAAATACTTCACAAGATGGACAGCTCAGGACGCCTACTTAACTGGTTGATCGAACTGACCGAATTCGATATAACTTACAAGCCGAGGAAGACTCTTCTGGCCCAACCTCTTGCCGACTTCTTAGTCGAGACCGCCTTTACAAGTGAACATATGGCGACTGCTTGAAAAAGGAAGTTCCCTATGGATAGATATTCCTTGGAAGAACTACCGCCCAACTGTTGGGTCCTATACACCGACGGGTCAACCACCCAAAGAAGAAGCGTCGCCGGGGTCTACTTGACTAGCCCTGCCGGCGAGCATGTTGCACGTGATTTTATCAGGTTCAAGTTCCCTGCCTCGAATAATCAAGCTGAATATGAGGCCCTAATCATAGGACTTGAAAGAGCCAAGTTCTTTGGTGCAACGAGATTGGTAGCATACAGCGACTCCCAACTGGTGGTGAATCAAGTTAAAGGGGAATACAACACCGAAAACCACATGCTGACCAAGTACAAAGACCTCGTCCTAAACCTGACCAAGAACTTTGAGTTCTGGGATATAAGGCAAGTCGGTAGAGAATACAACCTGGAAGCCGATCTGCTTTCAAAGATGGCAACAGCTGAAGACTCGGATCCCTTGATCATCTACACCGACCAGCCTGCTTATGAAAGACTGGAGATTTTGCTCTTAGATGATGAGGAAAGGACATGGATCGACGACTACAAGGACTACTTGGAAAAGGGAAAGCTTCCTGAGGACGAGTTAGAGGTCAAATCGATCAAAAAGAAGACGGCAAGATACATAGTCTGGAATGGCATCCTGTACAGAAGGTCATTCTCTCGACCTCTCCTTAGATGTGTCGCGCCAAAAATCACCGAGAAACTCCTCGCCGAGGTAGATGAGGGAGTTTGTGGGGGACACCCGGGGGCCAGAACCCTTGCCGACAAGATCATCACGCTTGGATACTATTGGCCGAATATGAGGGAGGATGCCCAAGCCTACGTAAAAAGGTGTGACAATGTCAACGCTACTCCGACTTACCCAAAGTACCTGCTGTAGAGCAAAGCTTGGTCATACCGACATGGCCATTCGATATGTGGGGAGTCGACATCATTGGACCGTTCCCATTAGCCAAAGGGAGCAACAAATATGTAATTGTGGCAGTTGATTACTTCACCAAATGGGTAGAGGCGAAACCACTAGCAAAGATCACTGAAGAGAATGCCATCAACTTCATCCATGATTACATATGGTGTCGTTTTGGCGTGCCGCACACTATAGTGACAGACAATGGCCTACAATTCTCTGATGCCTTCACCGAGGAGTTGAATAGGTTGGGAGTCAAACACAAAAAGTCGTCGGTCAGCCATCCTCAAGGCAATGGACAAGCCGAGGCCGCCAACAAACTCGTCTTAAGAGCACTCACAAAGAATTTGGAAGGCAGTCAAGGAAAGTGGCTGGACGAACTCCCCCTAGCTCTATGGGCCATCCGTACAACCACTCGGGGGCCAACTGGGGAGACACCCTTTGCTATGACTTATGGTTCAGAAGCGATGGCACCAACCGAGATGGCCTTGCCGACTTTCAGAGTAACCAACTATGACGAGGTCGTCAATGAGTACAACCGACTACTGGACCTAGACCTAGTCGACGAGAAAAGGCTGACCGCCCAACTCAGAAAGATCAATTACAAGCAAAGAACCAAGGCCTACCATGACAGCAAGGTAAAAAAGAGAACCTTTGAAGTCGGTGACTGGGTACTCAGAAAAATTGAGTCGACACACTTGAAGTCACAACAGAATAAGCTCTCGCCTAACTGGGAAGGCCCTTACGTCATCACCCACATTATACGGGAAGGGACCTACATGCTCAAAACTCCGGAAGGAAAAGAGCTTAAACACCCATGGCATTCCGAGCACTTGAGAAAGTACTATCAGTAGCATCTCGGTTAGCTATTTATTCTTTTTATCAAATTTTCAGTTTTAGATTTCTATAGTTGATATCTAGTTGTCTTAGTTTGATTTTATCAATAAAATTTCCTTTATTTCATTTACATCAAGCTTTGATTATAGTGCATAACTCGGTCTTAGTGTTATTTACAACGCCGAGATCATCCAACGAAGTCGATGAGCACACTTGAAGCATGACTTCTAAAGCCTAGTTTCAATCACTAGCACCCTAACGAAGTTGACGAGCACACTTATGCATAACTTCTAAAGCCTAGTTCCAATAACTAGCAACCTAACGAAGTCGATGAGCATACTTAAAGCATGACTTCTAAAGCCTAGTTTCAATAGCTAGCACCCCAACGAAGTTGACGAGCACACTTATGCATAACTTCTAAAGCCTAGTTCTAACAACTAGCACATAAGATGATCCTAACGGACAGACTTAACGTAGCAAAACCAAGCAATAGACGTTCGACACGGCAATAACGGTGATCGACCACGACCTACAGCCTAGCCCAAACCGGTTAACATGCATCGTCGTTTCGGACTATTGACGCCTCAAATCGAGGAAAAGCAACTTGAACAAGACGGGATAAACACAAACCAAGGAATACAAATCCTTACAAACAATTAAGTGTTTATGCCCCCCAACACCGGGCACGGGCAGACAAATCCTAAGGATTTCGAGTGTTAAAGCTCCCCCAGCAAACGCCAGGCCGAGCAAAATAAATACTAAAAAAACATTGTTTTGGGGCCAAACCGGCCATCGGATACAAACAAAAACGAGGTTCAGGTAAGACTAATCAATGTCGGCGTCAGCCTCCTCTTCAACACTGGCAATCAGCTCGTCAAGATTCCCCTCCTCGACAGGCGGAGGCACCCACGGGGGGTTACCCTCTTTTCGATCTCGGCTGTGGATCACCCTCAGGCCCTTGTCAGAAAACGGAATTAAGGAGTGGGCAGCCCGTGCCTCAACACCGTAAGCATCCTGGTTGTAGAGGCGTGCGAGCTTGTCAAGAGTTATATCAACTTCGGGGTCTATCCAGAGAAGGCGAGACAGATTAGACCAGGAATCATTGTAGGTAGTGCCGACTTCATCTTGAATGGCTACCTTCATTGCCGCACCCTTCTTGAAAGCCTCCACCGCCCGAATCTCCCGACTTGGAATACTTTCCTCCAATTGGACCAGCCTCTCCTCCGCAGCATTTTTATCTAACACAAGGTCCTCCGCTCGTTGACGTTCTCTCTCCAGATCGGCCCTCGCCACAGCAGTCTCCTCCTTGGCTGTTCTCATCACCGTCTCGGCCCGACGAACCGTCTCATGAGCCTCCGCCGACTTATCAGCTGCCTTCTTCAACTCTGCTTCAAATGCAGCCTTCTCCTTCTCAAGGGCTTCTACTTTGGCCTTCAGCTCAGCATTGGAAACACGAAGAGGCTCGACCTCGTCCTCGCATTTCCTAGCGTTGCTTATGGCCAGCTGCATCAACGCGTATTCATGCTGGGCAATGGAGGCAAGCTACAAAGGAAAGATCAAGACGTCAAAAGCAGAGCATTTTAATCAACAAACAATGAAATACAAAGTACCTCACTGATAAGTAGGCCCTTGCGGTTCCGAAGTTGTGTGGAGGTCGGACGGGTTTCCACCAATCTCTGAATAATCCTTTGATTCATGGCCCTTTTTATGACGGTCGCACCAAGTTTGAGAGCAGGACCAGAGCGAATGGAATCATCAATATCTGGAATGATCACAACGTTGCCTAGAGCATGAGCCAGATCATTGATCTCGACCTTGGAAGGACCCGAAGCCGAGGCTGAGCCACGAATAGGAGTTCTCTTGGGTGGGGGACTCTAAATCGTCCTCACCTTCTGCTCTGGGCCTCTTATCCCGACGACCCGCCTGGTCGATTTCCTCCTCAACAAAACTTCGACTGTGTTCCTGTGACTGATCAGCATTCTCCATCCCGGTTTCCTTTTCAAGAGTCTCGACCTCCACCTCTTCTACGCCTGCTCCAACCTGAATGACAGGGGGGCCCGTGGGAATGTTGGCGACTCCTTGGGCCTGCAGTGCCTCCTGCCTGGATGCCATATCGGCGTGGCGCTTTTCAATACCCCGGGTACGCGATAGTTGTTTTTTTCTTCTCGCCGCCATGGCGGGATCGAGTTCCTCTTCTTCGATAATCTGGAGATCCTCCATGGAAATATCTGCACGAGAAGAGAGAGTTAAAAAGACGAATGAAAACAATCAAGGAAAACAAAAACACAGGCATGGAGAAGAAATTACATCCTATAATATCTCTGGCCTTGAGACACTTGTCGGTCTCGGTCTTGCACACAAAGCAATCAGAATAAAAGACGAGATCTGGGTGAACAACCCAATCCGGGAGTCGACGCCCCCTTTCCACTACAACTCTCGGTTTAACTCCACCAATCGGCCCCTCATCAGACCGGCCTCTACATGGAATTTGAAATCAATCTCGGTCCGGGACCAATCCAGAGTGGCAGTAGCAGCAAACAATTCCAACCTCTTTATCAAGGCGGCACTCCAATCCGGACGGTGAACCACCTTAGGCTTGACAGGATTGCGGTCCGGGCCTAAGAACTCCTAACCCTGACGGCTTTCCACTTTGATCACATGCTTATTCCAGCCCGTCACCTTATTCATGACACTCGAGATAGGAACCATGAGCTTGGGTTTGTTGGGCTCAGACTCGATGGTAATAGTTCTGGTGGAGGAATTGTACGACGATTGGAAGAAATGGAAAAAAGCGGACATGCACGGTTCAAAGCCGAGACCACGGCAAAGGATTATGAAGCCGGTAAGATACCTGACCGCGTTAGCACCCAGATGGGCCGGCACAATTTTCCATTCCTCAAGAAATTCATTAATGAAGGGGTCAAGGGGGAGCCGAAGCCCAAGCTGAAACTGTTTATAGAAAAAAGGGAGGAGGGCATCATCATAATAAAATTGTTTAACTTCGGCATCAGAGGAGAAGGGTCGGGCTTTGCTATAGAACAATTTGAACTCTCGTCTATCTACTCAAAAATTCTCGTAAAGGTCCCTAATCATAGCATCCCCACCAATAGGATGCTTAGGCCGACTTGACCCTGAGGGACCAGCCCCATCCCGACCTCTCCTAGAAGTCACAGCTTCATCATCAAACCGATCAACTATCCACCCAGAAACACCTTCCTCGGCCATACCTGCAGCAACCAAGGGGTTAGAATCATCCCGTGACGAGGACGAGGTGACCTTCCCCCCCGATTCGACTACTGGGGCCAAGGAAGGACCCTCAAAACGGGATCGAAAGGCTGATTTATCTTTGACATAATGAAGAAAAATGTGGTCTATAACAGCGTCAAGGGTATTCAGGAGTATGACGCCATCAGCACAACCTGGAAGGGCCTTGGGGGCAAACAGACCTGAAGGGTACTTTACATCGTCCCTAGGGGTCTTATTCAAAAACAATAAGTCACTTATTGCCATTAGTGACAACATTTTCCAAATTCCTTCTGACAACATATAAATCCTATTATTTCGCTCATAGAAACCAAACATAGCGTTGGGGTCAAGGTGAGGAATATCGGGCATATCAAGAGGAACAGCTAAATTTTTTCTAAAGACTACTCAGATACGGGAAATAAGAGCTTAAAAGCCCAAGAACCTCAACAATGGCGGAAAAAGGGAAAGGGGGCGAAGAAGTCAGAAGGATACCTTTGTCGGAAATTTGATCGGGCGAAAAGGTTTGGCCAACGGAGTAAATGAAGACGATCGGAGCCGAATGGAGAACTTTGCAACGGAAATCGGAAATGGTGAAGAACTCGCCGGAAAACGGAGGGACTGGTTCTCTGGGGAAAATTTGAAAATATGAAGCTGAGGGTTTTTTGGGATGTGTATATAAGACGGGTCGGATAGGGATGGTTTGGGCCAACCCGGCTATAACCCGTAACCCATGGGTTGCACGTACACCCATAAACTCATCATGACGCGTAATTAATGGGCCACGTTTTTTAGGCAAATGTCCCATCACTGACACGTGCCGTACGAAGGGAAGGGTAAACGTTTGAAGTAACCGTCGTTTGGAAAACATGAACGGACTGCCAATGCAAGATTGACACGTGTCAAGCCGAGATCTACATCAAGAATGCCAGTCGGCTTCAAAAATCACAAACATTTCAGACGCCTGGATCGACATTGAGGGGTTCGGTGCATAGGCGTAACTGACATCACAATTCGGGACCGACATCCTTAATGGTATAATGAAACGGGACCGAGATGAGAAAAGGTTAGGATAGGTCGATGTCAGGCGATGATTGAAGTTATGGTTGAACGACAGATGCAAATGCCTTCCATGCCGACATGTCAACTAAGATCAGATGGTCTGCATTAGTTTATAGCGACATCATGTAAAAGGTAGTGGTAATGGAAAAATTCAAGGTCATGCGAAACGCAAGGAGTTCAAACTATGAAATCAAATCAAAATCGGAGTAAAGATGGCAAAGGATTAAACCCCAGAATATGTATTTAGCAAAAAGACCCCCACAACAAGGTCGGGGGCCTGACCTATACATGAGAAATCTATTACTAAGTCATCCTAATTAAAGATTCAAGAAAAATCATAGTCTTGATCTTGGTCGGCATCATCCTCCTCCCATTCAACGTCTCCATCATACCCATATTCATCAATAATGATGGGTTCAGGATCATCCTCACTATCATCTTCATCATCATCCTCGTCCTCATCCTCTGACTCTTCTGCATTAGAGTCGCCGGAGAATTCATCAGCCAGGTCCGGCTCCGAGTATTCACCATTGCTATCGGACGGTGACTCTTCAGCCGGAAAAGATGAACGTATCTTGGTTGGGA
The DNA here is from genome assembly GCA_026119855.1 of Campanula takesimana. Taxonomy (NCBI): domain Eukaryota; kingdom Viridiplantae; phylum Streptophyta; class Magnoliopsida; order Asterales; family Campanulaceae; genus Campanula; species Campanula takesimana. The sequence continues at coordinate 128,127 of JAOWBW010000462.1, forward strand.
ACATCGAATCGTCGCTGCTTGAGGAATCATGATAAACTTGACGTTCTGATTCGGTACTCACTTCTTCCGGAAACGCGTCATCGTATTTCCTCTTCGGAGCCATCTCTGAATTTTCGAGAAATTTAGAATATTCTTGAAAAGCCTTTGAAGAATTCTTGAAAGTGGAAGTGATATAAAAAACCAATTTGCGGATTGTCTATTTATATCTCCAAAATATAAAGGGGTGGAGTATTTATACCCCTCCTAATGATGGTGCAATTAATGAAGTGTTCCTTTTCCAAGAAGAACAATGATTTCATTTGTAAGAAAATCAGCATGACGTCAGGAAATCTAAACCCTTGGGGATAGTGGTTGTTGGCTGTCAAATCAGATTAAATGAAGTGGCAGAGCAAGTACAAAAGCAGTTCCTACTCGGCATGCCGAGATAGAAACTCGGGGGCCACTGAACGACATAAACCGACCTGGTTAAATGGGGCCCATAAACTCTAGGCCCATAAACAATAAGGCCCATCTTCTCATAGGCCGACATCAGTAAGGCCGAGCAGGCAGTCCTTGCCTAGGCCGAGTCCGAGAAAGCCTAATCCCTAGCCGGCCTCTATGACGAGCCGAGTTAGATGACGGGCCGACTTACATCGTAAACTTCCCATTATCGTCGGGAAACCTCTCACAGAGTTATACTACAACTCTAAAATTAAGAGTCCTTATCTGAACCAAGATAACTCTCATACCAGATAACAGGATATCATCCATCCTTATCAGGAGTCTATCTCCAAGGAATATGGGTCCTACATCACCACGGGCTTCCTGGCTTTCCTAGCAAGTCAGAACTCATACACCCACGCCTATATAAACAGGTCCTCTATACAGAAAACGGGTAATGAACTTTTGGCTCTAATCTAGTCAATTGATTCTCTATTTCTAATCACCCATATCCTTATTCTTACACCGGAGGGCCTTCGCCGGTGAAGCCCCGGTGTAGTTTACGTTTGTTTCGTGTGTGCAGATTCGGCCATCAAGAACTGTTGCTGGGATTATCCGACCCGTTAGACGAAGGCTGATCCAACCAGATTTTGGCGTCATCAAATCATTATATATATATATATATAAATATATATATATATATATATATATATATATATATATATATATATATTAACTATTTTCACTTTAACGATGCATAGGCGTGTCAAGATGATTATTTGAAGTATTTTGTAGACCCCAATTGAGACAACGAAATGAATATAATACATTCTATTTTATTTCAGGATTTATTTGTATTAGAGATCATATCATCATATGGTACGACATACTGGCTAAAATAAGCACTTTAATTGTATCATATATCCTCCTAATTTTTACATCCATAGTTTGTTTTTCAAAATACTATTCAAGGACATATACAAACACTCGTAATTGGAAAATCCTCTTTCAATTTTCAAATTTTCAATATGCACCATTATTTCCATTAGTTGAACCAAGGAAAATATAAAAGATTAACTAAATGTACATTAAGGCAATGAAAATATGCATAACTATATTAGATAATTTGATTTTGAAACCATTGCATTTATTTTTCAGACTATATATATACATATATATATATATATATGTATGTATATATATATGTATATATATAGTCTGAAAAATAAATGCAATATATATATATATATATATATATATATATATATATATATATATGTATGTATGTATGTATAGGGTCGCGCTCATGTGAGAACCATTTTAAATGAGAACTAATCATAACCGTTTGATTAAATACATAATCAAGGGTCCAGATTATAGATACATTGGATACACTTGGATACATTAGCTAATTTTCAAAAATACAATTGGATACATTAGTTTTTAACCTACTATATCCAAGTGCAACACATGGATACAGTACTTGTTAGCCACTGTATCCAAGTGCAATATCAAAATTTATGTATTGTATCAAAATGTATCCAATGTATCTATAATCTGGGCCCTTGATTTTGATTATAATCTAATTGTTATGCTTGGTTGTCACGGTTCTCACGCAATTGTGGTTCTCATTTGAGCACATATATATATATATATATATATATATATATATATATAGATAGATACACTTGGATACAATACCTAAATTTTGAATATAGCACTCAGATACAGTAGCTAAATAGCTACTGTATCTAAGTGTATCCACTGTATTTATATTCTAAACCCCTAATTTTGTGTCATATACAGTGGTAGTGGTTATGCTTGGTTCTTACGGTTTTCATTTTATTTTGGTTCTCATTTGAGAACCTTCACACACACACACACACACACATATATATATATACACACACATTTATATTTGTGCATATTATACCTTAAAATAATGATGTACATGAAATTATTTAGATGCTAAACTAATAATTACTACTTCCATCTCATCTCAATGTGCATAGTTATTGCTCATTTGGTCAACTCAAGAGAACTTTGACCAAAAATTGTTATTGTTTTCCTGTTAGGAATAGTATCAATAACATTTTTTTTATAATTGAATATATAGATATATCTAGATTTTCCTAAAATCATGGTAAAAGTTCAATTGAGTTGACCAAAAAATGTAAGTTTGTGCATATTAAGTTGGGACGGTGGTAGTATTTTTCTATGTTTTTCTAATTTAATATATGGATATTTCATCAAAATCATCCAAAATATTTATAATATTATCTTCATTTGATTTCATTCTATCACAAATATGTACAAATAAACAAATCTTAAAATATTCTTATATAATGATAAACTAGATTATTTTTAATGAGTATTAGATTAAAATGGGCATAGGCGGCGGGTTCTCATTTCGACTACATCAGGATTTGAGGGATTCAAATTTTTTGTATCTTATTTGAACTGTACTAAAATACTTTTTCCTTTGAAAGACTATTTTTAGGATAATTATAATTTTATTAACATTATTTTTATTGAACAGATGATAATTTAAAACATAAGGGCATGTTTTAAATGTATTTTCCACCCAATAATTATAATTGTAAAAGGAAAAGAATAGAGAAGCTAATAGGGCGCCAAAATGGAGAAGGATTTCCCTCAATTTTTTTCGGTTATCCAGCAGAATTCTCCCACTACACGCACGATCTGCAACCTTTTTTCTCTCACAATAATTGCTTTGGGTAAGCTTTATTCAGCAGATTTCCCTCAATTCTTTTACTTCATGAAAAATCAGTCAATTCACGGTGGGTAAAGTTTCCTCCTCAGTTACTACCATCAGAAGCACATGTATAATACACATGATTTCTATTCGTTTTATTCCAATTTTTTAGTTTAGTTGAAAGCCCTAATTTATATGATTGGGATAGTTGGTTTGGTGTTCTTGTCGTTGAAGATGTAGACCTCTCTATTCTAATATTCCAACTTTTTGTTGTTCCAGATTTAATGATTTTTGGTCTCTATTGGTTTAATCCCAACCTCTATTCTCAAAATCATCCATAACAGGTATTTTGTATTCTATCTCTCTTCCCTCAATCAACTTATGCTATATATGCTAACTTGATTTCAAGATTTGGAATTGGGTTCTAAAAGTAATTTTAATTCCATAATTAAAAAACTCTTCCAGTTTTACTTACTTTGTGCCCTGTTCTGTTGTTTGCGTATGCTATATAAGGGCTTTTGTTTGTACTCGAGATATATAAAAAGTCCTCCTGCTTGATGTAAATGCTATCGTTCTTCTTCTTCTTTTTTTCCTTTCAACACCTTATTAATTTTCACATATTGAATGGGTATAATGTAGCATGTGTTTTGGCATAAGATCTTGTCAACAAGGATTTTTTTGTATTACTTTGTTTTTCTCTTTTAGCTTACTAATTTTTGCCCTACCTTGTCGTGAATCCAGAATCAGGTCAAGTAAGTACACATAGTGAGTGGCTGCTTCATTACTAGGGGAAAAAATTATAATGTCTAATGAGGACCGGAGTTGGATGTATGACCAGTTCAATGAGAATGGGACTATTAATGAGTCCTTTCAACGAGGGGTGAAGCACTTTTTGGCGTATGCAACATCAAGGCCAGAATTGATGAGAAATTGTTTAATACGGTGTCCTTGTGCTACAAGCTCTACTAGTTCTTCTAGTAGACCACGCCTTGGGTGTGACAATAGGAAGTTTGTAGGCCGGATGAACTTGTTAAGCACCTTTTAAACAACATGTGAGTCATGGCCTTCAATATTAAAATTATATTTTATATACAACACAAATTAAGACTTAAATTGTATCTTAAAATGCTCTCTTGTTTATATATTGATAGATTAATGATCATCCAGAAGATGAAAACAAGTACCCTGGCATAACTGATTTGTCCCTAGGACCCAACAAAGATGTTGTGCGGTACAATGGCTATTATGTAAATGGGTATGCATCCTATACACAGGAATATGGAGGTAACAAATCTACAATGAATAGTGGTGTGGTTGTTAAAGGCTCAACAATAGACTATTATGGAAAACTAACAGAAGTTATTGAACTGTCATACCTTGGTGGTCATAAGGTAGCTCTTTTCAATTACGATTGGTTCAATTCAACCATTGATAAGGGAATCAAGTTGAACCCAATGTGCGATGCTGTAGATATTAATAAAAAGCTCCGCCATGTTGGTAATGATACATACGTGTTGGCATCCCAAGCTCAACAATGCTACATCACTGAATATGCTTTTAGAAAGAAAGGGCAAGAACATTGGTTAGTTGCATTTAAAACGAGGGCCAGAAGTAAAGTGTGTATACCTTATAAAGTTGATATTCCTGAAGATTGTGATTTGTCAATGCCAAATGACTTTTATCAAGAACCCATTATGCCTCATATCATTCCTACAACAGATGGTGGTACAGAACTTGATAACCCCATTCTCCATACTGGGTTGCCTGGTGAGGAGGTAGAAGTTGATCTTGAAGAAGAATCTGATCAAAGGAATAGTTCAGATGAAGATGAAGAATCTACATCTGAAGAAGATACAAATGAGTTAGAAATTGGTAAATCAGACTCTGCTGATGATGATGATGAAGAAGAAGCATTTATCTATTAAAGGGCCAAAAGTTTATTTTCATATATTCAATTAGTAAAATACTCCCTCCGTCTCAAAATAGATGTCGTTTTGGGAGTTAAATTTTATCTCAAAATACTTGTCATTTCACTATTTTCAAAGCTTTTTTATTGCTCTATACCAATTATACCCTTAATAATGATAGTGAACTATCTCTTACCTAACCATTTAATTACCTAGGTAGTTGAATTACTTTAGAGGTATTTGAGACTTTATTCACATGCATTAATGACATTTCTTAATATGTGTGAAACACTCCAAAACGACATCTATTTTGAGACGGGGGGAGTACTAAGTTAGTGCATACATTGTTTCTTCGGTTGTTTTTTTAGTGAAATGATTTCTGCCTATTAAACCTCAATAAATGTGTTTAGAGTTCTAAATAGCTTATATTTTTCTCTTATTTTCCTGATTAAATCTAACAGAAAATTTTATTTGTTGTATTTCTTGTTCTAGTTATGTCACATTGTAGGGTTTCACAGGCTCAACAAGGGAATTCTTCTCCTGTCTCTACTCCATTTTCTGATACAATATGTGGATCTCCATCCCCAGATGCATCATCAGCAGATGCCAGCAACTCGATAGCTTCCAGTAACTTCGGTTCTAGACCAAAGCCCAAGATAAACCCTCTTAGCAAGAAGGAGATATGTGAAATTGGTCGAGATGGAAAGTATAACTTTTTTCTAATTTTGATTTTAGTTATGGTTACATATTATAAAATTTAACTTATATTTTATTTGTGAAGTACATTAAATGATGATTTTCTACTTATTTTTTCCTCGGTGACTATTAGGTACTTATACAATAGTCATGCTCGAGAGTTTGGAAAGATTGTTCAGCGACGGTGTGTTGATCCGGTAGATTTTTATGTCTTTTGGAAAAAAGTGCCTTATGGAATCAAGGAGCAATGGTTTGATGCATTCTTGGTATGCCAAAAAAGTTACTTTATTTCTCATTCCTTATCATCATGTAACATTTTCTTAATTAATGGAATTTGATGATGTTTGAATACATTCATGAATAGCTTAAGTACTCTCACTTTGGCTACACGCGTGAGCAAGCGTTTTTTGCATTTAGAAACTATGGAAAAGAGGTATACAAAAATATAATAGGCAAGATGAAGGCTGCATGGAAGAAAAGTGGCACGAAGGCTGATTGGATGAGCGAGGCTCTTTGGGAAAAATGGTTGGCTCATTGGCGAGATCCAAAGGTAAAGGATTGATCTGCCATTGCAAGCCAAAATAGGCGAACCGGAGCAGGTGGAGTGGGATCCTCTACTCATGTTGGAGGCGGTGTATCCTTTTCACAAAAGTTACACATTCTGGTAAGGTTTCACTTTGTGCAGAATGTGCATTTTAATTGTTCTTATTTACATATTATTATTGTTTCCTTGTATATAAGAATATATTATACAAATGAAAATTTGTCTGCTCATTTATATGTAGGAGTCACAAAATGGAGGCAATGGTGTGAATTTGCTCGAGGCTTTTGTAACATACAACGCTAAGAAAGACGAGAATGGAAAAGTGTTGAAGAATGAAACTGGAGAGGTCGTGTTTGTTCATCCTCGAAAGAAGAGAGTTGTGGTAAGTTGGTGATAACTTTGTATAGAGTAACTTATAATGCCACACATCTGTGTTCCACTTTATTTTTCTTCATGTCAGTTTATATATGCGTAGTATAAATATCGGTGTGTTAGTTTCTCTTTTATGCCTAAAACAAGTAAATGTATATATTAAATGAGAATTGTTTAAATTCTTGACTTAGCTTGCTTTAAAAATACTCCCTCCGTCCCAAAATGATATTCTCGTTTGAATTTTTAAACATTTTAAGGTTACATTGCAAGTTTTGAAAATTAAATATTTATAACACAATTTTGGAACTAGGACTAACTTTATGAGACAAACAAAAAGAGGAAATGAGACTATCATCTCAGAACGGAGGGAGTATAATATTTCAAAGTTACCACATTAGTTACGTTTTTCCCATGTTCTGAATGTCCATTCTCCAGCATATCTACATACAATATCTTAATTTTTGTGGGACTGATGGACTTTCTTGTACACATAAAAGTCTTTTTCATCATTTTATGTTGGTTTGTTTGAGTGGAATTCATAATGCATGTTCTTTGATGATGTCTATTAAGTACCAATTTGTGAATGATTTTACTATTTTCTATGCAATAATTATAATTCCTTTTAGCACCAGCAGAGGAGTTTCTTACTCGAAGTGTTGGAATAAAGTCTTCTGTGTTGTTTCTTACTACTCTAATTTATTCTTTATACTTGTAGTTTAAAGAAATGGCTGGCTGTTTTAGAAATAACCAAAGTATGATTGGCACTCATTCTATAGAAGATTTTGTACTAATTATACTTATTGATTAAACTTGCAAGTTTTTTTACTTTTTAACGTAATAATACATTTTGGTGCAGAATGACTACATTGCTCATGTTCAACCGCACACCACATCGGGAGGTGAAGAAGCAGATGGAGAGAACATGCATGCCATTAGTAACATCCCGTTTGATCCTAATAAGTGGATTGAATGTACAGGTGGAATTCACAAGGGTCACATTTTAGGCTTTGGGTCAAAAACAACACTATTTGGCGAGGCAAGCATAGGAGAACCATCTCAATCGACTAGGGTAATGCCCGACCCAATACCACATCAGGAAGCACAGATTGTGGAGGAAGCTCGACGTAGAGAAGCGGAGGCATTGCATCAGGTGAAAGATATGCGTACTAACATGGATGCAATGATGGAGACCCAGAAAATATTGCTCCAAACTCAAAAGGATATGCAAGAGCAACTGGCTCGTTTATCATCCCAGTCCAATACAAGTTCTCCTCATTCTCGCGAGTATTAAGTACTTCTCAATCCTTTACAAATCTGTCAATGATCCCATCCTTCTTTGTTTAGAAAAACGTTTTTTTTTCATTTGAGTTACTTTTTCATTTAGTATGAGATTATCTTTGATTTGAATTGGTTTTGTATTTAGTAAGAAATTCTCTTTTATTTTGAATTGAGATGTTTGATAGAGTTTGTTTAAAATTGAGCATTTGTTTTATATGCATATATGTATATATATATATATATGTATATGTATATATATATGTATATATGTATATACATATATATATATATATGTATATGTATATGTATATACATATATATATATACATATACATATATATATATATATACATATATATATATATATATATACATATATACATATACATATACATATATATATGTATATACATATACGTATATATATGTATATACATATACGTATATATATATATACATATATATATATATATATACATATACATATATATATATACATATACATATACATATATATATATACATATATATATATATATATATATATATTTATATACACACGAATTGATTTAGCAACAAAATTAGTTGTGGAAATGTCGTTGCTAAAGTAGTGACTAAATTAGGTGGCTGCTAAATATATAATAAAAATTAATAACTATAATGTTAAAAATAAAAATATAATTAGCTACCGATAATGGTTGCTATTACTGGTTGCTATGTGACAAAATTTAGCAACTGAATATTCTAAATTTCATAATTTATATTCAAAATAAGATACAACTGATTTAGCAACGAAAAATTAGTTGCCGATTTTAGAAAAGATTAGCCACTGATTATTTTTTTAATTTATAAATTAAAATTTGTGACCGCGTGATTAAAACAATGGCCACTGGTATTCAGTTGCAAATTTTGCAACTGATTTATCAGTTACTAATTTTCCTACGTGTATTTAGCCACTGATTTGTAACTGTGTATTGTGGTTGCAATTCAAAATTTAGTCACTGATCTTGATGATTAGCTACTAATTTTGCAGTGGCTAAAACGGGTTTTTCTAGTAGTGGCACCTTCAACCTAATAAAGAAATTTGATGCAACTTTTCCACCAAATAATTTTTGTTCTCCAACCCATTGCATCAAATCAAATGTTACACTAAAAAGAATATTTTTAGTATATTCCTCTAACACATCATCTTTATCCTACTTTCTTTATTTCTCAAAGAGTACACAAAGTTTATCTTTTGTACTTATTGACCCCTAACTTGCACTAGAGAAGATACAATTCAAAATCAACTATTGATAATCTAAAAAAACCTATTAAAACATATTATATTAGCAAATATTATTTAAAGATAAAGATGTAAATAAAATTTAAGACAATAGCTGAATATCTAATTTTACATATTATTTCATTTTTTCGAAAGTACAAATAATTATAGTTCAATATAAGCAACGAATATTTAAAGGATCTTCTACAATTAACAAACACATAATTTAATTTCTAAAATAATATGTAATTTTTATAATTAGAGGAACTAAATTGGTCAAGTGAAACTTTTGCACTAAATTTGGTGCAATGAATAGTGTTGAATCAAATTTAGTGCAACACTATTCATTGCACCAAATTTAATGAAAAACATAGAGTTGGTTGGAAAAGTAAATAGCGTGAAATTTGGTGTATAAAGCAAAAAATAGATTGACTTGGAGATGACCTTAGAGTTTAAGACTAACTGCTCAATAAATAAACGCAACACAGTCGAGATTGTAATCCAAAAGGGAAATACGGTCTTATTAAATAGTTGTTCATGTTTCTAGAAATCCAAGGCAATTCAAATTACTAATTAATCCCTACTCTGAGTAGCTCTAGAAGCGTGTGTACAAGCCCATAATGAGGGACGTGATCTTGCTCATGAGGGGAATGAAATTATCCGAAAGACAATTTTTTTTAATCCTTTGGACGAGCTTATATTAGAAGGGCAAAAGGCCGGGGCAAAGTGCTTTCGCCCTTGGTGTTCTTTCCGAACTAAAAAGAATGGCTGGGACAACAAACATTGCATCATAGGAATTAGAAAAAAAGGGATTTAAGCCCCTAGAGATAATCAATCTTGCGCGGCCTATATTTCTTGGTTTTAATAGCACTCCCTATTAGGCTGAATCTGAGGGCCAGGATCTCTCGAACCGTAGACCTTCTCGGTAAAACAGACAGAAATTGGAAGAACGATTTCCATATATGGAATATGCACGCTTGTATGAAGAATCGGGACTTCTATTAGTTAGTCCCAGTAACGCCCCCAATCATGGGTGGTGCCTAGAGGCAAGCCAGCCCTATGGAGCGCTTTTAGACTGACTAACCGGCAGAAGCGAATTCTGGGTTTTACGAGCGGTTCGCTACTTTTTAGTTTGTTCACACTTTCACTAATGTATGAGTTTTAAAGAAAAGTGTTTAATATTAATAGCTGAGTGGGTGTTGTGAGTATGAAAAGTGTGATGAGATATGTGAGTGGAGTTGAAATTGTGAGTAGGATAGTTGTTGTGAGTATGATAAGTGGTTCCTATTGAATAAAGAATAATATAAACTTTTGTTTTTGGGAGAGTGAACAATTAAATGAGATCTTAAAATAGCAAAAAAATAAACAGATTAATAAGACGGGCGAATATATTACTCTCTCTGTCCCTAAATGAGTGTCCAAATTTCATTTTAAGGGACACTGAAAATCTCAACTTTTTGAACAATTTGGTAACAACGATTCATATATAATCTTGTAATCTCCTTTCCAAACCTTTAGTTTTGCACGTATAAAGAAACCGGTGAAATTTTTTTCGAAAAAAAACGTTTAGGGAGAAAGTTATGTTAAAAAAGTCACTCATTTAGGGATAAAAATTTTTTAAAAATGGACACTCATTTAGGGTCAGAGGGAGTATTTGTCACTGTCATTTAACATTCCAATAAGGGACGGAATGAACCAAGTACTTCCCTGCTTAAGTTTTGAATAGCCAAATTCGGCCTGTTTGAATTAGTAAGAAGGACTGCAATTGGTTTTGGACCACTTTTAATAGTCAAATAAAAGACAGCGGTGGTTAGTTGACACCTTTCGATTAATAGGCAATCGTCCAACCAAGTTTTGCAGAATAACATACAACACACTTTAGTTCCCAATTAGTCAATGCACCTGCGGATTAAAATTGATTTGGTTGAGATAGTCTTTTACACTGGGCAAGGCCTAACAAAACCAAGGGTATGGGCTCACCAAACCTTAGACTTATAAAGAAGACTTTGGCAAACTGAGACATGGACCAAGCCCACTCAAGATACCACATGCCTTCCTCGGTCTTACCAAGACCGACCTCATAAAAGCTTGTGCCCAGTCAATCAACGCCAAGGAAACCCAGTCCCAAATTACCATGAGTACTCACCTCGGCCTTGCCTAAGCCAACTTTGGAGAGACATAAACCGACCAAGGTCACGTGCCTAGTGACTTGACCAGTATTCAATGCTATCCAGAATCATAATCAAATAAGAGTCTATGATCCTTTAAAACACAGGTTTATATCCGATTAGAAGTCATTCTCCTATATGGAAACTACAGAATACAAACATAATTGGGATTCTACTTCCCTAATTCAGTTCATAATTCACTGGACTTCTTAACTTCCTTTCCAAGCAAGGAAACAATCTCTACTACACCGATAAATACATGTCATAATTCACGCACAACGGGTAACGGATTTCTTGACTCTAAGTTCTTGTCAATTGATTTGTCTCTCGCAAAACATATACTTATTCTCACGCTGGAGAAGGCCCAGCTTAGTTTACGTTTGTTCATTGTGTTTCAAGTAATTTAAGGATTTCCTTGATTTATCTGAACTACTGAATTAGAGCTGATCCGAACATTTTTGGCATCATCACCGGCCCTTAGGATAATCCCGATGTTGCGTTCTTTGCTTAGTACAGTACATATCACTCCCTAGTGTAAAATACTACTAGTATTTTGACTTTTTACAAATTAAAAGAAAGACATGCAATTGCTACTAGGGATGGCAACGGGTCGGGTTCGGATCGGATCAGGCCTGATCCGAACACTAGAACCCCTATTCCGAACCCGAACTGCTCCGAACCCGACTGATCTGATCCCCGATCCGAGATCCGATCGGATCTGAGCTGAGGCTAGGGATGGCAACGGGTCGGGTTCGGATCGGATCAGGCCTGATCCGAATCCGATCCGAACACTAGAACCCCTATTCCGAACCCGAACTGCTCCGAACCCGACTGATCCGATCCCCGATCCGAGATCCGATCGGATCTGAGCTGAGGCAGTAAAAAAAAATAAAAAATTGGTAATCTCTTCCATCACGAACGAACAATCCTAATTGCCATTTCCCATTAAACCCTAATTTAAATCAATCAACCACCACCCACAAATTGATTTCACATAACCTCAATTTCATGATAATTTGTAGCTCATTATAGAGATAAGTAAAGAATTTTATGTACTTACTTGACATAGGAGAGATGGAGTAGGAGACGACGAGCAACGGCGACAGAGACGGATTTGGCGAGGATGTTGTAGTGGAAGGCGAGGGCGGCGACGGAGACGGCGCGGGTGACGATGCTGGATCTGGTCAATGGAAGGGCGATCTGGGTTTGACGGATTTTGGTAGATTTGGGCAACATCGAATAGAGAGAGACGAGGAGAAGGAGAGCAAGAGACACCGGCGGCAAAACAACTGCGCATAGAGAGAGAGAGAGTCGAACGTCGCCGCGATGGGAGAGAGAATAGGGAAGTCGGTGAGCTGAAAGGGTAAATAAAATCTTAAACCTAGATTTTTTTGTTATATAGGGAGGGGGGTGTGTGTATTTCTATAACATGATGAGGGGGGTATTAGTAAAAACTTATAAATTTAATAGGTTCGGGTCGGGTCGAATCGGAGGGTTCTACCGAATCCGATCCGAACCCGATCGGATTTTTAAAAATACAAACCATATCCGAAATTTTCGGATCGATTTCCCTTCGGTACGGATCGGGTTCGGTCAAATTGCCATCCTAGCTGAGGCAGTAAAAAAAAATTAAAAATAAAAAATTGGTAATCTCTTCCATCACGAACGAACAATCCTAATTGCCATTTCCCATTAAACCCTAATTCAAATCAATCAACCACCACCCACAAATTGATTTCACATAACCCCAATTTCATGATAATTTATAGCTCATTATAGAGATAAGTAAAGAATTTTATGTGCTTACTTGACATAGGAGAGATGGAGTAGGAGACGACGAGCAACGGCAACAGAGACGGATTTGGCGAGGATGTTGTAGTGGACGGCGAGGGCGGCGACGGAGACGGCGCGGGTGACGATGCTGGATCTGGTCAATGGAAGGGCGATCTGGGTTTGACGGATTTTTGGTAGATTTGGGCAACATCGAATAGAGAGAGACGAGGAGAAGGAGAGCAAGAGACACCGGCGGCAAAACAACTGCGCATAGAGAGAGCGAGAGTCGAACGTCGCCGCGATGGGAGAGAGAATAGGGAAGTCGGTGAGCTGAAAGGGTAAATAAAATCTTAAACCTAGATTTTTTTGTTATATAGGGAGGGGGTGTGTGTATTTCTATAACATGATGAGGGGGTATTAGTAAAAACTTATAAATTTAATAGGTTCGGGTCGGGTCGGATCGGATCAGATCGGAGGGTTCTACCGAATCCGATCCGAACCCGATCGGATTTTTAAAAATACAAACCATATCAGAAATTTTCGGATCGATTTCCCTTCGGTACGGATCGGGTTCGGTCAAATTGCCATCCCTAATTGCTACTAGTACATATAAAGCCAAAATTATCAAATTTACTTTTATAAATTGTTTATCGTCACTATATTACCTCATTCTACAAATTAATAATAAAGTGTAAATTTCAAAATAAAGATAAAAAAGGATTTTGAAGACTTTCTACTCAGAAAAGATAATGATTTTAGATCAATATTTTTGGAGGTGGTCTCTCATGAGAACAAGGGGATCCATCTCATGCATGAGACGGGTCGACCCATGACCCATGACCCGCCACGTGGCAGCCTCCCAGAGGTAATTTTTTTTTTTTTTTTTTTGAAGTTTTTATATTATTTTTTCGGCTTTTCAGCCGTTCACCAAAGTAATAGTTACCATAACTTAATGTAATGACTGTATACATATAAAGTAACATTGTTCATAAGCAAACGTAACACCTGTTTTACAAAAACAAAAGCAAGTTTTACCCATTTTTTCAAATGTAATACTAACTATAATTACATGTAACCCAAACAATATCTAAATGTAATTATCATTTATACTGAAATGTAATAATGCTTTTGAAAAAATGTAAAATATTGTGTATTTTGATTTAATTTTTTGAAAGAGTAACATTTAAAAAGTAACAACTCATATATGAATGTAATTGTTTGTACAAGTAAATGTAACACTTTAATAAAAAGAAATTATAACATATTTCTATAGATAATGTAATACTTTTACATGTAACACTAATCAAGCGTTTTTAGCTCTAAAAATGTAAATGGTTGAATTATTACTTTTTCTATACATATGTGTTACAATTATGTATAAACATTATTACATATAAGTAACACGTTCGTTACATTTTAGTTGTAATAAGTATTACTTTTGGCAAACGAAGAAAACATAGAAAAAAACACTGTTACTTTTCTGTATATATGTATTACTTTTATGTATACAAACTGTTACTTTATATGAATACAGTCATTACATTAAGTTATAGTAACTATTACTTTTGACAAACCGAAAAAAACAAAAAAAATATAAAAAAAAAAAAAAAATTGGGCCTATGAGAGGCTGCCACGTGGCAGGTTCGACCCCTGGGTCCTGGAGCAGGTTCGTGGGTCGGGCGGGCGGGTCAAAAAACGACCCGTCTCATGGATGAGACGGATCATGCATGTGTGCACACAAGTTTTTGTCATATTTTTGTCCCAAAACTAGAATTATTTTTGTATCTACATGGTGCTTAATTTTGATTCAAGTAATAGTAAAATGGCTAAATATGTGAATAGATTCACATAGACCAAATTATATTTTACCCCCCAAAGTATTCACTGATTCCCACTTTGCACCCCCGTTTGAAAAGTCGGTCTGTTTGGTACCTAAACTTCCAAATTTTCCCACTTTGTACCCCCAGCACTAACGAATGTTAGAAAATTTAACAGAATAGGTAACGAATGGACTATTTTGTAATGCTAATTAGTTTTTATGGGTTAAAATGCAAACTTTTAAATATTAAGTACTAAAAAATTATTTCTTTTTCCAAATATTTAACACTATCTTAAACCTTAAATAATTAATAATTCTTGAAAATAATACAATTTTTTATGCTAAAATATTATTTTTTAAAATAAAATTTATTTTTTAAAAAAATTAATAAAAAATATTTCGTTGTTTTTTGTTTTTTTTTAAATTAAAATATTGAAAAAATAAAGATTTTTTTTTCTAAAAAAAAACATTGTAATGTCTTATTTTTATTTTTTTAAAATATAATATAAAACTTTTAAATTGTAATTTTTGTAAGAATTTTATTTTTTTAAAAAAATAAAACATTACAGCGGTTTTTTTTTTAAAAAAAAATATTTACTCACTCCGTCCCAGTTTAAGGTTCTTACTTTCCTTTTGGTATGTCCCTGTTTAAAAGAATAATGTACTTTTTTCAAAAAAAAAACAACAACAATATTTTTCTAAAATAAAAAAATGCTATAATATTTTAATTTTTAAAAAATAAAATTCTTACAAACATTACAATTTAAAAGTTTTATTTTATATTTTTAAAAATAAAATAAAAATAAACTTTATAATTTTTTTTAGAAAAAAAATCTTTATTTTTAAATATTTTTATTTAAAAAATAAAAAAAACTAATTTTTTAGTTTTATTAAAAAAAATTCATTTTTTTAGAAAAAGTAATTTCATATTTTTTTAAAAAAAAAATAGCCTAAAATTTGTATTATTTTCAAGAAGTATTAATTATTTAAGATTTAAGAATTAAGATAATGTTAAATATTTGGAAAAATAAATAAATTTTTAGTACTTAATATTTAAAACTTTGCATTTTGATCCTTAAAAACTAATAAAGCGTTACAAAATAGTCCATTCGTTACCTATTCTGTTAAATTTTCTAACATTCGTTAGTGCTGGGGTGCAAAGTGTGAAAATTTGAAAGTTTAGGTACCAAACAGACCGACTTTTCAAACGGGGGTGCAAAGTGGGAATCGGTGGATACTTTGGGGGGTAAAATGTAATTTGGACTTATTATCGGGACGGGAGATTGTAGCAAAAGTCCATCCCGTTGGGCACAGAAGACATACACAGATACTTTCCTCACAATTTCCAACTTCTAAAGGCACAACTATTGTACCCCATTTGTCACCAAAAAAAAAAAAAAAAAGAGTGACTTACTACTACTTTTGGGGGGTATTACAAGAAAAAAGTTTGAATTTTTCTGATGAATTGTATCCACAAATTTATTCCGGATCCAGCTCCATTATAACGAACTTTACTTTGTGTTATATTAGGCACATCGACATCTGAATCACCTTTTTTTCTTCAAGCTTAGTCATTCATGACTATTCTTAGCAGTTTTAACCATAATACTTAAACTACGTATTCCTTTTACCCAAACCTCCTAACAACATCCAAAATCGTTAGCAAAATCTAATGAAACCTAATGAAAGTTAACATAATTACTGCGATTTCTTATGTGGAGCTAATGTAGATTAGTTGGATGAAATTAAACACGCCACCTACCTATGTCGTCACAACAACTCAATTTGAAACCCTGATTTTACTTCAATACATTAATCACGTTAGGTTTCGTTAGTTTTGTTAACAATTTTGGATGTCTTTAGGGGGGTTGCGTAAAATGCATGAGTATTGTTAGTATGACGGTTAAAACTGCTAAAAGAATTACATAATTGATTAAAACGGAGCTTGAGATTCAGAATGTCGATGTGCCTAGACAAACTCAAATTTTAAGAGATTGCATTTGAAAAGAGGCCTTTGTAGAGGGTTAGTTCCATCAAACAATGCTACATATGTCACATGTCAAGGTGTTTTTAAACTGGATCTAATTCACTACTGTCAAAAAAAAAAAAAAAAAAAAAAGAAGGAAGATGCAGCAAAGGCAATAAAACTGCAATTGACCGATGCGCTATCTGTACTCCAAAATTCGCTAACGACAATAAAGGAGAAGTATAGATGTGTTTGTACTAGTAGCATTAGCATGAGTACCAGGCCCGTCTCAATAATTTTAGGGGCCCTGTGCTATATGTGAATATTTGATCCTTAATATTTAAAAATTTACACTGTATATATATATATATATGAGTACTTTTTTTATATAACAATTAAATTCGACTTGTGTAAATCCGATAAGATGTCGATTATAAGAGGATAGAGCAATCAAAGAAAATGTAAATAAGGTGGGTTATAGAAGAGAGCTTTTTTAGTGTCGACACGTGATTTGCGAGGAAGAGAGTGAGGAAGTTATATAAGGTTGCGAAGCTATGTCGGCGTTTGATTGTTCGAGTCGCAACATTCGTGTGATTTCATTCTTCGAGTTTCACAAAATTCATGTGATTTCATATTTGATTTAAGAAGTGACTAAAGCAACCCCTTGTATATATACTAAATCAACACTGTATATATATACTCGCTTCCTCTCAAAATGATGTTCACATATTTAAAAACAAACTTTGAGCTTAGTTCTGAAACTCTGAGATATTGATGGAATTCGTAATGGTGTATTAAAAGTATATTTTATATTCTCATTAGAATAGTTAAACAAAATTAAAATAATTAATCAAAATTTATTTGTATAAATATAAAAGAAATAAAATACTCCCTCCGTCCCGCTCGAATTAGGATTCTTGGTCAAATAATTTATACTTTGACCAACAATTTGAAGAAAAATAATTAGCTTAATAAAAATTTAAAAATAGTTATTTAGTTTATTATTAATCGTGATACAATAACAATTATTAAATTTTTATTATCATCATTATTTTTCTTTAAATTATTGGTTAAAGTATAAACTACTTGACCAAGAATCCTAATTCGAGCGGGACGGGAGGAGTATCATTTTATGAGGGAATTAGTAATACAGGGAGGATGTAAAAAAGAGGCCCTTTAGATTTGGGGGGCTGTGCAAGAGGGCTTCTTGCACAGGCTCATCACCGCCCCTGATGAGTACCATGGTATCGCCCTTTTCATAACTCAATGTTCAGAGTACATAGTAGTGGATTGACTTCTATGTTCTTCAAAGTCTACTCCTTAAACAGATAAACAAGCTTCCTATACAGCCATCAGCACTACAATTAGCTTTTCCTCATTTCAGGCACAGTGCAAAGCATAACCAAGCCATCCACTGAGTTATCCATGACTCGACCCATAAAAGAAGTGGAGAACGAAGAACGACCGAAAAAACGCATAAAAAGAAAAGGTAAAAGAAACTTTATGTACATCACACACAATAACTAGCTTAAGATACAAGTTCAAAACAAGATGCTACAATGTGGATTTTAGTTGGTCACTCAAAGAAAAATTGCTTAGAAGACCATCAAACATAATTTTCCACTATACCCTCAAGCCTAATCATTCTGAAATGCAATTTTCAGTGGTTAATTTCCCATAATCTCTTGCTAACTTCTACTCCAAAGCAACAAGCCAAAAAGAGAGAAAATGATTTATAACAAAAATATGAAAGAACGAAGCTATTCAGATTGAGCCCTTTTTCTGAACTAACTCGCGTTAATCCATTTCTTCAACAAGATTTTGTGGAGTGTTACCAAAAGTTGCGTTCTTTATCTCTAGATGGTTGAGAATGTGCACTAATGTCCGTATCCTATTCCTTGATGAAACAGGAAAATCCTTTTCTAAAGAAATTTCAATGGAAGACATTTATAGGCTGCCTACAATTATACCAGAATTTTTTTAGGCATATATGTGAACATATGACCTTAGTGCATGATCATGGAACTTTCAAAAGAGCAAAGTTACCGACACCCCAAAATGACCATCGATAATTCTCCCACTAAACCATACTTGATTAAGATCTTGACAATACTTGGAAGCAATTCACAAAAGTAAGGTTCATGTTAAAAAGTCAAAAGAGCGTAAATTGCTTCTAAACTCTGTTCAAGTAATAAGAAAGCTTGGAATCAACATATCCCGCAAGAAAAAACTGATGACTAAACTTCAAAATCTGTGAAATATGAGCATACTTTCGCGTAACATGAAAAAAGGAAGTAAAAAATGAAGAATGATGAAATATTCAGATGCTTACAGTCTATAAGCATCAGCAGGACTCTAGCTTCTTTAAACGACCTTCTTCGAGCATCAGCGAAAAGATGAAGAAAGAGCATATAGAGAAATGGGTATCTACCAAATTGTCTGTACACTCTTCCAAGAAAATATTGACAAAAATTTATTTCGGATATCAGTTGACCATTTGACTTGATTCAGCTGCCCTGCTTAGTCCTCTTCCGGAGCAGGAAGGTTAAGATCAATTAAATCTTTCTCCATCTCTGGCGTTGGATCAAATTTCTCGTTACAACCGTTAAGAAAATGAGACCTCTTGTGACCCCCTAAAGCTTGCCCAGATTTAAAAAGCCTGAAGCAAATTGGACACTCGTGAGCTTTGACTTTCTTTGACTTGATCTTTTTCTCGACTTCACTTGATTTCTTGGGTTTCCAATCTGGAATTTCATCGTCTATGCTATTCTCCCCACTTTCATACCTCGAGACAAAGTTGGCATTAGCCTTTTTATGGCATGGTCGATGTCCACCGAGCCCTTGGAAAGAACTGAAGATCTTATTACAGTTCATGCACTCATATTTGTTCTTCTTCTTCTTAACTGATTCCTCCCTTACTTCACGATCATACAACGACTCATCTCTAACTCTCTTTCTCGACTTATAACTTTTCTCCTTTAACAAATTCTTGTCGAATTCTGTTCTTTCATACCCAACGTCTTTGTCAAAACCATTCCTAAATTTGTTATCAAAAACCTCGGGCTTCTTGTACACGCCCTTTCTAAAAATCTCATCTATTGAATCGTCTGATTCAACTCTTTTCACTCCATTTCGATAATACCCAGAATTCGAATTCTCAATCTGAACACTCTCACCATCCCAAACACTACCTTTCAACTTACTACTACTACCCCCTTTCTTGAAATCCAACCTCTCATCACAATTCCAATCCTTTCTCCCAATTATCATTTCATTCGAAGATGATTTGGTCTCTAAAACCACGGAATTGTTGTCCGATGAATCTCCAATCGAATTAACACCAACCCAACTGCCACCAGAATCCTTAGACAACATCATCAAACACATAGCAACTTCTTCTTGTTCAAGCTCATCAATCTCAGTAACAGATGAAGAACCATAATTATTACTACTACTATTATTATTATTATAATTACCCAAAGAAAAAGAAGACTTCTTAACTACATTAATTTTCTTGTACCTCTTACTCTTGGATCTCGTGACCCGGGTCGGATCCTCAGCCTCGGTATCCGAATGACTATCCATCACTTCCTTCTGACTCTCACTTGTCCATGAATGATCATAATCCTTCAAACCCTTCTCTTTCTCAGAGTGGCAAGCCATATGCCCACACAATGCTTTCAAAGATTGAAACCCTTTCCCACATTGTTTACAAATTCTCTCTTGAGGCAATTGAAAACTTGAATCCATTGAAGCTCTCCAAGGTTTTTTTGGATTCTCTCTTAATCCATAATTTGAGTTCCCATTCCCATCAAAAGATGAGAGCTTTTTCATGTTTGTGAGTTCAAAACCCTCCTCAAATTCAGCTGAATTTGTTGATGCAGAAATCACATGAGACCTCATGTGCCCTCCTAAGGACTTCCCACTTGGATACCTTTTGTCACACAACTTACACACAAATCTCATTTCTTGATCTTCTTCCATTGATTTTTCTCTATAACCCTAATCAATGATCACCCCCAAAAAAACAGAATTGGGTACTAGAAATGAGATTTCAAACCTCAATTGCTTCAACAATGCATCTGCTTTTGCTGAATTTTGAGTACACAAAGATTGAGATAACCTAAATCAAGAAAAAAAAAAAACACTTTAAAGCTATAAAGTTAGAAA
Source organism: Campanula takesimana (assembly GCA_026119855.1). Taxonomy (NCBI): domain Eukaryota; kingdom Viridiplantae; phylum Streptophyta; class Magnoliopsida; order Asterales; family Campanulaceae; genus Campanula; species Campanula takesimana. The sequence continues at coordinate 149,220 of JAOWBW010000462.1, forward strand.
AGATTAAATCTTGGAGGTGGGTTTGATCTCAAAAGCATGGAAGATCAAAGATTTTGATTTTTGGTGAGATGTGATAGGTTTAGAAAGTTTAGGATCAGACCCACAACAAAAGGGGAGACCCTTTTGAATTCCATATAATCTAGAAATGTAAATTTTAGAAACTGTAATCTTCACCACACAAAAAATTACTCAATTGAATGTTCAAAATCTAGAGAATTAAATGAGAAAAAATCAAACTTTGAACAGATGGGTCGCTAATGATGGCCAGAAAATAGCCAATGACAACAAAAGCTTATTTAAAGAAAATGAAAAAGGAAAAAGATTAAAATAAAGATACCCAAACGACTCATTCATTGAGATTCATTGAGATGGAGGAGAATTCCATGCATGGAAGAAGAGGGGGCTTGGAGATGATCGGCACGTGTGTTCATGAGAGGGAATTTGTTGTGAATCGGACGGTGGTCGAGATTTGTAGGATCTCTTCTTGTTAACGATTACGAGGTACTAACCTCCGTTTCAGTTCAATGCGCACTGATTTTTTACCATAATTTTAAGAAAATCTAAATATTTTTATGCAATTTTATAAAATGTTAATGATATTATCCGGGGATAATCTCACTTTACTACCCCAGGGCTTACATGCTGAATCACTTTGGGGCCTATAGTTTTATTTTTCTCTCTTTAGAGCCTGAACTTTCATTTTCGTATCAATCTAGGGCCTAAACAAACATTCCGTTATATTTTGAATAGAAAGTTTGAATATCACATAATAACACCTATCTTCTCTTGGATATTTAATATTTTCACAAGAATAATGGTTGAACAATGATAGTTTGGCAGTGCACCCAAATCAATCTCAGGTTCATTAGCTTTGGTTTGATTTGGGAGTTTCGGTGATATTGTTGCTCATATTATCACTCATTTAATGCGAAGAGTGATCAATTGACTCACAAGTTTTCTTTAAGTCATTTTGTTTGTGTTCTGATAGTACTCTTTTAATGTTTGGGTGATTCTTAAATTAACTTTTTTTCTTTCAAAAATTTGGGGAAATTGAAATTTTATAATTTTAAATTAACTTTCTTTCTAAGTTATAGCCATACCCAGGAAAAGAAATAAAAAAAAAAAATAAGAAGAAGAATACTCACAATTAAAGGAACTTTCACATTGACTCCTGAACAGTTTGTTTGAGTCTATTAAATTGTAGGGGAAATATTTTTTAAAATAAATAAATAAGAAGGAATTACTTTATGAGTTTTTTTTTTTTGGAACAGTATTTCATAAGTCGAGAACTTGAAGTCTTAAATATACTAATGACTTGAAAAGACCAAAAAAAAACTCGAGAAAATGGATTTTAGATGGCACATGTTAACTTTCCGTTTAAAATCTAACAAAACTCTTTCTTGGGCTCTGAATTGATACAAAAACGATAGTCTGGGCCCTAAAGTGAGAAATATAAAACCATAGGCCCTAACTGATACAACATGTAAACATTGGGGTAGTAAAGCGAGATTAACCCTATTATCCGTAACGATAAAACAATAACAATTTTTAAAATTGCATATGATAATCTATATTTTCATGAAATTATGGTCAAAGTTTTATTGAATTGACCAAATGAACAGTAAAAATGCACATTAAGCTGAGACGGAGGTTGATTTTGGGGAAATGCTAAATACTCCCTCCGTCCCACCTCACTTGAGACTTTATTCTATTTTGGGCTATTCCACTTCACTTGAGACCTTTCAAAATGGCCATGATTTTATTATTTTATATTCAATCTACCCCACCCACTCATTCTCTCTCTTAATTTTCTACCACACAATTCATTCAATCAACCTACTATTAACCCCACTCATTCTCTCTCTTCATTTTCTACCACACATTTTTTTATTTTATTCATTTTTCTTAGTTATTGTGCCCACCTCTAAGGTTTCAAGTGAGGTGGGACGGAGGGAGTATAAAGTAACAAACAAATCTCATAAAACTTAGATTCACAACAGTGGCGGAGGTAGGGAATAGGCTATGGGGGCAATTGCCCCCATTGAGTTTTCAAAATCATTACTTTAGTAGTGCAATTTTTGTATAATATTGGTAAAAATTAAGTGATTTAATGCAAATTGCCTCCGCTGAAATTTAGAAAAAAATACATTATAAATGATTTTTGCCCCTATTAGTTAGTGTATTTTTAAAAAAAAACATATTTTGCCCCTTTACAAAAAATAAATAAATAAATAAATAAATAAAAACTGACTCTAGTCAACCTAGGAGTTGATGTTGATAATATATTTTGCTTGCTACTTTTATCCTTCTTGTGTTTAGTGCAAGGTTCTAAAAAATGCTAAGCGGTTGCTAGGCGCCGCAGGGGCGCTTAGCGCTTAGGCGGGGCCTAGACGAGATTTTGGCGGGCCGAGAATTCAGAAATAACTATAATATCTTAGACGGGACCTAAGCGTTTCATAAACGCCTAACGCCTAGACGGGCGTCTTTTAGAACACTGGTTTAGTGATATTGCCCATTTGTCATATACATCATCGGAAACAAATGTCAACTTTGCCATTAAGAAAAAGTTAATACTCCCTCCGACTCAAAATTATTTTCGCGTTTGACTATTCAAACTTTTTAAGGATATGAACACTTGCTTCACTAGCCATGCTTTGTTTGAGCCTAAAATGTAGAAATGTGAAAAACTTTTTGGGACAATAAGAAATAGCAAATGAGAAAATTATTTTGGGACGGAGGGAGTATTATGTACTACTAAAATAAATTTCCAAAACAATCTCAAAAATAATCTCAACCAAACCAAATTTGTGTTTTTTTTATTTTTTTTAGTGATTCATTATAAAACATGGGCTAAGACTCATTTTTTTTATTGAACGACAAAAATCTAATTTCATTCACAATAATAAAAGAGATAGCACACCATAAAAGTTGGAGGCTCATCTAAAATATCAAAAGTAGATTCATCTCTAAACCTACAACAAAGACTATTTCGATCTAAATATTGAGACATGCGGATTCTAATCCCAAATAAAATTTGGAAACTGTCTCAATCTGGCATTCAAGAGGTCCCTCACTGGATAAGATGTTGCTTTGAGTCCATACGTTAGAGAATCTGGGTTGACGATGAACGCCCTCTAAACATCTCAAAATTCACGAAACATCTCTTTGAACTAAGAACAAAGACTTCTACTTCATTGTAAAATTCTATGAGATTTGTCGTAATTAGAAGATACAAAAACAACAAACAAACAAAACAACAAACATAGGCTCTCACTGAGGAGAGAATCAAAGGATCTCTACAAAAGAGAGAAATTTATTAAATAACATAAAAACAAATTAAAATCTCAACAACACAATTGTTTGTAATCTCAATAAATTGATATTACAAAAAATTGTGTTGTTGGAAACGTTTTAACGATAACAAATCAAGAAAAAGGAAGAAAAAGAAGAAAATTTTATGGAATTTGATTGATGGTGAAATGGGAAGATAGGAAGAGGAAGAATAACTTTAAGAATATGAGTCTTGACAAAAAATTTTATCAAATTGAAACATAAGATGGATCAAAGTTTTGTCAAACTGATGAAATTTTCCATTGTTGAACCCCAAATTGATACATCACACTAAGTGTAAATGACTCCAAAATTTGGACTCTAAGTAGTATTATCATTGACCCTACAACTAATAATAAATTTATACTCTTCTCTCCCATAATATTGAGCACAAACTTTTTTTTAAGCGTTACATTCATTGATAAGTTACACTTTTTTAAAATGAAAATTTTACATATTTCTGTATTTGATGGAATCTATTGTTCATACTTGTAACAACTATCTACTATTATTACGTACCACACTTTCTCCCTCCCACCTCTCTTTCCATACTCATAACAACTACCACCTTCGTCACAGTTTAAGGTTTTTAGTTTGTCCTAGTTTATTTTTTATTTTTATTTTGAGATTTGTTTGAAGAAACTTTGAGCTACTAATAAAAATTTAAAACTTCCTATTGGTACACCATTATAAATACTATCAATAATAACTTTTGGATCTTCATTATGGTAATTGGGTTAACCAATAATTATTGTTCAAAATTCATTCAGATAAACGTAAAAAAAAAAAAAAAAAAAACTAAAAACCTTAAAACAAATAGAGTAGTATTCACTACTATTCCATACTTCACTTTCTCTCTCGCTCTCTAAAACTGCTCACTTCTATTCCTTCATCAATTTTAGTGCACATTTAAAAGTGGGCGCATTGTTATACGGAAGGAGTATATAATATAAATGTAGCCAATACTCTCTCCAACCTAAAATACTTGCAATTTGATTTGAGGGGTTGATTTTTATCACAAAATATTTGTAGTTTCACCATTAGAGATACTCCATCCGTCCCAGCACAAGTATGATTTATTTCCCTTTTAGGATGTCAAAAGTAATTAAACTGCCAAAAATTAGAAATGTTTTAATATATTGATATTCAACCAACCTCACTCATTCTCTTTGTTCGTTTTCCATCACTCAATTTATTCAATCAACACTACTATTTACCCCATTCATTCCCTCTCTTCATTTTCTACCACACATTAGGGATATCAATTTGACCGAATCCGATCCGAACCGAAGGCAATTCGATCCGAAAAATTAGGGTTTGGTTTTTCATTTTCTAAAATCCGATCGGGTTCGGATCATGTTGATGATCCGGCCGAACCCGACCCGATCTGACCCGAACCTTAGCGATCCGACCGAAACCCGATCCGACCCGAACCCTAAATAAAAGGTTAATCTAAAATATAAATAAAATATATTTAATATTTTCCTAAATACACTCGAACACTCATTGAAAGAGACTTTCTGAATCTAAAAGCAAATGCCTCTCTGTATTTTGGTCCTGCTCTCCCACTGTCAAGGATTATTATTTATTACATTACAAAACGACCTGGGATCCGACATCTTCTAAATACTCCCTCCGTTCCAAAAAAAGTTAGTCCACTTTTTCCTCGTTAGTTAGTTTGAATGAATTTTAAGTAATAATTTAAGTCACTTTTAATCGTCGTAATAAAAATTTAAAACTTGTTATTGATACACCATTATAAATATTATCAATAACAAGTTTTAAATTTTATTTAAGACAATTAAAAGTAAACTTTAATTATTATTCAAGTTTCATTCGATCTAACAACGAAAAAGTGAGACTAACATTTTTTTGAGGATGGAAAATGTATATTGAAGGGGCGTTCCATTTTCTCATTCTTGGTAGTGCACAAACCAAGCTCTCAACACCATTATCAACCAACTAAACTATCCAACAGTGTGTAGCTATCTAGGTGTCTGTTACAGGCATAACATGAGTGTGTGTGTGTGAAGACACGCGTAAATTCATGATCAATTTACAGGGGAGTAAATAATGGGGATATTTGCAATTTGGTTATCCAGTTTAGTTTCGTTACGACCCGATTCCTAGAAAAGTTGATTCATTACAACGAGTAATAAATACACTAAATAAAATCCTGCAATAAAAAGCATCACCAGATGGCTGCCTCTACCTCTTTCTTCAACTTTTAATTGGAAGGTCTCAAAGCCACTGCAAACAAACGCCATTTTATCAAAGTTAGCACTGCGTATCAACAAAGCAATACATATTCTACAGGTTCTTAAGAGCCATGATTTCGAAATGTCAGTTGAAGAATTTGTATAGCTCAAGAATGGGTACTACCGATGAGCTTATAGCTCAATGGTATCCGGTGGAAGGATAGAGTCCTCTCTTTGCAGATGTCTCTGATCCTTCAAACCCCATAGAGGGTACCCCTTATGTAGGGGAGTTTGTGCCAACATGTGATCGTTCAGATGGCGCGAGGACGTCTATGGCAAGGAGGCTACCAGATGGCGCAGGACGTCTATGACAAGCAGACTACCAGATGGCGCGGGGACGTCTATGAGAGATTTCTTGGAGGCAAGTATCACTGTAATAGATTCTAATATAGGAATTTGTAATAGATAGGGCAATAGATCTGTAATAGACTCATAGGAGCTTGTAACACGATGACAATTGCCTTAAATATGATACAAACTTTCAAAAAAGAATGGGTACTAACCTGAGCCAGCTCTTCAAGTATGTTTGAGAATTTGTTTACTCTGCGATTACATCAAATCTCATTCTTAAAAAAATAATACTCCCTCCGACCCAATTTAAGGTTCTTAATTTTTTTTTTGTTGTTTGTTTGAAGGAACTTTGAGAAATAATTACATGTTAATCTAATTATTTTAATGAAAATCTAAAATTTGTTATTGATAGTATATATAATGGTGAAACAATAATAAGTTTTAGATTTTCATTTAGATAATTAGATTAACCTTTAATTATTGCTCAAAGATCTTTCAGACAAACATCAAAAAAACTAAGACCCTTAAACTGGGACGGTGGTAGTAGATTCTTAAAAAATAATCTGTATTGCCCTATTTAACTAGTAATATCTCGGAAGAAACTCATATAAAGTACTCCCTCTGTCCCTAAATGAGTGTCCAAATTTCATTTTAAGGGACACTGAAAATCTCAACTTTTTGAACAATTTGGTAACAGCGATTCATATATAATCTTGTAATCTCCTTTCCAAACCTTTAGTTTTGCACGTATAAAGAAACCAGTGAAAAAAATTTCAAAAAAAAAAACGTTTAGGGAGAAAGTTATGTTAAAAAAAGACACTCATTTAGGAACAAAGATTTCTTGAAAATGGTAGGGACAGAGGGAGTATCATTTCAATTGATTAGAGCAACTCAAAGGGCTTCAAGATTTTCCTAAGATTATTCAAAATTAAACTCAGAGTTCTTTTGATCCCAATCTGGAAACAACCCAAATATGGATTCATAGATCAGAACAGAAATTGCAAAAGAAGACGAAGAAGAAAAGAGAGAGGTTGAAGAAAATCACAGAGCATATGATATACTAGAATTAATTTAATCAAAATTGAAACCCTTGAATCAGCCCTAGACCCAACATTGGAAATATCCAGGTTTTCCCAGAAATAGAAGAGATTCCACTTGATTATTCTAAGAATCTAAAAGCTTTGAAAAGATATAGAGACAATTTGATATTTCCATTGCGGGTAACGCTCGAAGTCCCACATGATACAATTACCACCACCTCTAACACCCTAGCACCACTACTACACCACCACCCCTAACATCGCCACCACCTCTAACATCCTAGCATCATCACCGCCCAAGCTGGAAAACTGAAAATCCCTAATTTCAAAATCCACTTTCAACAATAATTTCAACTTCAATTCTCAAATTTCAAAACCCACTTTCAACAATAATTTCAAAATCAAAATCGGTAGTGGGTAACACTTACCTGATTTGAAGTAACAAAAAATTAAAAAAATTAAAAACTCACTTTTCCAATTCCAATTGGTTTTAGCGTAATGGGGCCGACATTGTGGAGGAGCAAGAAGGATTAAACGGATCCGGGTAGATCTTACCGGATTTGGCAGCGGTGTTGCGAACAGAGAAACGACGGGAGAGTAGTGGCCGGATTTAGATGGAAAGGGGGAGGGTAGGGGTGGTCGGAGGAGGAAGAGAGGTTCGCCGGAGGAAGGGGCGGGGATGGGTCGCTGGAACGAAGATCACAAGAGAGTAAGAGATGCTCGAAATGAACCTAGATCCTTTTGACTTCCGCTAGGTCCTCAATTGAATCTAATCATTAAAATAGTGGTCATCGTATAATCACCCACGCTAGTGCAGCAATCTATACACAATAATTCTAAAGCCAATTTATATCTAACATATAATTGAAACTAAAGAATTAATCATGATGAATATTTTAATGAACAAGAATTTAGATTGAATGGAAGAATTAAAACTTGCTGAACTAAGAATTAAATTAAAGCATAAGTATTTGATACAAGTTACCTCCAATCCATAGATGGTGAAATTAGTTTTTCATAGACAAAGAACCAACCCCAAGAATAATATGGAGGAAGGGTAGAATTATGGATGTCTAAAACAATAAATCTAAGCTAGTATTTATAGGAAAAACTAACATAAACCAAAAAGGAAATACAAAATAAAAAGGAATAATAAAAAAATTAGGAAACTATAATAAAATCCTAACTAAACAAGTTAACTATTTCTTTTTTTCCAAGGCTTGGACTGATTTTTAGGGCTCTTCCAGGCTGGACTCCGAATTTCCTCAATGGTCCCTGAGATATTACGAATTTCCAAAATGGTCCTCCAACTTTCAGAACTTACAGAACAGTCCCTGAACTTCCAGTTATTTGCAGATTTTTCCCTCCAGTTTTCATCTTCTGCAAAACAGTCCCTGGAATATTCAGCTTCAGCCTAACAGCCCTCAGCTGTCTGAAATTTCCACTTAAGTCTCTGGAATTGTAACTTTTGCCATATCTCCTCTGAATTATGTACTATTCACCTGTTTTACCTGCTTTCTAAATAAACACTAAAACCCGCATTAAATAACCAAAACTCAAAGATTTCACTAAGAATAAGTCTAGAAAAATACCCAATAAATGAGTATAAAACTCATCTATCAAATCTGTTTTACACTAACTTAGTGTAAAACGTGTTTTTAAGCCGGTGGCAAACTTGTAAATATTAGCTTGCGCAAAAAGCGGAGAACTCTGTGAGAGGCGTGGTGGCATTGATGTAAATAACTGGAACTTATGAAAACTCACCAGGCACTTTTCGAAACTGTAGGAGGCATTTTTCAATATTACAGCTGGCAGATTTTAACACTAGAGCAGGTACATGTTTTGACATGCCTGCTGGGTTTTTTTTTTTTTTTTTTTCAAGTGTCAAAAAAAGTGCATTCTCTAAGGTAAAAAAGTGTCTGCTTGAGTTTTAAAACATGTCTACTGGGGTTTTTTTTTTCAAGTGCTAAAAAATGTGTCTTCTCTAAGGTAAAAAAGTGTCTGCTTGAGTTTTAAAACATGCCTGCTGTTTTTTTTTTTTTAAGTGCCAAAAAAAGTGCCTTCTCTAAAGTAAAAAAGTGTCTGCTTGAGTTTTAAAACATGTCTGCTGGGTTTTTTTTTTCAAGTGCCAAAAAAAATGTCTGCTTGAGTTTTAAAACATGCCTGTTGGGTTTTTTTTTTTTTTTTCAAGTGCCAAAAAAAATGCCTTCTCTAAGGTAAAAAAGTGCCTGCTGTGAAAGTCCCAAAAAAAGTGTCTGCTGTAAAACTATTGAAAAATGCCTCTTACAGTGTCGAAAAGTGTCTGCCCAAAACTCTTCTATGTGGAAAACACGTTTACACTAAAACTAGTGTAAAACGCATTTTTTACAAGAACAACTCAAGTTCAAATTGTGTAAATTTACAAAAATTACAGATTTGGTTCTGCAAAATGCCTACTGGTGGGACGGCTTTGGCAGCGATCCTAGTGCAATGGGATGGAGTAAATTTAGTGGAAAGTTTTGTTAAGAGTAATCTGCTTTTCTGCCCCTCGTACTATGGCCCCAACATCAATTTGACACTCGTACTACTGAAACAACAAATGTATGATGCGTACTATAGTTTTATTAGCAAAATTAACCAATTTACTATTCAGTTGTTAACTTTTTCTAACACACATTATTTTTTCTAACGAGCATTAAATTATTTTAACGAAAGTTAAAAAATTTATTTTCGTCAGTCTTTTTCCGACGACCATATCTCCCTCTCCGGTAAATATTTTTCAGATCCCAACGGTCAATATGTGCGCCTAGGTGTCGCGAACCTTCTCCAGAAATTTGAAGGCGATCCAACGGTTAATGAATCGGTAAAATGATTTTTTCTGGACCAGACCGGGAAAGTGACGGGATTCGGTTTTGCTTCGATTTTTGGCCTTTTGGCCGGAATTTTCCCAGGTTTTCTTGCTCTTGGCCGGCGCCTAGGTTTAGGGTAGGTGCGGTCATGGCTAGTAAGGGGATTGGTACAGCTTTTTTGGCGTGGAAGGTGTAAATGGGAGCTCAAATCCTAAGGGGGTCGATTGGTGTTGGAGATGCTTCTAATCCATCAATGGTGGAGTTGGTTGGGTGGAGTGGTGACTGGTTTGTGGCGGTGGCGATGGGGCGGTGTTGGGTTGCGAAGGGTGGGGTGGATGTTGGGTTTGGGAAGATGATGGAGATAACAAAAGTTAATTTTGTTAACATAAATTATTAACATCCGTTAAAATAAATTAATGCTCGTTAGAAAAATAACGTGTGTTAGAAAAAGTTAACAACTGAATAGTAAATTGGTTAATTTTGTTAATAAAACCATAGTACGCATCATACATTTAGTATTTCAGCAGTACGGGTGTCAAATTGATGTTAGGGCCATAGTACGAGGGGCAGAAAAGCATATTACTCGTTTTGTTAAAGGACCAATCAAAATAGTCCTCACCGTACACATCGACATTGACATTCGGATATGTACGAGATCCTCTCTAACGTTTAAAAACGGCCACGTTTTAATGGCATTTTCGTAATTTACTTCGTGCTAACAAATTCAAACATTGAAACCTACAGTGTATCATTTGGGTTTCACTTTAAATTTTTTTATTAAGATAATTAATTTTATTACTCCCTCTGTCCCTAAATGTGTGTCCATTTTCAAAAAAAAATTGCCCCTAAATGAGTGTCTTTTTTTAACATAACTTTTCTCCCTAAACGTTTTTTTTCGAATTTTTTCACCGGTTTCTTTATACGTGCAAAACTAAAGGTTTGGAAATGAGATTACAAGATTATATATGAATCGTTGCTACCAAATTGATCATAAAATTGAGATTTTCAGTGTCCCTTAAAATGAAATTTGGACACTCATTTAGGGACAGGGGGAGTAATATTATTAATTAAAATATACTCCTTCCGACCCAAAATGATTTTCATGTTTGATATTTTTCATTAGGAAAAAATGCACCAAAAGTACCTGAACTATAGGGGTTGTTTGGATTTAGTAACTTATCTCTTTTTTGACCCTGAAAAATACCTTAACTCTTTTTTTATGCAGCGGATGTACCTATTGCTAACGCCGTCCACTTTTTGCCGTTAAGTTATCATGTGCCACGCACATGACTAATTTTTTGAGGGTAAAAATGTCAAAACATAACAAGGATAGTGTGAGAACATTTTACAAAGACAAAGGGGTTTAAATAAATTTTTAACTTTCAAATAATCCCCTCCTCTTCCCCTTCCTCTTCCCCTTCCCAGTTCTAACAATGAATCCCAACCCCAATTAATCCCAACCACTTCTACCTCTCCCCCTTTCATCCCCACCCCCATCCGAACCCCCACCCCCATCTGAACCCTTACCCCTTGCACCTCTCTTTCAATAAATGCCACAAATCGAATTTCTCTCTCCCACAACTTCAAAATCATAGCCAAAACAAATCCTCCATTATAGAACAAAGCTTGAAATTTCATCAATGGCCGCCTGAAAGAATCGTCTTAATAATCTCCTTCTCGAGCTTCGATTCCTCTTTCGCGAGTTGGGTTTTGCTGCCGTCGGTCCCGTCTTCATCATCATCACCGTCGTCTTCGGAGCCGGAGATATTGTTGATGGTTTCAAGACAGTTAGTGCGAAGACGGTAAAACCTAGATTCCTGATCAATACGAGTGCATTTTGACCCTGATTTTCCGGGCGGAAACTTCCAGTTCGCGACAGCGACGGCCGACCGTACATTTTCGCTAGGGTTAGGGCAGATGAATCGCGACAGAAAATCAAACTAATATAAACGGGATTGGATAAGGAAAAATGTTAGGATTTTGTTTTGTAGATCTGGTAATGAGGATCAATTGCGAGAGAGAGAGAGAGAGAGAGAGAGAGAGAGCAGAATACAAAGACAGCAGAATACAAAGACTATAGATACAGAGATCTGTATGTAAAAAGGGTTCTTCTTCTTACCTTGTACATTGGGATTTAAGAATCCATGGATTGCAGTGTCTCTCACACACAGACACACAGTAGCAGAACAGTTTCTCTCTCTAAATCTGACAATATTTTTTTGTCTGTAGAATCGTTTGATTATGTGTGTATTGATTTCTGAATTTTGGTTGGAAGTCAATGGTGATGATTATTAACTAGTACAATCTGGGTTTGTACATTGTTAATTCTTGGACTTTTTTTGTTTTAATTTCTGATGATTTTGGTGGTGATGGTAGTTCCGACTGGTGGTGTTATTTTGATGGTGGCTGTGAATGACGGTGGTGAGGGGCAGTGCTGGGTGTTGGTGGCGAATAGTGTGGTGGTGAACTGGTGATGATGGTGGCTGCCGTTCCTGGACATGAGGGGTGGTGGGTGGCGGTTTGGCTAGGACTGGGAAAGAGAAGGGGAAGGGGGTTATTTGAAAGTAAAAAATTTATTTAAACCCCTTTGTCTTTGTAAAATGTTCTCACACTATCCTTGTTATGTTTTGACATTTTTACCCTAAAAAAATTAGTCATGTGCGTGGCACATGATAACTTAACGGCAAAAAGTGGACGGCGTTAGCAATAGGTACCTCCGCTGCACAAAAAAAGAGTTAAGGTATTTTTCATGGGTCAAAAAAGAGATAAGTTACTAAATCCAAACAACCCCTATAGTTCAAGTACTTTTGGTGCATTTTTTCCTTTTTTATTATCTCAAAAAGTTCTTCTCATTCTTACAAAGGTTAATGACAATTTAGACCCTGAAGTACCATACCACCCTTCCAATCGAGCCCCGGATGTCTTTTTTCGCCAGATCGGACCCTGGGGTGATTCATTTTCGCCAGTTAGGGTCTTTTTGACGGAATTCATTAAAAGTCAGTTAAAAGGCATGTGCCGTGCACGTGACTAACGGAATTGGGTTGTTTGAAGTTGATATTTCTGTTGAGGGACTTAATGAAAATTTCAAACTTAACAGGGCTAAATAGAAAATTCTTATACCCAAATATAAAATCAAAAACCTAAATTAGTCTAATTCACCGCTCGTTCCTCCTGCTCTTCCTCCTGCCGTTACCTTCTACTCCACCGGCCACTCCCTCCTTCTCAAATTCTTCCTTTCCTTCGTCTATTTGAACATAAACCCAATAAGTTAGTGAGTGATTTGGTGGGAATTTTGAGACCGAAGAGTGGATGAGTTACTGGGGACAGAAGATTTGGCCTTAATCGGAGGAAATTGTAGCTGGGGTTGAAGCGGTGACGGAAATTGGAATTTTGTGGATGAAATCATTGCTGCAGTAAACCCGTCTGATATTTTGGAGAAATCTTAGGTCGCCGGAGATACGACGACGACGAGAATTGGGAGGATTACGGTGGAGATGATGGGTGATTTATGATGGAGAACTAGGAGGACGGAATCGTGCATATTTTTTCTTCTAGGCCCGCTGACTTTTGATAGGCAGTCTGCAAATCTCAACAATAATTTGCCATGAACAGAGGGGGAAACCTTGTTGGTACATGTTCTGGAATGGAGTGAAGAAGATAGGTTTAGGTATGCGGTAAATTGATGTTTATTGTTTTCAAGATGCAAATTTTCCAAACTTTGATTTTGAAATTGTTGATTTGGGATTGTTGAGTTTGTGAAAGTTGTCGGAGCTTTCATTTGTGAAATCTGGGTTGGGTGATTTATGTAATTTTGTGAATTTCAAGCGAATTTGTTTAAGAAATTGGATAGGAGTTTGGCCGACTTAGGATTCTTGGTCAAAAAATTTATACTTTGACCAACAATTTGAACAAAAATAATTATCTTAATGAAAATATAAAATTAGTTATTTAGTTTATTATTAATCGTGATACAATAACAAGTTTTAAATTTTTTTAGCATCATTATATTTCTTCAAATATTTGGTCAAAGTATAAATTGTTTGACCAAGAATCCTAAGTCGGGTGGGACGGAGGGAGTATTACATATACTCAATTGTCTCAAAAATTAATAAATTAATATAACTATTGATTAAAAAAATGGAAATAAGAATTACATATATTCCTCAAATAATTAAGTTCTTATGTTTTTAATTATTTTTTTGTTTCATTTTTATAATTATTTTAATTTTTCTAATAAAAAAATAATTCTATTATTTAGAATAAAAATTACTTTTTTCTACCATTTTTAATAGGTGCACAAATATTAGTGTTTTCTTTTTTTTTTTGAAAAAAATGATAATTGTTTTGATTTTCAACCCTACTAAATTTGAAATTTTCATTAAGCCCCTCAACAGAAATATCAACTTCAAACAACCCAATTCCGTTAGTCACGTGCACGGCACATGCCTTTAAACTGGCTTTTTAACGAATTCCGTAAAAAAGACCCTAATTGGCGAAAATGAATCACCCCAGGGTCCGATCTGGCGAAAAAAGACATCCGGGGCTCGATTGGAAGGGTGGTATGGTACTTCAGGGTCTAAATTGTCATTAACCCTTCTTACAATTTAAGCTTAAATGTGCATAAACACAATATAGCTAGTGAAGCAAATGTTCATATCCTTAAAAATATTTAATAGTCAAATGTAAAGATCATTTTGAGACCGAGGGATTAATTAAAATGATCAAAAAAATTCTTTTAAGTGGGACGGAAGGTGTATGCCCACTGTGATGGAAAGTAATAATGTCATTTTATGAAAAATAATACAGGCGTTGTAGTTACACACTTACACTATTCTTCAATTTTCCTTAATAAGCGTAGATATCGGATATTTCATATCTCATGTATGAATTTAACCGTGAGACGGAACGAGTATAATGTAAAAATACTTTGCATCAATTATAGAAAAATATAGAAAAATATTACCGTTCACAGACAAACATGTCCAAAAGGTCCACATATGAACCGGCGAACCGGAGGATTATGAACTGTGAGAAACTGTCAAAAACCGTGAACTGTGTAAACTGTGAACTGGCGGTTCACAGTTTTATATGGTTCATAAGCTTTGAACTAGCGTTTCTTGTTCGGTTGAACCGTGAATAATGAATATTGAGATTTTTAACATTTTTCCTATAACTTTTATCCATTTGTTAATCTTTTTTATGACTTTCATCCACTTTTTCGTTATTTTTAACAGAACGGATTTCTCTTGAAATGTGATGAAGACAATCAATTTCGTTATAACTTTTATCTATTTTTTCCGTCCGAAAATAAGTAAATATAAAAATAAATAAACGAACTGTTTAAACCGTAAACTGGAACCGTAAACTAGATATAGGTGGTTTTATAAAGTTCATTCATATTGTGAACCGTAAACTGGCGGTTCACATGAATCGAACATATCTACCTGCAGATACATGTAAGCTTATTTTAACTTTGTTCATAACTTATGAAATTGAAACTTCAATTATGCTAGGAGATCATGAAAACTAAAAGACAAAAAAGGTTTTGATTTATAATGCCACAACTTTTAATAATAGTTTATAATGTTGTAAAGCAATTACTGCAAAAATAAATAAATTTAGGTCATGATTCTTAGTAGGAGTACTATTTCTTTTAATTTTATCACTACACAAAATTAGTGCTTTATCCATTTCATTTGAAGTTGCAAGATTTATTTTTTTCGTCTTATTTTAATGTTGTTATTCTTTATACTTAAAAAAAAACTTTCTATCTACTTTCTCTTTAATACTATATTTTTTCATACTTAAAATATTTATTTTTTCACAATTTTTGTATAAAGTCAAACTAAATTTTATAAAGCAGAACGAAAAGAGTATTTTAAAGAAATTACAAAAGTTGAAAATGAATATTTTACCATAGCATTTGATAGGGCTGAGAAAAGTTTGGCGTGGGCCACACATTTACCTATCAAGACCAAATGAATAGTCTTATGTAGGGATGGCAACGGGGCGGGTTTCTCCAAAACCGAACCCGACCCTAACCTCAAAAAAGAGTGACCCGAACCCGACCCGAAGTCAATGAAACCCGAACCCGACCCGAGTGGCATAAAATCTAATTTTCCCATCCCATATTTGATTTTGCCTAATTTATGTTTAAGCTTAATTTGAATGAGTTATACAAATTAGTCTTAACTCATCAAAACCTCACTCACAAACAACTATAAAAATAAATTTAACAACACTTAATTTGACTTAGAAGGTCCTATATGAAAATAAAAATATATCACTTATACACTCGGGTCGGGGCGGGTCGGGGCGGGGCGGGTCAGATTGTAATACCGAACCCGACCCGAACCCGTGCGGGTTTTAAAAACTGTGATCCTAACCCTACTTTTTCGGGGCGATCGCCCTCGGGTTCGGATCGGGTTCGGGCGAATTGCCATCCCTAGTCTTATGTTTGTCACCTTTCAATGTTAAAGAGAGATTTAAGGGATTTTATTCATGTCCCATCTAATCTAATTAGATGTAAATAGTTAGAAACCAATGGGTAAAATATTACATGCCTGGTTGGATTTAATACATATTGGACAATAGGGTGTTCCCTAAATACTTGGACTCTCATATAAATAGATATATTGAGTTAACTTTTTTCTTTGTTAACTTTTTGGTGAGAGGCATGGAGAGAGATGATATAATAGAAGTGATTTTTTTTTCAAATAATTCTTTTTCAAATTAACATCTACCCAAATGACACTAGGGAAATTTTATGTATCAAAATGACCATTTTTTATGAAATCGGCATTGGGAATACCGATTTTGGCATGAAGTCGGCATTGCCACTGCCGACTTCTTCCTTATCACCGGAAGCAAGTCTCTCCCCCAACTCGCCGGAAGCAGTCTCTCCCCTCTCCGTCGCCCGCTACCGACCTTCTCATTCACCTCCCTCTTCCCACCATTGTCATAACAACAAACGCCATTAACACCAACAAGAATCAGATCAAAACTCAAATCAGAAATTAACAAAACCCAAATTCACAAACCCACTTCAATTTTCTTTCCAAAATCTATCAGGAATTTACAAGCCCATATTATTGATTTCAAAAAACAAACTCATTTCAATTTTACTTTTGGTTCTAAAACTACTAAAAACCCTCTCTTCGTTTGCCAAAAATTAGATCTAACAAACCCAGATTATTGATTTCAAAAAACAAACCATATTATTTGAATTTGATAAAGAATAAAAATACAGATCTAACAACCCTCTGCTCTTTCTCTTCGGCCAAAGCTTGGACATCGAAAATGGGAAGAAGGCAGCGACGGGTAGGGTTAAAGACTTGGTGGCGACGGCGTTGGAAGAGGGAGCGATGGTGGGTTGGGAAGAGGGAGGTGAATGAGAAGGTCGGTAGTGGGCGACGGAGAGGGGGAGAGACTGTTTCCGGCTAGTTGGGGGAGAGACTGCTTCCGGTGATAAGACCTGGTCGGAGTTGGGGACGATGGTGTTTCCGTTTTTTTTTTTTTTTTTTTTTGGTCAAGAAGAAGTCGGTATTGGCAATGCCGACCTCATGCCAAAATCGGCATTCTCAATGCCGATTTCATAAAAAATGGTCATTTTGGTACATAAAATTTCCCTAGTGTCATTTGGGTAGATATTGATTTGAAAAGGAATTATTTGAAAAAAAAATCTAATAGAAGTGGTGTTTTCCACTTCTCTTAACTCATCTTTCTTCTTACTCTCCATATTTTCATATTCACTGGAAATATAATAAGATTAGTAGTAGGCTTAAAAAGGCTTTTAAGTTTGTTAAATAAGTTAACTCCTTTGATTTTATTGATCTATTGTTCAGAGTTAACCAATTTAACATTTTTAGAGTTTTTTTTCCCAATAATAATATCTATTAGTATTAGTATTCGTTAAATTCATTTATTATCTATGCTTAACATTTTAATTTTCTTGTCTTTTTTGATCTCTTTGATCATTGATGAAATTAATTGCTTAGGCTTTTTATTTTTTTTATTTTTTTTGAAACATAAATGCTTAGGGTTTGAAACCCTTGCATCAGTATTGGGCTTTTTGTACCCAAAAATAATAAAGTATTGGGCTTGGTTACGAGTCCGTTAATGACCGTCTATAAAAATATGTTACTGTTCACACTCTTTTCCACACTCCCCTTCAACACTTACTGTAGCTCTTTCTTTCTTTCTTTCCAAGTAACATGGCACTCATCAGGCGACTCCACCTCCACCTCCTCCGCCGTCCCCTTCCTGCCATCTCACCAAACCGGCCATTTTCACCCATCTTAGCCCATCCTTTTTCTTCATCACACACTGGAAACACAACAAATTCTGGAAACTCAAACACCCAAAACCCTAACCCACACACTGATAACCCAAACCCCGAAAACCCTAACCCACACACCGAAAACCCCGAAATCCCTAACCCAGATACTGAAATCCCTAACCCAAACCCAAAAAATCAAAGCGGTGAGGGTGTGAAAGCTACCATTTCCGATTCTGAACTTTCTAAGTTCAAGAAAGTTCTTGAGGCAAACCCGCAGTTTCTGGGTTTTTTTAGGTCAGCCTGTGACTATTACGCCCATTATTAGACTGCAACCGCAGTATACAAGGATGGTAGAAATGTCTACCAGTTCTTTGAAAGGGTCGCCCAGAAGGGGTTTCCAACGAGTTTTGCAGACTTGGTTCGTCTTATCGAAGACACTCCAGATGAGCCTGTTGAGCTTCGTATTCAAAAGGTTCAGGATAAAGTCGATGCAGGTTTTGAGTCCACTCAGCTTGAAACACAGGATATCCGAGCTATTCTTTCTGAATGTCGTCGAATGCTGGCCGTACAGGCGTCTGGTAACCGTCGCCCACCCACTAAAGATTTTCCAAACCAAAAGGAAAAAGTTGGGGAAGCTTCTGGCGAAAATAGGGATCTAAATGGGGTGAAAAAAGCGGCAACGGGAAGGGCAATGGCTCTGGGAACGGCGCCGGAAACGGCACCGGGAACGTCGCCGAAAACGGGAAAGGGACTGCCACCGGAAACGGGAAGGGTACTGGCACCGGAAACGGGAATGGGACCGGCAATGGGAATGGGACTGGAAATGGTAACGGCAGGGCCGTCCCCAACAGTTTATGGGCCTGGGGCGAAGTCAAATTTAAGGGCTTTTAATATTATTTTTTTAGTAATTTTTTTTAACCGACTGATTTTTTTTTGAAACAAAGTGATGCATGTGCAATGCACAGAAAACAGTAATATTGTAAAAATGATTATGGTTATAATATATTTGAAACCGTTCGATGTACGTGTTTTGCACAAATAACAATAATGATAATAAAATTTTAAATATAATTTAGTAAAAGAATTGTAAAGCTATTAAAATTATAATTTCAATATTAACTCTAAAAGTAAAGATGATGGTGATAATATGTAGAAAGGTCATATAATATATGGAAAAGTCACAGCATGTCACTATTTGAAAAGTGAAAATCTCCTGAAAAACTTGTTAAATGCTCGCTTCATTGTAAAACTTGTTTATCATATTTTATGAAAAACTAATGTTTTATCTCTTAATGTAAAACATGTTTTTCATAAGTGTGACTCATTTAAAAAATCTATTTTTTTAATGTCTGGTATTGATAATTAAATGTCATTTGTGAACTTTAAACTAACACAGAGGATGTAACATTTTTTAAAATATATTTTTAAACTGAAAAATAAACATTTATCTTGAATGTTAAAAAAAAATACTATTACAACCATAAATATTAGATTGTTTGTATTTATTACTCGTAGTTTTTATAGTCAGATATTTAATATAGCAATTTAATTCTCTTTATGTACAAAATGAAGGACCTTCTTATTTAAAGACACTCTAAAAAGTTGGTGAAAATCTCGAGAAAAACTTGTTTTACACTCGCTTTAGTGTAAAACTTGTTTTCATCTTTTGATGTAAAAAAAAAATCTTAGTGTAAAATAATTTTTACACATCTCTTAGTGTAAAACAGGTTTTTCGTAATACTGACTCAAAAAGTTGACTTTTATTAGTAAGAATACATATATATTCTTTCTATCTATTTTAAACTTTTAATTTTGCAAGTACTAAATTAAATATGAAAAAATGGTAAAAAAAAATCATTAAGAGAATCATTTTTTGAGAAAAAAAGTTATTTAAATCGGGACGTATATAAATATTAAATACTAAATTGACACCGCCTTCATCTTTAGGATTAAATTTATTGGGTATATGCAAATTTGTTACGCTCAATAACTAAATGAAATTATACAAAAAAATAGTAATAGTTGCAGGGTAAAATTTTCACAAGAATATGTCATGTGGCATTGCTGATGTCAGCGGCTTCGGTATATATATATATATATATATATATATATATATATATATATATATACACACACACACACAATGTCTAATTGTTTTAATGCAACATTAACGCACATATACTTAGATTGCAAATTTTTACTAATTGTGTTAGTAAACATCAGTGTTAAAAAAATTATTTTAAAATAATTAACAAATTTGACTTATACAATATATTCACATAACTATAAAATTTGGGCCCCTTACATTATGGGCCCTGGGCGAGCGCCCACCCTTCCCACCCCTTGAGCCGGCTCTGGGTAACGGAAACGGAGACCATGATCTTTTTCCTGATGACCCTTTCGGGGTGGTGGTGAATGTTGTTGTTGTTCGGACTTTTGATTTGGAAGTTGGTAGTTTTTTTTTTTTGAGGTCTCGGGAAGCTCGTTGAGAATGTCTGGTTTTCCTGGCCATTTGCAATGGCTTGTTGGAAGGGGGTGTTGGAAGGGGGTAAATAGTTGGAACCATTGGAGGAGGGTGTTGAAGAGGGAGTGGTGTTGAATGTGATCAACAAGTGATGAAGGGAAGAAGGTGGGCTATGCCAAAATAAAAAACCCACCCAGTTTTTGTATCCTAATTATCTTAATAAAATAAAATAAATAAATAAATAAAAATTACACCAAAATTTAGCATTTGTTTTTCTCTATAAGTAGATGTAAATTTCATTAGATTTGGACACCAAAAAAAAAAAACCCCATTTTTTTTATGAAATGGAAAGAGAAGATGAGGTGGAGTGAATGATTGATTAGGTGGATGGAGAGAGAAGATGAGATGGAGTGATAAAGTGGGAGTTGGATAAATTTTGAGTATTGAACCATTGCAAATGGTAATGAATCAAAATAGTTCCAATGGTAGGTAGGTAGCTAGCTAGAGCCAGAATCCAGTTAATCATATTATGGAGTATTTGCCTATGAGTTTTCCTTCTTTTTTGTTAAAGCAAACTTTGATTTGGGATATTAATCTAATTTTATGTTTACAATGTTTAATTTAGTCTCTATAATTTTATTGTTTTGAGTTTTCATTAGTGAGTTTCATCTTTCTGAAATGAATAATAATAGTCCCTCAAATCTTATTTTAAACCGAAAAATTAAAATTTTACACGGCAATAAAGAACAAACTAAAAATAATGATATATTGTGAGTGAAGATAATTGGAGTGAAATACCAATAGTAGTGGAGTGGATTGGATTGGTTGATATGATTCTACGTGTATTGGTCTCATTAATAATATAGATTTATCCCGAACAAATTTCGTTCATGTTCATTGAAAATTTTTCTCCACCATTACAAGTGATGAGTCAATTTTAACTAACCATTTTAAAAAAGGACTCTCCTTAGCTAAAATTAGCTCATCGTCGTTAAATGGTTAGGGTACTGTAACACCCCGAATTTTCTTATAATATCTGAGCATTTAATGGCATTAAATATCAATAAATAACCATAATAAATACTTCACTTTAGGGTTCACAACGGCCCCTTATTTAAACCATAATTTCAAAACAATAGCGGAAGCGTAACTTAAACTTGTCTTGGTAGGTAAACAACCCTAACCATCAATGTACTTCGACTTACATCAAAATAAATAAACGTACTTAAACTACTAATTTAAGAATCTTCAATCCACCGTCTTCCTACGGCTGCTTTCCTTGTCTTGTCCTTCTACTTAAATCCTGAAAACAAAATTTATAGAGAAGGGATGAGCGAACGAATGCTCAGTAAGTTCATACGTGGCCTCTCCGGTTACTAAGGAGAGACGACCAGAACGAATACTTTGAATAACTTTTACAAGGATAGGTTCAATTACTTTTTAGATTCAAGACTGCAGAACAATACAGTCGTATTACTTTTAAGATTTCACTTTCAAAGGATTATGGCACTACAATCCAAAGGGATTCATTCAAGTTCCGTCAATTCCTTGGTAACGTACATTATAACCTCAATGCCAAAGGTACAATTTGTACACCTAGCTTCTTCAGCCAATAGTGTGGGTCGTAACATATATGGTATCCACACACATATGCTCGGGGTCTAGAATCATCCTTGTAATCAGACAATTCCTGAGAGAAGGCATGTGATCACTCATGCAATCCCTAGTTTAAGGACGAGTCTTTTCTAACTGGACTGTCCGTCAATGTCTTTTCTAACTGGACATTGGATGCCTTAACGAGTAAGTGGTTAACTCACAAGTTAAAATGAGAACATACCATGGTACAAGTATGTGATACAAGTTTCAAACTTCGATACTTAGTAGATCGATGGGGACATCACTAAGTATAGATTCTTTCAAGGAACGTTCAATAACGCAGAGTTCATTCAAATACTATCATGCCATACTGATAGCTAACTTTAGAAAAATACGGAATTCCAATAAACAGGAGTTCAAATACTGTAAGGAACGTAATCCCTTACCTGAATTGTTTTTCCTCGCAATCTCCTCTCTGTGCAAATCTACAAGGCACGGAGTAATTTACTTTAGTACTCTCTACATTGTTAACTATTTCTACTTAGTTAACTGAGAGATGCGTTTTAACTTCTTTACTTCGTTACTTCTTTTCTTACGTTTAAGTTTCTGACTTTGATTTACGAGTCAGTCCTTTAACTTTGATATAATTGCAATTAAGTCCTCTGACTTTGGGTTAATTACAATTTGGTCCCTCAACTTTGGGTTAATTGCAAATTGGTCCTTCAACTTTGGATTAATTGCAATTTAGTCCTTCAACTTTAGTTCAATTACAATTTAGTCCTTCAACTTTGGATTAATTGTAGATTAGTCCTTCAACTTTAGTTTAATTGTAAATTGGTCCTTCACTTTGGATTAATTACAATTCAGTCCTTCAACTTTCCTTTAATTACCGAAAGGTCCTTTGACTTTGGTTTTGTTCATAAGGTCCCCCAAGTTTCTCTTTTAATCACTTAGGCCCCTCTAACTTCAAAGTTTCCTTTTTATTTCTTCTAACTTTAATTCTTTTTCAGTTTAGTCCTTTTCCGTTAGGAAACTAACTGAAACTTCTAATCTTTTCCTTTCTCGTTAACTTTTTAACGTTCAAGGTCTTCCAAGTACTTGTTCTATTCCCTCAAGTTAATTTTCTAACTTGTTAACAATCCTTTTAACGATTGTGTTTTCTTTCCATTAGAAACTTAACGAAAACACTAACTTCCCGTCCCAATTCTTAACATCTTCAATCAAGAATTAACACCCAAGTTATGTCACCATTGCCGAATCATACCTCATCAAGATTCATTGATTTTGATCAATCTTTCTAATTTTTACATTTTTCTAAATTCCCAAACATCAATATTATTCACAATACACTTAACGAGGATCATTTAAATCAACAAAATCAATTTTCAATGGCCTAGGGCCATTCGGCCGAAGGTGTTCATGGGGGATTCCATATTTTTTTTTCTTCTTTTGATAAACCCAATTCAACCTCAATGATTTCTATGTTCAATTCCCAAGCATTGCATAATATAAATCAATCCAAATCATGATTATAAAATCAATTTAAAAATACTAACATGGAGATCATCATGCTCTCAAAACCTTTAGATCAAATCCATTGTCCTTTTTAAATTTTTGTCATTGAATTACTAACATGCAAAAAACCTTAATATTAATATCTTAATTCATGCATAACTTATAATTTACTAATCCGAATTCAATGAAACAAATTTTGGAGAGTAGGATTTAGCATTACCTTGAGAATGATCGGATTACTTCTTCCAAAACAATGGCGAAAGATCTCTTCTCCCTCCTCCTAGTATTCGGCCGGCGGCTATAGTAGGCTAGGGTTTTCTTTTCTTCTTTTTTTTTTTTTTGAGTTTATGATAATAAAGAATTCCTAATTTGACTAACTCAAGAATTTATACTTTGGATTGATTCCTAATTGGGTTGGGTTTACTAATACAAATTTCGGGCCAATCCAACTTCCTTGGGCCCACTTCTTTCAATTACTTTGTAACTCTAATTATTGTTTAATTAAATTTAGTAAAACCGAAATTAAAATAATAAAAAAAATTCCGGTTATTACATTCTTACCCCCTTAAAAGAAGTTTGTCCTCAAACTTTGACAATTCTTAGTCCGAGAAGATGTCCGGGTACAATTCGCGCATTTCACTTTCTTGTTCCCATGTCGCTTCTCTTTCTGAGTGGTTACTCCATTGCACTTTTACATAGGGAACCGCACGCTTTCCTACGACCTCGTCTTTTCTGCCGACGATCTTGATTTGTCGTTCATCGTACGTCAAATCTGCCCGAACTCTTAACTGCTTGTATTCTATCACATGACTCGGATCATGAATATACTTCCTTAGCATGGAGACATGGAACACATTATGCACTCCAGCTAATACCGGCGGTAACGCCAATCGATAAGCCACTTCCCCGATCTTATCAAGGATTTTGAATGGTCCCACATATCGTGGACTTAACTTTCCCTTAATCCCAAAACGCATAACTCCATTCGTAGGCGATATCTTTAGGAATACTCGATCCCCTGGCTGAAATTCCAGTTCTCGCCTTCTATTGTCTGCGTAAGATTTCTGCCTACTTTGCGCAGTCTGTAGCCACTTTCGAATCTGTTGTACCTTATCCGCCGTGACTTGTACGAGTTCCGGTCCACTTAACTTCCTCTCACCGACTTCATCCCAACACGCCGGTGATCTACACTTCCTCCCATACAACGCTTCATATGGGGCCATCCCAATGCTTGTGTGAAAACTGTTGTTGTATGCGAATTCTACTAACGGTAAGTGTTCGTCCCATGCGTTTGGCCAATCTAATGAAGTAGCCCTCAGCATGTCTTCCAATGTCTGGATAGTCCTTTCCGACTGCCCATCTGTCTGTGGGTAAAACGCCGTACTCATGGTCAACTCTGTTCCCAATGCTTCTTGTAGGCTGTTCCAGAATTTCGAAGTGAACCTAGCATCTCGATCAGACACAATTGTGACCGGGATTCCATGTAACCTTACTATCTCGTCTATGTACAACTTGGCCAACTTCTCTAACGAATCAGTCTTCTTGATTGCCAGAAAATGTGCTGACTTAGTCAATCGATCTACTATAACCCATATAGCATCATACTTCCCTACCGTCTTTGGCAAGCCACTTACGAAATCCATAGCAATATTCTCCCACTTCTATTCGGGAATTGGTAACGATTGCAGTAACCCTGCTGGCTTCTGATGTTCACTCTTAACTTGTTGACACGTCAGACATCTATGCACATACTCTGCCATGTCATTCTTCATATTATTCCACCAATATGATTCCTTTAGATCCCTATACATTTTAGTACTTCCCGGATGTACAGAGAACATCGAGCAATGAGCTTCTCTCAGTATCTCTCTCTTGATTTCATCATTGCTTGGCACCCACACTCTCTTTTGGTATCTCAGAATTCCATCTTCGCCCATATGAAGATCTTTTGCTTGCCCTTTTCCGATTAGAGTTTCTCTCTCCTCATCTAATTCTTGTGCCTCCTTAATTTTGCCCAACAATGCAGGTTGTAACGTCAGTCGAGCCAAGTATCCGTTTACTTTTACTATCAAGTTCATCTCCTTACCATCCTTCCATATGCTTACCCCCTTAGAGATCAACGTCGCCAACATTCCGTGATTCTTCCTACTCAAGGCATCTGCCACCTTGTTGGCTTTCCCAGGATGATACAATATTTCACAGTCGTAATCCTTGAGAAGTTCTAACCACCTCCGTTGTCTCATATTCAATTCCTTCTGCGTGAAGATATACTTAAGGCTCTTGTGATCCGTAAAAATCTGGCATTTTACGCCATACATATAATGTGTCCAAATTTTCAAGGCAAACACTACTGCTGCTAACTCCAGATCATGGGTCGGGTAATTCCTTTCATGCACTTTCAACTGCCTAGATGCATAAGCTATCACCTTCTCATTTTGCATCAGTACACAGCCTAGTCCTTTCAACGACGCATCACTGTAGATAACAAAACCTTCCGTCCCTGTCGGTAGTGTTAATACTGGTGCAGATACTAGTCTATTCTTCAATTCTTGAAAACTTCGTTCACATTCTTCTGAGCAAACAAACTTAGCTGCCTTCTGCGTCAGCTTCGTCAATGGTCCAGATAACTTCGAAAATCCCTCTACGAACCTTTTATAGTAACCAGCTAAACCCAAGAAACTTCTTATTTCGGTTACTGTAGTCGGTCTTTCCCAATCCATTATTGCCTCTACCTTCGTTGGGTCCACAGAAATTCCTTCTTTCGACACTACGTGCCCCAAAAATGCTACTTTCTCCAACCAGAATTCACATTTCTTGAATTTCGCATACAATTTCTGTCTCCTCAAAATTTCTAGTACTATCCTCAAATGTTCAGCATGTTCCTCCTTTGTCTTCGAGTACACTAAAATATCATCACACACATTTGTCTAAGTATTCCTGAAATATTCTATTCATCAATTCCATGAATGCAGCTGGTGCGTTCGTTAATCCAAATGGCATCACTACAAACTCATAATGTCCATACCTTGTCCTAAACGCTGTCTTCGCCACGTCCACATCCTTGACTCTCAGCTGATGGTATCCGGATCTAAGATCAATCTTTGAAAAGTAACATGCTCCCCTCAATTGATCAAACAAATCATCAATTCTCGGCAGCGGGTATTGGTTCCTAACCGTCACTTTATTCAGTTCTCTATAGTCAATACACAGTCTCATAGATCCATCTTTCTTCTTCACAAATAGTACCGGTGCACCCCATGGTGATACACTCGGTCTAATCAACCCCTTGTCTAACAATTCTTGTAACTGCTCCTTTAGTTCTTTCAACTCTGTTGGAGCCATCCTGTACGGTGCTCTAGAAATAGTTGTGGTTTCTGGTACTAAGTCAATGGAAAACTCTACTTCCCTCACTGGTGGTATACCAGGTAAATCCTCATGAAATACATCTTGAAATTCATTCACCACTTCAAGTGACTCTAAAGTTACTCCTTTTTCTTCTGTTTCACCTATGTGTGCCAGGAATCCTACACATCCTTTTCTCAACATTTTACGGGCCTTCATCACCGAGATTAAGCCTATCCTCTTCCTCGGCCTTGAACCCACAAATCTGTATTCCTTACCTTCCTCTCCTAGGAACGTCATTATTTTCTCTTGACAGTCCACTTTAGCTTGATGCAAAGCCAACCAATCCATTCCCAGTATTATGTCGAATTCTGACATATCTAGTTCAATGAGGTCGATATTTACGCTCGTGCCTCCTATCCCTAAAGTGAAGTTTCTATAAGAGGTAGTAATGGGGATAGCGTCTTTAGTAGGTGTATCTATTACTAAAGGTATCTCTAAATTCTCTGGGTGTAGTTTTAACTTCTTTGCCACAACATTACTAACTACTGAATGAGTAGCGCCAGTATCTACTAATACATAAACATCACGAGAATTTAACTGCATCGTACCTGCCACAAGATCGGCATTAACTCCAGCTGCTTTTGCGGTCATGGTGTACATCCTACCACGGCCTCCACCGTTTCCTCCTCCATTGTCCTTATTTCCTGCAGCTGGTTCATCTTTCTTAGTTTCTGGGCACTTCCACTTCGGGTGTCCCACCTTCTTACAGTTGTAGCACTGCCGCTCCTTATACCAGCAAACCTCTGTCTTGTGAGCTCCATCACAAATGGTACATTTATCATAACTGGTGAAACCTTGGCCCTTGCCCTTATTCCACTCACGCTTGTTGTCATTAAAGTTCCGACCATTTCCACTATGGCCGTTGTTGGAGTGTTTATTCCCATGACTGCCCTTATCTCGACTGTCATCCACCGCTTTGCTCTTATTGTTGTTGTGGTCCCTACCACCCTTGTTTCCTTCCGACTTTTCAGCCACTGCTTTGCCTTTCTCTTCTCACCGGTTACGATAGTTATCCGACTCCCGTTCTACTATCTTAGCCCTGTCCAGCACCGCTGAGTACGTAGGCAGAGCCAACGGTGTGATTCTGTACCGAACCCTATCACTCAATCACGCTTCAAACTTTCTTGCTTTTTGTTCTTCAGTATCGAAGAATCTTGGTGCAAATTCTAGTAGGTCAGTGAACTTCTCACCATACTCCGCTACAGTCATACCCCTTTGTACTAGAGTCAGGAATTCCGTTATCTTAGCGTTCCTTGTGCTTGCGGGATAATACTTTTCTTTTAAAATAGCCTTAAATCTGGTCCAAGTAAAGGCTGCATCACCACGAGCCACAGCAGCTCGCTTTTCTGCCTCCCACCACATCTGAGCCTTCCCTTTCAACATAAAGGTCGCAAATACTACCTTCTGCTCCTCAGTACAGTTCAGGGTCTCGAATATTCTTTCGGTGCTCTTAATCCAGTCCTCGGGTTTCTCCTTAGCAGTGTCCGAGAATGAGTCTGGATTCCTCCTTTGAAATAGCTCCAGCGGATCACGTAATGGAGCTTGTGGTGGTGGTTGAGCAATTCCAGCAACAGTTTGACCTATCCCAGCTACTGTCTGTGATAGCGTCTGTAAAAGGTTTACCAGGGCCGGGTCCAACTGCCCGCCTGCATTACCGGTGTTGTCATTTCCCTCACCGTTCCTGTTGTTTCCACTTCTGGTATTCATCTGCAAATTTTACCTTCACTTTAGAACAAATTCGTGTTCTAGCAATATTCCTCACTACACAATACGTGCCGTATTCATGGTATACTTAACATTACTATTCTTTTACTAACGGGTACTTGTTAGTTTTGAATCGTGTTCGTAGGTCTTTTGTACTAGACCGTTATTCAGATTTGGTTAGTTTACTTTAACCTTTCTTCTCCGGTTCAGGAGTTTTCATACTTCATAATTTACAACCGTTTTACTTGGTTGCTTATTATTTCTTTATTTCACTAGTTTTTATTACTTAACTAGCTTTAACTTATTCCAATGGTCGTCTTACTTCATACCATGGTTACGGAGATTATTTCAAATCACTCCGACGTTTTCCCTTGTCTTTTCTCGACACGTTAACTTTTGTCTACATAACAATAGTAATTTCAAAATTTTGGGTATTTAAATTAAATAACTAACTTTATTCAACTAAGGTGTGAGATTTAAACATCTCAAAATACCCAAAATCCAACTTAACATAAGGAAAAATTCTAACTGCATTTCCCACTAATAACAAAATAAAAGAATCTATTCTTATAACTATCTGTCATTAATTGCATCAATTCCCACAGTGTGCGTGTTCTGCTGCAAGTTGGTCATATTTCTCTTGCAATTCTAACTTCTCAGCCCAAATCTGATAGCCTGAAGCCCTAAGCTCTTCCTCATAAGCTGCTTGCTCATCTATCTTCTTTTTCAGTTCATTATTTTGTTCTATCTCATCTACCAGTTGTACACTGATTCGATTCCATTCGCGGTTAGCTCTAACCAGATGGCTTTCTAGGCTTTTGACCTTCTTCAGCTGTACTGCTAACTTTCATTCTACATACATTATGTCCTCATCGCGTTCTTTGATGACATTCTGTAGACTGCCGACTCCTCGAGTCTCCTTCCTAAGCTCTCTTTTAGCTGAGCGAAGTTCCTTAGTTAGCTGCTTAATAATCTCCTCTTTGGCTTCTATTTCTTCCCTTAGGGTAGCACTGTACCTTACCGACTTCATGGGTCTCCTCGGCATGATCCTACACACACCAATAGTAACTTAATTAGTACATAGCCCCAAGATTCCATTATAACATATTAATAGAATGTAAATAGACATGCAATGAAGAGGTTTCTATTTCCCCAAGTATATTCATACTTTACGTACCCTCTTAGTATTATTCCTAAAGTTAGACTTTATCACTTGAACTTCCTCAAGTAAGATCTTATTCAAGTCAAGTACTAAGTTCTCCCATTAGTCCTAACTTTCAGTTTTCTCCCATAAGACCTAAAGCCATTGCTCTGATACCAACTGTAACACCCCGAATTTTCTTATAATATCTGAGCATTTAATGGCATTAAATATCAATAAATAACCATAATAAATACTTCACTTTAGGGTTCACAACGGCCCCTTATTTAAACCATAATTTCAAAACAATAGCGGAAGCATAACTTAAACTTGTCTTGGTAGGTAAACAACCCTAACCATCAATGTACTTCGACTTACATCAAAATAAAAAAACGTACTTAAACTACTAATTTAAGAATCTTCAATCCACCGTCTTCCTACGACTGCTTTCCTTGTCTTGTCCTTCTACTTATATCCTGAAAACAAAATTTATAGAGAAGGGATGAGCGAACGAATGCTCATTAAGTTCATACGTGGCCTCTCCGGTTACTATGGAGAGACGACAAGAACGAATACTTTGAATAACTTTTACAAGGATAGGTTCAATTACTTTTTAGATTCAAGACTGTAGAACAATACAGTCGTATTACTTTTAAGATTTCACTTTCAAAGGATTATGGCACTACAATCCAAAGGGATTCATTCAAGTTCCGTCAATTCCTTGGTAACGTACATTATAACCTCAATGCCAAAGGTACAATTTGTACACCTAGCTTCTTCAGCCAATAGTGTGGGTCGTAACATATATGGTATCCACACACATATGCTCGGGGTCTAGAATCATCCTTGTAATCAGACAATTCCTGAGAGAAGGCATGTGATCACTCATGCAATCCCTAGTTTAAGGACGAGTCTTTTCTAACTGGACTGTCCGTCAATGTCTTTTCTAACTGGACATTGGATGCCTTAACGAGTAAGTGGTTAACTCACAAGTTAAAATGAGAACATACCATGGTACAAGTATGTGATACAAGTTTCAAACTTCGATACTTAGTATATCGATGGGGACATCACTAAGTATAGATTCTTTCAAGGAACGTTCAATAACGCAGAGTTCATTCAAATACTATCATGCCATACTGATAGCTAACTTTAGAAAAATACGGAATTCCAATAAACAGGAGTTCAAATACTGTAAGGAACGTAATCCCTTACCTGAATTGCTTTTCCTCGCAATCTCCTCTCTGTGCAAATCTACAAGGCACGGAGTAATTTACTTTAGTACTCTCTACATTGTTAACTATTTCTACTTAGTTAACTGAGAGATGCGTTTTAACTTCTTTACTTCGTTACTTCTTTTCTTACGTTTAAGTTTTTGACTTTGATTTACGAGTCAGTCCTTTAACTTTGATATAATTGCAATTAAGTCCTCTGACTTTGGGTTAATTACAATTTGGTCCCTCAACTTTGGGTAATTGCAAATTGGTCCTTCAACTTTGGATTAATTGCAATTTAGTCCTTCAACTTTAGTTCAATTACAATTTAGTCCTTCAACTTTGGATTAATTGTAGATTAGTCCTTCAACTTTAGTTTAATTGTAAATTGGTCATTCACTTTGGATTAATTACAATGCAGTCCTTCAACTTTCCTTTAATTACCGAAAGGTCCTTTGACTTTGGTTTTGTTCATAAGGTCCCCCAAGTTTCTCTTTTAATCACTTAGGCTCCTCTAACTTCAAAGTTTCCTTTTTATTTCTTCTAACTTTAATTCTTTTTCAGTTTAGTCCTTTTCCGTTAGGAAACTAACTGAAACTTCTAATCTTTTCCTTTCTCGTTAACTTTTTAACGTTCAAGGTCTTCCAAGTACTTGTTCTATTTCATCAAGTTAATTTTCTAACTTGTTAACAATCCTTTTAACGATTGTGTTTTCTTTCCATTAGAAACTTAACGAAAACACTAACTTTCCGTCCCAATTCTTAACATCTTCAATCAAGAATTAACACCCAAGTTATGTCACCATTGCCGAATCATACCTCATCAAGATTCATTGATTTTGATCAATCTTTCTAATTTTTACATTTTTCTAAATTCCCAAACATCAATATTATTCACAATACACTTAACGAGGATCATTTAAATCAACAAAATCAATTTTCAATGGCCTAGGGCCATTCGGCCGAAGGTGTTCATGGGGGATTCCATATTTTTTTTTCTTCTTTTGATAAACCCAATTCAACCTCAATGATTTCTATGTTCAATTCCCAAGCATTGCATAATATAAATCAATCCAAATCATGATTATAAAATCAACTTAAAAATACTAACATGGAGATCATCATGCTCTCAAAACCTTTAGATCAAATCCATTGTCCTTTTTAAAGTTTTGTCATTGAATTACTAACATGCAAAAAACCTTAATATTAATATCTTAATTCATGCATAACTTATAATTTACTAATCCGAATTCAATGAAACAAATTTTGGAGAGTAGGATTTAGCATTACCTTGAGAATGATCGGATTACTTCTTCCAAAACAATGGCGAAAGATCTCTTCTCCCTCCTCCTAGTATTCTGCCGGCGGCTATAGTAGGCTAGGGTTTTCTTTTCTTCTTCTTTTTTTTTTTTTTTGAGTTTATGATAATAAAGAATTCCTAATTTGACTAACTCAAGAATTTATACTTTGGATTGATTCCTAATTGGGTTGGGTTTACTAATACAAATTTCGGGCCAATCGAACTTCCTTGGGCCCACTTCTTTCAATTACTTTGTAACTCTAATTATTGTTTAATTAAATTTAGTAAAACCGAAATTAAAATAATAAAAAAAAATTCCGGTTATTACAGGTACAATTTATTTATTTTTGGTATCAAAATTCATTCGTAATAATGGCAAAAACATACTAACATCATTTGAAATTATTTTGGAGTAGGTGCTATTTCACGTCACTTGATTCAACCATTATACTTCAAAGTTCAAATCCTTCATCTAAATTTAAGAGATTAAACAATACTCTCTCCGTCCCAATTTAAGAGTCAAAATTTTTCCAAAAGGCCGTCCCAACTTGAGAGTCAAAATCCATAAATGGAAAGTGGGTCCAACATGTCATACTCACAACAATTATCCACTAACTCTTCTCTACCCCACTTTCTTTCTCTTTCCCAACTATCAACACTCACAACACATCACTAAATGAGTGTCCAAATTTCATTTTAAGGGACGGATGGAGTATAATTTATTGGTGCCCATAATGCTAGTTTTTTTTTTTTTTTTTTTTGGAAATCCCCATAATGCTAGTTAGATGGAAGGAAATGTGTTAATTTTTTATTTTTTTTCAAAATGAATATTTTTAAAATCATTTTGGAAGGAGGGACTATCAAACTTATTTTGACAAAAATCAAAATTAAAAGAGAACAACCCAAATAACTTTGTATTAAAATGATTGGGGTTTTTATTTTCCAAAGATTGATTTTATTTAGGATTAATTCCTCAAGGACCCTAAGCTCAGATCAAAAAGTTATAAAAATCCATCCTATTTGCTTAAGCCTACCTACACCCAAAACTCAGATCAAAATTCCATCAAAATCCATCATATCATTGACCTGGTCAAAAAATTGCCAATTCTACCCCTACCCCAAATAAAACCCTACCTTCTTCCCCTCTCTCCTCATTATTTTTCTCCCGTCTCTCTCTCTACACACACAGAGAGAGACAAGCTGTCTCTCTCTCTCTTCCTCACCTTTCCCTCTCCGTCATTTACCTTGTCTCCGGTGTCTCCATCGCCTACGGTCATCTCTCCCTCGCCTTCGTCGTCTCCCTCGCCTCCGGTCATCTCTCATTCTCTCCAAACCCTAACCCCGCTGCCCCTTTTCTTTTCTTCTGGCCTGGTAGCTTTATCAACGACGGCGCAACTCCAGATATGGGCATCTCAGATCTGGCGTTACCCTCCGCCGGCCGGCCACAGACCTTCATCTCTCTATCCTCTGGTAGCGTTCTTGGATCTTCGAATTTTTGGCCGGATCTGCGCAATACCTATCAGATTTGCTTATTTTGGCCAGATTTGTTTGAAAGCGATTTCTGACGTTTCTTTCATCCTGAATAATAAGCGCGGTAACAGTCGGGAGCACCATCCGAACGCTGAGGGAGCAAACTGAGAGATAAGCCTGGATCAGTTTATCTACATTGATTTTTGATACATGTCTATCTAATTGCAGATGATTCATACTTTTATTTCAGTTCTTAGAGAACTTATTCACTTGTTAACACAAAAAAGTGATGTCCACAAGCAGCATTATCTTTCTTGCTCCCAGTTCCTCTTTTTTGTCTATTGCTTCTTTTCTTCCTCTTATATAATAAAAATGGCGATTGGTTTGTATTTGTAGGTATTGTTTAGCAAGTGAGTACCATAACTTTTTTAATAAAATTTGTGATGCAATATATGATCTTATTGTTTAGCATAAATGAAAGATTGTTTATGCAGATCGAAATGAAAACACCATCATAATATCAATTTTTTTTAATTAGAAAATGGAAAAAAGGAAAAAAAAATACTCTTATACTTTAATTAAAAGAGGAAAACTAGTCTTATACATCATATATAAGAGTTTGACCGGATTTGACCAAATAATATTTTTTTTTAGTAAAAAGTAAAAAAGTGAAAAAATTTAACACTTATACATCAATTAGAAGAGGAGAATTGGTCTTATACGTCAGTTATAAGAGTTTGACCGGATTTGATCAAAAAATATTATTTATTTTTAATTAAAAGTTGGAAAAAGTGAAAAAAAATGACTTATAATTATAAGAGTGGAACTGGTCTTATACGTCACTTATAAGAGTTTGCCCGGATTTGACCAAAAAATATTATTTTTTTTTTTATAAAAAGTTGGAAAAATTGAAAAAAAAATTACTCTTATACTCTAATTATAAGAGTGGAACTGGTCTTATACGTTGCTTATGAGAGTTTGACCGTATTTGGCTAAAAAATATTATTTATTTTTTTATTAAAAGTTGGAAAAAGTGAAAAAAAATGACTCTTATAATCTAATTATAAGAGTGGAACTGGTCTTATACGTCACTTATGAGAGTTTGACCGGATTTGACCAAAAAATATTATTTTTTTTTTATTAAAAGTTGGAAAAAGTGAAAAAAATAACAATTATACTCTAATTATAAGAGTGGAACTGGTCTTATACGTCACTTATGAGAGTTTGACCGGATTTGACCAAAAAATATTATTTATTTTTTTAATCAAAATTGAAAAAAGTGAAAAAAATGACTCTTATACTCTAATTATAAGAGTGAAACTGGTCACACTTATGAGAGTTTGACCGTATTTGACCAATTTTTTTTATTTTTTTTAATTAAAAATTAGAAAAAGTGAAAAAAAATGACTATTATACTCTAATTATAAGAGTGGAACTGGTCTTATACGTCACTTATGAGAGTTTGACTGGATTTGACCAAAAAATATTTTTTATTTTTTTATAAAAAGTAGGAAAAAGTGAAAAAAAATTACTCTTATATTCTAATTATAAGAGTGGAACTGGTCTTATACGTCACTTATGAGAGTTTGACCAAATTTTACTAAAAAATATTATTTATTTTTTGTATTAAAAGTTGAAAAGAGTGAAAAAAAAAATGACTCTTATACTCTAATTATAAGAGTGAAACTGGTCTTATACGTTACTTATGAGAGTTTGACCAGATTTGACCAAAAATATTATTTATTTTTTATTAAAAGTTGGAAAAAGTGAAAAAAAAAATGACTCTTATACTCTAATTATAAGAGTGGAACTGATCTTTTACGTCACTTATGAGAGTTTGACCGGATTTGACCAAAAATATTATTTATTTTTTTATTAAAAGTTGGAAAAAGTGAAAAAAATGACTATTGTACTCTAATTATAAGAGTGGAACTGGTCTTATATGTCACTTATAAGAGTTTGACCGGATTTGACCAAAAAATATTTTTTTTTTTATAAAACGTTGGAAAAAGTGAAAAAAAAAATTACTCTTATACTCTAATTATAAGAGTGGAACTGGTCTTATACGTCACTTATGAGAGTTTGACCGGATTTGACTAAAAAATATTATTTATTTATTTTTATTAAAAGTTGGAAAAATTGAAAAAAATGAGTCTTATACTCTAATTATAAGAGTGAAACTTGTCTTATACGTCAGTTATTTTGAGAGTTTTACCGGATTTGACCAAAAAATATTATTTATTTATTTATTAAAACTTGAAAAAAGTTGAAAAAATGACTCTTATACTCTAATTATAAGAGTGAAACTGGGCTGAGGGATCCAGGCCGGAATGTGAGCCTGATTGGTGAGGCAGGAGTGAGCTGGGATGTGGGCTTGGGAAGTGAGGGTATTTTTGTCCTTTAACTAGCTCTGGGTTTATATGGAATTTTCATCTCAGCTTGGGTTCTTATGGGTTTATGATCTGGCTCAGGGTCCTAGGGTCCAAAGCTCCTTTATTTACTATAAAAATAAAACTTTAAAAATATACTAACTTTGTCACTAAATGAGTGTCCAAATTTTATTTTAAGGGACATCTAAAAATCTCATCTTTTTGGACAATTTGATGGCAAATATTTATATATACTCTCTCTGTTTCATAATACATGACGTTTTAGGAGCAATTTTTTGTTTCAAAATATTTGACGTTTTACTATTACCAAGAAAAAATTACTCTTGTTTACCTATTATACCCTTATTCATTAATTGTGAACTATTTCTTGTATAAGTATTTAAATGCCTAGGTAATTAGATACTTTTAGGGGCACATATGTCTTTTTAATATGTATTAAATGCATTTTTTAATAAGTGTGAAGAAGTCTAAAACGACATGTATTATGAAACGGAGGGAGTAATCTTTTAGTCTCCTTTCCAAACATTTAGCTTTGCACGTATAAAGAGGCCGATTAATTTTTTTATTTTTTTTTTAAAAAACATTTAGGGAAAAAGTTTTGTTCAAAAAAGACACTCATCTTGAGATTTTTTTTTGAAAATCTCATTTAAGGAAAGAGTGAGTACTTGCTTAAAGCTGAACGACTGAACTCCTGACTTTTATAGAGCTAGTCTCACTTTACTACCCCAGAGTTTACATGTTGTTTCACTTTGGGGCCTATAATTTTATTTTTCTCACTTTTAGGGCATGAACTTCCATTTAGTGGGGGATTGGTTGACTGGGGGGGGGGGGGTTGAGGTGGGGTTTGACTAGTGCGGTTTGGTGAGTAAGTAGAAAGGTAGTATAGGTCATCTTTGAGGATAAAGTGGGCCCAACTATTCTTCTTTGGGGCCGGGGTAGGGATATTCCTGATGGGGTGGGTAATTCTTGCACTTTGATTTGGTTGAATGAACTAACCAAGTCTCTGTCCCTGTTACTCAAATTTGTTGGAGAGCTAGGGTTGAGATTAGGGTAGATTGTCAAGTTGTGACTAGCTAGAAAAGCAAATAATAACTCCTCCTGCTCTTTTTCTTTTTCCCATGTCCAACTCTCAGTTTGAGTTGATTTTATCACATATATCAATGGCCACATCAACAAACTCTTTGTCTTCAATGTCATTGCTATCCATCTCAACTACCTCTACATTACTGATTAGGTAGGGTAGAGGGTTACCTGATTCCGGTAACGGTGGCATATTCCTCGCTTGGCGTCGCTCATTTATTTCTTGAATTTGACGTAGTTGCATGCATGGACGGGGTTGAAGATTCCTCCGAGCTATTTTCTGTCACAGTTGCAATTCCGGAGAAGAAACCTAAATTGGATTGTGACCGTTATGTTTAAAAGGGGAGAGGGCATTATAGGAATTGAGTATGATAAGTGAGGGTAATGGCGTAATTGAACATTAACGCACATGAGGAGCACGTGAGTTTGTTGGAGCTCGCACATGGGTCAGCATATAAACAGGGGAGGAAGGCATGGAAAGAGGAGGCCATTGATGAATTTGCATTTCCTTCCTTGCATCTTTCAATTATAGTTCTGTATTTCTTTTCTTCCATTTTAGCAGTTCAATTATAGTTTATCTTCCTTTCTGTAATTTCCTTCCAGTTGAATTAAAACTAGAAAATCGTCCCAAAATTGTTATTCTGTTTTCGTTAAGTTATTTTTGCAATTGTGATTGAATTGGGACCGTGACAACTGGTATCAGAGCTGTAGATCCACGGATTTGCAGCGACGATGGCCGAGGGAACCCGCCTGAAGGAGGTAGACCGGAGAGTGGAGGCAAACGAGAGGCGTTTGGAAGAATTGTTCGGGCGGATTGAACAGACAGATATGAAGGTCACTGGATTGGATCTGAAGATCGATGGGGTCGATAACAAGCTCCTTAGTCATGACTAGAAGTTGGAAAACTTGGGGAATTCCATGGAGGAGCTGAAGGTGATGTTTCGGACCCATATCCTCACAGAGCTGAATAGGAAGGATAAATCCATGGCCGATAACCAAATGGGTAGTGGCTTCAACTATGAGGGTACATCATCTGATTTACCAAGGTATACCTCTACACCTCCACCTGTCTCTTCAATTAACACTACCACTCCACCCATCATTCATATCAACACACCACCACCCCTTTCCACCATACCTCACTGCACACCAACATACCCACAAACTAGCCAAATTTATACTTCAACACCCATGTCAACAGCCCTTTTTACCCAAGCTCACATGAATAGGCCACCACCACCATTTCAACCCAATAACCATTTCCAATTACCCCCACCACAACCATTACAGAACCCATCATATTTTCAACCCATGGTGAATCAAGGCTATCACCACCCACCACTGGGAATGAACATGGGAGGAAACCAATGGCCAAATACTAAACCACCCAAAATGGAGTTTCCTAAATTTGAGGGTGTAGACCCAAGGGGGTAGGTCATTCAATGTAACCAGTATTTCGAATTTAATCCCATGGATGATATAAGGAAGCCTAAATACGCCTCTACATACTTTAAGGGAAGAGCTCTCAAATGGTACCAGTATTATCAGATTGGTAGAGAGGCTTTACAGTGGAGGGCATTTACAGAGGATGTTGTCAAGAAATTTACCCCCATTGAACATGTTGACCCTCAAGCACAATTTAATAAACTCAAACAAGTGGGAACAGTGGATACATACTTGGAGGGATTTGAGGAGCTTAGGGCTGAAGTTATGGCCAATGAGGGGGGGGGGGGGGTTCTCTGAAGCTTATTTCATATCTAGCTTCAGTAGTGGCTTAAAAGAGGAGATTAGGGGGCCTGTATCTATGTCCAAACCAAACTCCTTTGATGAAGTTGTACACTTAGCCAAGCAGGCTGAATACAACCTTATTCAATCCAGACATAAACCACATTACCCCTCATCTAAACCCTTAGCCCCTAACCTGAAACCAACTTATTCCAGCCACCTCCCCAAACCCTATTCAACCTATAAGCCCACCCCAGTATCTAACCAAAAACAACCTCAAACAAGAACATTAACCAATGCTGAGATCCATGAGAGGAGAAAGAAAGGGCTATGTTTCCATTGTGATGAAAAATATTCACAAGGTCATATTTGCAAAGCCAAACTGTATTCACTACATGGGGAAGAACAAGGAGAGAGTATAACAGTCCAGAAGAGACATCAGAAATAGAAGAGGAGAACATGGAAGATGTAGGAGAGGTGGAGGAGAATTGTCAACTGTCAGTGCATGCCCTCAATGGGACTGTATCCAATAACACCATCAAAGTGCAAGGGCTAGTGAAGAAGAAATTCATTACCATTTTGATTGACAGTGGGGCAACCCATAATTTTGTTGATCCAGACACTCTGAAACAATTGGGATATACAGAAGAAACCACCTGTCCATTAGCTGTGACTGTGGCAGATGGTAACAGATTGATGAGTGATTCCAAATGTAGCAAGTTTATGTGGTCAATGCAAGGGCAAAGGTTTGAAGCAAATTTAAGAGTGTTGCCCTTAGGTGGATGTGACCTGGTGTTGGGAGTAGAATGGTTGAAGGACTTCAGTCCTGTCACCTTTGATTTTAAAAGAATAGAGGTAATCCTTACCCAAGGCAAGAAGAAGATAGTGCTCAAGGGTACTATACAGGATGGTTCCCTGAAAATGATCAGTAGTAAGGGTCTGACCAAGCTGTTCAAGAAATCTAAACGTGGGTTAGTGGGGTATTTGTTCTACATGCATGCTGGGGAATCACCTACAACCCTGTTGAAGGAGGTACAGTATGTCATCAATCAACATAATGATGTCTTTGAAGAACCTAAAGGACTCCCCCCTAGAAGGAGACATGATCACAGGATTAACCTCAAGGAAGGAAGTACACCTACCAACCAAAGACCCTACAGGATTCCCTTTGTTCAAAAAGCTGAAATAGAGAGGCAAGTGAAAGAGATGCTCTCATCTGGAGTTATTCAGCATAGTAACAGCCCCTTTGCTGCACCTGTACTGCTGGTACTTAAGAAGGATGGGACATGGAGACTTTGTATTGATTATAAGAAATTGAATGATATTACCATTAAAGACAAATTTCCCATACCAGTCATTGAAGAGCTTCTAGATGAACTCCATGGTGCACAATGGTTTACTAAGCTGGATCTTAGATCAGGATATCACCAGATCAGAGTGGCCAAGGAAGACATACCAAAAGTAGCTTTTAGGACTCATCATGGCCATTTTGAGTTTAAGGTCATGCCCTTTGGATTGACAAATGCTCCAGCCTCTTTTCAGTCCCTCATGAATGAGGTATTTGAACCTTATTTGAGGAAATCTGTATTGGTATTTTTTGATGATATTTTGGTTTACAGTGCTTCACTGGAAGAACATCTAAAACATTTGGAGGAGGTATTGGGAGTCATGAGGGAACACAAACTCTTTGGTAAGCTTAGTAAATGTTCCTTTGCACAAAAAGAGCTTGAATACTTGGGCCACATCATCTCAGATAAAGGAGTTGCAGCTGATCCTAGCAAGGTTGAAGCTATGAAGTCCTGGCCTACTCCTAAAAATGTCAAACAACTCAGAGGGTTTTTGGGCCTCACAGGTTACTACATGAGGTTTGTGAAGGGTTATGGAACTATTGCTAAACCCTTAGTTCAATTGCTCAAGAAGAATGGGTTTTTGTGGACTGAGGAAACCACCAAGGCATTCCAAGAACTCAAGGAAGCTATGAGTACAACCCCTGTACTCACCATGCCTGATTTCTCTATTCCCTTTAAAATAGAGACTGATGCTAGCAATATTGGGGTAAGAGCAGTTTTAATGCAGAAAGGGCAACCTATAGCTTACTTGAGTAAAGGATTGAGTCCTAGGAATCAGGTACTCTCAACCTATGAGAAGGAGCTATTAGCCATCATTATGGCTATAGATAAGTGGAGGTCTTACCTACAGGGAAACCACTTTGTGATTAGAACAGATCACCAAAGCCTCAAATACTTCCTTGAGCAAAGAGTTACAACACTCCTCCAACAGAAATGGCTGGCTAAATTAATGGGACTAGATTATGAAATCTCATATAAGAAAGGGGTGGAAAATGGGGCTGCTGATGCACTTTCAAGGCTACCAAGAACAGAAGGGAATGGTGACAATACTTGTTTCACTATTACAGCAGTATCACCAGCATGGCTCACTGAAATCTCCACCAGTTATGAAGATGATGGTGCAGCTCAGGAATTCTTGCTATTGGCTACTGACCCAATCAATAATGGAGGGTGGTCTATGTCCCAAGGGATTTTGAGGAGAGATGGTAAGATTTTTGTAGGATCAAAAGGGACTCTAAGAAATGATATCATTGGTGAAATGCATGGAGGATCAGTTGGAGGACATTCTGGTAAAGATGTGACTATGAAGAAAATGGCTCAATTCTTCTTTTGGCCAACTATGAGGCAGGAAGTGCATAAGGTTGTGAGAGAATGTGATATTTGTCAGCTAAATAAAAGTGAGAACTGTCTAGCCCCTGGACTCCTACAACCCCTGCCTATTCCTGAGCAAATCTGGGAGGACATCTCCCTAGATTTTATTGAAGGGTTACCCAAATCCTTTGGTAAGGACTGTATCCTTGTTGTGGTGGATAGATTTTCCAAGTATGGAAACTTTCTTGCTCTTTCTCATCCTTTTACTGCAGTGGAGGTAGCACAAGTCTTCCTAGACCAAATTTACAGATTACATGGGTTACCAAAGACAATGGTAAGTGACAGGGACAAGGTCTTCTTAAGCCATTTTTGGCAGGAATTATTCAAGAATATGGGCACCAAATTGAATTTCACCAGTGCTTATCATCCTGAAACGGATGGCCAAACAGAAAGGGTGAATAGGTGTGTTGAGACCTATCTTAGAGTAATGACAGGTCAGAGGCCTTATCAGTGGAGTAAGTGGCTTCCACTAGCTGAATGGTGGTACAATACTACCCCACATTCATCTATTGGTATGTCTCCCTTTGAAGCATTATATGGGGTCAAACCGAGACAATTCAACTTGCCTATAGGGGACACAACAACGACAATTGTTGCTGCTGAGGAGTTCTTCAAAGGAAGGTCAACTATCAATGCCATACTCAAGGAAGCCTTAACACAAGCTCAGGCTAGACACAAGTTGTATGCAGACAGAAATAGATCAGAGAGGGTTTTTGAGGTGGGAGACTGGGTCTTTCTTAAACTTCAACCTTACAGACAGAACTCAGTTTTCATGAGAAAGAAGCTTAAGTTATCTTCGAAGTACTATGGACCCTATCAAGTGCTAGAAAGAATTGGAAAGGTGGCTTACAGGCTTGCTCTCCCAACTGGCTCGCTCATTCATCCTGTATTTCATGTGTCTCTGCTTAAGAAAAAGCTCGGTAACAG
The DNA here is from genome assembly GCA_026119855.1 of Campanula takesimana. NCBI lineage: Eukaryota > Viridiplantae > Streptophyta > Magnoliopsida > Asterales > Campanulaceae > Campanula > Campanula takesimana. The sequence goes on from JAOWBW010000462.1 coordinate 191,895, forward strand.
GAAGACGATTTGCAATGATCTTCCAAAAATGGGTGAAGATGGACAATTCCTCCTGCAACCCATCAAGTTAATTGATCGACGAACTGTTAAAAGGGGAAACGTCGCTGTTTATCCAAGTATTGATCCAATGGTCAAGTACATTACCTGAGGATTCCACTTGGGAAGATGCTGCCATTATTGATGCTCAATTTCCTCAATTCTTGCCTTGAGGACAAGTCAATTTTTATGGGAGTGGGAGTTGTCACAGTTGCAATTCCGGAGAAGAAACCTAAATTGGATTGTGACCGTTATGTTTAAAAGGGGAGAGGGCATTATATGAATTGAGTATGATAAGTGAGGGTGATGGCGTAATTGAACATTAACGCACATGAGGAGCACGTGAGTTTGTTGGAGCTCGCACATGGGTCAGCATATAAACAAGGGAGGAAGGCATGGAAAGAGGAGGCCATTGATAAATTTGCATTTCCTTCCTTGCATCTTTCAATTATAGTTCTGTATTTCTTTTCTTCCATTTTAGCAGTTCAATTATAGTTTATCTTCCTTTCTGTAATTTCCTTCCAGTTGAATTAAAACTAGAAAATCGTCCCAAAATTGTTACTCTGTTTTCGTTAAGTTATTTTTGCAATTGTGATTGAATTGGGACCGTGACATTTTCTTGTAAGTTGACCGCTGGAGTTGGGTTGTTTTCGTTGTCAGTTGGTATTTCGAGGTTATCAATAGGGTTTGCTCCATTCTCGTATTCTTCCAACCATCTTTCTTGATTTTCCTCAAAGTCATGCGGGTTTGTGGGAGAGTATAGATCATGTTCACTAGAAGCTGAACGGCTGTCTAAATTCATATGTAAGGAAGGGTTTTGCGGGGGGATTAACTGTATGGGATTTTGGGAAGGGAATTGGTGAATGGGGTGGGTAGGGTGTAGATGAGGGTGGTGGCGGTTGATGGTCCTGAGTGAGGGTTGGACATGAGAATTTCTTCTATGGGGCCGATGAACGTAAGCTCTGGTTTGAGTTGGAAACTGGCGTAGACCTATTTCTCCTTGCTCCGTTAGAGTGCCTAGACCATTTTCTTGACTGATATTTTGAACCACCCGAAGATAATCGTTTCTTCGTTCTTCAGCGGAGTAAGTGCATGAAGGATATGTATGGCCTATTCGACCACAAGCCCTGCAAAGTTTGTGAACTCGTTCATAACGGCAAGTAATCCATGTGAGGTTGTTTCCGACCGGGAGGTAGAAGCCCGGAATGAGTGGTTGAAGGGGATTGATGCGTATTTTGACTCTGACAAAACGTACATTTGTTGGTACAAAGGGGACCCAGTCCACCAAAACAACTTGCCCTAGATATTGTGCCATTTGTCTTGTGCCCTCGATAAACACTGAAATGCCTATCATCAAACATATATCCTATGAGTGATTGGTTTAGGTCTCGAATAGATTGTATATTGTGTACATCTTCATCAACCCTAGTGATGAAACTTGTGCGCTCTTCTTCTATGGGAGATGGTGGACGGCTAGCCCTTCGACTTCTTCACCCGATGGTACGTCTTCCGCCGAGCCCGAAGCGACACTCCATCCAAACTCTCTGGAGCTGTTGAAGTTTGCCATTATGGGAATGATTTTTTAAGTTGAATGGTAGGGTTTTGTTTGGCTAATAAAATGTGGTGGGTTTGGAAATGCTATTTGTTTGTCTAATAAAAGGTGGTGGGATTAGAAATGCTTTTTGTCTGTGGATGGTTAATAGGGTAAAAAGCTGTTGATAATATATTTTGCTTGCTACTTTTATCCTTCTTGTGTTTAGTGATATTGCCCATTTGCCATATACATAATCGGAAACAAATGTCAACTTTGCCATTAAGAAAAAGTTAATACTCCCTTCGTCTCAAAATTATTTTCGGCGTTTGAATATTCAAATTTTTTAAGGATATGAACACTTGCTTCACTAGCCATGCTTTGTTTGAGCCTAAAATGTAAAAATGTGAAGAATTTTTTGGGACAATAAGAAATACTACCTCCGTCCCAGCTCAATATGCACTATTTGACTTTTTTGGTCAATTTGACTAAACTTTGACCTTAATTTTATGAAAATCTATATATCTCTATTCAATTTTGAAAGATGTTATTGATACTATTTCTAACAAAAAACAATAACAACTTTCAAAATTGTATAATAATAGCTAGATTTTCACAAAATAATGGTCAAAGTTCGAATGAATGGACCAAATGAACAGTAAAAGTGCACATTGAGTTGGGCGGAGGTAGTAGCAAATGAGAAGATCATTTTAGGACGGAGGGAGTATTATGTACTACTAAAATAAATTTCCAAACCAAAACAATCTCAAAAATAATCTCAACCAAACCAAATTTGATTTTTTTTTGGAGATTCATTATAAAACATGTGCTAAGACTCATTTTTTTTATTTAACGACAAAAATCTAATTTCATTCACAATAATAAAAGAGATACCACACCATAAAAGTTAGAGGCTCATCTAAAATATCAATAGTAGATTCATCTCTAAACCTACAACAAAGACTATTTCGATCTAAATCTTGAGACTTGCGGATTCCAATCCAAATAAAATTTGGAAACTGCCTCAATCTGGCATTCAAGAGGTCCCTCACTGGATAAGATGTTACTTTGAGTCCATACGTTAGAGAATCCGGGTTGACGATTAAACGCCCTCCAAACATCTCAAAATTCACGAAACATCTCTGTGAACTAAAAACAAAGACTTCTACTTCATTGCAAAATTCTACGAGATTTGTCGCAATTAGAAGATACAAAAACAACAAACAAACAAAACAACAGACATAGGCTCTCACTGAGGAGAGAAATCTACGGCCCTCACAGAGGAGAGAATCAAATGATCTCTACAAAAGAGAGAAATTTATTAAATAACATAAAAACAAATAACAATCTCAACAACACAAATGTTTGTAATCTCAATAAATTGAGATTACAAAAAATTGTGTTGGATATGTTTTAACGATAACCAATCAAGAAAAAGAAGAAGATTTTATGGAATTTGATTGATGGTGAAATGGGAAGATAGGAAGAGGAAGAATAAATTTAAGAATATGAGTCTTGACAATTTTTTTATCAAATTGAAACATAAGATGGATCAAAGTTTTGTCAAACTAATGAAATTTTCCATTGTTGAACCCCAAATTGATAAAATTGATACATCACACCCCAAGTGTAAATGACTTCAAAATTTGGACTCTAAGTAGTATTATCATGGACCCTACAAATAATAATAAATTTATACTCTTCTCTCCCAAAATATTGAGCACAGACTTTTTTTCAAGCATTACATTGATAAGTTACACTATCTTAAAATGAAAATTTTACATATTTCGTTATTTAATGGAATCTATTGTTCATACTTGTAACAACTATCTACTATTATTACGTACCACACTTTCTCCCTCCCACCTCTCTTTTCATACTCATAACAACTACCACCTTCATCACAGTTTAAGGTTTTTAGTTTGTCCTAGTTTAAAATATTTATATTTTTAGAGGTTTGTTTGAAGAAACTTTGAGCTACTAATAAAAATTTAAAACTTCTTATTGGTACACCATTATAAATACTATCAATAATAACTTTTAGATCTTTATTACGATAATTGGGTTAACCAACAATTATTGCTCAAAATTCATTCAGATAAACGAAAAAAAAAAAAAAAATTAAACAGATAGAGTAGTATTCACTACCATTCCACACTTCACTTTCTCTCTCGCTCACTAAAACTACTCACTTCTCTTCTTCGTGCACACTTAAAAGTGGGCGCATTGTTATACGGAAGGAGTATATAATATAAATGTAGCCAATACTCTCTCCAACCCAAAATACTTGCAGGAGTATATAATATAAATGTAGCCAATACTCTCTCCAACCCAAAATACTTGCAGTTTAAAGGGTTGATTTTTATCACAAAATATTTGTAGTTTCACCATTAGAGAGATATACTCCCTCCGTCCCAGCACAAGTATGATTTCTTTCCCTTTTATAGGATGTCAAAATGATTAAACTGCCTAAAAATAGAAATGTTTTAATATATTTATATGCAACCAACTTCACCATTTAACCCCACTAATTTTCTCTGTTCTTTTTCCACAACTCAATTTATTCAACCAACACTACTATTTACCCCACTCATTCTCTCTCTTCATTTTCTACCACGCATACACTATTTTTCTCTTAATTATTTTTTAAGGGTGATTGAGTCTTTTCTGCATGTAATAATTACATATTAATACGTATACGTGAGAACCTCTATTTTTGAGACGGAAAGAGTATCAAAATAACACAGCATCATGTTATAATCGTTTTTGGCAAAAGATGGATCATGTCTCTGCCAAAACACAATAATGCTAAAGAAAGGGACATATTTTCCTACCTTTCTTTTAATGGTTTAATCCAACAAATACACATAACACTCATTGAAAGAGACTTTCTGAATCTAAAAGCAAATAGTCGAGGATTATTACATTCAAAAACGACTTGAGATCCGACATCTTCTGAATACTCCCTCGGTTATCAAAAAAAGTTCGTCCACTTTTTCCTCGTTTGAATGGATTTTAAGCAATAATTTAAATCACTTTTAATCATCATAATAAAAATCTAAAACTTATTATTAATACATCATTATAAATATTATCAATAACAAGTTTTAAATTTTATTTAAGACAATTAAGAGTAAACTTTAATTATTATTCGAGTTTCATTCGAACTAACAACGAAAAAGCGAGACTAACTTTATTAGGATGGAAAATGTATATTGAAGGGGCACAAACCAAGCTCTCAACACCATTATCAACCAACTTGTAAACTATCCAACAGTGTGTGTAAACACGCGCGTGTGTGTGTAGACACGCATAAATTCATGATCAATTTGAAGGGGAGTAAATAATGGGATATTTGCAATTTGGTTAACTGGATTTTACACTTATTTGCAACTGGTTTATCCAGTTTAGTATCGTTGCGACCCGATTCCTAGAAAAGTTGATTCATTACAACGAGTAATAAATACACTAAATAAAATCCTGCAATAAAAAGCATCACCAGATCGCTTCCTCTAGCTCTTTCTTCAACTCTTAATTGTTAGCTCCCAAAGCCACTGCAAACAAACGCCATATTATCAAAGTTAGTGCTGCGTATCAACATAACAATACATATTCTACAGGTTCTTCAGAGCCCTGATTTCAAAATGTCGGTTGAAGAATTCGTATAGCTCAAGAATGGTACTAACCTGAGCCAGCTCTTCAAGTATGTTTGAGAATTTGTTTACTCTGCGATTACATCAAATCTCATTCTTAAAAAATACAAGATTCTTAAAAAAAAAAAAAAAAAATATCTGTATTGCCCTATTTAACTTGTAATATCTCGGAAGAAAGTCATATATAGTAAGTATCATTTCAATTGATTAGAGCAACTCAAAGGGCTTCAAGATTTTCCTAAGATTATTTCAAAATTAAACTCAGAGTTCTTTTGATCCCAATCTGGGAACAACCCAAATATGGATTCATAGATCAGAACAGAAATTGCAAAAGAAGACGAAGAAGAAAAGAGAGAGGTTGAAGAAAATCACAGAGCCTACGATATACTAGAATTAATTTAATCAAAATTGAAACCCTTGAATCAGCCCTAGACCCAACATTGGAAATATCCAGCTTTTCCCAGAAGTAGAAGAGATTCCACTTGATTATCCTAAGAATCTAAAAGCTTTGAAAAGATCTAGAGACAATTTGATCTTTCCATTGCGGGTAACGAGAGTATGGACTAGAGACATGTAAAATTAATAGTTTAATAACAACTGTGTTTTGTTATTGAACTATTCAATCTCTGTGTGAGTGTGTGTGTGTCTATACAGACAATTGGATCTATGTATATACTCCTTCCGTCCCAAAATTATACTTCAATTCCCAATTTTTTTCCATTATTGCAAACGAACTTTTTGAGCAATAATTTTGGGTTGATTTGATTATCATAATGAAAATCTAAAACTTGTTATTGACATTATTGTTGCTAATGTATCAATAACAAGTTTTAGATTTCATTAGTATAATTAAATCAACCTAAAATTATTGCTCAAACTTTAATCCTGATAATGGCAAAAAAAGTGGGAAAAGTCATTTTGGGACTTTAGGGAGTATAGAGATACAATTGGATCTCTCAGTTGCGCGTCACGAGACAAATGGATCTCTCCATTATGAGTAATGCAGCCGATGGTGCGGCCGCTGAGGTACGGAAGCTTTTTTGTCTTTTGCAAGTTTTCTTACCATATCCTCAAGCCTTCTAGGGTTTTATTTATATCCCTATATAAACTAAGCCATAAACTAGGTCAGGTAGAATCCTTAAGCCGCTTAGGAGTCCTTTAGGGTTTGTGATCGCTTCCTATAAAAGCGAGCGAGGTAATGGCCAAAAGATGAGTCCGAGAGAATCTGTGAGATCATAGATGTGAGTTAAAGGAGGTGCTGGCCTTTGGGGTGCCCTTAGGGGCATTCCATAGATGGGTAAAAGCATGTCTAGTTTTTATATGTATGGAGTCTTTACGAGGAGAGGTGGTGCTCTTGAGAGATAAAGCGTTTTGTTGTAAACATAAAAATTGGTGTTATTAGTAAATATCTTGGGTTGGTGCTCCGGAGGTAGTCAGCGTGGACGAACTAAGGTTACCAAATATTGTGTTCGTTTCTTGTTTATTGCTTCTATATGTGATTGTTGCATGCAAATTGTTTCTTCGCATGTGCATGGTATGGGACATGGGGTGCTGGGCCACCCCATTTTTCTCAACTAGTATCAGATTGCAACAATTCAGATTAGGCTGCCGAGATTCATTCAGGAAAGAGGGCATGGATCCAAGATTAAGGTTGTAACACACAGGGTCAGGTTTGTAGAAATCCAGACGGGTCAGGCCAACAGGGATCTTGTGTTATTGAGGATTGTGGACAGATCAAAAGGGGAACTTCGATATATTGGATTTTGGGTAACAGATCTAGAAGGTAAAAAAGAATGGTATAAGTTCTAGGCCTTGGTAAATGTTGGTAATGGGTAATATGCGTACGGGGTACGTGCAGCAGATGAGCGTAGGATGAAACTCGGGCATCACAGTCTTAATACCGATATCCCGCAAAGAATCAACCTAATACATGTACCCCGTTGCTCATTGTAAGCAAAAGGATTAACGTCCTCCTCATCATCTAGCTGGGGTTCTTCGCCACGCCTCTGACCATAACCACCACGACCATGAACTCGTTCGGTCATTAAGGAGCAACCACAGCTCTGAAGCTTTGATTGTGCCGAATTTCTAGTGAAAATGATTGAACTATGAAGAATAAAATCAAGAACATTGCAGTTTATAAAGTATCCCACTTCCATTCAATTATCAACATTTGAATGTCACGACTCCATGAAGTGCATGTATATAACCCACACACTGCCTAGAAACTCCTAACCTAAAATAAGAAAAATAAACCAATCCAAAACAAGTATAAAAATCCTAAAATAGTAAAATGACGTTTTTGCTCCAAAACGATCATGTCTAGTCACCACGTCGTTGTAACTTGATGTCCTAACTACGTTACGCAAATCGTGTGCAAATTTCGAGGCATTTTTAGATCGTCACTTTATTGACCAAATCACCAAGCATCATGTAGAAAAGGAGATACATGCGATACTTAAACCAGAAACAATGCACGCATAAGAAAGCAAAGCGATGAAGATATTCAAAATTCTCTTATGATTAAATAACAACAAAGCGCATAAAAAGTTTTAATTACCATTTTGTGCCGCCTTGCACTCCAACCAATATTTTTCATATCGCTTGCAAAGTGAATTCTCAGCACCACGCTCAGCAACACACTGTATTGTGAATGAAGGAACATATTTTAAACATTTTGCAGATTCAAGTTACAAAAATTTACCAAGCAACAAAAGTTCACAAGATGTTAAGCTCAAAGCCACATTCCGTTTGCATAGACATAACATAACCAAATAGGGCCCAATATGGGCATAGTTTTCCCAATTCAAGGCCCCATATTCAGTTTTACCAATTTATGGTCCAATATGGTCAATGATTGTCAATTTCGAGCCTACTGACAAAAATCGTTAAAACCTTTAAAATAAGGGCCCCATTGTAGCCAATGATTATCAATAGGGACCCCGAAATATGGTTACTAATTGTCAATCTAGGGGTTTTAACAATTTCGTCAATAGACTTCAAATTGAAAATTATTGACTACATGGGCCCTAAATCAATGAAATTTACATATAGGGCCCAGAATTGGGAAAATAAAAGCCATGTTTACAATGTTTCAAAAATTAAATGACTTGCGAAAATCACAAAGTAAACTAGGGTAATTAAGAAAAAGGCATCGACTCAAAATATGTCTAGCACCGAGGAAAGATTGAGTAAATTATATAAAGATAGCAGGGCAAAAAGTCATTTCATAAGGTAAGGGGAAGATGTATCTAGCATTTTAGGGGACTTGTGTTTAGCGTCTACGATACCTAAGTATGCTGCTAGAGGAATAATAACAAAAAAAGGTAGTCCTTAAACAGGGATTAAGCTGGAAACATACATGATAGAAAATGATTATCTAAAGGCTTCAAGCTAAATCATCATGTATTTCGTACAGATAACATTATTTAGTTTAGGCCCCTATCATAAAGTTAGGTTGAACTAATAGTCACTATAATCAGTGAATCAAACTATTCCAGTTACTAGAAAAATAATAAAGTGAACCTTTTCATAGAAAGAAAGTATCAAATTAAATATATTGATGGTGATTTTTTCTCAAAATTACTTGTAATAATAGCATAATTTATTTTAGGCCCTTATCTTAAAATTAGGTTGAACTGAGAGCCATTGTAACTAGGAATCAGCGAAGTGTTAGATCTTACAACCACCTATTCCAATTATTAGCGAACATAGGCACATAATCAGTAAATGATAAAATAATATAGGAAGTCAACCTTTTCATAAATACTGGCGGCCGTTGCGACATGCTCAGGATCTTTCTCGCTTAAGTTTTCTTCTTTATAACCTCCCTTGATTGCATCCTCCAACAACATTTTATCAACTTCTGTACATAGAAGAAAATGTTTAGAAAAGATTAAAAATGATGAAGAAAAAAGAGAAGTACACACAAATAGCATATAGCTTTTTCCTCTAAACTAAGAGTTTAAAGATTGGCCTTTAATTCGAGAAACATAAAACCTTGTGATTGAACTATAAAAGCAAGTATTTTGCAATATATGTCAAGTTATATTTTCATTTTTAAGAACAAATACAATATTCCTAAACAATAGAAAATTAACTATTATCTTTTGCTTAAAAGTCAAAAGGGGGTTTAAAACAGTAGTATAGTGTATTTTTCATTTACGTCAAAATGGAGTCATAAGAATTGTTTTCTCATAATTAAGTGCATCGAAAAGACCATCTCAAAACCAAAATATATCCAATTGACCTCCGTCCTTTCTGTGTGGCTTCGAAACTATCTGGCAATACATCCCCCCTCATCATAGCATAATTAGCTCCCACTCTAGCTAGCTTAGTAGTATTTTTGGAATTGGAACTATCCAACATAGCAGCCGGGTTCAGATTTTGCCTACTATAAAATGTAATTAATCCGGAGTAGTATTAAAAGATGTAACTCATTTTTACTTTTTGGTCAAATGTATATACATATACTATAAAATGTAATTCTTATTACTATAGGATCTGATTTGATGAGATTCTACTCTGATTCCAGATGTTGCTGAATCTGTACTTACAGTGGTGGGGTCAACGTAAAGCCAAGGTGATCAGCTTAATTCAATATTCTCCTTTGGCGATGTAGGCTTACATAGATATTTATAAGACAAATTTAATCAACAAACTGCACAGACTTAATAGGGAAAAAAATAAATTCTTCTTCTAGGCATTTACAAGACACAAAAATTAAGAAGAACACTCCCACATAACCCTCTTCAGCCCAAGTTCTTTTAGAAGCAAAAAAAAAAGGACTTCAACAACTTCAAAGAGCACGTCACGCCTTGGATAGAGTTATTTCCGGACTAGTCCGGTCCGTATCACTTCATCAAACGAAAGCACACACTATAGATACATATAGATACGAAAACATTTTAGGGGTTATCCACACTATGTGTGTGTGTGTGCTCAGAATGCCTGCACCCAAAACTCTTGTATCTCCTTACAAAAAAGGGACCCTTTCAGGTCTATAAGTTTATGGTTTCATTTTGCTCAAGAATTTGCAAATTTTAAAGCTTTCCAAGATTGGATTATGGTTGTCTACTTAGCCACAATTTCACACTTACCCTCTTCATTCCAAGTAACTTTATTTCCTGCAATAAGAGAAGACCAACATTCAAAATCACAAGTAAAAAATAATCACAGCTAAATAATACTCCCTCCGTCCCACCCGAATTAGGATTTTTGGGTTGGGCACGGAGATTAAGGAAAAAGTGTTAGTGGAGTATGTGTTGTGAGTATGAAAAGTGAATAGGAGAGAGAAAGTGGGGTAGAGAATAATGAGTGGAAAGTTGTTGTGAGTGTGAATGTGGGCCCCATTAAATGAAACACTTCCATTTTGGGGTTGTCCTAACTCGAATGGGACACCCGAAATGGAAATTTGTCCAAATTCGAGTGGGACGGAGGGAGTATACTTTAGTTACAATACCAAGAAAACTCAAATTAAAATATAGGTGCATGATGGTAACGAATTACAGAAACTATCACCTGTGAAATATTTTAACGAATCTAACAAATAATTTCACAAATTTAATACATAATTTATTAAATGTAACAAGAACCCATTTAATACTAACAACTTAATTAACTTCATCTTTCACCAAAGAATCTACAATGCCGGCTTCAAATCATAACTCTATAACACAAAATTAAACACCCCAAGCTTCAAAATCATAAACATGAATTACAAAATCAAAATCTTCTTACCTACCATTCTCAAAGTTTCATTATTTTCTTTTAATATAAAAAAAGCCCTAGCTTGTTGTTCTCTAAACTTCAAAAGACTCAAAATCGTAGTCCCAAATCCAAGTCTTGAGGTCCGGAATTGGTGGATGGGTATATTGGAATCTAAGCTTGCGTGTTTGAAGAGTTTCACTCTTTGTGGCTGTAGAGGAATTAGGGCTTAGGATTTAATGATTTTCACTTCAAAATTGGGGGTATAGAGGAATTAGATCTTGATGATTTTGAAGCTTAGGGTATTTAATTTTGCATTACAGACTTTGACTTTGAGGTCACATTGCAGATACATGGGTGGAAGATGAAGTTAAAAAGCTGTCCGTGTTCAAATGTGTTTTTGTTACATTGGTTAAATTATGTGTTCAATTTATGAAATTATGTTTTAAGATTTGTTAATTATTTAACAGGCAGTAGTTTTTATAATTCCAATATCTCAGGTGGACTGCGTATCATAATCTCAGTTAAGTTGAGCTAACATTTTTAACATCATGGTCTAACATCATCATATATGGAGTACGAAGGATTTGAGGGGAAAAGTATAATGGTATTATTAGTTAAACACGGATGAACGCAGTGGACTAGAATGAAGTTTGGTGAGTTTTTTATCTTTTCGAATGTTTTGTATTCTAGTGTCTCTTGATCTTTCATCACACTGATTCCTCCCTTTTGGATATCTTCCTAGCTTTCTCACATTTTTTTTAAACTATCGTGTTTTACAATCTCATAATTGTAGCATTGCTATCTCAACCCTATTTGACGAGTCCAATGTTTCATGTTTGTCGACCCTAAATCATTTTGGGAGTACGACTTTGTCGTAGTTGTATAGTGTATGAACAGAAAAACATAGCGATGATTTTTATGAGCTATCGCGATTGGATAACAAACAAGTGCTTGACGTGAATAATACTTGTAGGAAAGTATTATGTTTAACTCCCCGAAAATAAAATAGGATAAGAATCATAACTACGAAGAAGAAGCGTTTTAACTACCGTTCTGGAACGCCTTGTAGTCCAACCAACGTTTTTTTCTGGACTTGCAAATTGAGTATTCAGCACCAAACTCATCAACACACTGCATAATGGATGAAAGAAACCAAGGAATGAGTATTACAATTAAAACGTTTGCAACTAAAAAAGTTCACAAAGGTTAATAAGCATTAACCCTTCACAAAATGCCAGCTCAAATCATGGCCTTATGCCTTTGCATACTCGTGTGCGTTTGCATAGTCATAACCAGAAATGTAATGACTCAAAAAGAAAAATAGTAAGCACCGAGGAAGGCGTTTATGGGTAATTTCTACATCAGCCAAATGCTCAATTCATTATGGTAACCGCTACACAGCAAACAAAGATGTTTTAAGTGAGAATTACTAATCCATACCTGAATAAGTTTCAAACATAAATGGATGGGAGCAGCGTCAAAGATAGGAGGAAGAGAAGGGGGTTGGCTGACCCCCGTGTTTTTTGAAAAAAAGAAATAGTATTGTTAAATTTTACAATATATATTAAATATAGAGTAAATTTGGAAGAAAAAAAAATATAATCTGACCCCCTTTTTGCATATAAAAAATTACATTATATTTATACTTTGACTCCCTTCTACAAAATACTACCTCTATCCCTAAATAAATGTCCAAATTTCATTTTAAGGGACATAACTTTTTTGTACAATTTGGTGGCAAATATTCATATATCTTGTAATCCTCTTTGCAAACATTTAATTTTTGCGAGTATAAAGAGACCGGTGAAAAAAACTTCGGAAAAAAAAACATTTAGGGACAATGTTACGTCCAAAAAGAACATTCATTTTGGAACAAAAATTCCTGAAAATGGACACTCATTTAGTGACCGAGGGAGTAAATTAAAAGGGTAAAAAGCAAAAAAAAAGGGAAAACTTCCCTCATAAAATATGCACACAGAAAGAGAAGAAGCGCAGCAAGAAAGGACGGAAGCAGAGCGAGCCGAGAAGACAGACAAAAAGAGAAGAAGCGCAATGGTTTGGATGAATTGGGTTCTAGAAATTCCACAAACGTTTATTTTTCCTCTTATACTTATCCTCCTCTTTCTTTCCCCTCTCAAATCCAGATTGTTTGAGAAATGTAGTAGCTAATTGGTATAAAATAGTGTTTTTGTAAATTATCTGATTTCATGAATATATTATTTGGTATATGTGTCTGCTATTAAAGTTGCACCCAAATTGTCGGCCACTATTTACCAAGTCCACGAGTTTTTTACCTCATTCACATAAGAGTAAATATTCGGGATAAATTGATTAAACAAGTGGATTTCTTTAATGGATGGAGTAATACAAAAAATTGTTATTTGTTACTCCCTCCGTCCCAAAATAATGATCATTTTTAGAAAAAGTAATTACAAAACATTTTGTTCCTAAATATTTATTTTCACCAATTGTCTTTTACCATTCATTATATAAATGTAAAATTAGAAGTTTAGAAATTAGATAGCAAAGATTTTTATACATCTTTGTTGTTAATATATAAAAATTTGAAATTTTTAAATTTCTCCAAATGAAAAATGAAGGAGCGATAATTAGTCTTTGACGGTTGGTGTAATGAAATTAACATTAATGAAAATTAGTCCTTACTACTACGCGTAAAAACACATTTGCCGATTTTCAACCCCCTAGTCCTAAAATACTGCCTTCGCCACTGGATGGGAACATTGAAGTGTCTTACCTTTTCTTATGTCATCTAACTACATACTCCATGCGTCCCATTTGAAAGTTCACCAATTGTCTTAATGAGAGTCCAATCAAAAAGTTCACCTTTCTTAATACTCCCTCCGTCCTAGAGTAAGAGTCCTACTTTCTATTTTGGTACGTCCCAGAGTAAAAGTCCATTTCCTAAAATGGCAAAGAATCTTTACTATTCATCCCACTCATTCTCTCTCATACTTTACTTTTATACTCACAACACCAATCAACTTACTATTCCTTCCCACTCATTATTTCTCTTACGTACTTTTACACTCACAACACTTAAATCACTTCCACTATTTCTTAATCTCCATGCATTTAAGAGGGAGGACTCTTACTCTGGGAAGGAGGTAGTAATTATTATATTGGGCCAACCCAATTGACATACACACCTAAAATGTGGGACCCGCTTGTAAAAATCCCCCACTATTTATACTCACAGCCTTTTCTCACTCATAATAATTTTGAATTACTCCTTTCATTTTTCTTGCACCCAAACGAACGGTGATGTATCAAATGGGACATATGGAAGTACTTCTCCTATTAATTAAGATTTTGTCTCTGAACTGATGGAATCAACCCAATGTAACTATGTCAAATTAATAACCAGAGTATTGAAGAATAATTCTAGTGTAATTAGACTAACTTAATCAACTAATTGGTTTTTCCTAGGTTGAAATCGCAACCAACCGTTGGATCTTACAAGGGTTCTGCATCACATATTGTAAAGTAAAGACCAAATACAAATTATAACATATGTTTATGTATGAAGTGTACCTCTAGATAACTACGGGCAGGATAAATAGGGTTTGTCCTGACAAGGTCGGACAGATATCTGTGCAGATCGTCATAACCTGCCTTTCTTGTATGCTCCATTAACCTTTCACGAAAAGGTTCTGCAAACAGAAGAAACAATATCAAGGCACAAGCGTTTAAAACGGTTAAAACTTATGAAACGGAAAAGAAAAACACCCACAAATAGCTTAAATCTCAACTCAAATACTACTACTACTGCAACAACAACAAAGCCTTAGTCCCAAAAAGGTTTGGGGGTCAGCTAACATGGACCATCACATGGAATCGTAAAAGAAAAGAGTTGAGAAACAAATAATTAAAAAAGCTTAGAATATATAATTAAAAATAATAGAAAATCGAAAGCTGAGAGGCATTTTAAAGACGAACAGGCGGGAAAACGAATCCTAATTTTAGTAGGAATTTAAATACAAAATGCTGATTTGAGAATGGTTATGATAGGGTGAATTAACAGTTTCCTGAAAAGAAAATTGAAAATAAAAAGATTTTGAGAATGATTATGATAGGGTGAATTAACTGTTGCCATAAAGAAAATTGAAAGAAAATGAGTCACTTATGAGAAAACATTTTTCCCGAAACAATATAATTGGTTTTTGGAGTCGCGATACGGTTTAATAAGAACAATTGAGTATTAATAATCAAAAGGCCTGTCATAAATAAGTGTCGGTGTTAATGTTAAGAAGTGTGTTTTCGAATGAGCTTAAAGTTTTATGAGCTTGTACAAATGATTTGACACTTTTTAGAGCTACTGAAAGTGCATGTTAGAATATTAGAAGTGTCACTTTGAATATTAAAGTCCAGGCTTGAGTGTTAAAAATGTTTGAATGCCACATATAAAATCTTATTATAAAATCCAAGTTTAAAACATTTTGTAAGGAAAGAAGCACTTTGTAACATTAACATCCAGAACATGCCATTGTTTATTATGGAAAAAAACACCTTAAGTCAAGAAAATTCTTGGAAAAAAGGGGAAGTTTCTAAAACATTATCACTAACAGATGATTGTAATATGATCAACATTGGCACCTAAGCAGGAGTGCAGGACATGCCTTTTTTTTCAAACCGAATTCAACCAAACCGAACCACACTCATTAAAACTTGTTTTCCCCAATTTGTCAGGAGAAAAAGTGTTTTTAAAAGATATTGCCAATGAAATACAAACAGTACCTGCTAATCAAAATCATCAGAGAAGGCAATGCTTGCAAACTAAAAGCTTAAAAGCACGAGGAAAAAAAAAGTAGTACAAAAACTAAGCTACCAATAAAAGGGAATAATTATATGAAGACCGAATGATGATTGACTTCATCATTATTAAAACCAGAACAAACAAAATGAGGTTCTGTCGCAAAGAACAAGCTTAGGAAACTTAGATCAAAAGCGATGTATGCATAAGAAAGCAATGATGATATATTAAATTGTCGCGTAGGATAACAATCATGAAAAGCTAAATAGGATAGGTTCTAACTACCATCCTGTGCCGCCTTGCACAACAACCAATTTTTTTTTTGGAGCTTGCACAGTGAATCATCACCACCATGCTCAGCAACACACTGCATTGTGATCGAACGAACATATGTAAAATCTTACTAAAGCGTCATTCCCTTTGCATAGTCATAACCAGAATATTTCATGACTTCCAAAAATCACATAGTAAATTAGAATATCGAGAAATGGTAGTGACAAAAAAGACATTTAGCACCAAGGAGAAGGTTCAAGTGATTTCTACTTCAGCCAAATAGTAAATACATTTTGATGTTTATTTCACAAACCAAACACACATCATTCAAGCAGGAATTTATCATTCAATAATAAAAGCTCTATTTGAGCGTCATATCAATGAAAGTGTGGTTTAGTTGTAAATTTTGTTTATAAATATAGTTGGGCAAAAAGGTAATTTCGTGATGTAAGGGGAGGATTTGATTAGCGTTTTAGGGGGATTGTGTTTGGCGCCTACAATACCTAAATATACTGCTATATGAATAAAAAGAAAATGCTTGTCCTTTGACAGAAATAAGGTTGTAAACATACAAACTAGAAAAAGATAATTCCCAGGCATCCAACTGTTAAATTTAGCACGCACCTGTCACCATGCATATGTCATCTATAAACATCGTACCAAATTATATACATTAATGGTGATTTTGCTCAAAATCATGTGTACAGTAACATTATTTATTTTAGGCCCCTTTCTTAACATCAGGTTGAATTAACCACCACTGTAATGAGGAATCAACGAAGCCTTGGATCAAGCAATTACCTATGCTAATATTAAGAACCAAATGCAAATAATCACAGAATATGGGAAATGAACCTCTTCGTATAAACGGGCGGTACGTTTGAGATACTTGGGATCTTCATTAAGGAAATACCCTTCTTTATACCCTGCCTTAATTGCATCCTGCTTTAACATTTTATCAACTTCTGCAAACAGAAGAAATCATACGAAGGCAAGAAAGTTAAGAAAAGATTAAAATTAAAAAGAAAGCAAAAAAGTAACATAGATATTTATAATACAATTAAATCAACAAACTTGTGGGACGAACTCTAAATCAATCGGGATAAACTGATTTCTTCTAGAAATTAACAAGACAAAAAAAAAGTTAGGGAAGAGGGAAAATTCCAAGGCCAACACTCCCATAGAATTGTCTTCTACTCAAGTATTTTAGAAATCAGAAAAAAAAAAAAAAAAAAAAAAAAAAAAAAAGACTTCAACAACTTCAAAGAGGTCATCAAAAGTCCAGAACACCTTAAACATATTTTAAGCATAGAGTTTAGATACACACTTTCGATACGACAACATTTTAGGTACAATGAATTCTTGCCAACAAATCGCATCAAAAGGAAGTACATACTATAGATACGACAACATTTTAGGTACAATGAATTCATACCAACACATAGCATAAAAAATCCAAAACACCTTAACATATTTTCAGCATAGAATTTTGGGAAAATAGCACATAGCTTCCTCAAATTTTGACAAAGGTTGAAATTCGGGGTATCAAAGTATCAACTTTTTGGATTTTTTTTCTCTTGCAAGTTGACACATTGTGGTAGTGTGGAACAGTTTGGATGGATGAAAATTTGATAGAAGCTAACAGAGTGGACATGATAACACGTTTTAAAAATATACTATCAACCCTTGAAATACAATAATTTCTCTTTTGATACTATCCCATCTTTTACATTTACAAAACAAAACCTAAGATTTCTAACCAATCATTTACCCACTGTTAATAACTCTTAACATCAAGACTATTCACACTACCACCACAACCACCATCACTAACACCTCTCCAAGATATAGCTCAATCTGAAGTTCTGGTAAAACCTCAACAAGAAATCAATCTGTTTCTACAGCCAAACTGTCATAATCAAGTTCAAACTGCAAACAGGTTGTTCCAATCTTTTAGGAGTAATCCGAACAACATCACAGTTACTCTTTCCACAATATTTGTGAATGAGCACAGAGAATCAACATATTAAAAACTCAAGTTTCAAAACAACGTCAAGTTAAATTAAAATTGTATTTAAGCATCCTTCCATGCAAATTTCTATATAACAGAAAATAAGACTGTATTACTCTTCTTCTAAGACATTTAGCGATACCCCTCGGAAAGCACCACTAGCATAAGCCTAAAATGAAGCTAAGGCCACCACTTTATCCCACGGGAGATGATTTAGAAAAAAATTGTTCTTATAAATCCTCGCATCCTCTCGATACATATAACCCAACAAATATCAAACACCCCACAATTCCACAAAACGAACCTCCGGAGGAAAGAAGTTAAGGACTATGGACTCACCCACCCTTCTCCAGCCAGACAAACGATTCCAAAGATATCGAGCAATTCAACATGGAGAAGAAGATGATCATGTGCTTCATCGGGGTATCGGACTCCTTGCACTTCACTCACAAATTGGCGATACATATTTGGTAGGCCTACGATTTGTAGGCTACGAATAACTGGAATCTTGTCATTAGTATTGAGTTTACTAATAACTGGAATCTTTATTTATCTTGAAAGGAGACTTTGATTTCTAAACATACGACGAGATAGGAAATGGAGATCAAGTAGGGCTCCGGATAAAGACATACGGATAATATTTACGAGAATATTTTCTAGAGGATTCTGAAGTCCAGACGCGTGAATCTTGGTTATTAGACAGATGATTATGCAGTAAAGATGAAAAAAAATAGCAACAACGTTATCAAAAGAAGATACATGCGAGGATAAAAGTTTTGTAGAGGAAAATCCTCAACAATCCTCTACCCCAAGTACCTTCACATAATATAATCTTAGCTCAATTACGTAGCTTCAAACAAATAAGAGGATTAAACACGGGGTAATAAATATCTTCACAAGCTTTCGCGGACCTGAACCAATGAAGAAAGTATCTCAACAATTTCTATGCATCCCAAATTTGCTCTTACCTTTACCCTAAAAAGATTGAGACTCTTAAGGAAATCTCCAAAGCTAGTTCCTAACAGGAGAGGTGTTCCGACTAATGAAATTACTCAAAGATAGGTCGCCCTCATTTATAGGTGTACATACTCGATCCAAAGCCAGCAAATGATCTTTTCTATCTACCGATGAGCCTTCCCACAAAATTCATCATGGCTCCCTCAGTAGTATTCGCCACAGGACACAAATTTCCAAAAAGAGAGATAATAAAGAGCAATGCGGGAAAGACATGCCCGCAAGAGGGTTATAAGCCCTCCAAACAAAAATTAAGAATGCTTCCAATTAGCTAGACGCTTATTAACTCTCAACTATCAGGTTTAAAAAAGAGATATTCCTCAAACTGCCCCAAAGGAACACCAAGATAAGAGAAGGGTCAAGAAATTCCATGACATGTAATCAAAGACGCACAACTATTCAAAAACACCTCCCCTGTGTTTATTACTACAATCCCATACTTTGTCAAATTGATTTTTAGCCCAAACACACTTCTTAAAGGTAAAAGATGGTAATCACAGACCTAAAAATATCCACACCAACCTTACAGATTTTTTCTCAAATAATTCTTTTTAAATTAATAATACCCAAAATGACAACCTTGTCAAACTATTTGCCAAAATAACCCAATTTTTTTAAACTCGATCGGCTTTGGTTTTTGCTCGCTAAAACTAGCTACTTTGAGTAGCGAGTTCGTTTTTCTCAATTAGGGTTCTGAAACGCCACTCACCCTCACCAAATCAGGCCGGCAGTCTCTATTCTCTAAGCCACTACTTTTCCAGATATTGTTCGTTTCTAAACCAGTCCTTCACAGATCCGGTGGAATTTCCTCTACTCCTCTAGGGTTGAGATGGAGCAATATAATATAGTACATGGGATGTCATCCTAGTGATTGCGCAGTTGGGAATCGCGTCTTCACAATGAGCTGAGTCCATAAAACAGAATTGATATTTCGCCCATGAAGATGTTACAGCAACATGGATTGACGATGCTGACTAGTACTCATTCCTTCCCATTTGGTCGGCTCATCAATTTTCTGCAACGCCTCTTGCTCCGACTTCCATTCAACGATTTGTTCTTGCGATTTCAATTATCTTCACTTTTCAACCTTTCTGTCTTTTGTTTCTTGACTTGCTATTGCGAACTGATCCTCCAGCGATCTCCGACAACTTCCATGATTTTAAGAAATTTCTTAGCTTTCCTGTTCTAACTCGACTTCTGGGCGATCGTCGGAGTGAGGTCGGCGTTCATGAACAAACTCGCTACTACAAGTAGCGAGTTTAAGCGAGCAAACACAAAGTCGCTACTGGCACTTAGGGATGGCAATCTATCCGAACCCGCTTCGTATCCGGGACAGTCCGCACCGCAGCGGAGCGGGTTTGGTAGTCTTTTTTCAAAACCCGACGGGTTGCGGGTCGGGTTTGGTTGCGCGGCCCGCCCCGCCCCGTATACTAATATATGCAGTAAATTACTATAAATGTGTTGTAATTGTATACTTTGGGTGTGAATGGGATGGTTGAAATTATTAGATTGGGCTTAAATTTGATACAATGTTGTAATTGTATATTGTTGGGCTGTTGGACTCTTTAAAGGCTGGGCTAAAGCCCAAAAAAAATGTGCTTATGAACCATACGGGGCGGGGCGGGGCGGATACTGGTTTACTAGTTGGCTGGGCGGGGCGGGTTCTGTATAAAGGGAGTTCCTTGAGGGGCGGGTACGGTTTTGGTCAAATCCGCCCCTTATCTGCCCCGTTGCCATCCCTACTTGCACTAGCTAGTTTTAAAAAATGGATCATTTTGGTAAACAGTTTGAGTTTAAGCGAGCAAACACAAAGTCGCTACTTGCACTAGCGAGTTTTAAAAATGGATCATTTTGGTAAATAGTTTGACAAGGTTGTCATTTTGGGAATTGTTTATTTTAAAAAGAGTTATTTGGGAAAAATATCCACCTTACAACCCTCCACTAACCTTTTTTTAATAGAAAATGATAATTGTATTATAAGAAGATCAAGAAATAAAAGGATGGAAAAGAAGTCCATCTACAAAGAAAAAAACGAAAACAAAGAAACTACATTAAACTATCGCAACAACCCGATCCCTTCTCAAATCATTAAGCCATAATCCTTTGAAAGCACCATTGGCATACACCCAAAGAGACGATAAAGACAACACTATATCCCACACAAGATGCTTCGGTAATTGTTGATTTTTAAAAATCCTTAAATTCCTCTCCATCCAAATACACCAACAAATTGCAAACACCCACATTCCCACAACTTTCTAGCATCTTCTCCTTTACCAGACCCTCCGCATCTAATCTGAAGAAGAAAGGAGATACAATTTAGGTCACCCACACTCCTCCAACCACCGAGAAAAAGCGATTCCAAAAAATATTGAGCTAGGCCACATAGAAGAAAGAGATAATATCTCATCAAATTCTCTACAACTCCCACACTAACTCAGCGAAAGACATTTAGTGGAACTGCGAATCAGCAATTTATCATTTGTATTAGTTTATTAAGCACTAAAAGCCACACAAATGCCTGAATCTTAAAAGGAGCTTTAGACTTCCACACATACGATGAAAGAGGAAAACAGCACGTATTTGGGCTCTTGAGTCAAGAAGCTAAGAAAAGATTACAAGAATATTTTCCAGAGCCCTCTAAAGTAGAAACACGAGAATCAAAAACTTTCAACAAACGAACATGGGATAAGGAATCAAGAAAAACACTAACGTCAACAAACTCTCTGTTCTTTAGATTACGAAAGAGAAAGAAAATTTCAAGACACTCATACCTTCCCCAAACTCAAACCTCATAGATAGGAGCCCAATGAACGAGAGAGAGAGAGAGAGAGAGAGAGAGAGAGAGAGAGAGAGAGAGAGAGAGAGAGAATACAATTGAGGGAACAAATCCCTTAGAGAAGAATTACCAAAATATATGTCCATAGAGGCAGAGTTTCCACACTCATACCTTCCCCAAACTCAAAACTCAGAGATAGGAGCCCAATGAAAGAGAGAGAGAGAGAGAGAATACAATTGAGGGAACGAATCCCTTAGAGAAGAATTACCAAAATATATGTCCATAGAGGCAGAGTTTTCACACTTACCCTCTTCATTCCATGTAACTTTATTCCCTGCAAGAAGAGAAGACCACATTCAAAATCACGAGAAAAGAAGAATCATTATTAAATACAGTGATATGCTTTAGAGACAATACCATGAAAACTCAAATTCAAAGATAAATGTCTAATGATAAACGTTATGGATAATTTGATTAAGGCACATAAATAGTTAAATGTACGTAAGCAACCAAACATATGTCCATAGAGGTAGCTACAAAACTATGAAAGCATATAGGAACATTTTGTGGCTTCCCTACGAATCTTATGGTTGAGCCATGCATCTAATATGTGCATGGTAAGGTGCGCAAAGTTTGAATGAGCCAATCGGGAAATGCAATGGTCGAATGGGTGATATAGTCATGGGTGATAGAGTCTGCACCCCTGACTCTTAGATAAGTGTTTAGATTTGTCCTTGGCTTTCTCTCAATTGTTTATTTTTATAACTATCGCCTTTTACAATCTCATCATTTTATAATTGCTTTCTCGCCTCTGTATGACAAGTCCATATTTTGTTTCATGTTAGCCGACCCCAAATTACATTGGAAGTAAGACTTGGTTGTAGTTATATACTGTAAGCACACTTCGATAAAAAAAAAAAAAAAAAAAAAAAACTACCTCCGTCCCAGAGTAAGTGTCCACTTCTTTTGCATGTTAGCACGAAGGAACTTTGACCTATAATTTTAGGTTGATTTAATTATCATAATGAAAATATAAAACTTGTTTCTTAGACACCATTATATACACTAATAATAACAAATTTTAGGTTTTCATTAATATTAAATCAACCTAAAGTTATTGCTCAAAGTTCCTTCGTGCTAACATGCAAAAAAGGTAGACACTTACTCTGAGACGGGGGGAGTTTAGTGTATGCACACATAAGCATGACGAGGATTTTATGAGCTATCGTGATCGGATAATAAACAAGTACTTTGTACAAAAATAATACTTCTAAACTATTGTGTTAGATTCCATCTCAAAATACAATATGACAAAAGTCATAAATACCAAGTTGGGAAGTTTTAACTACCGTTTTGCCACGCCTTGCAGTCCAGCCAACTGTCTTTGTACCTCTTGCAAGATGCACTCTTCACACCATGCTCATTAACACACTGCAATGTGAATGAAAGAAATCAAGAAATTAGTATTGCGATCAAAACATTTTGCAACCGAAAAGTTCACAAAGATTAGGCCTTCACAAGATGCCAAAAGATATGTTTTGAGGAGTACATATCGATCAATACCTGAATAAGTTTGAAACAGAAATGGATAGAAACATTGAAATGTCTTACCTTTTCTTACATCATCAAGTAATATATTTCTCTTAATAATAAAATTTTGTTTCTTTGAATTGATGGAACCAACCCAATGTAATTATGTCAAATCAATAACCAAAGTAGTCAGGAATCAATCTGATTAGATTAAATTAACGAGCTAATAGGTATTTCCTAGGTTGAAATCGCAAATGACCATTGGATCTTACACAGTTCTGTACCACAATACGTGGTTGACTAAAGACCAAGTACACATTATAACCATATATATACTCCCTCCGTCCTATTTTATACTTCAAAAATTCCCTTTTGGTTGTCCCCACTTATACTTCAAAAACTTAAAAAAGAAAGTTTTTAACACTTCGTTTAGTTCTTTATTCAATGGGCCCCACACGCCATACAACATTTATCCATTAACTATTTTCTACCTCACTTTCTCTCTCCTACCCACTTTTCATACTCACAACATCCTTCCCCACTTTTAATATTTCACAATAAAAACATTCCTCACCTTAATCCTTGTGCCCAATTTTTTTTAAGATTAAGATAGGATGGAAGGAGTATATATATATATATATATATATACACACACATACATATATGTGTGTGTGTGTGTGTGTAAGTGTTTGTGTACGCACATAGGAAGTGTACCTCTAGATAATTACGGGCTGGATAAGTCGGATTTTTCATGATAAGGTCTGAACGATATTCGTCCACGTTATCATAACCTGCTTTTCTTGCATCCTCCTCTAACCTTTTACGACGATAAGGTTCTACAAACAGAAGAAACTATATCAAGACGGAAGTGTTTAAGAAGATAAAACTTGAGAAAAAAGACAGAAAGATATACTAAAGCTCAACTCAATCACTCACCAAGAATTTTTTTTAGGAATTAAAATACTAGATGCTGATTATATTAAACAAGGAACTCCAGTACTAATGCTACTTGGATTAGGATAACTTAAAATGCTAATAAACCCCCCACTAAAGCAACAGTGGAAGGTTTATGCTGCGGGACAAAAGGGTTGCTCTTCAGGATAACATCCAGATTGTAATGCATTTCGGTAGTATCAACAGGCAATGGCTATTCAATTTACATGTCATTTATCTAAACTATATTCTCAAGTGCTTGTTGCACTTGCTTAACTTTTTCCTATTCCTAAAGTTTAAGAATTGGCCTTCGATACGGAATACATAATCCCTTCTCGCTAAAAACAAGAAGAAAAAGCATATTGCAATAGTGGCGTGCCTGGACTGGGAACAGTGACAACATTCTTTAAGGATAGAAAATGTTATCTTAGAATAGGATTTGGTTTTAAAATGGCTTAGAAAAATAATTGTCTATTTCTTCATTAACACACAGATTAAAAATTAAAGTTAACTAATTTTTTTTCTCAAAACTAAGGGTACTTAAATGACAATTGTCAAAGAAACAAAAGGGGTCAACTTAATCAAATCCGTCCTGTGTGACTTCACCAGTATCATACTTCACTCATCATAGCATTACTACCTCCCACACTAGCTAGCCGGGTGCGACTATTAACTAATAGTGTGTCTTTTATGTTTTCATTTGCAACATCCGTAACATAACTCTGCTACATGTTCATTTTTTTCTGAATCAAGTCAGTCCAAATATCAGACAGCTCGAGTAAGGTGGTTCATTTTTTCATGATGAAGGAAATGATCCCTTCATCATGAAAAAATGATTCAATCTCAAATCTGCACAAACAAACTAATCCACACATGACGAGATATCTAGCCAATCTATGCACCGAGTCAAAAAGAAATGGTCGTCAATCATTTGTACGACAACCCAAGCACAAGATTTTGTAGCACTCCTAAGTCCAATGGGTCTTCAAATGCATGCAAAAGTTTCATTTTTTCTCAAACCCCCTTCAACCTCCTCTCTCTTCCTCTTGTTGCTCTTTCCAAAATTTTGCTCTCAACTTCACTCTCACAATTCTTCTTTTTCAAGATTCTCTCGTTTTATCTTCTCTCTCAAAACGTTCATTCTTTATGCTCCCATTTGCAATCTTCTCTACTTCTTCCTCATTTTCTCTCCTCTCTTCATCACCTTTTTTTCTCTTATCCTCGGACATCTTCATTGTTGATATTTACTAACATCTTCAAAGGCTTCACTTGGTGTTAATTGCACAAAATTGTATTTCACTTAATTTTTCACAATAGAATAATCATTGTAGCAAGCGTCATATGTGGTGTGCAGATCAGCCTTCCAAGGTTTCCCTATGTTCATGTTGCAATGGCACATATAAGTACCACAAAAAGTGTCAAAATATTGTGTAGGGGTTAGGGTGACAAAATTGGTTAAATCAAATTTCCAACCAAAGTGGCACTAGCAAGATTCACAAGACATCCTTTTTCAATAATTATAATGCATACTTTGTCTCGAACGGAGGTGGGCATCGTGTTCAATAGAAATTGACAAGTATTTCATCCATCAAAAATTACTCATTTTTTCTGACTTGAGAAGAAACAAGATTACAACTAACAAAAAAAAAAAAAACACATACAATAGAACGACGAACAAGCAATCATACCAAATGAACACGCGAAGAAAAGAGGAACTTGTATTGGCAACGTTAGTTAACGGGTCAGTTCTATACTAAGGTATTTCACATGCTTAGTAACTGAATCCTCAATTTCTATTGTAATTTTACATGTTTGATAATGCTTTCCTATATTTCAAGGTTTGAATAGAGATTAGTGCCAATTGGAAGCAAGTTCGGTCATTTCGGGAACATTCGGGGCAGATATGCAAAAATGCTTACAGGGACACACAGCCCCTTGGTATTATCCTACTTGGAAGAATAATTTGAAAATTCAAGCGCCTTGGCGGAGCGTGTTGAAGTTTGATGTTGCGGGACAATGCTACTGACCAAGGCGGAAGGCAGCACTCAGAGGCTACAAGCTAATTCGCATATAGTTCTACTTTTTATTAATATTATTTTTATTTTTATTGCAAGTAATGCCTGCAGCAACAAACTTCAGCCTGTTTGCATTTGAGCCATTACTGTATTCTAAAATTAACAATTACAAAATCCTACTCCCTCTATCCCTAAATGAATGTCTATTTTCAGGAAATCTTTGTCCTAAAATGAATGCCTTTTTTGAACATAACTTTGTCCCTAAATGTTCTTTTTCGAAAGAAAAAAAAATAACCAGTCTTTTTATACACAGAACCGTACGGAGCCGTACAGCTTTAGGTTTTTATTGTACAGCCAGGATTAAGTCTCATGCAAAACTAAATGTTTGCAAATAGGATTACATGATTATATATGAATCTTTGCCACCAAATTGTATAAAAAGTTAGATTTTCAAATGTCCCTTGAAATGAAATTTGGACATTCATTTCAGGACGGAGGGAATCACTTAATCAAATTTAACGAAAATCGTAAGATAGTATGGGACATCCTTTCAGAAAAATGAAATTTTACATTTAAAAAAAAAAAAAAAAAAATTGAAAACACCAATATATATGTGAGAAAAAGAAATGTCAGATAGACATTACACTCACCGAAAATCTCACTGAGACTATCGCTGATGGGAGGGAGGTTGTGAGCGAGGGTTCTATAAGTGCGCCGATCCATAGGAATTGTTCCTTTGGTGCTACTGCTGCTGCTGAATACGCAGATTAAAAATCATTATTAAATGAACAAAGAGATGGGATGAAGAGAGAAAATCAGAAGGAGAGAGTGAGAAAAAGACCCTCACCGGAGTCGGTCGCCTGTAAGGAAACTCGACGGAACTCCAAACAGAATTCGAAGAGTGGTGTAGGACTAGGGCACGCTTTTTTTTTCTTTTTTTTTTTCTTTTTTTTTTTATTTGATAGATTCTTTAATGGCCAAAATAAGTTTATCCCCAAAAAGTATCCAATCAATCTCATTTTGCACCTCAAACCGAATTTTGTTTCAGAGTAACACTTTAATTTGCCTTTAATCACACTTTGACCTTTAGCACCTAACGGGGTTAAAAATTTAACGAGAACTAGTCATGTGCATACCATGTGCGGGATATTTTCGTCATTGTCACTTTAAAAAGACGTGTCCACATCCCAACCGTAGCCGACTAACTGTCGGTTTTCAACCGGTCAAAACCGGCTAACCGTAAACCGTCGGTTAGGCGGTTCGGTTGAGGTTAAAAAATTTCAAACCCGTGTAACCGCCGGTTAGAAATCGGTTAGTAACCGTGTGCATAAACCGCCGGTTATAACCGACCAACGGCTATATTTTGAAATTCTCCCAGCGCCCCCACCGCCTCCCCACGTGCCCCCAGGCCCCAGACAGTACAAACACGGCTAGTTTTCAAACTAGCCGTTTGTTTTCGTTAATTTTCAGACTTTTTGGTGAAAAAAAAAAAAAAAAACTTTTTTGTGAAAAAAACTACATATAAATACCCCCTCCCTCCTAGCATTTTATTTCCACACCTTCTCTCTACTCTTTCTCTCTCTAATAATATCCTAAGTCTCTCCCACTCTCATTCATTTCCAGTTAGTTTGTTAACATTTTTCTGTTAGTTTACAGGATTTTAATCAATTTTCTAACGATTTCCAGTTAGTTTTCTAACAAACTCACTTTTTTAAAAAAAAAATAAAAAAAAAATC
This sequence comes from Campanula takesimana, assembly GCA_026119855.1. NCBI lineage: Eukaryota > Viridiplantae > Streptophyta > Magnoliopsida > Asterales > Campanulaceae > Campanula > Campanula takesimana. The sequence goes on from JAOWBW010000462.1 coordinate 219,886, forward strand.
AATCACTTTTTGACCATTTCCAATCAGTTGCCCAACAATTTGGAGTTAATTTTTAGAATTCCAGTCAGTTTTTTTACCTTTTTAGTTAGTTTTTTTTTTTAACGAAATCGGTGTTTTTTTCCTCATTTCCAGACAGTTTTTGTCGATTTCCAGTCAATTTTTTAACAAAAAATGGCTTCATCTCGAAGGAGCGGCAAGGAACATGTTGACTCTTCCTCCCTTAACCGAGATTTTGGTGATTTTGAGCAACCTTTTGACGAAAGCCAGCAGCATGTTGAACGAAATGTTGTTCAAAATCATAGTGGTAGGGGCGGCCGAGGCCGAGCTCGGGGCGAGAGAAGAGGTGGTCGGGGTCGTGGACAACGTCAACCACGAGAATCCAAATCCGACACTTTTATGATCCATTTCCGAAAAGTACAAATTGACCCCGATGACTTTGTACATTTTCAAGCGGAATGCAATTATTGTGATAAATTTTACCCGTTCACAAAAGGTGGAGGGCATGAGACAATGAACTTCCACACGAAAATGGTGCATCCCGAGAAACTTGGGATTGTGAGTGATCAAAGGCAATTATAATTTGCTCATAACACTCAAGGTACGTCTTTGGTCTTATTTAAATTCAATAATGTCGTTTATAGGAAAGAATTATGCAAAATTGTGTGTGTTAAAGGGCTTCCTTTTAACTTTGCGGGTGGTGATTTTTTTTTAAAAGATTTATTAGACTTTCTTTAAATCCCGCCGTCTCAAAAGTACCACGTACGACTCTCGTACGCGATATAAAAAATGTGGTGTTGGAATATAAAATTTTTTAATTGATATTTTATCCAAATTAGATCACAAAGTTTCAATTTGTGCAGATGGTTGGAGTGATCATTGGCAAAAAAATAATTATTTGGGTATTACATGTCATTGGATAGATAATTCATGGAGGTACGTTTCCATTATGTCCTCCCTTAATTATAAAGGGCAAGGTTTGGTTGTCCCCCTCTTTGTAATTTTAATTTAATTAATAAAAATTAAGGGTACCATCCCTTTTTTTTACTTCAAACAAAATATGTTTTATATTTTAATTCAAAAAAATATGGAATGAGTTTCACATTTTATTTTATTTAAAAAAAAAAAAACATTTTTTTTTAAATGTCCAAAATCTGCCAAAAATAAATAGATAAATAAAAAATTGTGCGTGAACCGGTTTAACCGGTAAACCGTAACCGAAGGGGACGGTTAGGCAGTTAGGTTGCGGTTAGAGGAAACCGGTTTTCTTAACCGGCGGTTATAACCGTCAACCGCCAGTTATAACCGTGTGGCCACGTCTATCTTTAACTATCAATAAGCCTTTAATTTCCCTTCAATATTAGAATTTTTGTATTCTATAAAATAATAAAACATATAAACTACTCCATTATTTAAAATTATAGATTTATGTTATCTAAATAATAAACTAACCCAAAAAAGAATGTTAAAAGAAAAAGAGAAAGAGTAAGAGAAAGAGAAAGAAGATCACATATTTACACCACATTTCATCCCAATCTATCACCCTCTCTATTTCACATTTGGCCAAAATACGTTTATCCCCCAAAGTATTCAGGCAATCCCACTTTGCACCCCAAACCAAATTTTGTCCCAAAGTAACAGTTTAATTTGCCTTTAGTCCCACTTTGACCCATAGCCCCTAACGGAGTTAGAAATTTAACGAGAAATTGGCATGTGCATGTCACATGAGGGTTCTTTTGATCATTTCCTTTGAAAAGAGATGGACAAAATTGTCAATTTGTTAAATGCGGTGGCAATTGCTTTCTCAACCCAACCCCACCAATCAATAACCATCACCACCATTTCTCCCAAATCTGACAACTACCACCACCCATTTCCGACTGCCGCCACCACCCAATTCCGGCGGCCACTACCCAAATCCGCCACCACCATTTCTCGCCTCCTGTCAAAACAAATTAAAAGGTAGTCACCAACCACCACAAACAAAGCATTAAACTCAGATCTTCAACAAATCTGAATCCAAAATAAACCAAATTCAACATCAATTTCATTTCTTCCAAACAAAAATGGAAGGTCAAGTTCGTAATAATCAAGCACAGTGGATTTGGGGTTCACTAGACAATCTCAATCGGAGTAGCAAAAGAAAGAAAAAATTTGAGTTTCCATAACATAACGAATTCAAACCTTGGATTTGAGACAAGTTGGCAAAAAGGAGAGGATTATTGGGGTGAAAGGATGGGAGGGGACGGATTTAAGAAAGTGTGAGAGGCGGTTGTGATATGGAATTTGAGGAAGCATGGGTGGTGGTCAGTGGCTAGGGCTTGGTTACAGGAAAGAATACAGGAAAGAGAGAGAGAGAGAGAAAGAGGGAGACTAGATGGCTTTTCTTTTTTTTTTTTTTTTTTTTTTTGAAACAAAGTGGGTTTTGTTTTCTTATCTTTTATTTCTTTCTTTTTAGTTTTTTTTTTTTTTACTTGGTGTCACCTAATGTTTATTATATTGGACTGTGAGTACATTTTGTTTTAGTCTTTTGGTTAGTTTATATTTTTTTTACTTATGATTTTTACTATCCCTTAATATTTTTATTTATTATGTTGTAAATTTATTTTTTTATAAATAAATTTATTATTTTGATAGTATATAATTTTAATATGTGATATATAATATTGAAGAGAATAATAAATTAAATGTTAACTGAAAATTAATAAGAAAATGACCAAAATACCCCACATGTGACTTGCACATGACCATTTCTCGTTAATTTTCTAACTCCGTTAGGGGCTATGGGTCAAAGTGGGACTAAAGCATGAATCAAGAGGTCGAGAAGTAGCCAAGATGATGCGGCAAATAACACATTGGAAAAAAAGAAGAACATGATGACTTACCTGTTAAGGATTAGAGAAAGAGATAGTCGGAGCCAATCATACATGGAGTGAGAGAATTGATATGAGAGACTCAAACAATATTGTATGAATGACTCAAGTATTATTGATACTAGCAATACATATTTATAGGAGTACAAAGAGAGTTCTAGAGTCCTAATCTAATTAGGAACACTAATACAATAAGGAAACTAATATTCTAGAATAATCTAACTTGGTGTACAAGATACAATCTCTATGTTTGGTAATTACAATATGTTCTAGGAATATATAATATTCCTTAATATGCCCCCGCAAGATGGACGACCGATAGGAGAGTCCAATCTTGGAAAGTGATGAGATGAACCGGGTTGTTGAAGTGAGTTGTTTGATGTGATCCCGGTTGTGGTTGATGTTGCCATGATCTTTACATTTGTACAAGTAGGGTTTTCACCCTATGAAGTGGGCGTCAAAGGCTTTTACGTCGCGAGACGGGTGGAGGCTTTTACGTCGCGAGACGGGTGGAGACTTTTACGTCGCGATACGGGTGGAGGCTTTTGAGACGGGGTAGGGATGTTGGCTTTTACGTCGCAAGACGGGTTCGGGCTTTTATGTCGTGAGACGGGTGGAGGCTTTTACGTCGCGAGACGGGTGGAGGCTTTTGAGACGGGGTATGACTGTTGGCTTTTACGTCGCAAGACGGATTCGGGCTTTTACGTCGCGAGACGGAGTAAGGGCAGTTACGTAGCAAGACGAGGGTAAGGGCATTTACGTCGCAAGACGAGGGTAGGACAGTAGTAAGGAAGAAGGAGTTGAGAAAAAAGAAACTCAAGAGTGAAAAGGAAGTATATGTACTGTAGAAAAGAGAAATGATGTTCAACATAAAGCAAAATAGGGATCAAGAATATGAACTCAGAATTCCTCATATCAGTAGGCGATCGAAAGAAGATGGAAGCCTAGGCGAGAGGAAAACAATCTAACGCAATAAAAGAGTTTTGACAAGGGATCCGAGATTTAGAAGGCAAGTTCTCTTTAGTTATTTGGTATATATCTTGTAAATATATTTTAATTATTATATAAATCAATTCTTAGAATTAGCCAAAATATTTGTTATTCTTATCTCTACTTTAGTTATATACGAGGAAATAATATTGCAATTTCAAATCAATTCCACCGACTTCATCAAGTTTTTCGCTTCAATGCGTCCAGTAAAATCAGTTGACTTCTGAAACCAAGTCAAGAAACTATTTTTTTTGAAAATTATGAAAAAAATAAATAAATAAAGATTTATGTAAGAATATTAGATTATGGTATTTACCATTAAGATAATATTTTTTGTATATATTTATTTGTATCTTATCCCTTCCTCAGTAAGATCATTTGTACTCTATATGAGAATGCTCTTATTTCCTTAACATTAATAACATATGTTTTTTTTTTAATTCAACTTTTCAATCCTACCATTTTTCCTTAATTTCAAATTACTCATTCATAACAGATAATGTAATATCTTTCAAATTAAAAAATGTTTTATTTGTAATTCAATCATTTCCTTTCTTAAATTTGTTTTTTTTAAGGGAGGGGCTATTGCCACTACATATTATGCTTATCCACTACATGAAATCACACTTCTTAAACATAAATACTTCATTTAAGCTTTTTGTAATATAATTTTCAAAACATTTGGATTTTATATCTTATCAATATCGGCCTTTTAATTTAGAGGCCCAATGCATGGTCCTTAATCACACTTTCATTGACATTTCGGATCTCCCCGAGAAGTTCATGGATCGCACGGATGAGGCTTCTTGGAATGCCTTTGGTTTGTGCATTCTTGCCTTTTTCTACATGGTTGGCTCTAAAGGTACCTGTCATAGGGTTTTACTGAGTGTCCTTGAGGAGTGTCGTGCGGGGAAGGATATTGTCCCCTTGATCTTGGGCGAAACCCTTTATGGCATGGACCGCTTGGCTTTGCGAGACGGCTTCATGCGTAGCGGTAGCCCCGCCTTACTCACTTTGTGGTTGAGGGAGAGGTTGATGGCCATTCCCAAGGCTCCTATCTCTCACAGACCGTGGTCTTATTCCTTGAGAGGCATCCTCTTGGATTTCATTCAGAGTGACTGGGAGGATTACATGGCTCGCCTCACGACTGCCGAGATCCGTTGGTCAGTCCCATATTGGCGTATCAGCTCGGTGCGGGAGTATCAGGATAATTCCCCTTTTGTTCGGGTGCCGGGACTCTTGGGGTCGTCTTACTACATCCCTTCTTTGGTCCGTCGGCAGTTTGGATTGCTACAGACTCCGCTGTTGGAGTGGTCGGGTGTTAACCCGGAGCATTTGAGGCTTCCGCCCTTATCTATGTGGGACTCCTCCACTATTTCACTTCTTTCCCGATTGTGGACTTGTTCCCTTTTTCCGGCTCGGGTACTTCTTGGGCGTGCAGCCGGCATGGTTCTAACCACGGTCTACTTAGACTGGTATGAACATACTATGGGACAGACTCAGAGGCTCATTGAGGAGAGGCGTGAGGCTATTCTTGGTGGGACTCATGACCCTAGCAGGGTTTTGAGAGAGACCGAGGCCGTGGCGAGTGGCCATAACATTACTGGAGACATTGTCGAGGACTATCAATCCTTGGCTGATAGGAGGATGGTTGCGATGCCTAGGGCAGGGGCACGAATAGAAGATCTTCGGGCTTAGGCTGCTGCCAATACGGCTTTGAGGGCAACCGGGCTGGTTGAGGATGTCGAGAGGGTACCCGATCATGGAAGGGGGGAGATCGACATCTTTGATGTGAAGAAAAAGAAGACTCGAAGAAGTCAGAAGAAGAAGTTGAGGGACGAGGAACAGTGATAGTCCTACATTTCCATGTATCCACCCATTGCCATTGCAGACGCATTAATTCATTTTAGGTGTCTTAGTTATGTCTTAAGCATGTTAGTTGAGTCAAGAGTAGACCTGTTTGGGGATAAAATTTGATAAAATTTGTTCTGTTTCTCAGCATGTTGAGAGTTTCGACTCATCTTGAATACTTCAACTTGTCCGGCAGCCTGCAACTTGACAGTAACAACAATGTGATCATTTACGCGTGATTTCCTTGCAGGTAAGTTTATCCCTATTTTTCAGGTAACTATTGCGGAAATTATGGGGCATGATCAAACAACAAATCGTGACCTAATTAAAGACTAAGTCAAGGAAGGAGCCAAAGTGATCATCTTCAGACGTGGATAAGCTTCAACCAACTTCCCGAGAATTAAGGCTCACCTGCTGAGTTTTTGATTTATTGTTTTATTATAAATAGCAACACAGAAAATGTAAATACACACACTCACGGCATAGAGATTTTCTCATATTCTTTGTATTCACTCGATCACGAAATCAATACTAACGAAGTTTCTTCCCCGAGGTTTTATGCCGGCGAACAAGTTGTTCAAGGGCTTTCCTCGTTAAATTCTTGTGTTCATTTCATTCTCTAGTTTCTTTGCAATTACATTCCATTGTGCCCAATAATCTTGCTTAAAGTTGAATTGAGAAATTTGACCAGAACAATTTGGCACCGTCTGTGGGAAACTTTGGTCTTATAATTGTTAAAAGAACTTGATATGTCGACAGCAATGTCCTCAGCTATGACTTCAGTGGGTGCGAGTTCGACAGTGGAGACGAACCCGATTTCATCAACGGTGGTGCCTTCAACTCAGCACATTGGTGGAGTATCACAGCCAATTCAGATCCAGGATGGAGTTCCTGTCACTACGACCCAAGAAGTCGCAATTGACATAGCCTCCAACTTGACCGCCATGATGCGTGAAGTGAGAAACCAGATCCTAGTCCAGAATGATACTTCCACCATGCTAATGAATCAAGTTGCCAGGTTGCAGAAGGAAGTATCTTCTCTTCAGGGAGGAACACCAATGGTGCAACAGACCAGCTTTCCTAGCATCTTTCAGTCTGTTGCTCCTAGTGCGCCGTCCAACCTGTACTCTCCTTATCAACCTCGAAGGCTTACTTTTGAGGGAGACACTGCTGGACCATCTGGGTTTGGTGGATTCACACCGGTAGCCAGCCTGACCAATAGTACCGTTGTTAATCCTGAAGCTATCGCCCCAACTTCAACAACATTGTTGGCCCCTTCAACAGCGGTGGCAGGCGGTTTTAACCCCCAACTTGATTTCAATCATTTAAATAATTATCAACTTGCTGTTGCTAACAATGATGCAGGTAGCTTGCTTAGCCGTTAAATGCAGGAGCTGAAAGAGTTGGTCATGAGCGTACCAGGGATGACCATGCCACACAACCAGGCATCTCCAACATGCTACAATGAATCTCGCTTTGCTCCAGCCATAGCCAACGTGGTCATACCGAAGAAGTTCAGCCCGCCTCATATGAAGCAATACGACAGAACGACGGACCCAGCTGAACATGTTGCATTGTATCAGGAGAAGATGGATGTTGTCCATATTCCACCCCAATACAAGGAAGCATGCTTTTGTAGGGGTTTTGGCTCGACTCTTACAGGGGCAGCTCTGAGATGGCTTATTAGCCAACCATTGGGTTCCATTGGATCATATGCTCAACTTATTAACCTGTTCACTAATCAGTTTTCATGCAACAGGGTGTTTGAAAAGCTGACAAGTGATCTTTACAGGGTGGTCCAACAACCTGATGAGCTACTAAAGGACTATTTGAGCAGGTTCAACAGGGAGGCAGTGAACATAACCAACCTGGACACCGTAACTGCAATTGAAGCCTTCAGGATGGGACTCAAGAAAGACTCTCCATATTCTGATGACTTAGTGATGACACCATGCAGAAGGCTGGATGAGATCAGAACTAGAGCTTCTAAATTCATCAGGCTAGAGGAGGACAAGTTGCTCCAGGATAAAACAACCAAGAAGAATGCAACTCCAGAACATTCTAGTGGCAGAACTGATTCATCTCATTTTGGTGGCAAGATGGAAACATCTCACACCAGATCTAATAGGGGCAAACCCTACTCTAAACCTGACTCTTCTAAAGTTCATGTTGTTGATGATAATGTTGAGGATGATGATTCTTCCTATCCGAGAATTGATGACTATTGCTTTTCCGTCGATATTGCAGGTTTAATCAATGCCTTGGATAACCTGGGGGAGAAAGCAAGGTGGCCCAAGAAAGCAGACAAGCCTTCGATTTGGAAAGACAAGTCCAAGTGGTGCGCCTATCATGAAGATTTTGGGCACACTACGGAAAATTGTATTGCACTCAGGAAGGAGATCAGCCACTTGTTATCCAAGGGTCTCCTCAAAGAATTACTTGGTAGAAGGCATGGGCGTACTGAGGATCGCGCAGTTGACCAAGAAAAGCAACCTGAGAATCCACCATCTCATCCACCTCCGACCAGAGTGGTCAACATGATCACTGGAGGCTCAGATATCTGTGGTACAACCTATTCAGCAGCCAAACGTCGTGCTGCAGTGGCAAAGGAGGATAGGTCCTATTTGCCCTCAAGATCAGTCAGAAAGGATAAGGCCCAGGAAATTTCTTTTGATGAAGATGATAGAGTCACCATCCAGGATCCACATCATGATGCTTTGGTTATAAGCTTACAAGTTGCAAACTGTTTGGTGAGGCGCATCTTGATCGATAATGGAAGTTCAGTTAACATCGTAACAACGGATGTCTTGAAAGGAATGGGGATCCCACTTGAGAATGTAACTAAGTGCTCGTCAGTCTTGGTTGGATTCAGTGGGGAGACAAAGCATACCTTTGGAGAAATTACTTTCCCAGTGTATGTTGAAGGGATTAACTCCATGGAGAAGTTCTGCATGATAGAATGTCAGTCATCATATAACATCATACTGGGTAGACCTTGGATTCACAATGTGAAGGCTGTACCTTCAACTTACCATCAGTGCCTCAAGTTGCCAACACCTTGGGGAGTGGTCAAGGTGTCAGGAGATCAGCAAGCAGCTAAAGAATGTTACAAGGTGTCCATGAAGGCAGCCAGTAGCCCAAGGCAAGCATAGCAATTACAGAGAAAGGCACGGGATGTACTTGAAACTGCGGAATTCGATATTAAGGAGGTGCAACTTGATCCTTCAAATCCTGATGTCAAAGTTCTCATAGGTACAGACTTACCACCTGATATAGAGGAAGAGATCGTTCAATTTCTGAGGAGCAGGATGAAGTTCTTTGCTTGGAAGCATGAAGATATGACCGGAATCAGCAAGGGTGTCATCACCCACAAGTTGAACATTGACCCAAATGCCAAACCTATCTACCAGAAAAGAAGGAAATTCACTCATGAACGCAATCAGATCATTAGAGAAGAGGTAGAAAGGTTGCTGATGTCCAACATGATCAGAGAAGTTGATTACCCAAGATGGTTGGCCAACGTGGTGGTTGTAGAAAAGAAGAATGGGAAGTGGCGAGTCTGTGTGGACTTCACGGACTTGAATAAGGCGTGCCCTAAAGATCCGTTTCCTTTGCCTCACATTGACGCCCTAGTTGATGCAACATCCGGCCATGAGGTCTTAACCTTTATCGATGCTTATTCAGGATTTCAGCAGATTCAGATGGAAACCTCAGACCAGGAAGATACGGCATTCATCACTCCAGATGGTATATATTGCTTCATTGTCATGCCTTTTGGGTTAAGGAATGCAGGGGCAACCTACCAAAGACTAGTCAACATGATGTTCAAGAACCAGCTTGGGAAAACTATGGAAGTATACATTGACGACATGGTAGTGAAGTCTAAGTGTATTGAAGATCATGCACGAGATCTGAAAGAAGCTTTTGACATCCTGGAAGCATTCAACATGAAGCTGAACCCATCAAAATGCAACTTCGGTGTTAAGGCTGGGAAATTCTTGGGCTACATGGTAACCAAAAGAGGCATAGAAGCAAGTCCTGAACAGATAACAGCAATTATCAACTTGAAGTATCCAAGGAATATTAAAGAAGTGCAAAAGCTCACAGGCAAGGTGGCGGCCCTGACCAGGTTCATCTCCAAATCATCCGACAAGTGCAGGTTGTTCTACGATGTGTTAAGGAAGAACAAATCATTCCAGTGGACAGAAGAACACGAAGCAGCCTTCAACCAGCTTATATATTATTTGGCAACTCCTCCTCTACTTTCCAAGCCAGAAACTGGTGAAGCTTTGCACCTGTACCTCTCAGTATCAGAAAATGCAGTCAGCGCGGTCTTGGCAAGAGAACAAGGTGGTACACAACTTCCTGTCTATTATGTAAGTAAGTCCCTATTAGATGCTGAAACCAGGTATTCCCATCTCGAGAAACTTGTTCTTGCTTTAATAACTGCTTCAATTAAATTGCGCCATTATTTTGAAGTTCATCCTATTATTGTGAGGACTAACTATCCTATCAGGAACGTGATAAGAAAACCCGAGATGTCAGGCAGGATGGCAAAATGGTCTGTTCAACTGAGTACATATGATATCCACTATGAGGCCAGGACTGCAATCAAGTCACAAGCCTTGGCCGACTTCGTGGCAGACTTCAGCCCTGACCTTCAACCTGAGGTTGAACTCGAAGTCCAACAACTTGAAGGTTCAGACTCTCCTAGATTTTGGACGCTTTATACAGATGGAGCATCAAATGCAAGAGGCACAGGCTTGGGCATTGTCTTGAGATCCCCTCATGGGGAGTTGATTCCTCTAGTTGTAGCTTGTGAGTTCCAAGCTACAAATAATGAGGCTAAATATGAAGCCCTCATCATGGGTTTAGTTACGGCTTTAAGTTTAAATGTTAAATATCTCAATGTTTATAGTGATTCCTTGTTATTGGTTAACCATTTCAATGGGTCTTATACAGCGAAGCATAGCAGGATGTTGACTTATCTACAACATGTTAAGTCCTTGGCTGAACAATTTGCAGAATTTACTTTCCAACAAATTCCAAGGGATGAGAATGCTGAGGCTGACGCACTAGCCAATTTGGGATCAAGTTGCAGAAGCATGTTGAATAATGCCATACCTATAATTCACATCCTACATCCTGCGATTAACCAGACTGAGACGAACCAAGTTGATGATCAACCAGATGCATCGGTTAGCCCCTCGACAAAAGAGACATCTTGGACACTGCCCATAATAAAATATTTGCAGGAGGGAACAGTGCCACAGGATGTCAAAAAATACGAAAGCTTTCAGGATGAAGGTATCAAGATTTGTATTAATTGATAACGTACTATTTCGTAAGTCATTTACAGGTTTGTACATGAGATGCTTAGATCCCCAACAAGCTGAACAAATTTTAAGAGAACTACATGAAGGCGAATGCGGCAATCATTCTGGGGGCAAGTCCCTATCTTCTAAAGCATTGAGAACTGGATACTATTGGCCAACTATGCGTCAGGATGCCATCAGTTATGCTAAAAAATGTGATGCTTGTCAGAGACATAGCAACATCTTGCACCAACCTGCCGAACCTCTTCACCCTATATTATCACCTTAGCCTTTCATGTAGTGGGGAATGGACATTGTTGGGAAATTTCCCAAGGCACCAGGGGGCAAAGTGTTCATGTTGGCCATGACTGATTACTTCTCAAAATGGATAGAAGCGGAAGCTTTTGTTCAAGTTAGAGATAAAGAAGTAATCTCATTCTTGAAGAGAAACATCATCAGCAGGTTTAGAGTCCCGTCCGAAATTGTTTGTGATAATGGTTCCCAGTTCATTAGCAAGAAGACGCAAGATTTCTGTACAAGATGGGGAATCAAGTTGATTACTTCTACACCAGTACATCCTCAAGCCAATGGTCAAGCAGAATCAAGCAACAAGTTGATCGTGAACAACCTAAAAAAACGTCTTGATCAAAATAAAGGAAGATGGGCTGAAGAGTTGCCGCTTGTATTATGGGCAGATAGGACAACCCCTAAGAATGCAACTGGCCAGACCCCCTTCTCCTTGGTCTATGGAACTGAAGCTGTAATTCCGGCTGAATTCTCTATCCCAACAGCCAGATATGGCTTAATAACTCCAGAGGACAACCAGATTTTACTTGCAGAAGATCTTGATACTATTGATGAACTAAGAGACTTAGCCAAGATCAGGATGGCGGCATATCAGCAGAGAATTGCTAAGTCCTACAACAAGAATGTCCGTGTTAGAAGATTCCAGGTTGGAGACATGGTGCTCAGAAAAGTTTTCCAAAACACAAGGGAGCTGAATGCTGGCAAACTTACGGCCAAGTGGGAAGGTCCCTATCTAGTTGATGCAGAAGCTGGTAAGGGTGCATATTGGCTCTCTACCTTGGATGGATCCAGAATACCAAGAAGCTGGAATGCAATCCATCTTAAAGCATATTATATGTAAGTTGTAGCTTGTTCATTCAATTCCAAAGAATCAGGTATGATTTAATTAAGCTTTATTTCAATTCTATTATTTTCAATTTTTTTTTTTTTTTTTTTTTTTGAACACTTACTAACTTAAGCATCGGAGGGGTGTTAACACCCACCCCTAACATATGTTCGTTTTGCAAGGATACTCAAAACTTCGACTTAGGGCAACATGGTCAACATGTTGACAACTTGAATTATTCAGGATGAAGGTCGTTAACCTGTTCGCAAAATGCTGGATGAAAGTTTGAATAGTTCAAATAAACAAGTAAGTGTTTTAATGGTGAATTTTATGCATCTTTTCCTAGAACTTTGCACTCAAGTTGTAAAGGTTTTCACCTTTCAAAGGTTAAAAGATTATGCATCTTTCATAAGTTTAAGGTTCATACACCTTCGCCCGTGCGCACTTTTTTCACATTTGTATAAGTTGTAAGGTGGCCAGTGTAATTTATTACATATTGATTACCATCTTGCACTCAGACAACTTGTGAACTCAAGTCATTTACAGATTGGTTGTAGCATTAACATGTTACCAAAAACAAAAGTTTAAAATATATCATTTCAATCATAACTGATAGCATAAACCTGTTGTAAAAAGGCCAACTTGAACAAGTTGCAACCCTATTTTTACCCAACCTATCAAAAATCAACTATTTTTGCAACCAAGATAATCAAAGAAGGTTCAAACAAACCAAACTATTCTTAACATCTAAAAAGTCAAACTCATGCTAGCAGCATGACATGAGTTGACTACAACAAAAACTTGAAACTTGTCCAAAAAACCATTTACACCCTAGTTCATCCAAATTGTTTATGAGGACATCCCCCTCGTTGATAAAACCATAAAACATAAAAAGAAAGATTGTTCTTAACATTGTTACCTACAGGACAAAACGAATAGGAAATTACTTTTCAGGTGGCATCTCCAACCTTCTCCTCCTGGTTGTCATCAACTTGCTCCACCTTGTCAGCAATGGGCATCTTGAAAGTAACCTCTTCACCATCAACTGCTTCGCCAGTAATCTTGTTCAAAGATTCATATTCCTCATCCAAGTTCCATTCAGAATGCTTGCCCGCTTGATGCTCCTTGATCATTTGTATCCTCATTTCAAACATGGACTTGGCAGCATCTTTCATACACTGGCTATGGAAAACCTCTATCTCCTTACCATGATCCTGATTCACCTTCAACAACCTGAGAGTCATGTCCCTAACTTCTTTGTCCTTCTCTTCCAACTCCTTCTCAGCCGCTCTGGCCCTCTCTTCAGCTTCATACATCTTCTTGAAGGAAGCCTCTGCTTTATCCTTTTCCAAACTTGAACTTCACCAAACAGGAGCCCGACAGCCTTGACGGCCTGAAAACAGACCCAAGAGACTTCTTAAGATAAACAAGAACCAAATCCAAATTAGAAAGATTCTAAGATTACCTTTTTCTCATATTTTCTCTCAACCGGTACGGCAGTTTCCACATCAACAATTTCTTTAGCTTTCCTCTTCTTGTTCAACTTGTCTTCCCCTGCGTCCATCTTGGGTACTGGAGGTTTGTTGCCTTCAACTTTCACCTTGCCACGCACCATTGCCATCAAATCCTTAGCACCAAAGCCAGATTAGGAACGAGTAACTGGGAAATTCATAAGAAATCAACATCTCGGAGTTTCAAAACCAAGAGACAGGCCAAGTTGATAAATACCTGAAGACATCTTATGGGCACAAGCTGAATCTTCCTGTGTGTCCTCTGGAATCGTTTCTTCACCACTTAAGCTTTCTATAGGTTTAGAAAACTTGCGCTTATTGGGAGGCAAGGCACAAATCTTATCCACGATCGCCAACGTATCCGCCTTTTTTGGGAACAACTCCTCCAATTTAGTAACTGCAAGAATAGGAGAGCAGAAAATTACAAATTATGGGAAAACTGTAAAATCAAGAAAGAAGACAGCAATACAACTACCTTTCCCTTTCCATTCTGAAACCAAGCCTTCACCTCCCTCCAGAGTATTTTTTCTAACATAGAAAAACCTATTTTTCCAACCCCTGTCCTTATTAACAGATTCAATTACCAAACTATACGCCTTGTTCTTAACCCTAAAACCATACCTAGAATTTCCATGAGCTCTTAGAACATAGCAAAAGGCTAACTCTTCTAAACCAACCTCTAAACCAGTTTCTTCGCCTAATCTTCCTAAAGCAATTAGTAGCCTCCAACCAACAGGCATCAATTGGGTATAAGCCAAGTTAGACAGTTCGAAAAAGCGAGTAATAATAGGAGGGAAAGGGAATTTCAGACCTAAGGCAAACGGGTACTCAAAAAAGCCTACCCACTCTTCAGAGACGAAATCAGAGGAAAAAGGGGATTCGGGACTAAAAACTCAGCATTAGCAGGAAAAGCCTTCTTTAGGGTTTCAATATCAGCTAGTGACAATTGGCATCTCTCCTCATCAGGATGAGTGATTAGCCCCAAACACCTAAAGCCTTTAGAACTCGCATCGGTTTTCTTAGCCTTCCCCATTTGAACCCTAGAAATTAAGATGAAGGAAATGAGAAAAAACTCACCAGGAGGAGATTGGGGGATTCCTTTTCGCTGCACAGATGAAGAGGAGGGGGAGAGAGACGTATTTAAGAGATGGACATAGACGGTTCTACACTCCTAGCCCCACTCGAGATTCGTAGGTCCCTAGACTCCTACTAAATGACCCCTAACCGTCCACGTTTCAACCACCTAAAATATTTTTCGACTTTTTCGCTTTCCTTTTAAAATTCAAAAAATTGGGGGCAATTGTTTGTGGATAAAATTCGATAAAATTTGTTCTGTTTCTCAGCATGTTGAGAGTTCCGACTCATCTTGAATACTTCAACTTGTCCGGCAGCCTGCAACTTGACAGTAACAACAATGTGATCATTTACGCGTGATTTCCTTGCAGGTAAGTTTATCCCTATTTTTCAGGTAACTATTATGGAAATTATGGGGCATGATCAAACAACAAATCGTGACCTAATTAAAGACTAAGTCAAGGAAGGAGCCAAAGTGATCATCTTCAGACGTGGATAAGCTTCAACCAACTTCCCGAGAATTAAGGCTCACCTGCTGAGTTTTTGATTTATTGTTTTATTATAAATAGCAACACAGAAAATGTCAATACACACACTCACGGCATAGAGATTTTCTCATATTCTTTGTATTCACTCGATCACGAAATCAATACTAACGAAGTTTCTTCCCCGAGGTTTTATGCCGGCGAACAAGTTGTTCAAGGGCTTTCCTCGTTAAATTCTTGTGTTCATTTCATTCTCTAGTTTCTTTGCAATTACATTCCATTGTGCCCAATAATCTTGCTTAAAGTTGAATTGAGAAATTTGACCAAAACAAGACCGTGCTTGAACTCATCAAAGAAGTGTTTTAACTGTAATAAAAATGGTTACTTATGAAGCCAATTTGCATTCACATGGAGTTTTTGCTCAAAACCAAATTTGATTTTTATTCATTTTTTAGACTGGACCAATAATTGGCTGCCTACGTTCCCCTTTTACAAATGAGACTAAGGGGCTCAAGTCATCGTAGTTCATTTTTTACAAATTTTGGGTGCGACCCTGTTTTTTCTCTAGACCGCCCAAACGGGTTTTTAATCTAGGTGGGTATATTCTTTTGGCACCCACAATCTTTTTTTTTTTTTTTTTTAACAAAGTAACGAAGGAGCTTATCACCGTTGACTGGGTGCATGAAGGGGTTGCCATCCAAGTCATCAAGCCTCATTGCACCACCTGAGAAGATTTCTTGTACCACAAAGGGACCGATCCACACGGGTTCCCATTTTCCGTCGGGGTTAGACCTCCCCGGGGGTTTTTCCTTAAGAACCAAACCTCCTACCCGAATTTCTCGGGGCTTCACCTTCCTATCAAAAGCTCGCGTCATTCTCTTTTGGTAGGCGCGGATGTGCTCCATTGCCTTCAGACGACGTTCGTCCAACAAGGTCAATTCATCATGCCGGCTCCGAAGCCAATCAACCTCATGGATTTTGTTCTCCAATAAAATTCTCAATGACGTTACCTCCAACTCAGCCGGGAGCATGGCCTCCATTCCATAAGTCAAAGTAAAAGGGGTTCCCCAGTGGCGGTTCTAACCGAGGTCTGGTAGCCCCACAATGCTAGATGTATCTTTTCGGGCCAATCTCTCCCCCGTGTTGCCATTTTCTTAATAATCCTTTCGAGCGTTTTGTTGGCGGCCTCCACTGCACCATTAGTCTGAGGCCTATATGGGGAGGATTTGTGGCGAGTGACTCGGAACTCTCCTAATAATTGATCACATTCACCTTCGAAGTGCGAGCCATTATCGGTGATGACCTCGTTCAGGATCCCGTTCCGGCACATGATATTTTCCTTTATAAACCCCGCAACCTTCTTGGAAGTGAGGACCCTGTAGGATTTAGCCGCTACCCACTTTGTGAAGTAATCCACGGCTACCAAAAAAAACTCGTGGCAATTGCTCCTGGGCGGGGAAATTTTCCCAATGATGTCAATGACCCATGTTGAGAAGGGCCATGGTGTGGTCATACAGTAAAGATGGTGAGATGGTAGGTGGTTGAGGTTGGAGAACCCCTTTCGGGGCGTATGCCGACTCACGAATTTTTTCTAGAGAGGTAGGGTGGTGGCTTTGGCTCTTCCCAACTCCTACGGTTTCACGGAGTTTTTACAAGTAAGCATGCAAAAATAGTAATCCGGGAATACAGACCCATCAATCAGCGGTGGCGGTGGAGACAACGATGGCAAAGCTAAGAAGTCATCCAAGGCCGGAAAGCCTTCTTCTTCCAATCTCGGGGAAGGAACACGGGGAGGCATATTTGAAGATACCTCATCATCATCACTTTCACACAGGATTCGGAGCTCCTTACGGGGCATAGAGCGAATGGATCCTTTCATTTGAGCGAGGTACCCTTCATAGTTGGTGATTTTTGGGGTCTTTACAATTTCGGACCCATTCTTTCCATTAGGGTGACCCACCCGCTTAATTATCCTTTTTCCGGTGGATGAACTACATGCTTCAATGACATGGAAGCAATCATCGGGCGGAGGACAAACCCCATTTGAGCCTTGGCTCTTAGTTTCCAACGTGTTCTCAATGGACTTCTCCATTTCCTCCATGCACTCTTTGAATGTTAGCTCATGCTCGGTGAGTG
Source organism: Campanula takesimana (assembly GCA_026119855.1). Taxonomy (NCBI): domain Eukaryota; kingdom Viridiplantae; phylum Streptophyta; class Magnoliopsida; order Asterales; family Campanulaceae; genus Campanula; species Campanula takesimana. The sequence continues at coordinate 237,250 of JAOWBW010000462.1, forward strand.
TTATTACGATCAACTCATTGGCATTTTGGTGGGGGATTCTCGCACTCATCACATTGGCAATCATGGAGTCGGATGGGCACTTCATGTTTCCCTCCCGCACACATGCCCATAGGGTTTCCTTCCATTCCTCCCCAATCTCAGTCATCGGGACATTGAACTCCAAAAGGTTCATCGGTGTCGGCTCCCCGAACTCAATCATATTCACATCGACTGGCCCAAATTCAATCATATTAATGCCATGGTTGTTGGGGAACGAATTATTGATCACGTTCGGCCTTTGGGGGTGCTCGAGCTTCCCTTTGGCAATCAAATCTAGGATGATGCGCTTTACAGCGGGGCAATCATCGGTATCGTGCCCATGGTAGCTGTGGAATGCACACCTCTTGCTCTCGTCACGGTACCTCTCGGGGTTTCTGGGTTAGAAGTTAACCAGGGGTTTTGAAAGGCCTTGTTTAACTAACCCTTCAAACACCTTACCCAAGGGCATCCCAAATTCCTTAAATCTAACATACGAGCGCCTTTCCAAGATCCCGACCCTTTGCGGAGTTTGTCTCAGATTCTTCCCTTGGATATTGTTTACCGTTCCCACGGCTTCCTTCCCTTTACCGGCTGTCGGGGGACGATATCTGTAGGAGTTCCCACTAGACTGAGTAGAGGATTGCTCATTAAGGGCCTTCTCAAATTTGGACCCGGCAGTGACCATTGCCCGGAGGTTGGGGTAAAAGTGATGACTGATCAAGGCCTGCAGCTTAGGTTTCAAACATGATTGGACAATGTCCAATTGTTCCTCTTCTGTGGGTGGGTTGGAAATCTCCCCAAGTTTATAATTCCACCTCTTGTAGAACTCTCCTATTGGTTCATCTCCCTTTTGCAGGGTGTTTTGCAGATCAACCCGGTTAGTTTCCCATTCTAGGTTTGACCAATATTTGTTGAGGAATGCTTCCTTGATTACATCCCACGTTGCTCGGGATTCATCTTTCAAGTGAAAGAACCACTTAAGGGCGTTTCCCCTTAAGGACAGTTGGAAGTGATTGGCCATTTGCTGCATGGTACACCCTTTTGCTCTCATGGCTAAAGTATAAGCATTGAGATGAGTCTGGGGGTAGGCAGTCCCATCAAATTTATCTATTTCTGGCATTTTGAACTTGTGAGGCAGAGGAACAATCTTTTTGGGGTTGGTGATCCCCAAGGAGGATTTCTTTTCGTGCATCCCCTCAAATCTTTCTTCCATTTGTTTCAACTTCTCTACCAACCACCCCATCTGGGGGTCCACATGTGGGCTTGAGTTGATTGATCCCACGCTTTGGCTCGTTATTGACATTGTGGTGGGAGGTAAAGTGGTGGATGGGACCATCGGAGGAGGATTTTGAGGCGGCAAATGGGTAGACATACCCTGGTGCCGGGTTACTTGTTAGGATATATGGTGGGATAGCCTCAGAGATTTGGGCCATTGGGCGGTAAAGTGGGTAAGGCACTTCTCAAGAGGTGTTTGGCAAAGCCGGAGGTGGCAGGCCAATGGTAGCTGGAGCCAAGGGTGCTCGGCTATTTGGGATTTTGTCATACAAGTTGAACCCTGGCGGGTACATGGGAAAACCGCCCGGCGGGACAAGGGAAGCATGAGTGGTAGGCACATTTTGGTGAGTGGTGGCTTGGAATGTGGGAGGTGAGGTCTCCACATTTAGGTAAGCTTGAGGGGGCGGAACCCGGTTATATCCTCGGGGCTGCACATTCTCAATTTCCTCTTCATCAGTGATCTCCACAAAACTTACGTCATTTTCAAACACAACGGCTACCCCTCTCTGCCTCATGGCTTCCATAACCCCTATTCTGCATATCCTCATGGCGTTTCCTGACACTCTCTTCTCGGGCCCTGGCAGGCTCTAGAGCTTGTACCAGCTCTTCCCTACTAAGACCTGTTGTTCAAATAGATTCTTAGTCACTAGAATTACTTAATCCCAATCATGTCTACACTTAGGATCCCCCAATTTTATTAGAACCTCTTTAGGTACCCTTAGGATTCTTTGTGACCTACACAGGTGTATTACATCTCTTCAAACAAGGCAAACCAGCAAGAGGAAGCAAATCAGCAGACCAGTAAACAAGTTGCCGATCAACTTGCTACACAAGTTGCCGATCAACTCCATTCTCAACATGCCGATAAAGAAAGACAGTCTGTACTGTCAGTTAGGTTACATCGTTCCATCTTAAAGTCAACCTTGCTGATTGTCCCTGTCCTTTCATACTGTTTTATCAAAAAGTAGTTTACCTGCTCTGTAGTGATTACTGCACCGTCTGACACATAGCTACTTTTAGCTATACTCTGTCTCTACTTGCTTTTGCAGGTAACCGGTTGAGACAAAGGGGTCTTTACCCATCAGACTTTTCCAAGCATGCGTGTACAACAAATCTTCGCCATTAATGCTCAAGATACCGCATTAAATGCTCCTCACCTACCCAGCTGAAAATTCAAATATTATCCTTCTTCAACAAGCTAAGACATCTGCTACTCTTATAAATAGAGGACTTGCTGCATTAAAGAAGGTTGGTGCATTGAAGAGAGTTGATTGTTGAAGCATTCATTAAAGGTCAACATTCCGTCCAGATAATCATTAGACATTAATAGGACATACACTCGTGCACAAACTCATCACTTTGTTAATATTCCCAAGCTAGACTTATATAAGGAATATTGTGATTGAGTTATTCACACACCCACCTGAGTGAGATAAGTTCTTTTGAACTTGCCGCTCAAAAACACTTGGTCAGTATTTGTTTTACGATCCATTAGAAATTTCTAGAACTTAGTCTTTGTATACCGGCAAAGCCATGCTTATAATAGACTAGAAATATCTAATAGTACTCTTAACCCAAATCCAAGTTCTGACCAAACTTGGTAGATGACGTAGCAGTATTTACACTGTGAACCTCTCCAAATCTCTGTGTCTCTTGTCAGCTACTTTATTCTTGCCGGTTGAAAATCTCTCACCAGCTGATCTAACTGTTCACACTGATTCATTGTATTTTCCTTTGACCAATCTCTTGAAACTGCATTGAACTTTTGGAAAAACTTTGTGTTTAAACTAAGCTATGAAAACCATTTCTTACCGATTTAAGTGTGAGTTAAAACTTAGTCATATCTTCTCCGCTGCGCTTACTGATAATAGTTTGCAAACTGATAAGTGACTTTGCATTTATAAAAGTGTTTCTTGAGAAGTTTTAAAAAGGCTATTCACCCCCCCTCTAGCCTATTTTCCTACCAATTGGGCCTAACAATTGGTATCAGAGCTTGGAATTTTGAAAGAAATTTCCAAGCCTTGCAGCTTGTATTGCCGATACCATGGCAGGAAAAATCATGCAGTCGTTCAACATCACTACCATTCCGTTGTTGAACGTCAATGAGTTTGGTGTCTGGAAATCTCGTATGATAAAGTATATGAACTCAATCGATGACCGGTTAATGCAAGTAATAGAAGGTGGTCCAATCATTCCTCTAAAGGTCTCAACCACCTACCGACCAATTCCCTCCACTCCGCTGACTGCTCATGCTGATCAAGACACTGAACAAGAAACGCATGTTCAAGTTGATGAAACCTTGATTGAAAAACCTAGAGAAGAATGGACTGATGAAGACAAACTTTCAGTTGCTCTAGATGGAAAGGCGTGCCACATTATCTCATGTGGATTGGACGACAAGCAATATAAACTGATTGACTTGTGCTCCACGGCTCAACAATGCTAGAACAAAATCCTTGCATACTTTGAAGGAGATGAGCAGGTGAAAGACAACAGACTCTACGACTGCATTGCTGAGTTTGAATCTTTCAAGAAACTAGATGGTAAATCTCTCAGAAGTGCCTACGACAGATTCTGCGAGGTAAGTAATTTATGTGCTTCATTAGGTAAAGTGTATACTATGAAAGATCTTAATATTCATTTTCTAAGTTCTTTAGGAAATGAGTATCATACTAAGGTCACTGCTGTTAGAGAAGTTAGAGACTTAAACAAGACCTCTATTCAGAATCTTGTATCTAGTCTGTTCTTGTATGAGAGAGAACTGCAAAAACATAACGTTCTCGATAAAAATTTCAAAAACTTGTCTCTATCAGCTCAATCTCAGGTATCATTTCCTTCAACCAAATTCCCTCCTATAGATCCCCATCAAACACCCTGTTGTTCAAAAACCTCAGAAACACCTTCAGAACAAACAATGGAAGAAGACGAATTTGCCGCCTTCGCCAGAAACTACAAGAGGTTTAAAGACTTCAAAAGGATGCAAAAAGAAAGTCACCAGCAACAAAAATCCTTTACACCACCATTTCAAAAATCAGCAAGCTACAACAAACCAAGTACCAGTGCTACCGATGGCAAAAACAGTAAAGGTGATCTTGTCTGCTTCAACTGCAGAAAACCTGGTCACTTTGCTTCAAAATGTCCTCAGCCAAAGTATGAATACGTGAGGAAATCAGTAAACAATAGATATCCAAAGTCTCGAAGTTATGTTACCGATGATAGCACAGAAAAAGCCTTGCCGGTCTGTGTGAATACCCCTTTCCGATGAAGCGACGCATGGGAAGTATCTTGTGATTATTTTTATTTACAAAGGGAATATTCTTAACGACATTAAAATTATGAGAGTCGCCACGCCGTTTTAATTAAAGCCAAAACATTGAAAAAAGCATTTTTAGTGGGTTCGGGGGTCAAATTACAACAAGAGAAGAATATTGGACGTTATCACTCCTATTGCCCGAATTGATCGGTCTTTCTATCATGATGAATGTGTTAGTAGTGTGTTAGTGATTTAGACCGGATCCGAAGATTGCCTACGTTCCTCTCAATGTGAGAAGCTCAGGTCAGCGTAGTTCGCAGAGAATTAGAATAGGCAGAAGAATCGGGATCATGCATAATGAGGGGGAATTACCTAAAGATTAGGGTTTAGAAATAGTTCCTAGATCATCCTCGGGTTGATGAACCCTCGATCATCATCGGCTATGAAATAACATATAATTATGAAGATCGCAACCCTAAATATAGCATAAATAAGGTTTTAATCTATGAACACGACGAACATGCGAAGAACATATTATGAACATATGAATGAGCATGCAAAGAATATGAAGAAACTATGAATAAACATGTACGAACATGAATATAAAAGATCTACATTAAAAATAATGCAAGAACACGAAGAAAAAGTTAGAAAACTTACCTATGTTGGCAAGAAATAAACCTTGGATCTTCTTGAGTGTTTGAATGTTAATTAGAGAGAGAAATATTGTTTAAGAACTCCAAAACTCGGACTTAGAGCTCTCAAAATCGGACCTTTAAACCAATAGCCTGGAGTGGTTTATATAGTAAACTTATGGGAGGATCTGATGGTCCAGATCATCCGGCGCAAGGTTGGCCGCCTGGCCATGGTTGAAGCCGGTTACAATGTTGGCCGCGTGGCCAAGATCAATGCGGAGCAATGTTGGCCGCGTGGCCAAGGCTGCCGGCTGACTTGATTCTTAAGCTAGGGTTTCTGCATGGTTTTAAGGAAACCATTTATTACCTAATTTGATAGATTTTGCCATAAATGAGATATTTTGGGAATCCAGGACAAGTCTTTGCAAGGTTTCTAATTCCTGTAAAGTCCTTGTATTTTTGGGAAAGTCCTAATAAACTCATTTTCAGGTCGGGTACTAACAGTCTGGTGTGAAACCGATTCAGACGAAGATGCCGATGAAGATGCAGATACCGATGTAAGTTTCGTTGCATTAGATTCAGATGATGCCGATCTTTCATCCTTGCCGACCCCAATCTACCGAGATCCCTCGCCGCTAAAGACTCCAGTCAAAGAAGTACCAACTGGAAGAGTTCAACCACACTTCAAGGAAGTAAGCATCAAAGCAGAAAACCCATTAGGATACAAGGTTCATCAAGTGGGAACTTCACTCTATGGACAGTGTAACTCTTCTCACTTCAATGCTTCTAAAACAAAACCCTTGCCGATGACAAGAAAATTCTCATTCACCGAACATCCCAATATTGTCAAAAGCCTTTCGAAACCCATCTCTTCCCTGCCTGACTTCTCACCTGAACCCATTCTCTCCACTTCAAAAGATTCAGCCGATCCTCTTCCAGAATTATCTAAGGCTGAGATGGTAGAGACAATGGATGAACTTTTTATTGATTACGAGAAGCTGAGTAGCGTTCATAAAGTGATGGCTGCTGATTTCAAAAGAATTTCTAACGAGAATAGCTCGCTTATGTCTGAACTTTCAGTTCTCAAAGGACACGAGCTTGAGTCCATCTCTCTAAAGAAAGAAAACCTGGATCTCAAAAGCCAAGTAGCAGTATTGATAGCTCAGATCGAAGATCTTGTGAAAAGAAACAATCATCTCTCAAGGATTGTTGATTCTTACACAAAATCTAGAGTTGTTGTTGAAACAATCCTACAGACCCAAATGTCATATAAGGACCAATCTGGGTTAGGATTTGATTCCAGCAGCAGTAGCTCTACTGAAACTTGTGCGACCGAGAAAAAGGATGAGAAAGTTGAATGTAGTCCTGTTAACTCAGTGCATAAGGATGCTAAGCCAATATACAGTGCTATGGCAATGAAGTATCCTAAGAACCAGAACAAAAGGAATGATAAGCACAAACAAAGATATGTTAAGGTTGCTGATACTGAGTCTGCCGATAACGGTATTCTTGGTGAATACATCAGCAGAGCAAGTGCTGCCGGTCTAACCACCTCTGCTGCCGATAGACAAGTACCTAAAAAGGTAACTGCCAAAGGTAAACAGAATGGAAAGAAAGGCAACACTAGCACCTTTAAACCTACTAAGTTTGTGCCTGCCCAATTCCCTAGTTCTGCCGATGCATTGACTTAACAGAATGATGTTCTACCGACTCCACAGCCTATCAGTCAAGTGAGATGTTCTAATTGTTCTGATTATGGTCACAAGGCTCATGAATGCCTCTTGAAGCACCTATCTGGACCCACTGAGGTTACATCCTCTAGTGGTGGCCAGATGTGGTTGCCAAAGAGGAACTAACCCTCGGACCCAAGAATAAAGGGGACCATAAGCATACTGTTTTATTTCAGGAATGCTTCACGGCCTCAACTGGTGCAAGCAAGGATTTGTGGATTCTAGATAGTGGCTGTTCAAGACACATGACAGGATTTACAGATCTACTTGCCGATATATCAGAAGCATCAAGTCCCCCAGTGGTTTTCGGTGATAATGCCAAAGGAAAAATCATCGGTATTGGTACCATCAAGAGAGGTGCAGTCACTGTATAGAAGGTCTCTCTAGTGGATGGTCTGAAACACAACCTTCTATCAATATCACAATTCTGTGATAAAGGAATACAATGTGTATTTACTACTTCCAGTTGCTATGTGAAAGACATTGCTTCCAATGAAATTCTTCTCACTGCCAAACGTAAAGGTAACATTTATGCAGTAGATTTAAGTACTATTACTGGTGTTACTAATGTTTGTTTTGTAGCTAAGAACATCAGTGAGAACTCATGGCTATGGCACAAGAGACTCAGTCACTTGAACTTCAAGTATCTATCCAAGCTTGCAGGTTCAAATCTGGTAACCGGTCTGCCTCAAGTGTCTGCTGATCATGGAAAGAAATGCAAGGCCTGCCAACTCGGAAAACAACACAAGACATCTTTCCACAGCAAGCCCTGCATGTCTGCATCTAAGTGCCTCCAACTGCTACACATGGATCTATTTGGCCCCACAACTACTGCAAGTATTGGGGGAAGTAGATACACTCTGGTGGTAGTAGATGACTATTCAAGATATACTTGGGTAGAAACCTTCAACAACAACGATGATACTTACGCTGTTGGTACCAAGTTATTTAGACTACTACAGACCCAGAAGGAGAGTGATATCATCAGTATGAGATCAGACAACGGCACTGAATTCAAGAACAATGGTATTGCTCAGTATTGTGATGATCATGGCATAGACCACAACTTCTCAGCTGCCGGTACACCACAACAAAATAGTGTCGTTGAAAGAAAGAACAGAACTCTTATAGAAGCTGGTAAGACCATGATTGCTGAAGCTAGGCTGCCGAAATATTTTTGGGCTGAAGCCATCAATACCGCCTGCTTCACTCAGAACAGATCTCTCATCAACAAATTCCATAACAAGACTCCTTATGAACTCTGGAGAGGCAGAATTCCCAATATTGGTTTCTTCAAAATATTCAGCTCCAAATGTTATGTGCTCTACAATGGGAAAGAATACAGAGGAAAATTTGATGAGAAAGCCGATGAAGGAATCTTTGTTGGATACGCTAAACACAGTAAGGCCTTTCGAGTTTTCAATAAGAAACTTTTGAAAATTGTTGAATCTGTTGATGTAACCTTTGATGAATTTTATTTGCTAGAGTCTGACAAGGCTCCAAATAGTACTAATAAATCTAGTGCTCATGAAACAGGTAAATCCAGCAATACTAATCATGCAGGACAAGTTCCAGCTGCTGATCCAGTTATATCAGTAGAAGAATCAACTGAAGCTCAATACTTCCCTTCATCGGCAGAACCAAAATCTGCTGATGAATTTCACAATCCATTTGTCGATGAAAATTCTGCTGATCATACTGAAAACAGATCTAGCCCTCAACCAATTTTTGTTGTAAGGCCCTTCCCAACAAGTTCTCAATCTAATCCACCTCTCACCCAAAACTCTAATTCTCCTACTCCACCTGCTGATCTTGACCCTCCTCTCGAATCTTTACAACAAGATACAGTCAGACAAGATGTACCAAGGGAAGTTAGAACAGTTCGTGATCATCCATTAAAAAATGTGATTGGTGATGTCTTTGGACCAAGATTGACAAGAAACCTTAGTAGAGCATTCGCCGAGAGTCTTTTCTCATCTGCTATGGTTTCCAATATAGAACCAAAGAAGACTGAAGAAGCTCTTGCTGATCCTGGCTGGGTGGAAGCTATGCAGGAGGAGCTAAATCAGTTCGAAAGATGCAATGTGTGGGAACTAGTGCCAAGACCATCATCTCAACAAGTGATTGGTACAAAGTGGGTATTTAGAAACAAATTGGATGAAGCTGGGAAGATCATAAGGAATAAAGCAAGGTTAGTTGCTAAAGGATACCGACAAGAAGAAGGGATAGACTACGATGAGACATTTGCTCCTGTTGCAAGATTAGAAGCTATAAGACTTTTCTTAGCTTATGCCGCCTTCAAAGAATTCAAACTGTATCAAATGGACGTGAAAAGTGCCTTCCTGAATGGAGAGCTCCAAGAACTTGTGTATGTTGAACAACCGCCTGGTTTCGAGGACTCTAAGAAGCCTAATCATGTCTACCGATTGAAGAAAGCTCTCTATGGCTTAAAGCAAGCTCCAAGGGCATGGTATGAAACCCTTTCTAAGTTCTTACTTAGTGATGGCTTAGGTTTCACTCGAGGTAAAATCGATACTACTTTATTTGTTGCCAAGCACAAGGGTCATTCATTGTTTGTTCAAATATATGTCGATGATATTATTTTTGGTTCTACTAATGAATCACTTTGCAAGAGATTTGAGAAGCTAATGCAGAGCAAGTTCGAGATGAGCATGATGGGTGAACTAACATATTTCCTTGGACTTCAAGTAAAGCAATCCAATGAGGGAATATTCATCAGTCAAGCCAAGTACGCAAAAGAATTAATCAAGAAGTTTGGCTTTGAAAATGCTCACTCTCAAAGCACACATATGGGCACTAACATTCACTTAGATAAGGATGAGTCTGGTAAGAAAGTAGATATGACTGTCTACCGAGGTATGATCGGCTCACTCCTCTATCTTACTGCCAGTAGACCAGATATTATGTTTGTTGTATGTGTTTGTGCCAGGTTTCAAGCTGACCCTAGGGAATCTCATCTGCAAGCTGTTAAACATATCATTAAATATCTATGTGGCACTGCTAACCTTGGATTATGGTATGCTAGAGATTCATCTTTTAATCTAATAGGTTATTCAGATGCAGACTTTGCAGCTTGCAGAGTAACAAGAAAGAGTACAAGTGGGACTTGCCAATTTCTTGGTGATAGATTGGTGTCTTGGTCCTGTAAGAAGCAAACATCAATTTCCACTTCTACTACTGAAGCTGAGTACATAGCTGCCGGCAGTTGCTGTTCACAGATCCTTTGGATGAAGCAGCAGCTTGTTGACTATGAAGTTCCATCCCAAATTTGTCCCATCTATTGTGACAATCAATCTGCCATCTCAGTTTCCAACAGCCCGGTCATGCATTCCAAAACCAAGCACATAGACATCAAGTATCACTTTCTGAAGGAACATGTTGAAAAGGGGAACGTGGTGCTGCTCAAAGTTCATACCGATTACCAAAGAGCAGACATACTGACAAAGCCCTTAGACCAGAAAAGATTTGAATTCCTAAGAGGTGAACTAGGTATGATTGATTTCTATGGTTAAAACTGTGCTAACTCTGCCGATTGTGCTAGTCTTGCCGATCTCATCAGCAAGTGTGAAATCTTGCCGACCAAATTATATTGCCGATAAAATATTGATGACAACAACATGCCGATCATCATATCTTTCCGACTAAATTATCTTGCCGACCAAACTATCTTGCCGATATTTAAAAAGTATCAAATCAGCACGTCTCTGCAAAAAGATAAGATTCCTGACACATGACGTAAGCAGTCAAATCAAAGGTACCAATCGGTCACACTCTCCTGACATGCGTGTGTACCGATCTACCCCAAAATCGTGTCATGATGTTTCCCATTTATTGCAAGACATCAATAAGGTAACAGGTCATCCATCACTTTTTAGTTATGACGATTTACCCCTTCTCCCTCTAACTTATAACTGTTCATTTCTCTCCGATTTTTGTGCGCATTAAATTTATGCGTGCGTACGTTCTCCGAGTAATTTGCTACAGTTACTTCTATTATTCTTGTCTTCTCATATTCTCTTTCCCCCCCATAACATATATAACTCCCTTTCAATATCTTTCAAACTTTCTCCGCCATTTTAACTGCTCTCTCTCTCTCTCTCTCTCTCACTCCTCTAACCGGATTACTTGATTCAACTTCCTATTTACTTATATCTTCAGAATCTGGTAATTCATAATGTTTAAACTTTGCTCATTTCGAATTATCCTTGTTTTGATTTACCTTTGTTTCTAACATTGTGAGATTTTTGAGTTACTTGCAGAAAATGTCCGGTGAAAAAGATATCTACGGAGGTTATGTTGACTCCGACTACTTTAATGACGAAGCCGATGGGGTTTTCTTGAAGAATCCTCTTATTGGGTCTTTGCTCAACTCCTTCATTACTCCATCTGGAGTTGATTCTATGTTCTTGGATCTTGTTAAAGAGTTCTTCTCTAACTCAGTTGTTGTCCGTTCTCCGACCGACTCGTCAGTCATCGTCTCCGTTAATTCCACAGTCTTAGGCATGCAAATTTCTCTTACTCCCTCTTCTATTTCTGAAGTATTTCCCTCTCTTGGGAATGAAGGGTTGAGTGCTCTTGTTGATGATGAGGAGTTGGACAGGGCATGGAACCTTATGAGAGGAGCCGGTCCAAGACTCAGTGGCACAAATCATTTGAAGATTCATTATCCTCGCCGATACTATGCTCTTGCTGAGATAGTTGATAGATGCCTCATTTGCCGATCTGGTTCACATAGCAATGTAATTGATGTACAATTTGAAGCTATGGCCGCCATTGTTCTGCAGATCAAGTTCAACTGGTGTGCTTACATTTTCAGGATCATTGCCACTGCTGCTGACAAATGGTCTTCTGATAGGAGCAAAAACAAACCCAATCCTGGGAAAGGATGTCATTATCTCCTGATTAGTATGATCTTAAGAAGAAACATCAACATAGTCAAAGCAGATCGTTTTCCTTCCAGCATGGCCTTCAGCAAATTAAAATATTTTGATGCTAAAGTTGGAACAGAATAGAGAAGAAGGATTCTAGTGTTGTTGCCCCTACTGCTGCACCTGCTCCTGCTGTCGCTCAAAGAAGGAAAAGAGCTAAGACTATCCCCTCAGTTGCTTCTATTTCTGCAGTCTCTACTCCTGCTCCTTCTACCAATCGAGTTCTTGCTGACTCTACTCCTGGTGCTCCAAGGAAAAGAAAATTGGTTAAGGCTGCTGATAAGGAGAAATCCAAGAAGGCAAAAGTTGCCGATGAGACGGGCTTGCCGATGGAGAAGCAAAAGCCAGTTGCCGACGAAGTTCCTTCTGCTCCTATTTCTTCTGCCGATCCAAGAGCTAAGCTGATCAGATTTGCTCCCTCTCATCTTGCCGGTGCTTCCCTCACTACCGATCCTTCTGTCAAAGTTGAAAATCCAGATGAAGATTTTACCGATGACTTTGCCGGTGGTAAAAGCATTGATGCTGTTATTGAGAAGCTTAAGGCTCAAACTCCGAGAAAATGTGCTCCCATCAGAAATCCCACCTTCCACACTTTCTACAAGAACCCTTGGTCTTTTACTAACAAGGTCTTGTCCAAGAAATGGGTGTTCCCTATTGATCATCTGCCCTCTTTTATTCGTCGTCTACTTCAGTTTCATGAAGAAATGAAGGACACTGTGCCACAGGGAAAATTGCTGATTATGTTGACTATCAGAGGATTGACAATCGCACTTATATGTGGAATGAGAAGTTCGTTCCTCTCTCAAAGTTCAAGCGGATGAGGGCAGCTGAACTGAAGCTGAATTTTGGTTGTTACTTTGACTATCTGCCACTTCACTGGAACCAGGTCTATCTATTTCAAGATAGAATTAGACAAGACTTGATGGTTCAGGATGTATAGATCATATATGCCAGAACATTCAATCAGCTCTCCCAATTCACTGAATTTGATCCTTATCAGATTGGCAAACTGGAAAATGATGAAGACTTGCTGATGTACAATGATGATGAGGCTCCTACTGATAGTCCTCTCAATGCTCATTTCTACCGATCAGTCAAGAAGGTCACTTTGGATTTAATTGAACAGTCAAACAAATTTCTGCTGAAGCGAGATGCCGATCGTCGTGCTGCCGAAGTTATTGCCGATCAAGTCACTCAGACTTCTTCACCTAGCAGCAACAAGACTGTGTCTGATGCCGATGCTCATTCTGCCGATAACATTGGTGCTGTCGATGATGATGATGATAATGATGATGGTGCTGACTTGTTTGAAAAAGAATTGGTTTGTGCTCACAGAGTTGCTGATAACTCTCCTTCCACTTCTGAGACAATCAGTAATGACCAAATGACGATAAGAATTATTATGACTAAAGCTCCCTCCTCTGTTAAAGTATTTGCTGAATCTGTATTGGTGAGTGAAAGTAGTAATGAAGATGGACATGCCGATGAACTTGTCAAGGAGACTCTGGGATTTCAAGTTGAGAAAACTCCAGATGCTCAACCTCTGATTGAGGGTTCTGCCGACCAACCTGCACCTGTTGAGGAAACTATGGACACTCAACCACTGGATGATGTAGTTATTGATATATCTGTTTTAGGAGGAGTAATTGCTGAACATGAGACTGATGAGCAAACTGCCGACACTCATCTTGCTGAGCAAACTACAGACACTCAGTTAGTAACGGTAACTCCTGGATTACAGATTGTTGAACCTACTGGAATTAAGGAGGTTTTTGAGTTAGGAGGAGGTACTGAGGAAAGAGTTACTGATCTTGATGCTGAAATCGCTGCAAGTTTGCAATTTGAGGAAGTGCTTTTGCAACCTCTGCTCACCTTACCGTCTGCTGATACCCCTCTTCCTCTACCTGCTCAAATTGCTGCTGATGCTAATGATGATAGTGCCGATGAAATAGATCCTGCTGATTATGTGGAATTTCCTGTGCTATTTAATGCCGAGCCACCTGTTCTTGCTGAAGCTGATTCTGCTCCACCTCCTGAGTACAATTTTGAGATTCATGCCAATGAAATGATGAGTTCCAACTGGTACACTTCAGCCACCTCTATTCCTACAAACAGTTTTGGCCAGCAATTATTTCTTGTTCATCAACCTATCAGGTCCTTTCGATCTACACTTCAGAAGATTACCTATCCTTTCGGCAAAGAACATCCTCATTTCACCAAGCATAAGTTTCTTGCTGGTGAGTCTGCTGATGAAGGCTTGATTTTTATGCCCTGGATTAAACCGGACTTCAGAAGGAAGAAAGGAAAAGCTCCCAGAGTGTCAAAGCTCAAGGCAGAGAAACCTGTTTACGATCCTCTGCACTGCCTGCCTGGGAAGCTAAAGGTTGGAGATAAAATTCACCTTCCGGGTCCATCTCCCAAGGAAGTTTGCATTACCACGAAGGGTTGGATGAGGAAATGCCTAATGATTGACGATGAGCTCATTGATATTCTTGAAGTAAGCCACACTGATCCTCGTGGGCTACTGTACTTAGTAAAGAATGCTGCTCTATCTATCACATTGCCTATGTTCTTGAAGAAGCGACGTGCCGATCACTTGGTTTACACTTCTAGGCTGATGAATGCCAGGTTAGTGATTATGATTTTAGAAGGCATTGCTTGTATGATGTTTCAGCTCGCTCTGTTAATGTCTATAGAAGACAACGGCATATTTTATCTACCAGGAGACAGGGATATGATTGTCCATCCCAACTATCCTCTGGTGGTTGTCCATTCACTTTCTGCCGATATTGTCTCCACTTCGATTCCTGCTGATTTTATCTTTGCCGATGCTATCTCTGCTGATGCCATTGTTTTTGCCGATGAGGATCCTGTACTCTATCAAGTTCTTCCTTTGCCTCCACCTCCAGCTCCTCTTCCATCTTCTCTATTGCCTATAGTTATTTCTGATGATGAGATACAGATAGTTGTTGATGATGTACATATCGAGGATGCTGACTTAGAAAATATGGATTTTGACTCTTCTCTATTTCTAAAAAATCCCAAAGTTTTTGCTGTACCGATTTACGTTGATAAGCCTATCATCTTCAACAGCATTTATGACTTCCATCTGTTTGAAGAAGGAGATGACTATAATCAGAACGAACTTGCTAGTCGTGGTGATTTGGTTGATTTCTCCCATTCCATTATGGATTTGTTCAAGCAATCCACCAAGGAGATTACCAAGCAGATACGTAAGTCCAATCAGGAGGAGGATGTTATCAGGAGGATGTTATGGATTTGTTGAAGCATTCATTGAAGCTCAACATTCCGTCCAGATAATCATTAGACATTAATAGGACATACACTCGTGCACAAACTCATCACTTTGTTAATATTCCCAAGCTAGACTTATATAAGGAATGTTGTGATTGGGTTATTCACACACCCACCTGAGTGAGATAAGTTATTTTGAACTTGCCGCTCAAAAATACTTGGTCAGTATTTGTTTTACGATCCATTAGAAATTTCTAGAACTTAGTCTTTGTATACCGGCAAAGCCATGCTTATAATAGACTAGAAATATCTAATAGTACTCTTAACCCAAATCCAAGTTCTGACCAAACTTGGTAGAGGACGTAGCAGTATTTACACTGTGAACCTCTCCAAATCTCTGTGTCTCTTGTCAGCTACTTTATTCTTGCCGGTTGAAAAATCTCTCACCAGCTGATCTAACTGTTCACACTGATTCATTGTATTTTCCTTTGACCAATCTCTTGAAACTGCATTGAACTTTTGGAAACAACTTTGTGTTTAAACTAAGATATGAAAACCATTTCTTAGCGATTTAAGTGTGAGTTAAAACTTAGTCATATCTTCTCCGCTGCGCTTACTGATAATAGTTTGCAAACTGATAAGTGACTTTGCATTAATAAAAGTGTTTCTTGAGAAGTTTTAAAAAGGCTATTCACCCCCTCTAGCATATTTTCCTACCAATTGGGCCTAACATGACCATTCGGATCCGCTGCGTGGTCACCCTCACTACTACTTCCTGCCGGACTAGCCATTCGGAGAAGTCTGGGTGAAGCTGCTGATGAACTATTAGACTCGGCACTAATCAGACGATGACCCGAAACTCTGACCCACTTCTTACGAGCTGCGGAGGAGAGGGAGGTTCATTTCAGACTCGGGTATCAACTCGGGTTGGTGTTTGGGAGAATGGGTTTAGGCTCATGCAACATGAAGGTTCATTATTATTAATTATGTTCATGTTTACTTAAAACACATTTATTCCTAACTGGTTGGAAAAGATTTCTCTTCTTTTTCGCAACTATTCTACATCCTGGATCAGTGGAGGCCATCACTAGGCCTATAGACCCCTCGTTTTTCACCTGTCTTGCACGCTCCCAAGGATGGACTGTCCTGGGCGAGGGTCCTATAGGGAAAGCGGCTTCCACCGACCGAAAGAAACGAGCCTAGGGTCTAGTGCATTGCAAGGTTCCCAATGCGTGAGCCATTGCAATCATGTTTAAGCCCCGGTTAAGATCGAGACTCATCTTAAGGACTTAAGGGACTTCCGGCACAACCTCATCTTTGATGAGGGCTCTCGAATCTTATCCGTGGGATTATGGATGATTAGTATGAACCATTCATTAGGGCTAGACAACACGGTGTCACCCCATCCATAATACATGACTTAGGTCAATTATAGCCAACATTAACGTATAAGTCAAGGACCGGGTCAAAGTTGACCATGGTCACACTTGCTTTCACAAGCATGACTCGTGCATTAACATGGCCACAATTAATCCCAGACACGTATTAGGGACGTGGTAACGTGAGCTAGATCAAAAACCAACCGAAGTCACGGTATTTGTGTGTCACGAAAAAGTGTGGTTGACTCGGCTCGGAATGGGAGGTGGAATGGACCCGTGCGCGCTAGAAGGGCACAAGAGCACTAATCAAGCTGCATCTGGCATCCATCCCGGGTTTAAAGGGCATTTGGAACGTGCAAGGTCAAGTGCGCGTAGTGTGAAGCCATTCTATGTTCTATTTTGAGTTAAAATAGAAATTTTCGATTCGTTTTAACATCATGAGCAATGTATAATCAACATATGAACAAGCATGAATAAGCATAATAAAAAAATTATCAAGCATGAATAAGCTATTTACACAAGCAATCAAGCAAGAATCATATGAACAAACAAAGCCAAAACTTGTAAATACAACAAATTGTGCACAACCAAAAATTTCTTTGAAATCAAAACTTCACAAGAAACAATCCTTTTGAAAACCATTTGCAAAACAAGTTGTGCACAACAAAAGGATTCAAAATCTTTACAAAAGGGGTTATGCACAAGGAGGCCTTAAAAACCCAATTTTATGTCCAAAAAGACTTGTGCATAACCAAGCTTTAAAAACCAAGTTTTGGCTAAAAAAGAAGAAGTAATGTGCACAAACAAATCTGCAAATTTGGAACCTAGATAATCTAAAGCAAAAGGGACACAAAATGTTTCTGCCCTGCACAAAATTGTTAAATTTTGAAACATTCTGTTCCCTGCTCAACATAGTCGTACGGTTATAGCATCCTAGCAATTATTTTTTGCAGTTTTTCAACTTCTGATCATCAAGCCCCAGTTTATTACATTTCCAGAATA
Organism: Campanula takesimana; assembly: GCA_026119855.1. NCBI lineage: Eukaryota > Viridiplantae > Streptophyta > Magnoliopsida > Asterales > Campanulaceae > Campanula > Campanula takesimana. The sequence goes on from JAOWBW010000462.1 coordinate 254,746, forward strand.
TTTTCACCTCCAGAAGATTCAAACAGAAACACAGCACAAACAAAATAAACACAAAAGTTAACGAAAACGGGGGACGGGAGTTTGACCCACACAAAAGTGTCATCAAAGCTTCTAAAAAGAAGTTTGCAAACACTTTACTCCCCAGCAGAGTCGCCACTGTAAGGATCCCGCCCCGTGATGAAGGAAACGTTTCGAAGGGCGAAACACAAAACACGGTTATCACGCAAAACATAACGGAGTCGCCACATTTGTTAATTATTTAACCCAACAAATGGAAAGGTTAGAGATTCTATTAGTTTGGAGGTCAGGTTACGCCTTGGGAAGATTTTTACGTCACCCAAGTCACCTCGGATAGGACCGAGTCTCCCTAACGTTAGTTAACAAAAGTGCATGTGTGTGTGTGTGTGTGTGTTTCAAAAATGGGAGAAACTGATATTTTAACAAAACTGGTTAATTATTTAACAGAAAAGGGTTATTTTGCAAACATTTCAGTCAGAAAGGGAAGAAACTGGAAAATGCACTCCCTGGCCAAAGTAGCCGTACGGCTAGGGAGATCATTCCAGGGGTTTTTGACAGTTTATCAGAAAACTGTCCAATTTCAGGCAAAACAGAGTGTTCTTGCTGAAATTGGACTGAAATGATCATTTTCAGTTATTTTCTTTAACAAAAATATGGATTTAATCATCCCTATGCCATTGATCACAATTAGACACCAAAAACAAAGGTTTTGGGTGTGATCAAGACAATCATTGGGGAAATTTTGAGAAAGTTGATGAACATGCCCTTTGGGCCAAAATGACCATTTGATGAGTAAAGATTGAAACTTTACCATCAAAATGGACTTATTATGGAAGATTAAACCTTTAGAAACAAAGATGTAACATAAAGATTGAATCTTTATGTCCCATGCTTGGTGATTTTATGGCTAGGTCATGGTTGGGATGTTAAAGATTGAAACTTTATCACCCAATCACGAATCTCATGGCCAAACAAGAACAAAATCAACATAAAACTTAACAAACCATGATCATCTTTAGGTTTTACCCCACAATCATACACAAGGCATGAAGGGAACCTTGAATCACCTCATGATTTGGTTCCAATGTACATATATAATCATAATACATATATATATATATATAACAATAATATATATAGCTTGAGAAGACAAGACTTGTATAATATATATATAGTGCTTGAAATGGACAAGACTTGCAAGAAATGTAAAGTGCTTGAATGGACAAGGCTTGAAAGAATAATAAGAAATAACACAAAAGTAAACAAGTAATATGAACAATAACAAAAATAGTTTGAGATGAAGAAGAAGATGGAGAGAAAGAGGCTTCACCTATGATGGTTATGGCCTATCTTCCTCACTATTCACTCAAATGTGTATCACTCACATTTTTTGCTCTCAAACTGGCAGAGTATCAGCACACAAAACGTTTTCTCCCCCCCTGAAATGATCAGCATGGGGTTCAATTTATAGGGACTGAGGGTGCCCAACATAGCCGTACGGCTCAGCCCCTCAAGTACCCAAACCATCCGTACGACTCGACTTGGCGAGCTTCTGGATTTTTCTAAATTTAATTCCAGTTCAGTCCTGGAATATTAGGTTTATCTTAGTGAGGTCCTGGCCCATTGGTTTATCCCTAAATGGTACCAAGAATTCCTCTAAAGTAGGTCAAATTCAGATTGGGGTACTTACACCTAGTGCAAGTGGGAGATTGTTGGTGTATATGCCCTAGGCATGTTATTTGGCGCGTTGTTTGACAATGTTTGTTATCACTTTTCATTTATAAAAAGAGATGCTTTAGATTATTATTTGTTGTTACATGTTTTGTTATAATTTGTTGTTACATGTTTTGTTATAATAATATCCGTCCCTAGTACTTATGAAGAACTAGTATAAGTTTAATTCGATGATCATGTGATGATCATGTGTATGGGATACAAGTTAAACTTATGGGTGTGTGTTGGTGAACATATACTGGATATGACCCAACTATGAGGTTTATGTCATGGTCATGATGTCATAATTAAAACTCTAAATAGTTATATCATTGAATCCTAAGACCTGAGATTATTACGATCTTCCACATAGTGGAGATCATGTTTGACATATTCAAACGTTACTCTTAACCATGTAATTATAAAGGATATGATTGGCATGATCAAAGCTATGTAGGGAAGTGTAAAAAGTCAAGATGGAATTTGTCCCTCTTCGTGAGAGATGTCAAGCTTGGGCCCCTTGATGAATAGTATTAATGAAATGCATGGCCGTGCTCAAATGGATTGATATGATCAAAGCCATTTGTATTATCAACTATTTAGAATCGAGAAAAGTATTGGGCATTGTAAGTTGACCATTGACCATGGCTTACGCTCAATGACATCGTGTACAAAATGATTGTGATATGTTCTATAAAAGGATAAGCGAACTTTGACAAAGTTGTATCAATTGGGTAATCATGATGGCTTGCTAGGGTATGCTCATGATTTATGAGAACAAATGTGTTTGGACTCATTGCCAACTTGATATAATCCTATGGGGTCACACACAATAGAACGAATTGTTAATTGTGGTGACGGGATTTAGGTTTCCTAGGTCCTTAAGGGTTAAGGACTAGAGACTATATAAGTATCTTTTCACCAGCCATTAAACACATGAAACCTAGTTGTTTGGAGAAACAATATTCTTGATCAAAGATTGAGAATCAAAGATCAAGAACCCTAAATTCATATAGCCTAGAGACTCCTTCTTGATCAAGAAGGAGTTCTTGATATTCGTTCACGTGTGGATATTCATAGAGGGTGATTTCTTAATCATCTTCTAGTTCGTGTTCCTGCGATCAAGACTTGAAGAAAAGCTTGGAGAAGATCAAATCTTGAAGAACGAAGTTTCAAGATCCAAAAATTTATAGCTCCATCACGGTTAGTATTCTAAATTCAACTCAGTATTAATTTAATCATCTTAAACGGATCTATGCTTTTGGGTTTTATTCCGCTGCGCATGATTGTTCAAAACCCAACAGCCTTGATGGATTGCATGTAGTCAGTGATGGTGTGTGTGGATTTGGTAATGGAGGCAAGATGGTCTTTGACTTGAAGGATATGACCTCGAGATGGGTTGGCGTAGGTAGTTTTGATAATGGTACATGCTTCATTGGAGGTTTTTGCTTGATAGACAAGGGGGCTACGGCGACATCAAGGGTTCCAAGAAGGGCACCGAGTATAAGGCGGTCTTGCCTTTGCCAAGTTGTATGGGCAGGATTTTTGGTTTCTTTGGTATCGTTAGTGATGGTTTTCAGGTGGGATGGGATAGGTGCCATCAACGTATTTGAGAAGATCCAATCCAAAAAGAATGGATGTGAGTTGGGAAGCCCATGCGAGATAGGTGAGTGGTGTTAGGGTTTTGCAATGAGCAAGGTTGACGAAGATTAGGGGGTTATTTGGGTTGGATGAGTTGGGGAGGACAGAGGTGTTGCCGGGTTCAACCATGGTGGGAGGGGAGGGCCGAAAATTTTGAAGACTGAGGTTGGATCGGTAGAAGCTCTGGTTACCATAAAAGGATAGGCAAAAGTTGAATTTCTTATTAATGTTTGTAGTGTATTTATACAAGAACAAGGAGGGTATTCTATCTATAGGATTTACATTATCTCCTAATCTATACAAATAATTTGAAAATCAAATAAATGATACTAACAATAATATTTACAAGATACTAACAATAATCAAGGTGGGGTTGAGATCTTTGGAGGATCACGAGGATCATTTTGATTCTTAGCAGATATGAGTATGATAAATGAGTTTATTAATTAAATATTATTGTAAAATTTTCATTTTAAATTTTTATAATTTTAAGGAAAGTACTTAAAATGCTAAATCTTACATTGCATAATTGCTTACAACATTAAAAATTATCATTAAAAGTTGTGACATGGAGGAAAAAATAAAAGAAAAGTAAATAATACAAGTTTGTTGAGGATATAATTATCAAAACCTATTTATTGTGCAAGGGAGTGGCTTGGAACTTACAAGCAGGTGAATGGTGGTGTGAGAGCCCGCGCTCGAAGTCGCCCCGAAATGATCGCTCGTGAAGCCGATTCGGCTTTGCCTCGCGCTAATGCGCTTTTGTAAATGCGATCGGTTTCACACAAATGGTTTCCTCTTGAATTTTTAAATATTTTGTAAGAGTCGCCACCTCACTTTATTTTAGAAAAAAATGAAGACAAAACCTTTTATTTTGAGAAAGTGGGTTCGGGGGCTAAGTTACGAGAAAAAAGGGGTTAGGCACTCTCCTCGCCCGTGATGGTATCTAGCATGCATGCCTCTTAAGTTCATTTTATGCCTTGTTTTTTATGCCTTAACAAAAGTGGTGATTATATATAAAAAGGAGTCTTCCTATTCTAGGTATGTTTGCTTAAACTCACAAATGAGAGCCGGTTTGGGTAGACTCTCACTTGGTTTTGAAAATGGTTTTGAGCATTCATATCAAGTAAAGGGAAACACAAAAGGGGTAGGGGATTATTATGTACAATGGTGAACAAATGGGAAACAAATCACATGAAAAGAATAAATGTCCAAGTCCAAGTTATCTCCGGTTTATGGACTGTTGTCCATTCTCTTTGATGTACCTGTCTCAAAACTCATGAAATATGGAAAGCAAAGGTGAAAAATTCTTCCTAACTATTTTGCAATTTATTTTTATAGTTGTTTGTGGGTGAAGTTTGATGATTTAAGACTGATTTATACAACTGGTTCAAATTTAGGCTTAAACATAGATTGAACCAAAACAAATAAGTGGTGAAAAAAATAGATATCTATACACTTCGGGTCGGTTTGGGGCGGGTTCGGGTTCCACTCTCTGCGGGTCGGGTTCTAGTCACCATCTTTGAGACTAGGGTCGGGTTCGGTTTTGACGAAACACACCCCGAACCCGACTCGTTGCCCTCCCTACCCTTTTCCAATGTAAATTTTGACTACACATTCATTATAACATTTAAAAACTGGTATAGAAGCAAAACATACTAAACTACATTCAATTTATTTTGCGTCTTTCTTTTTGCCTCTCAAAAAGCACATTCTTTGTCGAAATCCACAGTAAATTCAAGGGAGGGGGGGGGGGGGGAGGGTTCCCCACAAGCATACTACATCAACAAATTCAAAAATGAATATACAAGACTAATGACACAAGAGGGTATGGGGAGCCTATGATCTCAAAATAACTTACATTTTCAAGTTGTTTCTTTTGGCAGTTCATCAACCACTAGCCATGAAAAAAAAACCACAAAAGTGTTTTCCCTCTTCCATTGCTACTTAGCTGATGCTCTCATTGTTTCTCGACGGACCAAATATTTCTTCAATCATGCTGCGTGTCGATACAAGGTCAACGCTTTTAGTCAAACCCGTCGAGTATGGAGCAGTCTCCCAGACCTTGGCATCACAATGCTCCAGTACATATTCAGAACCCAACACTCCGTCGCAATTTCCATTCAAGCTTGTTCCTTTCCCACTCTTTTCATTGTTCTCGAGTATATGCGGGCCCTCTAAAGGAGCATGTGAATCTTCTTTAAAACCAAATTCAACACCTTCCTTCTCTATACCATCCGTCATACCAATTAACAAATCACCACCAATTAGCAAATCACCACCGCAGCCTTCATCACCATCAACATCATCATCATCATCATCATCACCACCATCATCAGCTGAGGAATAATCATGGCCATTGAAAGATCCAACTACAAAGTCATCTTCATCTTCTCTGGCTCTCATCAGGGGTCCTCTCCATTCATCGTCATCACTGTCAGCTTCCAACAACTTGGATCTATTTTGAACAGCTCGCCTACGAAGCATAAATACATTGAAATAATAACTGACTATTTCCTTTTTTGTTCGAGCCGGAAACGCAGTTGCAAGGTGCTCCCAGAAATTTTTCCCAAGTGAAGCGGGATTGGAATAAACAACATCGTGAAAAAGTCGCTCTTCTTCCTCAGTCCACCTCTGAGCTACTTCCTCTCCTATGTCATAAAACCCCAAATCCGTAAATTTGTCATGCCCTAGGGTTTCTCTTAATTTTTCTCGCGCTTCCTTAACATGCTGCTGTACACATCTAATGGAACCACAGTCCAAGCAATTACAATCCAAACAGCCAGATGCAGCCTCACCTTTTTCAACTGAAAAGTCTAAATCGGGCATCGGAACAACACAATCTCCCACAAAACGATCCCCATTGTTATCGCCAATAATGGCCTCTGATTTAAGTTCTGGAATTTCAGCTTGGTGATTTGGTCCTAGAGGAACTTCTTTTCTTGGAGAGGAATTCAACAATGATGAGTATGTATCATCAAAATGAACTAGTGGTCGCCTTGGATAGTTGTACTCGGAATATTCTGGGAAAAGAGATGGGCAGAACATAGAACCGAACTCAGTATCTGACTCACCACTAGTGCTATACACCAATGGTACAGGTGCACGTCTGTCGAGTTCCTTGTAAGCTAAATCTGAACTGGCATTTTCACTTTCCAGACCCTTGTTGTGATGAATATTACTATAAAACAGGCGACCAGCTTCACCTATATCACCAGGAAAAGATATAAAATTCCATTTATATAAAAATTAGTCAGAAAGCATATAGAGTGCAGGTGTGTGAGCATGTAACACGTTAATATTGTTCTTCAGCATGCATAAAGCCCGTGAACCTACAGCCTAAACCAAAGCTGTCACTGACAATATACCATCAGCAACTTACACAGAGATCTTATTAAGGAACTTGCTAAATTCTATTATTCTGTCCTAAGTCAACCTGCAGCTACAATAATTATTTGCTCTTAAAACATTCATTTCATGAGTCCATACCAACCAAAGCTACCAAAAAATGATAACTTAAAACTAAAACATGATGAAACGACATTTTTGCAAATATACAACTATTAGCAATAATTTCGGTTTTCAAAAACCACAACCAACTCCGTAAGTGCCTACTTGCAATTGTTTAAGAGAACAAGCATGAACAGCAGGGTGCATTCACACACGTCATTTTAACTTCTTATGGTGAGAAAAGAACTAGAAGCACGTCGCCGAGGCAGACCAAACCGATGATGTCATGGTCATTTGGATCAAGGCCCCGCACATAACAAGCAGGAATACAGTGCATTCAATAACCATTTCAGACTACTGTTATGGAAATAATCACTACAAAACGTACAAATCACACTGCTTGTTCCATTACTAGTTTATTTCTTGGATTTCATAAGGAAGAAACTTGATGACGAAATATTCTTTTAATATTTCCAACTAAGCTTCATAAGCTCGGATCCAACAGCCTAATAGCTCTAAAGTAAAAGTACGGCCCAAGAAACCATGTTTACACACAACAAATACAATGGTACACTCGTATGGTTGATTATTGAGGACATGGATAGCTGGATGTGGTTTAACTTAAGTGTATGAAATCTGGACTTAAACAATACTTTCCAGAAGTACTTGTCCATATTCTACAGGGCGGACATGGTTTACAAAGAGGTACACTGGTTGGAAAAGTCAAGTGCATTTGCATAAGCAAATAGAGCAAATGAGAAAAACAAAATCTGTACCTGGAACAGTAGCGTTTCGAGATGCATCATACGGAAGTTTATCTTCTGAAAACAAAGGCAGCTTATCGCCACAGTCGAAAAGTTTTGGATGCTTGATAAATTGCTGAAGTTCGTCATCATAAGGTCGTTTAGTTCCCATGGCAACCTGCAATACGGAAATAGAAGAATGAAATGCTTATCGCCACAGTCTGTATAAGTTTGTGAGTCGTAAGTCTTGGAAACGAAGTGTAGATCCTCTTTAGACTTGGAACACAGGTTATCGTGCTCAACAAGTCCAAATAAGATCTTGCATGTTCTGAAAGTGGTCGGCATGAGTTGCAAGAGAATCTCATATGCCCAGAGCATTCTCATGATGGAAAAGCATGAGAAAAGTTTGTAAAAGTAGCCAATGGCCAATAAAAGCAATAAATCATCAATAATGTCAAAAAAATGGTCAACCGAGAGCGAAATCTTCGGGTATTTAATTTAGAAAGGCAGACGTGTGCAGCACGGTACTAGTATAACATGTGATAAAATAAGGCAACACTCTAGGGTACATAGGAAGTTTAGTCCAGGTAAATGTAAAGCCCCGAACCAGCTATATCGACTTCAAAAACAACTGCAAGTAACGTAAACGAAGCTCCGAAACAGCTACGTTCATATAGAAAATTCTTTATTTTATAACAGTGAAAAATAAATGCATTAATGAATGGAAAAATAAAGATATGAAGATATACCAAATGAATTAAACACCTAACTAGAATGTGAATTAACAACAGTCAAATAAGAGCATATAGTAGTAATAAAGCCAATCACAGTTCAAACATCATTTGACACCAGCAGATAGAAATAGTCATAGGCGCATGCATATGCATGCATGCCTAGGCGCGCATTTATTGTCGTATCATATATAAATGCCCTATACTCATTCCAATTTATGACTAAACAACTGTTACCCCCCAAAAAATATTCTACTCTCCATTACTTCTCCAGGGGACCAGGCTAGAATGGAATATTAGATTCCGGGTTCTGCAGAAGCATAAGGAGTCCCAGTAGCACCATCCAGGTAAAGAAAAAGATGCTTCATCAATGAAAAGTTAACTAAATTTACCAACTTTTCGTCTCAAGCTTCAAACAAACTTTCCCACAAAACGTAAAAGAATTAATTTTACTAAGAATGATAAATAAGCTGATCTAGCAGCTCTAGAAGTAATCGTAAATAAATTTTAAACAACAATAAAAAAGCCCCAATTTTTTTCCAAAACCCTAACCCTAGTCGACCCTGACATGCTGCAACCATCAAATTAGCTGTAAAATCAAGCAATAAATTACAATTAACCAGAAAACATACCTAATCCCTCAACCAATTTACAGATAGGACCAACCTTCCAACACCGAACGCACCGAAACGCTAGAATCAAAAAATCACGCGAAATTAACCAATTATAGAATCGATCGACAGAGGGAAACGCACATACATCGAAAATCAAAACCAAGGGAGAACCAGATCGATCGAATTTATGGTTAATTGGGCACGAATCGAAGAAATTAACAAACCCTAACCCTAGAAATTGTAGACAGAGCGGATCTGAACGAAAGAGGAGTCGATAGATAGAGGAGGAAGAGAATTGATTAGGGAAAACATCGATTTGAAATTTTGAAGGCTGAATCGGAAGAGATCTAAGTTCGATCTGAGAGAGAATTGGGAGGAATACGATGATTGACGGGGTCGAAAAGGTTACGGTTTTGTAATTGTCGAAGACGGAAAATGGACCGGGTACGAAACCCGGTTTGCCGAATTGTTCACACGTGGACGTCGACTACAGCCAAACGAACCGGATTCACGTGTTCAATAGTAGTATAAAAGATCCTTTTTCATTTCTTTCTGGCTTGCCCCCAGCCCCCAGGAAGCTTATGATGATACTAACTTGTCTGTTTGATAAAAAATACTCACTCCGTCCTACCTCACTTGAGACCTAAGAGATTGACAAAATAATTAAGAAAAAAAAATAAAGTAAAAAAATGTGTAGTAGAAAATGAAGATAGATAATGAGTGGGGTAAATAGTAGTGTTGATTGAATAAATTGAGTGGTGGAAAAGGGTTCATTGCAATTTGGTTACCTGAGTTTGTCGTCAAGTTTAAATTAATTACCCAGTTTGTGTTTCGGTCAATTTAGTTATCGAATTTGTCTTTTTGTTAGAATTGGGTGTAAAATTGGTTAGCTCGTCAAAATCTAACGTAAATGGATGAGAAATGTAACAAAGTTCTTTCAAAATTGCAATGATCAACCCTAAAGTTTAAATTATTCCATTACACCCCCAAACTAACTAATGTTAAGAGCTATCTTCTTTCTAACCAACAACAACAATAAAAAGCCCAAGTCCAGCAACCATGATAACCACCGTCATCATCACTTTCTCAAAATCCGGTCATCACCACCACCCAAATCCGGCCACTACCATAACCACCTATCTTCTAATCAACAACAATAACAAATTTGTCTTGAGATTTCGAGATTAACCCAGATAGAGGCGTTGCCGGTGGTGATGATTACTAGCACCACCATGCCTACCACCAGCACCACCGCAGTGCCACCACCACGACCAGTGCAATCTTCAAAATCAAAACCAACGGCAGATCTGGGTTTCTAAAACATGAACAAACCCAGAGATAACAAAACCCAGATCAAAGAGTTAGAAAAGCCACGAAACACAAACCAAGAAACACCATTAAACAAAACCCAAATCAAAATTAGAAATCGAAATCAAAATCAGAAATCAAAATCAAAATCAAATTGGAACAAACCCAGATTTGCGCTTTAAATCGAAATCAAAATGAAAAATCGTAACCCAAATCAAAAGTCAAAGATTGAAATAGAGGTCGGTCGGAGGGGTTGGGGGATATTCGCCAGAGAAAATGAAGAGCGCTGGCGTCGGTGTCGGAGAGCGTGGGTGGGTGTGTCGGTTTTTAGAGAGAGAGTGTGTGTGAGATATCTTGTTTCAGCGTGAGGGGAGGCCGGAGGAAGGAGAGGGGAGGGTTTTGTTTGGGATGGGAGTAGTTTGGGTATTTAGGACTTTTATTTGACTGGATTTGACTGGTCAAAGGAACTTAGGGGTGTAATGGAATAATTTAAACTTTAGGGTTGATCATTGCAATTTTGAAAGAACTTTGTTACATTTCTCATCCATTTACGTTAGGTTTTTGACGAACTAACCAATTTTACACCCAATTGTAACAAAAAGACAAATTCGATAACTAAATTGACCGAAACACAAACTGGGTAACTAATTGAAACTTGACGACAAACTCATATAACCAAATTGCAATTAACCCGGTGGAAAATGAAGAGAGAGAATGAGTGGTAGGGTAGTTTGAATATAAAATATAAAAAAATTGCTATTTTAGGGACTCTCAAGTAAAGTGAGACGGACCAAAATAGAAATAAGTCTCAAGTGAGGTGGGACGGAGATAGTATATTTGAAATAGGATAACTTCATACTTTTTATATATATAAAAAAACATGTTTGTTTGTTTGTTTTTTTTTAAGGAAAAAAAAAAACATGTTTTGTTAAAAAATTACTAAACATTTTTTTTGAAGCAATTACTAACCATTTTTGGGTTTTTGTTTTAATGTCCCTCATTTACAACTTACAAGTTAAAATCAGTTCGGGTGCTATTATAGCCAATTTAATTATGGATAATGATATGTATAGTGAAAACTCAAAGCGAAAACTCATAGCGAAACTCTGTAATCCGTTGGATTGTAATAAATCTTTGTGGACCCCACTGCTAAAAACTCATCCAACGGATTAGAGTATTTCACTATGAGTTTTCCCTTTGAGTTTTCACTATGTGTATCATTGTCCTTTAATTATATAAAATTAGTTTTTCATAGTATTTTGAACAATTTCACTTTTCGTAAGATTTTCTTGGGGACACAGTTCAATACTCCTTTTGTCGTCTTAAAATGATACTAGTTTTGTTTACTTTTTTGTTTGTCCGGTTAGTCTCACTACAAAGTCTAAGGCTAAATTAAGGCTTCAAAAAAATGAATTTTCGAACTTTATAATGTAACTTAAAATTTTTGAAATTCAAATGAGACTAGTGAGTATTTTCTTTTAATATACTCCCTCCGTCCCATTTGAAACTTCACCTTTTACTCAAATGGGTGTCTCGTTAAAAGCTTCATCTTTTCTTAAAATGATAAAAAATGTAGGCTCCACTTGTCATACCCACTCACTTCTTCCTCTCACATACTCCCTCCGTCCCGTCCGAATTAGGACGAATATCCTTTTTGGGCGTCCCATCCGAATTAGGACAACCAAAAATGGAAAGTTTATATTAGTTTTATATTAGACCTACCCCACCCAATTTACCTTAATCATTTTTAATTAAACAAATCTAATTAACTTATCCTAATTAACTAAATGGGCTGGCCCACTCAAAAATAAAACCCACCACAGATAAACCTAAAATTACCCCCTCCCCCTTTATTTCTTCTCAAAACCTAGCAGCCCTCTCTCTCTTTCTCCCTCTCTCTCATACCCAACCTCCCGCCGCCACCCCTCCCACCGTCTCCCCGCAACCCTCCACCACTACCCATTGTCGCCGCCCACATATTCAGGTAAGTATCGATCTCTCTCTTTCTCCCTCTCGTTCTCTCGGACTTTCTCAGTCGGATTTTGGATTTTTTTTGATTTTTCGATGCAGATCTGGTTGGTTTGTTCATTTTTTTGTAGTCATTTGTTTGCAGATTCCCCAGATCTTCATAGATCTGTTGTGTTTGTATGTTTTTTTTTTTTTCCGTTTTGGGTGTGTAGATCGATGTAGATCTGTGCTTGGATGTTTGTGTTCATTTGTGTGTTTTATCTGGGTGTTTGTAATGTAGATCTGATTTTTTTTCTTTTATGTTTGATTTTTGAGTTTGATTTTAACCGCAGATCCATGTAGATCTGGCGTGTGTGTGTGTGTGCGTGTGTGTGTGTGTGTGTGTGTGTGTGTGTAGATCTTATTATTTGGGTAGATCTAAACTTTTGCTTATTTTTTTAAGCTACTTTTTGTTCAAATTTTTGTCTTTTGATTTTGAATTTTCTATTGTTTGATGTTTGTTGCAGGAATATGATATTGGGGGAAAGTGGTGGTGCTGATGGGAAGTAATGGTGTTTCTGTGGTGGCGGCCGTCGGCGGTGGTGGTGGCCGCTGTCAGCGGCGGTGGTGGTGGGCCGGTGGTGAGCCAGTGGTAATGGTGGTGGTGATGGGGGAAAGAGAATGGTGATGAAGCATGAAAGTAAAAATGATGAACAATAAATTATATTTTAACTTAATGACTGTCTTTTAAAAAAAATGATTTGTGACTAATTATAAATGTTAAAGTTCTTAATCTTGCCTCATCATCACTTTTGGCAATAGAATAATATTATTCCTTAATCCCCGTGTCGGGAGAGTTTGTCCTAATTCGGGTGGGACGGAGGGAGTACATAAATTATGGGGCTCACTTGTCATACCCACTAACTTTCCACTCTCACATATTTAAATTGCATGCCCCACTTGTCATACCAATAACTTCTTCCCTCTCACAACCCTTCTTACACTCATCCCTTTCCTTAATTTGTGTGCCATCACCAAAATGGTGAAGCTTCAAATGAGACGGAGTGAGTATTCTACTTAAGTTTCATAAACATAATCTGCCTAGAGACATACTCCCACCGTCTCATAACTATGTACACAAATTGCTATTTTGGGTGTCCCATTGATATGTCACACTTTCTTAAAATGACAAAAAATCTTTATTGTTCATCCCGCTCATTATCTCTCATACTTTACTTTTACACTCACAATACCAATCAACCTGCTATTCCTTACTCCACTTTCTCTCTCTTACTTCACTTTTCACACTCACAACAACTGTCCACTACTATTCATCCCTTAATTCCCATGCAAAACCCATTTTGTGTACATAATTATGGGACAGAGGGAGTATTCCTTAATGTTCATAATACAAAGCATCTCCACAAGCACTTTATTTTATGGGTAAATAATAAAATAAGGCTTAAACTTTACAAAGTTTTATTAATTTAGGACTTGTAGTCCAAAATTTAATGAAATGGGACTTATGGTGCCAAAATTTGATCAATTTAGGTTTTTGGCGAAAATCGTTAAAAATCCTAGTTAAGTTACATGTTTTTTTGTATGTGATTGACATATTGAGTTAGTTTGAAATTGAAAATTATACGTAAAGGGTCAAATGCAATTTTTTTTTAAAATAAAAGAGTCAAACTAGCCACTTAAAGTTATACTCCCTCTGTCCCGCTTTAAGGTTCTTACTTTCCTTTTTAGTTTGTCCCAATTTAAGGTTCTTACTTTGCTTTATTACCTAAAATGAAAAGTGGGACCCACTTGTCATTCTCACAACAAAAAACTCCCTACCCACTTTCTCTCTCCCACTCTACTTTTTATACTCACAACTTTTATTTTTTCTTAATCTCCGTGCAAAGTCAAACTAAGAATTTTAAATTGGGACGGAGGGAGTACCACACAAAAACCAATCTCTATCTTTTTTTTCAAATTTGATCTCTTTTGAAAAGCAAAAACTTTATTTTCATCACTAAACTTTAGTCATTTTCAAAATGTTCTCACTTAACTATTTTTACAAAAAAATATTCTCACTAAACTTTCATAATATTCAAAATATACTCACTCCGTTAACAAATTCGCTAAAAGCCTAACAAAATTTAGCTATATGACATCGCGTGACTAATGTTTGTTAAGTTTTCAACCAAACGTTAACGTCGATGTCGTGTACGCTGAATTTTTGTTGTGGGTATGGGCTTGCTGATTTTATTTTTTTTGAGAGTTTTGCACAAATTTGATTTAATTTTGTTCGTGCTATTTGAGTTTTGTGGTGGCGGTGGTGAAAAGGGGTGTTTATGAGCATACATATCAAATAGTTTGGTTAAAAACTTAACAAAATTAGTCATAAGAGGTGAAGTGTTTGAATTATGTTAAGTTTTTAGCGAATTTGCTGACAGAGTGAGCAAATTTTGGAAAATGTGAAAGTTCATGAGAACATTTTGAAGGAAAATAGTTCATTGAGAATATTTTGAAAAGGGTTCAGCGATGAAAATATGGTTTTTGCACTATTGAAATCATACTCTCTCTCTCTCTCTCTCTCTCTCTCCATCACTTCATCTCCCCCCTTCCTTTTCCCGCCGGCTAAATCAGAACAATGTTAACCACCACCACGACCCACCACGCAAACCGACCAAAGTGTAGCCGCCATCGACTTCAGGTCCTCTCTCTTTTTCGTCTCCCTTTCATCTCTCTATTTTGTCTTACTCTCTCTGTTTATGTGTTTGTGTACTCCCTCCGTTTCATGAGAACTGAGACTTATTTCCCTTTTCGTCCGTTTCACCCCAATTGAGACTGCCTAAAATGGCAAACTTTTTAATATTTTATATTCACCCAACCCCACCACTCATTCTTTCTCTTCATTCTCCACCACTCATTTTATTCAACCAACACTACTATTTAACCCACTAATTCTCTCTCTTCATTTTCTACCACACATTTTCCTTGTTTTATTATTATTCCTTAGTTCTTGTGCCATTTCCTTTAGTCTCAGTTCTCATGAAACGGAGGGAGTATGTGTTAGTGTGAGTCTGAACTTAGTAGTGCGTGGATTATATTTTAGATCTAGTTTTGTGTTTGTGTGCGTATGTGTATATGTTAAATCCACAAGAGCTTGGATCTAGTTTTTATTTGTGTGTGTGTGTTGATGAGACCGAGCATCACAGACCGGACCGGACCGGGATCAAAGCCAGTACGAGCGAGTTCGACTACACCGAGCCGGATAAGCCCGCAAGCGAGCAAGCCCGAGAACCCCGGGGCTTCCTGATGACCATGACCAAGATGGCTCTGCCTCCCGCTATCCTAAGGGTCCCGTGTTGATCACTTAACCTCCTGCCCGGAGCCCGCAGTATCCTGCTGTCACAAACGTATAACTGACGTTACCTGTTCATACCTGACATACCATAACGGTTGGTGGTGGAACCATGCTTCCCTGACAACACGCCACGTTCCCAGCCACTCCCCTGGCCGAACCAATGAGGACCTGCCGCGTGTCTATCCGGTACGAGGGCGGTTAGTACCTTAAACCTACCTCCTCCTTCTACTCATATAAATACTCATATCCGCCCCCAAGGGCCAGGTACGTGCTCTATCATATTCACACACACAAGGTCTTCATTGAACCTTTCACTTAGGTTTTCCTCAGAGATCTTACTCTCACACCCGAGGGCCTAAGCCGGATTCCAACCCGGCCTTGGTCTTAACGGTGTTCTTGTCTGTGTTGTGATCAGGATCAAAAGACAGCTAAATTGGAGTTCTATCTCCGTGACCCCAGAAATCTAGGGCGTCATCAGTGGTTCCATTGCCGGGAATCGAAAATCTTCCCAGTGCAATCTTCTTGTTTCGTTTGCTTTTCCAATCTAATTCATTTCAAATCCTCATCTAGCTCTTCCGTCTTTCACGGTTCTAAAAGGATATCCCGTCTTTTCTGTTGATTCTTGACGTACAAAATCTTCACAATGACTGGGAAAGAAATCGTGAACCCAAATGCTATCCCTTCGGGACAAGCGCCCCAGGGATCAGTCTTCGCCAGATTGGGAAATAAGACTCTTAGTGGCAACTCCTATACCCCCTCTCAAAGGGCAAGGAGAGAGGCAGATCTGAGAGATCGTATAGAAACCTCTAAAGCTCTCAAAACTCAAAAAACTCCCGTCACTCCCCTCACCCCTGATCAAATCCAAAAGAAAATCCGGATCCTGACAGACAGGCAGAATCTGGTAGCGGAAGGGCTACAGTTGAATCTAGCCCTGGAGGAGTTGTTTAATGCCGAGGCCAATGCGGGAAGCCCCCCTGAAAAATCAAAAACCCATGATCTGACAAGCTCTAAGATCAGGGCCAGTAGGATTATAGGAGGAAAAAGGCGGACAATCCTCATGGACGATGACGAGGAGAGGGGAGAAGAAGAAGGGGAGAGTGAGGAAGGAGAATCACAGCCCAGAAAGACTAGGGCCAATCTAAAGGAAATGCAGTTGTTAAAAACGATGATAAAATTACATAAACAGTAAAAAGGGCTAAAACGGGGGACATAATGGATCAAAAGTTCCAAAGAATGATCGCGAAGCTATGGGAGTCCAAGCAAAACGTAACAAAGTGGGTTGGACCCATGGACGCTTTCGCATCATGGATCAATGATTCCCCAATCCAAAGAGGAAAGGTACCCACGCTAGACGCGTATGACGGATCATCTAATTCAAAAAGCCATGTTAGGCGATTTAAAGGGCAGATGGCTCTGTTTTCAACAGATGAGGCCGTGAAGTGCAAAGCCCTCGCCTCCACCTTTAAAGGGAAGGCGTTGGGGTGGTTATTGGCCCATAAACCGCGCTCTATCTGCAGCTACGAGCAATTGCGGACTTCATTCTTGAACTCGTTCGCGGGCGCTGGGGAGGCCGCAAGACCAAAATCGGACCTGTGCGGCGTTAAGCAATATCCCGGGGAGAACACGAAAGCATACATCACTCGGTTCCGAAAAATGACCGAGCAGATTGTGGATTTAACAAAGAACGACATCGAACTATGCTTCCTAGGGGGATTAACATCCCACACTTTGAGGCAGGAGTTTGCTTGCCGAAAACCCGAGGGGACAGAAGAGATGTATAACAGGGCCATCGCTATGGCCGGATTAGAACCCGCATTTATGGCTGACGCCCGCAGGAGCGTAAGGGAAAGAATCGAGCCCGCTCATGATCCTCGTCATCACTCAGGCTATGCGGGAAACAATGGTGGCCGAGGTAGAGGCAGACCAAGGGGCATGCCCAATTTTAAAAGAGGCGATGACAGTGCTTTCACCCCTTTGATCGCACCAAGAACCGAGATCTTGCGGGCAGATGCCTTGCCCCCTCCACCTCCACTAGAGAGGAAGACTTATGAGGCAAATAAAAAAAATGGTGTGGATACCATGAAAGCCACGGGCATACTACGGATGACTGTTTCCAGTTAAAGAAAATAATACAATAAAAGGTGGAGGCCGGGGAATTGAAGAAATGGATCACGGGGTCCAGCAGTAAAGGTGAAGCCCCGCGGGGAAATGTTCAATAGGTCAGAGACAATGATGCAGACGGGGAAGGACGTTATGACATTCAGTACATAGGAGAGGAAGCCCCAAGCAACACCCAGCTTTCCGCCCAGATCAGACGACTGGAAAAAGTATTCTTGATACCCACTTACCCACCCGAGCAGGAGGAAATGATCGGTTTCAAAAGGAGTGAATTGGCATCCACCCTCTTCAATTCAACACAACCATTAACAATCAAAATGGCTATAGGAAGGGCGGACATTGGAAGAGTCCTCATTGATACCGGAGCTTCGCGGGATATATTGTACTTCCACTGCCTGGAAGAAATGGGAATGTTCGAGGTGCACTTAACTCCGTACGCGGGTTTGTTAGAAGGGTTCACAAACCACACAGTCTATGCCAAGGGGACAATTGACTTTGAAGTAACCATCGGGGAAAGGCCGTTTGAGAAAACAGCCCGCGTTACGTTTATGGTGATTGATCTGAAATCCCAATACAACGCGATACTGGGCGTAACCGCACAAGCTGCCCTTGGGATAGTGGCCTCGATCCCTCACCAAAAAATCAAGTTCAGCACCCCCGCAGGGACCGCGTGTATTGAGAATAAACCCGAGCTCTTCCTCAAAGTAATAGAGAGGAAGAGGAAGGGAAGCGCAGCAAAGCAAAAATTGGGAAGCCCGAGAGAGGCAAAAAAGGCCAAAGCAAGTGAAAAGGAGGTCGCAGGCGCGGCCATGATCGGGACGTTGTCTTTCCACTCTACAAGGGCAGAATTCAAACGGAGCAGGAGAGCCCGCCGTATAGCCACGGAAACCGAGCACATTAATATTGTAATTGATTCGCTGCATGACCGAGAAGTTACAGATATTCGCCCTAATGATGCTTTGGAAGACGTGATGATAAATCTGGCATACCCCGAGCAGACAATAAAGGTCGGGCTAGAGATCCCCGCAGAGGAAAGGAAGGTTCTGATTGAATTATTGAGAGGAAGCCTGGACGTGTTCGCCTGGACGGTAGAAGATATGGAGGGGATAAGCAGAGAGGTGATCGAGCACGAACTGAATATCGATCCCACATTCACCAGGGTACTTCAAAAGGAAAGATATTTTTCCCCGGAGAAGAAGGCGGCGATCAAGGTCGAGGTGGATAAATTGCTGAAAGCGAAGATCATAAGCCCGATCAAATACCCGGTGTGGTTAGCCAACGTGGTAATGGTGACCAAGGCAAATGGGAAATGGAGGATGTGCGTAGACTTTACGGATCTAAATAAGGCCTGTCCCAAAGACTGTTATCCCCTCCCCCGGATCGACCAGTTGGTAGACTCTATCGCCGGGCATAGGGTATTGAGCTTTATAGATGCATACTCGGGCTACCATCAAATCAAAATGAAGGAGGCTGATGTTCCGTCCTGCGCCTTTTACGGTGCGGGCAAAACTTACACCTTTAACAACATGCCGTTCGGTCTCAAGAACGCGGGCGGTACGTATCAAAGAATGGTGGGAATCGTTTTCGACGACCAGTTGGGCCGAAACCTGGAAGCGTACATCGATGATATGGTTATCAAGACCAAGGAAACCTCTCATGATATTGATGTAGCAGAAACCTTCACCAGCCTCCGAAGAAACAATATGAAACTTAATCCATCCAAATGCGCCTTTGGAGTAAAGGCAGGAAAGTTTTTGGGCTTCATGGTGAACCAGAGAGGGATAGAGGCAAACCCGGAGAAAATCATGGCGTTGATAAACATGCAACCCCCCAGATGTGTTAAGGAAGTACAGAAGTTGAATGGCCGCATCACGGCCCTAGGGAGGTTCATCGCCAAGTCAGCAAAAAAATGCCTACCTTTCTTTAACACTTTGAAAGGAGGAAGAAAGGAAGGTTTTGAATGGAACGAGGACTGCCGGAATGCTTTTGAGCAAATAAAAGCATACCTGGGAAAGCCCCCGCTGTTGAGCAGCCCCATTTTGGGTGAAGAACTCTATGTTTTCTTGGCCGCAACAGATCACGCATTGGCTGCGGTTTTGGTAAGGGAAGAAGGCGACCTACAGAAGCCCGTGTATTATGTCTCCAAGGCACTATCCGCAGTAGAAGGACGCTACTTGAACATTGAAAAGCTGGCTTTCGCCCTGCTTATAGCCGCTCGGAAGCTGCGGGCATACTTCATCGCCCACCCTATCACGGTTTATTCGGATACCCCGCTGAAGAAAGTGCTCCATAAGCCCGAATCCTCGGGGAGAATGCTGTCATGGTATATAGAACTGACTGAGTTCCAGATTACTTACTCCCCGCGAAAGACCATCAAAGCACAAGCACTGGCGGACTTCGTGGCAGAAACCACGTTTGAAGAAAAGGAAAGCGAAGCGGACAAAGTCCAGCCCGCTAAAGAAAAGAAAAAGCGGGGCAAGAAGGCCATAGATAATGGGGAAAGACCGGAGAATTATTGGTCGTTAAGTGTTGACGGATCCTCGGGAAAAACTGTTAGTGGTGCTGGAGTCCTATTGATCTCCCCAGAAGGTCAAAGGTTTAAACGAGCTTTGAGGTTTAAATTCGCGGTCTCCAACAACCAAGCTGAGTACGAGGCATTGATAGCGGGTTTGGAATTAGCCCGGGACATGAAGGTATCCAATTTAATCGTGAAGAGCGACTCACAGCTAGTGGTAAATCAGGTCAAAGGGGAATATGAGACAAATCACCCGGTGTTGCTCAAATACAAGGAGCTCGCAGCAAACCTGTTAAAGGAATTCGAATACCACGAGCTAACCCAAGTTAACCGGGCTGAAAATTCCGAGGCAGGCTTGCTTTCAAGAATCACTAACGAAGACATTGTAAGCTTAGTGTGGACTGTTGGATAGAATTCACGGAGCGCCCGGCCATTGACAGAACAGAAATCCACCAAATAGGGGAGCCCGAGAAGGATTGGGTGGACGAGATTAAGGAATACATCGAAAAAGAAATCCTTCCCAACGATCCGGATCGAGCAAAATTTTTGAGAAGACAGGCCGCTAGATACACGGTCATTGACGACGTACTTTATCGGAGGTCTTTTACCAAACCCCTACTGAGGTGTGTAAAATCCGAGACCATCACCAACTTGTTATACGAAGTTCATGAGGGCGTATGTGGAGGGCATCCCGGAGCCCGGACACTATCCGACAAAATCAGATTCCTTGGGTATTACTGGCCGACAATGAAAAAAGATGCATAGGAATATGTCCGCAAATGTGACCAATGCCAGAGGTTCGCCAACATACCAAGGCAGCCATCCACGGAGCAGAGTCTGGTAGTCCCAACTTGGGCATTTGATATGTGGGGAATTGATTTGATTGGTCCTTATCCCAAAGCGCCCGGGGGAGCACAAATGGTAGTGGTCGCAGTAGATTATTTCACAAAATGGGTGGAGGCAAAGGCACTAACTATCACTACAGAAGCAAGTATTATTAAGTTCGTCTACGACCATATATTCTGTCGGTTTGGTTTACCGCGGGCTATCGTCTCCGATCATGGACCCCAGTTTCAAAACAAGTTCACGGCGGAATGTAAGAGACTCAACGTAGAACATCGGCAGTCCTCCGTCGCAAGACCGCAGGGAAATGGACAGGCCGAGGCCGCAAATAAGTTGCTCATGACCGCTTTACACAAAAATTTGAAGGGAAGGAGTGGTCGCTGGATGGAGGAGGTCAGTACCGCTCTATGGGTTTTCCGAACCACAACGAGGAACTCAACGGGAGAAACTCCTTTTTCCTTGACATATGGATCATAGACGGTCGCGCCTGTAGAGGCAGCCCTACCCACCTACAGGGTCGCCCATTTTGATGAAACAAAGAATGAAGAAGCCCGGAGAAATGACTTAGACCTTCTCGAAGAAAAACGGTTGGAAGCACGAGCAAAGATGGTCGATTATAAACAAAAGGCCAAAGTTCATCATGATAAAAGGGTGAACAAGAGGTCGTTTTCCGTGGGAGACTGGGTCTTGAGAAAAGTTGAAGTCACGGGAAGACAGCCCGGATATAACAAGCTCTCGCCCAACTGGGAAGGGCCTTATCAGATTGCCTGCGTAATCAAAGAAGGGACTTATAGACTCCTCACCAAAGAAGGGAAGGACTTAAAGAACGCTTGGCACAGCGACCACTTGAAGAAGTACTACCCTTAAAGAATTGTATTTCCCCCCCCTTTTTATTAGAAATCCGTCTGTTTTCTATTTTCTGCATTGTAATTTTGATGTACGGCTCTATGAGCGGGAAAAAGATGAAAGATCAATAATATTATGTTTGTCCCATTGAAACGAAAGATCATAGATAGATACCGAAAAGAAAAGCATGTATTAGGCAAGATGTGACAAAGTGCCAAGGCCCCGCGCCTAAAATGCCGTTGCATGAACCTTCATGCACGATGCGCGGTCATACGCCCACGAGCTAGACCGTAAGCCCGCCAAGGGAAATGCCGTTGCATGAACCTTCATGCACGATGCGCGGTCATACGCCCACGAGCTAGACCGTAAGCCCGCCAAGGGAAATGCCGTTGCATGAACCTTCATGCACGATGCGCGGTCATACGCCCACGAGCTAGACCGTAAGCCCGCCAAGGGAAATACCGTTGCATGAACCTTCATGCACGATGCGCGGTCACACGCCCCCGAGCTAGACCATAAGCCCGCCGAGGGAAATGATCACAAGTACCAGACATAGAAAGTCCAAGGCACATTCACATTAATCAGGCTGGGGCCATAGCCTTAAAAAACAAAGAAGAGATGCAAAACAAAGTGATCAATAAAAAACAATGAATGCTCAGCTATTTCAAGGCAACAAGCAAAATAACTACAAAATACGACGGCAATAAATGTCAGAGGGATGTGGGGATCAAGAGCAGAGCAAATAGATACATAACAAAACCGAATCAAAATACAATTAAATGTTCAAGTCTGTTAAATCCAAGATTATTACAAAAAGTCCCAAGGCGCATCCCGGTCTGATCTTCAGCTGGCCGGAGGAGGATTGATCTCCACTTCTGGAACAGAAGCAGTAGAGGTGTCAGGATCAACAGCCGAATCGAGTGGAACCTTCGAAGCCTCGGCGAGAGCAGAGGCAAAAGTAGAGAAGGGAAGAACCATACCTTCAACAAAGGGGCCGTCAGGGCCAAAAACCTTCTCCAGAGCCGCGACCAAAGGGACACCATTCCCGCTCGCCGGAAACCGCAGGTCATCAATGGCGGTCAATAGCTCTGGGACCGTGACCGGGAGGACAGGAGGAAGTAAAGTGCGAGCGGTCTCGGGGAGATCCAGCAATTGGTCATCCGAAAATGGCACCAGGCTATGGCCGGAAAAGCACTCTGGGTCAGAAGGTAATATAGAACATAAAGTGGCTATTTCCTGCGCCGTGTATTTGCCCGTGGCAGCCAAATTCCGAGCTACGGCATGAACAGCCATGTTGTATTGGTCCGTTAATATCACGGACTGCTCGCCGGACTCTTTGAACGCATCTATGCTCTTCTCCCTCTCCTCCTGCAGCACCCGCTCCCGGTCAGTATCAAACCGCACCGATCGAGCAGCTGTCCATCCAACTCGTCCACCTTTGTGGACAACCTATCGACGGTCTCCTTCCCCTCGCCCACAAGCTTCTGCAATTCTGCACAGCGGGCCTCCAGACTCTGCTTCTCAGCTTCGAGGCGCTCCTTGGCTCCCCGCTCCGCGGCCAAATCGTTGTTCAGTTGGGAAACTTCTTTAACCGCGCCCATGACCTCCGCATCTTTCTCTTTGAGCTCGGCGCGTAAGCCCTCTGCGACTTTTGACCACTTACTGGCTTCTTCCCTTGCCTCCATAACCTCTTTATTCCTGGTGGCAATGGTGGAAGCATCAGACTTAGCCTGGGCGCTTAAGTAGAGGAGGTCATTGGCTATCTGCAAGCAAGAAATAAAAAATCAGAAGGGTAACGAATGAAGGTGGGATAATTTGGAACAGAGGCAAAGAGCGAACCTCGGTGAGGGCCAGCCCGGCGTGGCCAACCGCGGTTGCGGGATTGGAGGTAGATAGAACCCTCTGTTGGTAGTCTGGAAAGTTTAACCGGCGTAGCAACCCATCACCAACATAGGCGTTATTGTTGAGGCGGCTATGTATGTCAATCCCAAAAAGTTCAGGAGCTCGGGCAACCTTAAGACCAAACTCCTTTACCCGCTCCCTATCGTCAATAAGCTCCAAGGGGAAGAGAGTAGCACACATCCCTCCTCGGGCGGGGGACACCACGGCAAATTCATCCGAAGAGGCCTCGGTCCTCTGTTGTTTATCTTTCGGAGGCAGAGGAGGGTCTCCCGTTGCAGATCTCTTTCTTTGCGGCTCCGGGGTAGTCGTGCCCGCGTCTGGAGAAGACTGTGAATGACTGGTGCCGATCAATCCTTTGCCCCTCCCAACTACATGACGGGGATTAGGGGGCAGGTTACGAGTCAGAGCAGGCTGTGCGGCCACAGCGGCACCGGACTTATCCGTTTTATCTGTAACCGGGAGCCTGATGCCCGGAGCCTCGGTTTTATTGAGCTCGTCCCCTCTCCTCTTCTTCTCCCGTTCCAGTTGAAGCTTTGCCGCTTTCTTCTGGGCAGCCACGCTCTTGGGAGGCATTGTATCTTCGGGACCTGAAAATCAAAGGGAATTTAGCACCCCTTCCGGATAGCAAAAAACAAAACGAGCACAGACGCAAAAAGTAACGAAGAGAGACCGGTTAAGCCAAGATCAGAGCACGCATCCCCGTGGTTACAGAACGAGCACTCAGACGCAAAAACAAAAGACTGATGGACCCTCCAATCGGGATCTCTCAGCAAGGGGACCATATCAACCCTGGGCCCGCGATCAGGAGTACGACTCGGGGCCACCCGGGCATAAATCAAAAGATCCTCATCATCTATGATGGCCTGTACATCAAAGACCTGGGGGACCACGGCTTCCACTGTCCCATCCTCCCCCATGACCTTCCTTGCGTGGCGAGCAAGGTAAGACTCCATGGCCGCGCTCAACTCACGGCCCTCTTCCGGATCGGGAAAGTTTTTTCGAGAAACCGAGATAGGAGATATGTTTTCAGGATGGGGAAAAGGCCAACCCAGTCGGTTCTGGATCACAAGAGGATACCTTTGCCACTGGTCGAATTTGTTAGAGGCGGCAGAAAAAATCTTCTTGGAGCGCGGTTTTGTTTTCAAACTCAGGCAGCTCGCCGTTATCTGATGAGTAAAGTAAATATGGAGGGCAGACAAGGAGGGCTCAAACCCGAGGACGCGGCTAACCACGATGAAGGACACCAAGTAACGAATGGCATTGGGAATCAGGTCCATAGGCAGACACTGAGCGAAGTTGAGGAATTCGCAAATAAACGGGTCAAGAGGGAGGCGAAGCCCATTTTTGAACTGCACTGGGTAAAAGACACAAGCTAAATTCTCTGCGCGGACCAAAGTAGAAGTCATTTTGGAGCCTCCCGTAGGCGATGCATACTCACCCAAACCACTCACAAGATAAATCTCTGGGTCGACGTGATACTGGGGCCGGAACTCATCATCAGAATCACCTCAGCCCTCATCCGCTAAGGCCGCACCTGAGGTAGACGCCCCCATCTGACTGACCGTACGGTTGTCCGGCCCTTCGGGGAAGGAGCTCACTATCTTGACCGGCGAGCGCCTCAAACTTAACTTTCGAGCAGCATCAGGGGCCAACCTCTCATCTGGTCCGCGAGAGTCCGTGGGAGTCCCGGAGGACACGGGCTCGTCGATAAGCCCGCGACCAATGTTGATCTCCTCACCGGCATCCGAAGCATGATATTCCAGCAAGAAACTGTCACCTTCAACGATCGGCTCCAATGCCTCGTCGCCGCTAGACAGTTCCACCACGCCCGGGGCCGCCGGAATATCATGTGCTTGCTCGGCAATGGCCAAGTCATCATTCAATGGGGTATCCATCCAAGTCAAGGGATTCGGTCCAGTCGAGGACACACGGTCTCCGCCCTGCCTCACTAATCGCCTAGCGTTCCCGGCCATATCTACATTATCAGGGAATCGAGTTAAAACGGCCCTAACAAAAGTGCCCAGTTGCTCCTCACCCCTCAGAACTCTCATCCTCTCTGAATCATAATGAACCCGAGGACCTGTCTCCCACAGCAGGGGTAGAATCCAGGAATCCCAGTCATAGACTACCCCTATGGTCTTGAAGGCATCCAAGGAAAGCCTTTTCCAGGCATTTATCAGATACCGGTAAATCCCTCCCGTTCGTCGACAACAACCAAACAGGTCAGGACGGAGATTGCGCCCCAGGTCCAGTTCGTCCATTATCCCTGTTAGAAAGAAATAAATGGTCCCGAAAATTCTGAGAAAAGTAAGGACCCGAGGTTCCTGAGAAAGGGCTAGTTATTTAGTAAAAAACCTAAGGACTCTTTCTCCGAGTCCGAAAAACTGGTGCCTAGGGGCTTACCCCAAAAGGACGACAAGGAAGGTCTCTAAATACCCAGGACGGACGAACCAAGAAATTAACGACGAGCAAAAGAAAATAGAAACACTACCTGAGTGATCGACTGGGAGAAGAAGCGCTGGAAGTGGAATCACGAAATATTGCAAGCAGAGGCGGTAAAGGAAAGCAAAGGCAAGTATTCTGAAAATGGCAAAAGTGTTTGAACGAAGCCAGTTAGGGTTATTTATACCCCCAAAGCGGGTCGGGTCTTGTCCCAGATCCGGTTTGGACCGGCATGCGACCCGAAAATGAAGAGGCAGGAACCAGATTTTTCGAACTCTGATGACGGTTCGCATTTAATGAGCGTGTCCTTGGTCACGTCAAGGGTCTGGTAGCTACGCCACTAGCCTGACACGAGGGGCCCACTGTCCTATCGTCAACCACCATCGTAAGACTCCCGCCCCATGATATTCCGTGCCCGTATTTACTACAGTGTGCCCGGACCGAGCCATGGAAATATAACTCCTCGCGCCGCCCATAAATAAGCTGACCCTCGGAGTTAGGGGCCACTGATGAGACCGAGCATCACAGACCGGACCGGACCGGGATCAAAGCCAGTACGAGCGAGTTCGACTACACCGAGCCGGATAAGCCCGCAAGCGAGCAAGCCCGAGAATCCCGGGGCTTCCTGATAACCATGACCAAGATGGCTCTTCCTCCCGCTATCCTAAGGGTCCCGTGTTGATCACTTAACCTCCTGCCCGGAGCCCGCAGTATCCAGCTGTCACAAACGTACAACTGACGTTACCTGTTCGTACCTGACATACCATAACGGTTGGTGGTGGAACCATGCTTCCCTGACAACACGCCACGTTCCCAGTCACTCCCCTGGCCGAACCAATGAGGACCTGCCGCGTGTCTATCCGGTACGAGGGCGGTTAGTACCTTAAACCTACCTCCTCCTTCTACTCATATAAATACTCCTATCCGCCCCCAAGGGCCAGGTACGTGCTCTATCCTATTCACACACACAAGGTCTTCATTGAACCTTTCACTTAGGTTTTCCTCAGAGATCTTACTCTCACACCCGAGGGCCTAAGCCGGATTCCAACCCGGCCTTGGTCTTCACGGTGTTCTTGTCTGTGTTGTGATCAGGATTAAGAGACAGCTAAATTGGAGTTCTATCTCCGTGACCCCAGAAATCTAGGGCGTCATCATGTGTGTGTTAGATCTGCTTTTTGTGTGTGTGTGTGTGATTGAAATCAAATCTTGTGTGTATATGTATTTGACTTCCCAGTTAATGTATGTTTGAACGTAAATGGAGGTAACCGACGACGGTTTTAACGACTGTGACAATGGTGTTGTGGTGGTGGGATGTGGTGTTCGTGAACAGTGAGTGTGGTGGACGGTGGTGACTGGAGATTGGTGGTGGAGGTAGACGGTGGTGGTGACTGGTCAAATTTCTAACGAATTTTGTCATAAAGCCCTAAATTGATCAAATATTGGCATCATATGCCTCATTTCATTAAATGTTAGACCACAAACCCTAAACTAGTACTACTCCGTAGAGTTTAAGCTCTATATTATAATTTACCTTTATTTTATTACTCTTAGTATTCATTTTAGTAAGAGCAATGCTAGGGGTACAAAATAAGGTCACAAAATCATGCTCACAAAATGAGGTGGCGATATTTTATTGGTTGCATTGATAAGGGACCCGCCACACTCTAATTAAAAACACCAATAAAATCATTACACCTAGGATTTTGTGAGCAAGATTTTGTGACTTTTTGTGCCCCTAATATTATTCTTTTAGTAAATATTTTATCCCTAAACATGAGTGTTCGTTTTTGGTGAATTTGCAAAGCTACAAGAACTACCTAAAAATTGAACTTCCTCTTTGTTTTTATGTAAACGATAATGGACATCAGAATCCAAATTCTACAATCTAGGAACTTTGCATTTGAATAATCACAAGAAGGGGATTTATATGAGGGGGTTAGAAATGAATATTGGGGGATTCGAGTCGCAGACCACCCTATTAAAAAAAAGTTTACCGGACATAGGAAGTCATATACTTCTGAATATTCAAACTTAATTTAAGGCATATACTGAACAATTTAATTTTTTATATAATTAAATGACGTAGATGCATAAATTTTTTGTTATCAATTTTTTAAATGTTTAACTTCTCAAAATACAAATAATATTTTTATTATTCACTTTATTAAAAGGATTAATGACAATTTAGGGCCTGAACTCCAGAGGGCGTCTAAAAGGGGTCTCAGTTTGTTTTTCCGCTAGATCAGGGCTCAATATCATTTTTTTTTTGGCAATTAGGGGATTTTTGACGAAAATCGTTAGAAAATCAGTTAAGTGACCATGTGCATGACACGTGATTAACATATCAGTTAGTTTGAATTGATATTTGCTATCAAGTGGTTTAAAGGAATTCTTAAATTTTAAAGGGTTAAAAAATCAAATATCTTTTTAAGATTATATAATTATTTTTAGAACAAAAAATACTTAATATTTTTTTAAATATACTAATATTACTTAAAAATAAATAAAATTATACTTAATTTTTTTAAAAAAATATATAATAAATACCTGTGTAATATTGTAATGCATAATTTAACACAGTATTTTAAGCAAAATTTAACATATGCTTCTCTAAAAAAATAAAATTAAACTTTATGATCTTTTGACCTTTTATACACTCTCTATTATGTCCCGTTCGAATTAGAATTTTTGATCAAATTATAAATTTTCTTAATCTCCGTGTAAAGTCAAACTAACCGAGACGGAGGGAGGACAAGATAATGATGCACAAATCAACCACAACAGCCAATTCCCACCATAACCTTCAACAACTCCGGCCAACACCCACCGTCTTCTTCAACAACTCCGGCCAACCCCCTTCTTCTAACCTTTTCACCGCAACCACCACCTGCCATCTACGCCTACCCACAACCATCAACACCACCATTGCACCACTAACCAACTTCAATAACTACAACCAAATTCCCACCCTTTTCAACAAATCCGGCAAACCCCCACCTCTTCTTCGTTAAATCCGGCAATTGACCTGAATTTAAAAATCAAAATCAACACCAAATTGATCATTCTGAGACAGGGACAGAGGGAGTAATATACCCAAAAGAAATTATACGACCAGAAAGGGAAACAGACCTCGGCGAGTGCTGAACGGAGGGAAGAAAAGAGAGGTGAAGCTCCCGGTGATAGCGACAGAGTCTCTCTCCACAACCTCAAGTGCTTTGATTATGTCCTTCCGGGACAAGTTGGGAACCTCAATTTGATCATTGGATTCTTCGTTTCATGTTGAATTTAGGGTTTGGATAGTCGACTGCACATCGCCGTCGTCGATGCCGGAGGTGACTGAGAGTGACACCGATTTTGCGGCGGAGGTGACTGAGAGTGAGGTGGTCGGGGAACCCTAGCGTTGTTGATTTCCGATCGAAATTGCCGGAATTCGTTGTTTATCGATTTTCTGGGTTTAGGGGGTGGGAGTTGGGGTCGGGATGGGGATGGTGGTTGAGCTTGGGGGTTGGGATGTATAAGAGAGGATAGGGCTACTGGATCTAAAGATTCGTCAGAAAAAGGGAATGATGTCGGAGAAGAAGGTCGGAGGGGGAGATATGCCAGAGTAGAAAGAAATGGGGGGGGGGGGAGAAGGAGTGTTCTACGTGTTTGGGGAGAGAGAGAATGTTTTTTCCAACCCTCCCCTTAGTTTTTGAAAAATGTCATTTAACCCCTTAATAGTTAATGTCAAATCAAACTAAATGATTTGTTAATCACGTGCCATGCACATGGTCACTTAACTGATTTTATAACGATTTTCGTCAAAAATCCCCTAATTGCCAAAAAAAATTGATATTGAGCCCTGATCTAGCGAGGAAAAAAAAACCGAGACCCCTTTTAGACGGCCCCCCTGGAGTTCAGGCCTAAATTGTCATTAACCCTTATTAAAAGTATAGTTTTACTTTTGCAAGTATTAAATGACTAGTAAAATAATTTAAGGATAATTTTTTTACGAAGAAAATACTTTTATTTTAAGACAAAAAGACGGAGGGAGTAAAACTTTTTCAATAGTTTTTTTTTTCCGCACAAAGTACCTTGAAGACCATGTTTAATGGTGAACCAATTTTGGTTCACCAAGAGCAATTTTTGGAACCAAAATTGGTTCATGCCAATTAGTGGTGAATGAATATTCGTTCATAGCCATGAACGAAAATTTTCGTTCATTTCATGAACGAATCCGTGAACGAAAATTGGTTCGAGCAATAGGTGTATTTTGTAATTTTGTCATTTTCAAAATTATATTATTTAAATAAAAATATAAAAATTGTTTATAATTTATTTTTCTCTATAAATAGAGTCTAAATTTATAATATTTGACATTATTTTAATATTTTACTATTTAAAAAGGATTGAAAAAAATTTATTGTATATATTTTACATTGTGTTAATATTTATATATTTAAGTTGTTTCTTGCGCCAAACGATGTCATTTGTGTCAAAATATCTAGAACAATATTTTAAATATTTATACTATAATTTTATAACATCAAATTACTAATTAAAAAATATATATGTGAACGAAAAATTCATTCACCACTACAGAATGTAAGCCAACGTGAACGAAATTTCGTTCACAGGCCAGTTTCATTCACGTGGTGAACGAATTTTTCGTTCACCATTAAACATGCTCTAAGTGTAAGCACTTTTGTTAGTGGATTTTTTTATGTACTCTTATCATTTGAAAGATAATGATAATTAACAAAGAAACATAGAAACGAGTGATAAAGAGAAATCATAATAACTGGAAAAAAATATATTTGGTCAATCTCCAAGATTTAAAAAGGAAAAAAAAAAAAAAAGACAAGAACTTACCAAATACAATCAGATCTGACACAGACAACATAGTTTAATCCCTCAACTCTGATTTATTTATGAGTATTTAAAAACAAACACATTCCAGCTTCTCACTAGCTACTACTATAAAGATTCAGACAAACTACTGTCCTTCAGACCCCATTGCAGGGGAACAACTTAGTACCAAACCTAAAACTAAAATATAAATAATAATAATTAAAAAAAACAATACTATATGTACTATATTAAACAATCTTATCCTGAAACTTTTAAATAAATTGACATATGCCAATTAAAAGTATAGTTTGACTCCCATTTCTTTAAGCAATGGCAGGCATGTCCTTCAGAAAAGGATCCAAAGGCTTCCCAATAGAGTAAACAATGAACCCAATTTCTCGCAACTTCTCCACGTTGACCACGTTCCTCCCATCGAACAGGTAAGCAGGCTTGGGCATCTTATCGTAGATCTTCTGAAAATCAAGCGATTTGAACTCATCCCACTCGGTCAAAATGCAAATAGCGTGGGCCCCATTAGTTGCCTCGTAAGCATCATGAACAATCTTCACGCTTTGTTTGACTACATCAGGGTTCAAAGGAATCGTACCGCTAGGATTGTCCCAGTCAAACTTGTTCGTCGTCAGATCCTTCCACATTTGGTCTTCGGAAACTTGTGGGTCAAATATGCTTAACTGAGCTTTATCACCTAATAAACCTCTACACACATCAATGGCTGGAGTTTCTCGAGTGTCCCCGGTATCTTTCTTGAAAGAAAATCCTAAGACAGCAATTTTTTTGCCTGAAACTGTGTTGAACATGGAGGAAACAACCCTATTGACAAACCGGGATTTTTGATAGTCGTTCACTTTAATCACTTGTTTCCAGTAATTTGCTACTTCGGGGAGCCCATTGCATTCACAGATATATACCAAATTCAAGATATCTTTTTGAAAGCAGGACCCACCAAATCCTACACTAGCATTAAGAAATTTCGGACCAATTCTTGAGTCCTTACCTATGGCATAAGAAACTTCAGCAACATCTGCACCAGTTGCCTCGCAGAGTGCTGACATGGCATTAACGGATGAGATTCTCTGTGCCAAGAAAGCATTGGCTGCGAGTTTGGATAGTTCAGCAGACCAAAGATTAGTACAAATAATACGTTCCTCTGGGACCCAATGGGCATAAACGTCTTTCAGTGCTTTTACTGCTTTAGCACCATCTGGGGTCTCTCGACCTCCAATAAGGACACGATCAGGGTTAAAAAGGTCAACTATTGCAGTGCCTTCTGCAAGAAACTCTGGGTTTGAGAGGATTTGAAAATTGATGCCTTTGCTGTTATGGGTCAGAATCTTTTCAATTGCCTCGGCTGTTTTTACGGGAACGGTTGACTTTTCAACGACGATTTTGGCTGACTTTGACACGTCAGCAATCATACGAGCAGCACTTTCCCAGTAAGTTAGATCTGCTGCTTTTCCAGCTCCAAGGCCTTGGGATTTGGTTGGAGTGTTGACGGATACAAAGACAATATCCGCCTCTGCAACATGTTTTTCCACATCAGTACTGAAGAAGAGGTTCTTTCCCCTGCATTGCTTCACCACATCATCAAGGCCGGGCTCATAGATGGGGAGTGTGTCACTGTTCCATGCATTTATTCGAGGCACAGCGATATCAACGACTGTCACTTGAATTGATGGGCACTTCAGTGCGATCACAGCCATGGTGGGACCCCCAACATATCCAGCTCCAATACAACAAATCTTCACCATCTTTCTTTATCTTCTGTACAAGATATATAAAAAACTAATTAAAAAAAATAATAAGAGAAACAGCTACTCAGGTAGGAGTTCAAGCCAATCACATGAAAAAGGGATGTGAATATGAAAATGTAGACAATCATGTTGGGTCAGTCCTAGACCACCTAAATAAATTGTAGAGGCGACCCTTGTCTCGTCATCTATTGGAAATGGAGTAATTTGACAAACTAAGAGCATCAAATGCAATCAAACCACAATTGATTTGTTTATTAATACAATTCTAGAAACGTGTAGATCCACAAACTTGTCATTACACGCTTGTCTTCATTTCATATGTGATTCGAAGATGAATACACATCTTGTGCTCCTAAAACGACGCCTAAGAACAGAGCATGAAATCAGAAAGTACGTTAATGCTATGGCAAAAACACTACCCAGGTGAGTTTTTTGGTATGCAATTTTATTGGAAATTAAACAATTAGGTAAAATAGGACAACAATGTGAGAGAGAGAGACAATCATTTACTTTCACTTTTCTTAATTTGTAAGACGGTTTATTAATTTAATGGCAACATTTGATATCCGATCTTATTTTAGAGAGATCAACAGTAAGAAAATACATGATATTTACAAGTTCAAATTTTAATACCTCCTAAGAAAATCAATATTGGTATAAAATAATAGCTGTGATCATTCAATTTTACCATAGAACTTATGGAATCGAATGTCCGCTCTAGCATACCAAACAGCACTAAATGAAAGCATACTCTTAAATTAGCATGAGATCTCAAGTTCAGTCCCTTCACACGGTTGCACGCAATTACAAGGAGCATACATCAACCATCGTGCCGGGCATTCTTATCTGTGCCGAGAAGCAACAGAGCCAAACAAAAACAAAAAATATGCTACCCCATCCCAAAATGAATGCCAGGTTTTGTACGTAAATCATGAACAAAAATGGACATTCATTTTGGGGACGGAGGTAGTATACTAAATCACACAGATTGAGGTCAGGTTATCTAAATTAGACCTGATATTAACATTTTTGATTGAAATTTACTAAAAAAAGCCGAAAATCAAGCAGATCTACAATCATCTCACCACATAACAATGGATCCATCCATTCATAGCAGAAAACATAATAACAGCAACACACACACACACTACACACAGAGAGAAATGTATCAAATAGAAGGAACTAGTACGTGGATCGAGAGGCAAATTAAAATTAACAATTTAGGATTCAGGAAAACACATCTCAAAATATTATTCAGACGAAACAAGTGAAATTGTGATTTGAGATTGGAGAATTAATTACCTTTAGGTTGAATGCAGAGAGGGAGGAGGAGGACGAAGTGCGGAGGAGGGAGGAGATTGAAATGGCGGAGAATGAGGAGATCTGCAGAGTTTAGAGGCTCGCAGTTCAAGACGATCGGTGTTGCAAAGCATCCCAAGGGCTTTTTATAGTTGAAGCGCTTTTTACGTTTTCATTTTTTCTGATTTTTGACAAAAATAATGTTTTGGTCATTTAATTATACAAATGTGATCATTCAACTACTTAGTTTTTGTAATGTCCTCACTCCGTTAATATAGCCGTCAAATTTTTAACTAAACATGGTTACTTGCCATTGTGTTATTAATACTCATTAAATAATTAACGGATCCGTCGATCAAGTTAATTCGATTTAACTTCATCTACCTCAACCACTCATTCACCCTACTGCGCGGCCTTCCTCTCCACCACCAACTAAAAACCCACCCCGCATTCTTCCCTTAGCACCAACCAGGGGCGGACCTAGGAAGGCCCATTCGGGGGCAGCGGCCCCCGTTTGATTTTTTTTTTTTTTACAAGTGCAATTTTTTGTAAAAGTTAAAGGTGTTAGTGCAATTTAGTAAACTTTGCCCCCCTTAGATGTAAAATAAAAATACACTAACATTTTTTTGCCTCCTTATGCAATTTTGCCCCCCTTTATATAAAATCCTAGGTCCGCCACTAGCACCAACCAAGCAACCACCCCTCATTCTTCCTGACCACCACCACCAACTAAGGGATATGTACTCCAATTCAATGAAGCCAAGTCAACAAATAAGGCTTTATGGGGATTTGGTGTCGCGTGGTGTTGAATCCTCCCCCTCAGCATAACACCAGATTAGGGAGGTCAGTAGTCGACGGGTCTAACGTTCAAGTTAATCTGCAAATACCAATCTTTCATAGGGAGCGAACTCTTACGCAACCGCATATCAAAGCCACAATTATGCAATTTTAAAGATCCCATAAAACTAAGAAATATTAAAAAAAAAATCATGCAATTTTAGAGCATCCTAAAAACTTTCATAAACACATATTCTGCAATAGATCCTTTTAGGGTCCTCATATTATGCGTGGCAAAGTGTACTGGTCCGTCTCAACCTACCCGTATACCAACTGTATCAATTATAATTGGTATAAAAAAAGTCGGTATACCGAACTTTTGGTAGGTAATGCCGTATCATTTTTGTCTAATTGGTTCGTACACGGTATACAATACTGAGTTTGGTTGGTATACCGTGAACCGTTTTATTTTAATATATATATACATATACGCACACACACAAATATATATGTGTGTGTATATATATAATACTCTATCTAATTGTTTAAGTACATGAAATATTTAAAGGTTACTTTGGTGTATTTGATATGTATTGATTTTTTTTCTTAATATGTGTTAGAAGTCCTAAAAATAAAAGTGTTTTGGGACGGATTTTCAAACCATAAGTTACTTTATTACGATCTAGAAAAAAATCAAGTTGCCTTATTGTGATCATTATTTAGTTTTGGAGTCATGGTGTTTATTAGTATATTATTTATAGTCATTGTATTGTTTAGTTTTAAAGACTTCAACGGTTCTGCTTTTCTTTAGTTTCAAGACTTTATAATTTGTGTTTGAGATCATTTTTCATGTTATAATGTGTTTTTTTATACTAAACAAAAAAGTCGAACAAAATAAATTAAACAAATGCATGTTTTTGTCTCCATTTACATTTGGTATATATTGAGTACCAACTGAATACCAACCACATCAATAAATTTAGTATACCGACTTTTGTAGTTGCTACTAGTATATATTTTGTGTACCAAATCATACTTAGTTGGTATACGGTATAAGCAAAATATAATTAGTATATATGTCGTGCCCCAACCCGTGGTCCTACTTGGCCCCATGTTCGGGACACGCACGGAAGACGTCATAAAATATTTTTAGGAAAATTTTTCGAAATGTACTTTAGTAAAAGTTTTATATAACCCAACACATTTACTTGGAACTTGACTTCATTCCACACAAACAAACTTTCACAATCCA
Source organism: Campanula takesimana (assembly GCA_026119855.1). Taxonomy (NCBI): domain Eukaryota; kingdom Viridiplantae; phylum Streptophyta; class Magnoliopsida; order Asterales; family Campanulaceae; genus Campanula; species Campanula takesimana. The sequence continues at coordinate 290,862 of JAOWBW010000462.1, forward strand.
AAGTACTTAGCCATAAGGCTCACACGCTTTACTTACAAAATTTACAAATCACCAACATGTTCCAAAAATAGGTGATACAAAGATGAAGTCACGGTACCCTACCCAAAAGGTTATACATTTACATAATGTAGCCTTTACACAACACATGTCCCAAAATGTCTTACCCAAAATCACCACCTCGACGTCCTCCCTTGTGAAGTGACCTATCCCCTGGGCTCTCTTTTATCTAAAACAGTAAACAAATAAGGGGTGAGAATGAATCTCAGTAAGCTACTAAAATGCAACTACGTTACATGCTGATATGATAATCATAAAGAAACTATATCAACAAATAATCATACAGGATAAAGCACATACCATGAGAGGCTCCCTATCGCCAACCGTCTCATACCAGTTGGAAATAACGACCAACTCATCAGGAAGCACATAAGGCTAAATTATACACTCATACAAGGATACTGAGCCAAGGTTCTCGGATCAAACATATAACCATCTGAGAGGTATCAACTGAGCAGCACCAAAGGGCTGAAGCCGGGATCCCGAAAACCAAACCATAACCAATAGAACCAAAGTAACCAGAGAGGGAAATATGACACCAAGTCATAACCCAAATGTTCACTCGAGGGAGCTAGTTCATCCCATCTAAGGCCAATCTGGACTGGGGTTTAAAAATGGGAAACCAATTGTAGAAGCCTTATAATGAACTTGGCTCGTGTGCCATTATAATCCCTACCACTGCCCGACTCCACAACATAAGACCAGCTGGACTTTCAAACGAGCATAGTAATGAATACTTGCTTAAACAACAACCGGGGGCAATGATTCCAAAGTAGGGAATCAAGCCAAACACATCACAAAGATGAACCATTCCAAACCACATCAAAAGATGTTCAACAATACCCCATATAACACTTATTCACATTCCATAACACATTTGTTCACAAAGGAACCAATTTCAAACACTAGAGTGTTCCACAACAATCCTCTAGGTACTCTAGGATATCACCTAAGACCTAGACCAAAATTGAACCTTTAATCAATTAAATTTGAACAATTTAACCTTCCAGATTGGACTGTGCGGCCGCCCAACTAGCCCTGTTCTAAGAACAAAATCTTTCAGATAAGTGTGTGGCCGCACGCCCTATTTGGGCGGCCGCCTACACCACTCTACAGGCCAAAACTTGAATAAATTATACTCCCTTCGTTTCAGCGTCCCAAAAGTATAATACTTACATTACTAAACGTTTGTAACACAACTTGGATACACAACTCAACCTTTAAACCCATCAAAACCAACCCTACCAAATACTCACTTTGTTCCAAAATTATAAGTATCACAAATATTATTCAAATCACAAAATTAACAAGTACAAGTATCAAGTATAACATATATGATCATTTTAATATTTAAAGGGGAATTAGTAACTTACCTATTTCCAAAAAAAGTATCGCAGAAATATGTTTTGCTCGGGTAGAAATGACCTATTCAATGCCCTGATCATTTTTATATAATTAGATTTTAAAACGGATAAGTAAGTAAAAAAAATTAAATCGAAATAGGTTGAGCTTACCTTTTTCTTTCTTAAACCCTAGGAAAGTACGAGAGATGTTGCTCTGGGAAAGTATAAACACAGAGGAAGAAAGAAGCATAAGTTATATTAAGGTTTTTACCCCAAAATTACATTTTGGTTACTCAAGTTTCATTCTCAACACTTAAGCCCCTAAAGTTACAATTTCACAAAGGACCCTAAAGTTTCAACTTAATCATTTAACTCCCTTAACCATTATTACTACTAAATAAATAAATAACACAATTAATCAAGTAAGATATACAAATCATAAAATATGATGCAACACTTAAAATGCACACATAATGTCAAATTAAAATCCCCAAAAATATAAAATAAATAGGGACGGGTTTTGGGGTCGTTACAATCACTTCTCCTTAAAGAAAATTCGTCCCGAATTTTAAAGTAACTTACCAAACGAGTCAAATAACCAAGGGTATTTTTTCTCCATTTCATCCCGAAGCTCCCAAGTTGATTCTTCCACATTATGGTTCCTCCACACAACTCTAACAAGAGGAATACTTTTAGTTCTCAATTTTTGAACTTTAGAATCAATCACCTGAACTGGATGCTCCTCATAGGACATACTGGGTTCAATATCATCATGTATCTCAGATTACACATGAGATGGATCATACACATACTTTCGAAGCATCGAAACATGGAACACATTATGAATCTTGTCAAGAGAAGGAGGTAACGCAAGGCGATAAGCTCGATCTCCAACTCTTCCCAAAATCTCAAAAGGACATACAAATCTACGAGCAAGTTTACCCTTCTTCCCATATCTCTTAATTCCCACCTTTGGAGAAACTTTTAGAAACATAAAGTCACCCTTTTCAAACTCAAGGTCTCGCCTTCGGTGATCTGCATAACTCCTTTGACGACTCTGAGCAGTAGTCAATCGATCCCGAATAAGCTTAACCTTCTCAACTGAATCATTAACCATATCAATACTCCAAATCTTTGCTTCCCCAACTTCATCCCAACAAATAGGTGAACAACATTTTCTTCCATACAGTGCTTCATAAGGAGCCATCCCAATACTTGACTGAAAACTGTTGTTATAAGCAAATTCCACAAGAGGCAAATGAATATCCCAAGAATCAGAAAAATCAACTGAACAAGCTCTCAACATATCCTCAAGAATCTGAATGGTCCTTTGTGACTGGCCATCTGTTTGAGGATGAAAAGCAGTACTAAACCTTAACTCTGAACCCAAGGCCTTCTGGAATGCTTGCCAAAACTGAGAAGTGAATCTAGGATCACGATCAGAAACAATGCTAACCGGAACTCCATGAAACTTTACTATCTCATTAATATACAACGTAGCAAGCCTTTCCATCGAATAACACATCTCAATAGGTAAGAAATGAGAAGATTTTGTCAATCTGTCTACAATCACCCAAACTGCATCATGCCTTCTTCGAGTACGAGGTAACCCTGTCACAAAGTCTATAGTAACATGTTCCCATTTCCATTCCGGTATTTCTAAAGGTTGAAGCAATCCCGCAGGCCTTTTATGTTCAGCTTTCACCTGTTGACAAGTCAAACACTTTGACACATAATCAGCTATCTCCCGCTTCATGTTGTTCCACCAAAAGTGTTGCTTCAAATCTTGATACATTTTGGTACTCTCAGGATGAATAGTATACCGCGACTTATGGCCTTCCTCGAGAACTTGAAGTTTAATCCCATCAACATTAGGAACACACAATCTACCTCTGAAAGTCAATACCCCTTCTGAACTTAGAGAAAAGTCATCAAATCTTCCATCTTTGATTTTTCCCATAATCTTCACTAACTCGGGGTCATCTTTCTGAGCATCTTTGATTTGTTGAATTAAGGTTGGTAATACTCTGATATTCGCAAATATAGACCCATGCCTCGACTCATAAGGATCCCAATCACGAGCATCTTCTAACATCTTCTATTCACGTACCATCAATGAAGCTATATAAGACTTCCTGCTAATTGCATCAGCTATCACATTTGCCTTGCCCCGGGTGATAAGAAATTGTGCAATCGTAATCCTTCAATAGCTTCATCCATCTTCTCTGTCTATTATTCAACTCTTTCTGGGAGAAAAGATACTTCAAACTCAGATGATCTGTGAAAATCTCAAATTTTGCTTCATATAGAAAATGCTTCCATTTGTGTAACACAAAAACAATAGCTGCAAGCTCCATGTCATGGGTTGGATAATTCTGCTCACTAGGAGTTAACTTCCTTGAAGCATACGCAATTACCTTCCCACTTTGCATCAGAACACACCCCAAGCCTTCTTTTGAAGCATCACTATAAATCACCAAGTCATCATTCCTATTAGGCAGTGCTAGAATAGGAGCGGTGGTCAACCCCTTCTTTAACTCTTCAAAACTAACTTGACATTTGTCATCCCACACATATGGCACATTCTTTCGAGTCAATTGAGTCAGTGGTGTAGCAATTTTAGAAAACCCTTCTATGAATCTTCTGTAGTACCCTGCTAACCCCAAGAAACTTCGAATTTCAGCAACTGATTCTAGCCTCTTCCAATTCACAATAGCTTCAATTTTTGATGGATCCACAGATATACCCCTACTCGAAACCACATGTCCCAGAAAAGAAACTTCATCAAGCCAAAAAGCACACTTACTGAATTTTGCAAACAATTGCTTCTCCCGAAGAATAGATAGAACCATTCGCAAGTGTTGCTCATGCTCCTCCCGAGACTTGGAATAAACAGGATGTCATTAATAAACACAACCACAAAAGAATCAAGATAAGGCTTGAAAACCCGATTCATCATATCCATGAAAACAGCTGGAGTGTTTGTTAACCCGAAAGGCATAACAAGAAACTCATAATGACCATACCTACTACGAAAAGCAGTCTTAGGAATGTCTTCTGAGTGAATCTTCAACTGATGATACCCACTCCTCAAATCAAGCTTCGAAAATACAACTGACCCTTGGAGTTGATCAAATAAATCATCAATGTGAGGCAAAGGATATTTGTTCTTTACAGTCACCTGATTCAGTTTTCTGTAATCAATGCATAGTCTCAAAGACCCATCTTACTTCTTTACAAACAACACAGGAGCTCCCCAAAGGTGATACACTAGGTCGGATGAAACCCCTATCAAGCAACTCTTGCAATTGAAATTTCAACTCCTTTAATTTAGCTGGGGCCATTCTATAAGGTGATTCAGATATCGGGGTAGTACCTGGAAGTAAGTCAATACAGAACTCGATCTCCCTATCAGGAGGCATAGAACACTCAATAGAGAACACATCAGGAAACTCTTTCACTATATGCACATCCTCTACTTCAGGCAACTTTTTAGTAGTATCCAGAACACTAGCCAAATACCCCGTACAACCACGATGCAACAACTTTCTAGCTTTCATATAAGAAATAATACGAATTCCCTTACCCAAAGGAGCAGCCTCAAAAGTAAATTCAGGCACATCAGGAATATAAAATGTAACCACCTTTTTATAACAATCAACTGAAGCATGGTATTTACTCAACCAATCCATTCTCAAGATAATATCAAAATCTTGTAATGGCAAAACAACTAAATCAGCAAATAAAACATGCTCCCAAATATGCACATCACAACCATGTAACACCTTATTAGTCACCAAACACTCCCCTATTGGAGTAGACACTTCTAACACATAAGGTAGAGATTCAGAAGAAACATGTAATCGAGAAGCAAAATGCACAGACACATAAGAATGCAAAGAGCCAGGGTTTATAAGTGCTCGTGCCCTCAAACTAGACACAGAAATTATACCTCCTATCACATTAGAAGAATTTGAAGCCTGCTGTTGGTTGATAGCAAACACACCACCTTGCGCTTTAGGCTTCCCTGAGGCATCCCTCTTCTGACCCTGAGATGATCCTGCTCCACTCCCTTGTGGTACAATCCTTGCTCTTGGACAATCCCTCTAAAAATGGCCAAGCTGACCACAAATCAAACACTTTCCCTGCTTCTTCCAACATCGCTCTTCAAAATGCCATTCCTTTTGACAATAGTTACATATTCTTCTACCTTGATTTCCCGGGGTGTTACCTTGATTTCTTATAATTGGTTATCCCTGCAGTTGCCCTCTAAATTGTGATGGTATTCCCTGACCTCCTCGATTATCACCACGCTGTGGTTGAGGTCTTCCTTGCCTTCATGTACCTGCTAATTCAACTTTCCTCTTATGCTCTTCTATATCATGCTCCACCTGATATACTCTATCAACAGCATCTTGAAAATCTTGCAATTTGTGGGATACTAGTTGACTTCGAATCACAGTTCTCAAACCCTTTACAAATCTAGTTGCTTTCCTTTCCTCAGTTGCCACCAAGTGAGTACAGTACCTGGATAACTCCGTGAATTTGGATGTATACTGAGCCACAGACATAGTATTCTGCTCCAAGTTAAGAAACTCCATTCCTTCTTGTCTTGATCCACCCGAGTAATGAAATGTTCCTTGAACTTCCTCAGAAAATTCTCCCAAGTATAGGGTACATGATTCTCATCCCAATTTGTTTTTAAAGCTCTCCAACAATGCTCAGCAGCTCCACTCAGTTTATAGGTAGCAAACCTGACTTGTTCTTCATCAGTACATCTCAAGAGATCAAATATTTTCTCCATCGACTCTATCCACCCCTCGACCTTTATTACCTCTGGTTCTCATTCATAACCCATTAGTTTCATCTTCAGAAACTGTTCTAACCCATATCTCGGAGGTGCTTGTTCTCCTCCTTGCCTTTGATCATTAAGAGTTTTCATTGCCGCTTCGAACATCCCTTGAAACATAATTCGGGCCTCTTCTCAGGCATACCCTTTCCCTGAAGAACCAGCCTGATCTCCTTTAGTTTCACCCATTTTCAATAAGTACCTGCATAAGACACTCCACGTTACTCACTCTATACACAACTACCCGTCTAGGTCACTTAGTCATTCTAGACCATCTACAACCTAGCTCTGATACCAACCGTCGTGCCCCAACCCGTGGTCCTACTTGGCCCCACATTCGGGACACGCACGGAAGACGTCATAAAACATTTTTAGGAAAATTTTTCGAAATGTACTTTCATAAAAGTTTTATATAACCCAACACATTTACTTGGAACTTGACTTCATTCCACGCAAACAAACTTTCACAATCCAAAATACTTAGCCATAAGGTTCACACACTTTACTTACAAAATTTACAAATCACCAACATATTCCAAAAATAGGTGATACAAAGATGAAGTCACGGTACCCTACCCAAAAGGTTATACATTTACATAATGTAGCCTTTACACAACACATGTCCCAAAATGTCTTACCCAAAATCACCACCTCGACATCCTCCCTTATGAAGTGACCTATCCCCTGGGCTCTCCTTTATCTAAAACAGTAAACAAATAAGGGGTGAGAATGAATCTCAGTAAGCTACTAAAATGCAACTACGTTACATGCTAATATGATAATCATAAAGAAACTATATCAACAAATAATCATACATCATAAAGCACATAACATGAGAGGCTCCCTATCGCCAACCATCCCATACCAGTTGGAAATAACGACCAACTCATCAGGCACCACATAAGGCTAAATTATACACTCATACAAGGATACTAAGCCAAGGTTGTCGGATCAAACATATAACCATCTGAGAGGTATCAACTGAACAGCACCAAAGGGCTGAAGCCGGGATCCCGAAAACCAAACCATAACCAATAGAACCAAAGTAACCAGAGAGGGAAATATGACACCAAGTCATAACCCAAATGCTCACTCGGGGGAGCTAGTTCATCCCATCCAAGGCCAATCTGGACTGGGGTTTAAAAATGGGAAACAAATGGTAGAAGCCTTATAATGAACTTGGCTCGTGTGCCATTATAATCCCTACCACTGCCCGACTCCATAACACAAGACTAGCTGGAATTTCAAACGAGCATAGTAATGAATACTTGCTTAAACAACAACCGGGGGCAATGATTCCAAAGTAGGGAATCAATCCAAACACATCACAAAGATGAACCATTCCAAACCACATCAAAAGATGTTCAACAATACTCCATGTAACACTTATTCACATTCCATAACACATTTGTTCACAAAGGAACCAATTTCAAACACTAGAGTGTTCCACAACAATCCTCTAGGTACTCTAGGATATCACCTAAGACCTAGACTAAAATTGAACATTTAATCAATTAAATTTGAACAATTTAACCTTCCAGATTGGACTGTGCGGCCGCCTAACCTACCCTGTGCGGCCGCCCAACTAGCCCTGTTCCAAGAACAAAATCTTTCAGATAAGTGTGCGGCCGCACGCCCTATTTGGGCGGCCGCCCACACCACTCGACAGGCCAAAACTCAATAAATTATACCCCCTTCGTTTCAACGTCCCAAAAGTATAATACTTACATTACTAAACGTTTGTAACACAACTTGGCTACACAACTCAACCTTTAAACCCATCAAAACCAACCCTACCAAATACTCACTTTGTTCCAAAATTACAAATATCACAAATATTATTCAAATCACAAAATTAACAAGTACAAGTATCAAGTATAACATATATGACCATTTTAATATTTAAAGGGGAATTAGTAACTTACCTATTTCCGAAAAAAGTATCGCAGAAATATGTTTTGTTCGGGTAGAAATGACCTATTCAACGCCCTGATCATTTTTATATAATTAGATTTTAAAACGGATAAGTAAATAAAAAGAATTAAATCGAAATAGGTTGAACTTACCTTTTTCTTTCTTAAACCCTAGGAAAGTACGAGAGATGTTGCTCTGGGAAAGTATAAACACAGAGGAAGAAAGAAGCATAAGTTATATTAAGGTTTTTACCCCAAAATTACATTTTGGTTACTCAAGTTTCATTCTCAACACTTAAGCCCCTAAATATAAAATAAATAGGGACGGGTTTTGGGGTCGTTACAATATCAACCAATCCACCCCTAATTATGAGTGTCCAACACAGATTCCTAAGTAAAATCCTGAAAATTAAACCATTATAAACAACGTAACTCAAACGAATTCAAATTTGAAAAATCAAAGTAATGGCTGTGACATATCAAATGGATGGGGCGATAGAGGGGAGAAGAGTGTGGGGTAGATTCGACGGCGGGAACTGGAGACGACGACCACTTCCTTTCGCCGTCGGAAAAGCCATAGAACCGCGCCTATTTGACCGCCACTCCAACGTCTTCGTGGAATTGACACAGTGGACTAACTATTGGGTGATGGGGGTTGCGAGAAATTATGCGGTGTCAGGATGGAGGAGAGGAAGAGGAAGGGTGGGGAGGAGATACGGTTTGGGAAAACATGAGGGGAGAGAACATTAATGAAGGAGACACGTTCTTGAGTTAGATTTATTTTTATTTTACTTTTCTTAACTTGTTTTAGTAGTTATTTTCTTAACTTTTATTAACTATAAATTGGGGACGTTAATAGGTGACTATGACGCATTAAATAATTGATGTTATTTTTAACAAAGTTTGAACATTGCATGAATTGAGTAATTGGGTGAGGACATTGTAAAAGAGAATACGTGAATGATGACATATGAAAAACATGTACTACCAAGTGACCAAAACATTAGTTTTGCCTAAATTTTTAATGTGAACACGTTGTTTTAGTTTTAGTACAATCATAGAAACCGGTATTGTCGGTGCTCTTTATCTTTTGACAATTTCTTATACGCAGCAAGGGCCGCTCCATGCGGGCGGTGCGGCTGGCCAACCCGCGTGTCAAACCCGCCCGACCCGGTCCAGTGATCCGACCGACCCACATATCCTCCAGTCTCATTACGACACGTGGCGCGCTGTGAGCCAATTGCTGGTTCACCCAGCCGCGCGCTGCCACATGTCACCTTTAAAAAAAACCCCATTAACTTTAAAATGCTATATCTTGAGATTTATAACTCAGATTTTTTTTTAAAAAATACCGTTGTGTACGTCTCGACGAGACGAAAAAATCTACATAGGTCATGATATGGTTTGATTTTTTATTTTAAAAAAATATTTTTTTACACACAAAAAGTTTGAGTTGCTTTGTCAGCTGAGATGTAACACTCTGTTCTAATAAAAGTAACAGTTTCATATTGAAAAAGTAACACTTTTACAGTCAAATGTAACATGAGTTTTACAAAAAAAAAATTGGATTTGCATTTCAATTGTTACTTTCTCAATAAAAAAATGTTACATTTCATATATAATGTTACATTTAAGAATATAAACTGTTACAATTGAGAAAAAAAATGTTACATTCATTTTTTATAAAATGTAACATTAGTTTAGTTGTCAATCCTATGTTAATTTTCGGAGAAACAAGGTGTTACATTTGAAAAAATGAGTGTTACATCCCTTTATAAAATGTGTTACATTAGTTTAGTTGCCAATCTTTATGTTATCTTTATCTATTGCAGCAAAATTGTGGTACATTTTTTTTTAAAAAGTGTTACATTTGAATAAAAAAATGTTACATTTCATTATAATAAGTGTTACTTATGTTGGAGGAAAAAAAGTTGGGGTTGCAAATAAAAAAAAAAAAAAAAAACCCGGCTCGTTTCGGCGCCGTCGCACGCCGTACACCCGTTGTACAGGAGACGGGCTCTTATCTTTTTCGGTTACTTTTTGCCTTTTCCCCTACTCTCTCATAACATCTTGTATTGATTTCATTTTTAATCTTTCATTGGTAATTTTTATTTTCTTAAAATTTTAAACTTTTATTATTTTTATTTACCATACCCCATTTATCATACTCATATACTCCCTCCGTCCCATTTGAAATTGCAGAATGTTGACCAAAATGGTCAACTTAATTGTATTTTGACCAAGAATATGTGAAAAATTAATAGTCCTAATAAAAATTTAAAAATTGTTATTAATACCATTCTCAATGGTGAATCAATAACAATTTTTTAATTTTCATTTGGATTATCAAATTTTCTAGAATTTCTTGGTCAAATAAAATTAAGTTGACAAACTTTGTCAATATTTTACAATTTCAAATGGGACGGAGAGAGTATTTAGATTATAAATCACACTCTCAAATTATCATAATCACAACCTCTTTCATACTCACAATACTTTTGAATATATATACTTCCTCCATGCACTCTCAAAATGATGCAACTGTTTTGAGACATAAAGAGTATTCTTTTTCTAAATATAAATGTTTTTGTCCAAATATTTATTTAGTTGTTTTTTTCTAAAATTGAAATATTTATTTTTGAAATTTATTTTTAAATATATTTATTTTAAAATTACTTTATTATTAATTAACAAAAATAATTTTATGTTTTATTATATATATGTGTGTGTATATATAAATAAAAAGCATATAACCATGATAGCATGCATTTTCACTAATTTTGTATTTCAAACATAAATATTTCTTTAACAAAACATTAATTTTCAAAAAATAAATAGTTTAGTTGCTCAAAAAAAATATAATATATAGGGTGAAAATAGAATCCCAAGTTAAAAGAGGCCAAAGGGATAAGATAATTTCATGGACAATTATTCTCATTGGTCATTAATGTTTAGAGAAGATGAGTTATTTTTTTTTAATATTTTGAAGGACCTTAATTCAAAAATGCCTAAGACCTCATTGATTTGCGCTTCACTCTTTTTTAAGGGTACTCTGATAGACAACTATATGAGCAAGCAAAAGATAACTTTAATAGACAAATATTAGAGCCAAGAAGCTCTAGTAATTAATTACCAGAACAAAAATAATTTTGAAATAAAATTATGAATTTATAACTCATAAGTTGTGACAAATTTAAAGGGGGGGGGGGAAACTCTGAAAATTACTCTTAAAGCAGTTTTTAACTCTGAGAGATTGCTTTTCGAGAAAAAAAATGTCGCGCCCTGACCCGTGGTCCTACTTGGCCCCACGTCCGGGACACGCACGGAAGACGTCATAAAACAATTTAAAGGAAATTTTTCGAAATATACTTTCATAAAAAGGATCACACGACCAACACAACTACTTGAAACTTGACTTGAAGTCATAAAACAAAACAACTTTCACAACGAGTACTGAGCCACTTGGCCACAACTTTACTTACAAATATACAACACCGACATCTACTAAAAGAGATGATACAAAACTAAGTCACGGGTACATTACCCAAAAGGTGTTACATTTACATAATGTATCCTTTAACATACACACCACTTCCCAAAAGTCTTACCAAAGATCCTCTTCCCGACGTCCTCCCTGTGTGTGAACTATCCCCTGGGGTCCTTATCTAAAACGGTAAACAAATAAGGGGTGAGAATAAATCTCAGTAAGTTACTAAATGCAACTACATTACATGCTTATATGATAAACATAAAGGAACAATGTCACAAATGATCATATAGCATATAGCACATAATATGAGAGGCTCCCTATCGCCAACCGTCCCATACCGGTTGGAAATAACGACCAACTCATCATACAACACATAGTGTAGGAGTAAACACTCCTACGAGGATACCAAGCCAAGGTTTACCGAAATAACATGATCATCAGAGAAAACCATCTGAGAAAACCATCTGAATAACCATCTGAGAAGACCATCTGTCTGAAACCATCTGAGCAGCATAAATAGCTGAAGCCGGGATCCCGAAAACCAAACCATATCCAACAGAGCCAAAGTAACAACGGGAAGCATCAATAGCTGAAACAGGTTCCGGAACCATATAACATAACAACAACAATAGTGGGAGAAAATGACACAAAGTCATACCCCTAAATGCTCACGCGAGGGAGCGATTTCATACCATCCAAGGCCAATCTGGACTGAGGAAATAGGTCCAGTGGAAAAGCCTTATAGTGCACTTAACTGATGCCACTACAATGCCTTCCACCTCCACTCGATAACATCCCAAACCTGGGAAATAGGACCAGTGGAAAAGCCTTATAGTGAACTTGGCTAGTGTGCCACTATAATCCTTTCCACCTCCACTCGATAACACACAAAACCAGCTGGACTTTCAACAAAGAGCACAGTAATAAATACTTGCTAAAACAACAACCAGGGCATGATTCCATAGAAGGAAACCACATAAGCTCATCATAGAGAAGTAGACACGTTTTCACAATAATGTGCACAATCTTGATATTAAGTCACCACACAATCCATCTCCACAATCACATTAACTCAAACCCGATCACAAATGACCAATTCTATCATTTTGATACCTCATAACAATTATCTAGGCATCCTAGGACATCGCCTAAGACCTAGCCCAATACTTAACGAAAAACAAACAAGTTGTTAAAACTCAGACTGCTCGGCCGCTCTACTTACTTGACTCGGCCGAGCGGATCGGTCGAGTCCTTTACTTTGATCGGCCGCTCTCCTAGAGCTCAACATTCGACAATAAGGGGATCGGCCCCTCTAATTTACTGACTCGGCCGCTCCACTGCAGAATGGCCAATTCCCAGGAAAAATCTAACAAAGTTCACTTTTATTACCAAGTTGTTACCCAATCCTAAAGCACAACAACATCATTATAACTTCACAACACTACCATACCAACCTCATCTAGCATATACCCATAATAATAAAAGTTATTACTACTCCCTCCGTCCCAAATTTACAAGTATAATAAAAGTTATTACTACTCTCTCCGTCCCAAATTTACAAGTATAATAAAAGTTATTACTACTCCCTCCGTCCCAAATTTACAAGTATAATAAAAGTTATTACTACTCCCTCCGTCCCAAATTTACAAGTATAATAAAAGTTATTACTACTCCCTCTGCCCCAAATTTACAAGTATATATAAAAGTTATTACTACTCCCTCCGTCCCAAATTTACAAGTATATATAAAAGTTATTACTACTCCCTCCGTCCCAAATTTACAAGTATATATAAAAGTATACCAAAACATCATTTCACCACATATTAAGCATATATAGCATGATTATGACTATTTTAACACTTAAAGGGGGGATTAGTAACTTACCTATTTTTCGGAAACGAGTCAAGAAAATTATATTGTTCGGTAGATAAGATCTAATCAACTCCCTGAACATTTATATATAATTAGATTTGAAAATGGAGTAGTAAATAAAATGATAGAAAATTAACAAGACAAAACCTTACCTAGTTCTTCTTTCACCAACAATGGAGTTCAAGGTAAATTTGGGAAAGTAAATGGTGAGGGGAGGGGGTATGCGCGGAGAAGGGGGAGAGGGAGGGAAGTCATCAACAATTTTTATCCCATTTTCTCAATTAAATCCCTAGAGTTCTACTTTCAACACCCAAGCCCCTCAACTCAAATTTTCACCTAAGCCCCTATAGTTTCCTACTAACACTACTAACACCAAAATGACTTCCCAAATAAACTTTTCTACTAACACTTTAACTAACTCAAATAATCATATAAGATGTGCAATTCGTATATTATGATGCAACACATAAAATGCACACATAATTTTAAATTAAAATTCACAAAAATATAAAATAAATATAAAATGAATAACACGAATTTTGGGGTCGTTACACTCACTCCCCCTTAAAGAAAATTCGACCCGAATTTTAGGATTGCTTACCTCCATTATCAGACAACCAAGGATACTTCCCTTTATTATAATCCCGAAGCTTCATACTGAGTTCAATATCCTCTAAAACTTTAGACACACAAGAGAAGAATCATAAACATCCCATGAAATCGAACTATCTTCTGAACAAATGAGTAACAAGTGGAATTAATATTTATACTCTCAAAATAGAAAAGGTGAGAAAACTTGGTAACCAATCCGCTATCAGTCAACATCATTTATTCCATCTATTCAATGCAGCCCCTTCAATGAAACTTTTCGCAATAAATTCATATCCACTCAGAAATCTCAAGGCTTGTCACAAACTAACTGATCACTGATATTCAACTTCCAGATTATTCGCAGCTCAAGGACTTAGTTGAATGCTTAGAATTTCGCGGGTCAACAAATCAAAGGTAACTCTTCAAATTTATCTCAATACTCTACATTTACTTGGGTTCATAATTAAATTGGTCTTGTGTATCTCTTCAAGTATCTATAGTTGAATTCCGTTATACATGTTGGTTCCACTAAGTGTTGACCACATACTCTACCACAAAAGTTAAAGTTTCATCACTAGTAACGCACAAAATCGGGTTGTCTATCCTCGTTCATTCCACTAGAAATTTTCTATAGTTGAAATCCTTCAATAAAGTAGAACTTAAAGTTTTCACAATCGCAAAATCACCCCATATCTCAACTCACAAAGATTTCAAAATGTTAATTCCTCTAGCATTCCCCAGTTAGTTTTATCAAACATGAACTATAAGTCAAGATATCCTCTAACACATTACCTTTCTCCGATGATATAACATAGTAAACACTTCAAATATAACTCCATCAAAGTCATTCACTAATGCAATGGATGTATAATCGCAATAAATCTCAATTTATGGGTAGGATAATTTTTGTTCATAAAGAATCAATCTTCTCAAAGCACACATTGTTACCGTTCCATTCTGAAGCAATAAACATCTCAATCACTTTTTAAGGCATCTCAATGAATAATGAATTATTAAATCCACTATAATGGTAAAACTCGACATATCCACTAGAAAATAATAACACAGATCATATCCTCTAGATAACGATAATACTAGTCAAATCCATTAAGAAATACCAATACTGAAGTTGTCATCAGCTCTCGTTTCAACAATTAACTCGCAACAATTAAACTCGTTCCACTCTTACCGATCCATCGAGAAAGTATCTTTCTATGCCGAATAGTTAACACGGCAACTACCTGAGAATCCATCAATGAATCTCTAATAATATACCAATCTCAACCACTCAAAATAACCCAAGGTTCTCCTCAAGAAACAAGTACCACTCAAGGGGAAATACACTTAAAATCTCACAAGGAAATGATATCTTCTAATTTAAATGCAAATATTTCACTACTAACTCCATAAACCAACTACCAGGCACTCGTGACAACAATTTACAAGTTTTGATGCATAAAAAGCATGAATGCTAAACACACACATATGTAAAACTCCACCACAATAACATCAAAATCTTGTGATGGCAACATCACTAAACCGGCAAGTAAAACATGCTCATGAATACGCACATGACAAGTACACGACACTTTATCGGTCGTCAAACACTCCACCTTAAAGAAGACACATCTAATCACAGAAGGTAAAGACTCAGAAGACACATGTAATCAAGAGACAAAATGCACAACACACAAGTATGCGAAGAGCCAGGGTCTATAAGTGTATGTGCTCTCAGACTAGACATAGAAATTATACCTTCAGTCACATTAGAAGGATCCGAAATTTGCTGTTGAGTAATGGCAAAGACACGACCCTGCACTTTAGGCCTTCCTGAAGAATCCCTCTTCTGGCCCTGTGAAGACCCAACTACTCTTCCCAAAGACTGATTAGTGAACCTGGGACAATGCCTCTGGAAATGACCCAACTGACCGCAATTCATACATCTACCTTGTTTCTTCCAACATTTCTCTTCAGAATGCCCTTATTTTTTACAATAGTTACAAACCTTCTTATTTTTATACCCTAAAGTGTTACCCTGATTTCTATTACCTGTCTGTCCTTGAGAAGACCCTTTTGATTGTGAAGATCCACCTTGATTCCCTTTATTATCCTCACGTTGTTGTTGTTGCCTACCTTGCCTCCCTGCACCTAACAATTCCATTTTCTTCTTGTGTTCCTCAATATCATTCTCCACCTGGTAGGCTCGATCAACTGCATCTTGAAAATCTTGCAACTTGTGGGATACTAGTTGAGTTCTAATCGCAGTTCTCAATCCCTTTACAAATCGCATAGCCTTCCTCTCCTCAGTTGCCACAAAGTGGGTACAGTACCTGGATAACTCCGTGAATTTGGATGTATACTGAGCCACAGACATAATATTCTGCTCCAAGTTAAGAAACTCCATTTCCTTCTTTTCTTGTCTTGATCTACCCGAGGAATGAAATGTTCCTTAAATTTCTTCAGAAAGTTCTCCCAAGTATATGGTATATGATTCTCATCCCAGTTAATTTTCAAACTTTTCCACCAGTGCTCAGCAGCTCCACTCAACTTATAAGTAGCAAACCTGACTTGTTCTTCATCAGTACATCTGAGAACATCAGATATTTTTTCCATCGATTCAATCCACCTCTCAACCTTGGTCACATCCGGTTCTCCATCATAGCCGGTTGGTTTCATATTTAACAACTGTTCCAGACCATACCTCGGAGGTTCATGTTCTCCTCCTTGCCTCTGATCGTGTATAGTTTTCATAGCTGCCTCGAACATTCCTTGAAACATAGCTCGAGCTTCTTCTCTTACATTACCCTGGCCGGCGGTACCCGACTGTTCACCCTCAGTTCCAACCATTTTTACTGAGTACCTGCATAAAACACTCAACGTTACTCACTCCATACTCAACTACCCTCCTAGGTCACTTAGTCATTCTAGACCATCTACAACCTAGCTCTGATACCAACTGTCGCGCCCCGACCCGTAGTCCTACTTGGCCCCACGTCCGGGACACGCACGGAAGACGTCATAAAACAATTTAAAGGAAATTTTTCGAAATATACTTTCATAAAAAGGATCACACGACCAACACAACTACTTGAAACTTGACTTGAAGTCATAAAACAAACTAACTTTCACAACGAGTACTGAGCCACTTGGCCACAACCTTACTTACAAATATACAACACCGATGTCTACTTAAAGAGATGATACAAAACTAAGCCACGGGTACACTACCCAAAAGGTGTTACATTTACATAATGTATCCTTTAACATACACACCACTTCCCAAAAGTCTTACCAAAGATCCTCTTCCCGACGTCCTCCCTGTGTGTGAACTATCCCCTGGGCTCCTTATCTAAAACGGTAAACAAATAAGGGGTGAGAATAAATCTCAGTAAGTTACTAAAATGCAACTACATTACATGCTTATATGATAAACATAAAGGAACAATGTCACAAATGATCATATAGCATATAGCACATAATATGAGAGGCTCCCTATCGCCAACCGTCCCATACCGGTTGGAAATAACGACCAACTCATCATACAACACATAGTGTAGGAGTAAACACTCCTACGAGGATCCCAAGCCAAGGTTTACCGAAATAACATGATCATCAGAGAAAACCATCTGAGAAAACCATCTGAATAACCATCTGAGAAGACCATCTGTCTGAAACCATCTGAGCAGCATAAATAGCTGAAGCCGGGATCCCGAAAACCAAACCATATCCAACAGAGCCAAAGTAACAACTGGCAGCATCAATAGCTGAAACAGGTTCCGGAACCATATAACATAACAACAACAATAGTGGGAGAAAATGACACAAAGTTATACCCCTAAATGCTCACGCGAGGGAGCGAGTTCATCCTATCCAAGGCCAATCTGGACTGAGGAAATATGTCCAGTGGAAAAGCCTTATAGTGCACTTAACTGATGCCACTACAATGCCTTCCACCTCCACTCGATAACATCCCAAACCTGGGAAATAGGACCAGTGGAAAAGCCTTATAGTGAACTTGGCTAGTGTGCCACTATAATGCTTTCCACCTCTACTCGATAACACACAAAACCAGTTGGACTTTCAAGAAAGAGCACAGTAATAAATACTTGCTAAAACAACAACCAGGGCATGATTCCATAGAAGGAAACCACACAAGCTCATCATAGAGAAGTAAACACGTTTTCACAATAATGTGCACAATCTTGACATTAAGTCACCACACAATCCATCTACACAATCACATTAAGTCAAACCCGATCACAAAGGACCAATTCTATCATTTTGATACCTCATAACAATTATCTAGGCATCCTAGGACATCGCCTAAGACCTAGCCCAATACTTAACGAAAAACAAACAAGTTGTTAAAACTCAGACTGCTCGGCCGCTCTACTTACTTGACTCGGCCGAGCGGATCGGTCGAGTCCTTTACTTTGATCGGCCGCTCTCCTAGAACTCAACATTCGACAATAAGGGGATCGGCCGCTCTAATTTACTGACTCGGCCGCTCCACTGCAGAATGGCCAATTCCCAGGAAAAATCTAACAAAGTTCATTTTCATTACCAAGTTGTTACCCAATCCTAAAGCACAACAACATCATTATAACTTCACAACACTACCATACCAACCTCATCTAGCATATACCCATAATAATAAAAGTTATTACTACTCCCTCCGTCCCAAATTTACAAGTATAATAAAAGTTATTACTTCTTCCTCCGTCCCAAATTTACAAGTATAATAAAAGTTATTACTACTCCCTCCGTCCCAAATTTACAAGTATAATAAAAGTTACTACTACTCCCTCCGACCCAAATTTACAAGTATATATAAAAGTTATTACTACTCCCTCCGTCCCAAATTTACAAGTATAATAAAAGTTATTACTACTCCCTCCGTCCCAAATTTACAAGTATATATAAAAGTTATTACTACTCCCTCCGTCCCAAATTTACAAGTATATATAAAAGTATACCAAAACATCATTTCACCACATATTAAGCATATATAGCATGATTATGACCATTTTAACACTTAAAGGAGATTAGTAACTTACCTATTTTTCGGAAACGAGTCAAGAAAATTATATTGTTCGGTAGATAAGATCTAATCAACTCCCTGAACATTTATATATAATTAGATTTGAAAATGGAGTAGTAAATAAAATGATAGAAAATTAACAAGACAAAACCTTACCTAGTTCTTCTTTCACCAACAATGGAGTTCAAGGTAAATTTGGGAAAGTAAATGGTGAGGGGAAGGGGTATGCGCAGAGAAGGGGGAGTGGGAGGGAAGTCATCAACAATTTTTATCCCATTTTCTCAATTAAATCCCTAGAGTTCTACTTTTAACACCCAAGCCCCTCAACTCAAATTTTCACCTAAGCCCCTATAGTTTCTTACTAACACCAAAATGACTTCCCAAATAAAATTTTCTACTAACACTTTAACTAACTCAAATAATCATATAAGATGTGCAATTCGTATATTATGATGCAACACATAAAATGCACACATAATTTTAAATTAAAATTCACAAAAATATAAAATAAATATAAAATGAATAACACGAATTTTGAGGTCGTTAAAAAAAAAAACACACAAACTCTGAGAGATTGCTCTCACACATAGGCGAATCTAGACCCCCCTAAAATTTTTTTTTTAGGAGGGTCAATATAGTAAATTTGAAAATTGTAAAAAGTAAATTTGTAAAAAATACAGAAGTCAGGGGGGTCGAAGTACCCTCCTCAAAGGGCCTAGATCCGCCACACAATTGTTGTTTCAACAAAATAAGAGACAGACATTATCAATTATATTAACTTGTTTTTTAATAACTTGATTCGTGTTTTTATTAAAGCAACTTTATTCTAAATACTGTCTGTCCTTTTATATTTTATTAAAAAAATATATATATAAACATAGTATTATGCATTTTTCACTACTTGTTTTTTCAAATGTACAATTAAATAAAATAAAATTCTATTTTAAAATGAGAGAGTTCAAAAATAAAAAAAGCTATAAACCATAAACATAATCCCAAAATGGAAATCATATAATCATTAGAGGACTAGTCTCTGAAATATTTGGATCAAATAAGAGATGGTTATCGTTAGCTGCTTTTAACGCTCCATCTCAAAATAAATTAGTTTGTAAATCCACTTGATATCAATTATAAATAAGATACATAACTAAATGTGTATAAAAATAAATAATTATTTTTCCTAAAAATATAAACATTTTGATACTTCTTTATGATCTTACTTGTGAAAATTCGATTCCGTTAAATCTTAATTAAGTGAAATCTTTATGGTCATTTTCGGGCTCTACGGGGCTCAAACAAGATTTGTTGGCATTTAATGTAGTATTTGGATACAGGTGATTTAGACAAAGAAAAACAATTGTGTGGTTAGAAGGGAAGAATGTGGAAGGGGCTCTACGAGATACAATTGGAATCAAATCATCAATTTCCATAAAAATATTGTATAAGGACACTGATGCACATGCCGAACAAACACATCGAATTTTCATTCTGAAGAGAATCTTGCGTTGGATGAAATTATAACACTGGGGACCACAAAACATGAAATTATAGCAGCAACTTGTGTTTCATGTACGATGAGAATGAAAATTTCATGTATGATGAGAATAAAAACACCAAAATGATAACAACCACGTCAGGATAGGAAATGGAAATACTCTTTCCGTCCCATTTGAAGCTTCACTATTTTGATGATGGCACACAAATTAAGGAAATAGATGAGTTTAAGAAAGATTGTGAGAGGGAAGATGTTAGTGGGTATGACAAGTGGGACCTACAATTTAAATACTCCCTCCGTTCCGTTTCAAATTGCAAAGTTAAGGTTGTGCACGGGGATTAAGGAAAAAGTGAAAAAGGTGATGTGTTGTGAGTGTAGATAGTTAGGTAGGAGAGAGAAAATGTGGTAGAGAATAGTAAGTGGGTTATATGATGTGAGTATGGCTAATGGGTCCCACCAATTAAAAACAATAAAAACATTTCTATTTTTAGATTTTGCAATCCTTAATGGGACACCCTAAATGGCAATTTTTGCAATTTGAAATGAGACGGAGGGAGTATATGAGAAGGGAAAGTTAGTGGATATGACAAGTGGTCCCCATAATTTAAATATGTGAGAGGAAGAAGTGAGTATGACAAGTGGGGCCTACATTTTTTACCATTTTAGGAAAGGATGAAGCTTTTAACGAGACACCCATTTGGGTAAAAAGTGAAGCTTCAAATGGGACGGAGTGAGTATATAATTATTTCTTTAGATTCTGGAAGAAAACTCAAGTAGAAAGAACCTAAAATAAAGACAATACATAGAAAGTGTATTGTCCCCCTTTCACCAAATAACTTAATTCAAATTTTCACCCTACTTAATTCAAATTTCCACCCTACTGCTTCTATCTAAATTAGTTTACGACTTACTGTATAACATAGTAAGTGTCTTTTTTTGAATAATGACTAAATCTGTGCGATATTCTCACTTCTCCAATTTTATTTCTCGTGATTCTAACCGTCAAAAATGAGTAAGACTATAAAGGTTGAAACTATGCTTGAAATATTCTCAGAACACCTACAATTATACATACTCATTAGGGGGTGACAAATTTGGTATTTTGGATTTACCCATTAAAATTAAAAAATCCATTGGATACCCGGGTGTTTTTAATTGGGTTAATTACAATTTGGGCCCTGAACTCCATAGGGTGTTCCCCAAGCGGGGCTTCAAATTATTTTTTTGGCGAATCAGCGCTCAATGCGTGTTTTTCTCATCAATCTAGGGTTTTTTTACGGAAACTGTTAGAAAAGTTGGTTAAGTCTCATGTGCCGTGCACGTGATCAAAAAATTGGATTAAATTGAATGGATATTTGTTATAAAAGGTCAAACTGCAAATATTAAAAGTTAAAGGATTAAACCATATTTAATTCTTTTTTCCAATATGTAAGAATCATTTTGTTATTACTTAATAACAATAGTATACACCCTCCGTCCCATCTTAAACTTCAAAAAAAAAATGGGCACAAGAATTAAGATGTGAATCTTTATATTATAAAATATAGATAGTGGGGTAGAGTGTTGTGAGTATAAAAAGTGGGTAGGAGAGAGAAAGTGGGGTAGAGAATAGTTAGTGGATAGTTGTTGTGTGTATGACATGTAGGTCCCACGAAATAAAAAAATATAAATAACTTTCATTTTTTAGATTTTGAAGTTTAAAATGGGACACCCAAAAGGAAAATTTTTGAAGTTTAAAATGGGACGATGTGGCGAATTTTGTATATATTATTTCCCTTATTTTTTTATGTATTTTCATTCATTTTGATGTACTTAGACTAGATTTGATGTATTTGGGGCATTATTTTATCATTTGGGCTTTATTGTAATCCGGGGTAGAATAATTGTTTTTATTTATTTATTTTTCCGGATGTAATTTTTGGTGAGATTCAAAGTCATGTCCCGAGGATCAAGTCAAAGTGAAAGGCAAAGTCAAAGTCAACCGGAGCGGAGAAGTATATGTCCAAACTGAAATTTTTGGAAGTTGAGGGGCTGTTTTGCAATTTCTGAAAGTTTGAGGTCTGAACTAGAAATGATGAAAACTCCAGGGACTGAATTGTAAAATAGTGAAAATTGGTTTTGGCACACCCGGAGGGCAGCGGATCTGACAGAGTTATTTTGTTATTTTCTTTTTCTTTTTCCTTTATTTTTAATTACTCTTTTTATGGGATTTTAAAATTTTGAATAGTCATTTTTAGTTTTAGTTTTAGAGAGAGATTAGGTCATTCATTTTATTTAAAAAAAAAAAGAAACTACGTTCTTCTTTTCTCTCTGGAGCTTTTGTAAACCTTGAATGGAGAACTAAACTCCATTACTTTGGATTTGAGATCTTGATCCGGATTTTGATTTCTATTGAGGTAATTCTTTTTCCTAATTAATTCTTGTTCATAATCTTGCTTGTATTGATTTAGATTGATTTCTAGGGTTTGTAAATTTGGCCAATTTACTAGTACTTTTTATTGATCTTTGCTAAATTACTCGTTCTATGCCAGAATTAGGGTTTTCACTGTAGCATCTTCACGAATTGTGTATGTGCCATAGCAATTCGGGAAGTAGGCGAGATTAGACGATTATCAAATTAACTTTAGAAAGCGTTCTTGATTTTAGTCTCTTAAAAACTTCATCAATTAATCTTTAGACCTTTTCTGTACCAGTTTAGGTTTAATTTTAATTAGGGTTTATAGTGAGTGTGCCACTGCTATAAACTATACTGAAAGAAGAGACAGAGATTGAAATACATCTCGTAATCAAGTGAATAAAATTTACGGAGAAAATAATTATCAGTGATATTAGAATTAACATCCGGTGACAGTATCAAGTCTGAAGTTTCTTTAAATTATTGTTTCAAACACTTAGTTTATTTTCCCGTTTTAGGAATTAATTAAAATCTCAATTAAACCCCCAATCTGGTCAAGTTACTGTTCGCAAATAAATCATCGTTCTTCGTGGATCGAACCTGACTTACCCTAATTACATTATTAGTGGCCGAGTTTAGGTCTAAAGCCCTACCCTCGTGTAGGCGAATAAAGCCCTACCCTGTGTAGGCGAACAAAGCCCTACCCCGTGTAGGCGAATAAATCCCTACCCCGCGTAGGCGAGAAAAGCCCTACTCCGAGTAGGAAAAAGTTCGAGAAAAGACCTACTCAGTTCGAGAAAAATCCTACTCCGTGTAGGCAAGAGTTCGAGAAAAGTCCTACTCCGTGTAGGCAAGAGTTCGAGCAAAGCCCTACTCCCAGTAGGCGAGAGTTCGAGAAAATACCAACTCCGAGTAGGCAAGTCACCCCGAAAGCGCGGGCTAAAAGATAAAAAAGATGACAATAGTATAGCAAAGATTGTCAGCCCGCTCAGGCTCCGGGCCTAATCTTAGCGGATGCCGGCGCGTGCTCTCACGTACGATGCGTTGTCATACGCCCTCGAGCTAGACCGCATGCTCGGAAACGGATGCCGGCACGTGATCTAACGTACGATGCGCGGTCATACGCCCTCGAGCTATATCACATGCCCGGAAACGGAAGAACCTGTGTTAAAGCCAAGTATAACGAAGGGCAAAGATGGAACGCATCGACAAAGTCTCGAAATCTCCGAGTACTTAACAAGTCACCGGGCTTATCTTATTTATGGTGCCATCGGGTCCATTTCATTCATGAAGCGGTCGTGCTTATCTCATTTATGGTGCCATCGATCCCATTTCATTCATGAAACGGTCGTGCTTATCTCATTTATGGCGCTATCGGGCCCATCTTATTCGTGAACCGATCGTGCTTATCTTATTTACGGCGCCATCGGGCCCATCAACAGATCGTGCTTATCTTATATATGGCGCCACCGGGCCTATCTTATTTATGAAGCGTTCGTGCTTATCTTATTTATGAAGCCATCGGGCTCAGCTTCTTGTGAAGGCTTACGGGTTCCATTTTATTTACGAAGCGGTCGCGCTCACCTTGTTTATCTAGCCATCAGGCTCATCTTACTATGGAAGCCATCAAGCTCATCTCACTTAAGATGCCATGGGGCATATCTTATTCACGAGGCGATCGAGCTCATTCTATTCATAAAGCCACCGGGCTCATCTTATTTATCGCGGCTCCGAATTAATCCGCTTGCAAAGCTTACGGGCGGTTTGACACCATGCCCGCGACCAGACGCTTCAACAAGCCTTCGGGCAAACAATTTTAAAGCTCGATGCAGGTTCGTGTACCTTATGGTTCCCCGCAACACGGGGGCTTCATGTCCTTACAACGACCTGACTCGACCCTTCGTGTTCGATGCGAGTTTCGCTGAAAGCCCAGTCCCCGACAACCTCTTTATCTAGAGGTCTATATATATTTGGAGTCCAGCACTTATTCATCCAAGTTGTTGCGATCTATGAAACTTGGAGGCTCAATCGACTAACGGCCATTATTATATCCGTTAAATACTTAACGAGATCTATCAAATCTACGCCAATCAAGTCAAGTCGTTTCTTTCCATTCTCTCAGTTTAATAAATGCTTTTTACATGGCTTTATTAATTAATAAATCGAGAGCATGATTAATTATTTGATTGCGTATTACAATTGCCTTGTGCGTAAACGAAAACTATTCAGCATGCATTACTACTTGCTACTTGACTACTCAGTATACAAAAATGCATGATCATGAGTAAATTTCCATGCTTATTTCCATGACTCATATGGCGAAATATTATGCTTTTCAGAATATGCTTATGAAAATACTTGCTACTGCAGTATAATAAATATTCATCTTGTCACGGTTATACTCCGTCCTGATATTTTAATAATGTATTGGATTGACATGCTACCTTGTTATATATAGCAACTTGATCATAACAATAGATAAATAGCATTACATGCTTCTGTTGGTTTAAATGCTGCGGAATTATAATTCTCGAAATGCGCAAAATGACATGTCATACATGCTTACTCGCTTTCCAAAAGCATGCTATATCAATTCGAATGTGCTTTAAACCGTCATTAAATAATTCTTTGAAAGCTACCATGAGAAAATTCACAAAGTATATGATGTTATGAAAACTACTTGGTGAAAGTTGGCTAATCAATATGCTGCAAATACCATGATTTTATTATATAGTTTAATTACTATCTATTCACTCGGCTTTCAACATGCTATTATAAAAAATATGCATATATGATTGATACAACTATAGCGCAGCGAAGACGCTAAACGCAACGACACCATCGAGCTCATATCATTATGACGCCTACGGGCTCTTCTCATCATAGAAGCCTACGGGCCCTTTTTATTATGGAAGCATGCGAGTCCTTCTTTCTATGGACGCTTACGGGCTCATCTCGTTTGTGGTGCCTACGAGCCCAACCTATATACGGCACTTTCGCGATCATCTGCTTATGAAGTTTACGGGCTCATCTTATTGCGCCCTACAGCGACCCACGACTCGGGGGCTGCACATTTATCTCAGGGCATTAGGCCGACTTAACAGGTCCGCCACGAGTTCTATTGGAAGTCCATCCTTTATTTGTCTTAGTCTCTGGCAACCTCTGAATCTAGAGGTTTATTTATCTTAGGCCGACTTAACAGGACCACATCTTTATTTGAGCAACTCGGGGGCTTATTCTCCCCGTTTAGTGTTGGATCACTCATCCAGAGGCTTTATGCCACGTTATTATTCTCGGAAATCTCCGAGTTATAGTTTCAGACTCCATAAGGGACTTCTGATTATCTTATGGCATTCTCTTTTCTATAGTCGGGAATCTCCGGCTATCATTGAATACCATTTATAGGCTATGTGCCCGCTGTCATCATCCTTGGCATCTCGGAGATATATATTCAGACTCCCACTGGGATGTCAATCTATATTATGGTGTTTATTCATATATGGATCGAGTTCTTAACCAGAGCTTCTATTCTTTTATTATAACGGTCAAATTCTCATCGTTGGATTATTCGTCCATAAGCTATGCGCCCGCTTTGTTTATTCTCGAGAATATTCGAGTTATATATTCAGATTCACTGTCGGACCTTTGATTCTCTTGTGGTGTATTCCCGTCTATATTCAGGAATCCCCGGCTCACTATCGATTATTTAAAGGCTACATGCCTGATTTAGTTATCCTCGGGAATCTCTGATGTTTATCTTCAGACTCCCTCTAGTATCTCCGCTGCCCGATGTGACCGAGTTCACGGCCCGAGATCTTATTTATATGTCATAGCGACTGCCTCGTCTTGCAATCTCGCAGCCCGAGCTCTCGTTTCCTCTTATGGAGGTTATGCGCGGACTTATTTTCTCCTCGGGAATCTCTGAGTCGACTAGCCGTAGTCCGCTATCTGATGAGTCTGAGCTCGCAGTTCGAGTTTTTATTTCACTCTTATGGGAGCCACATCTTCTTGCCAGTCTCCAGGCTTCAGGCTTCAGGCTTCAGCTTCTAGCTCCAGCTTCAGCTTCTAGCTTCCATCCATATATATGTACACAGGCCAATCTCGACCAAGAGTATATTCCTCGCCTTGACCATAAATAATCGAGCGCTCGGAATAGGGGGCTTCTGATGAGCCTTGGCTTTTCAGGGTATACTTGCATACGTACCCTCATACCGCTCTTATACGGTCCTTATACCCCTCTCATACGGTCTCTATACTCCTGCCTTGTACCAAGGGAAGGACCTCCTGAAAGGACAAGTATACCCCTCATCCCTCATATATATACCCTTCCTTATCTAAGGTAAGGGGGATGATTCGTTCTCTACTCTCTCTCTCTCTACACTCTCTTGAGTGCTCTCCTCTCCCTCTCTCTTACACATTCACATACCCAAGGCATTCTAGGCCTTGTTCTTAGTTCCCTCGGAGTCTTACTCTCACACCCGAGGGCCTAAGCCGGGGTCAAACCCGGCTTTGGTCCTAACGGTATGCTCATCTTGCAGATCTTCTCAGCTAGGAGCAGGGGGCAGCAAATCGGAGATCTAATCTCCATGACCCTAAAACCTAGGGCGTCATCACTTAGCAGTACTCCTTATCATCATCATGGAATTCTTCGACCCGTTAATCCTATCTCCTTCAACATACTCATAGTCTTTCAAGAAAAATGCCAATGTAAGCACAACCCATTCCAAGAAAAACGTCAAAATGCATAACCCACCAGCCAATTTCAACATATCATCACCATCTTGTTCCCTCACGTATGATTTTAGATTCCCAGGAAAATCCCCTGTTTCAAACCCCAACATCTTTCAACAAGCAAGACCAAACACCCACCTCCTTCAACAACTCCGGCAACCCCTGCCCATTTCTTCAACAAATCCGGCAAAATCCCATCACATTTCTTCAACAACTCCGGCCAAATCCGAAACTACGTCAGGATCAGGAATGGAATCAAGTACTGGCTGCAGCAACTTGAGTAATTCTTCAAGTTTCTGGTAATATTTCCAAACCAGATCTGACTTCATGTTTTCACGAGTTGACGAATGATGTGTGGAATCGCCAGAATAAGTTAACCCAAATCCACAAAAAAAAAAAAAAAAAATGGGCGGAATCAAGGTCATACACACTCAGCAACGAGAAAGACGACAGTACCTCGTTCCATTCTCCATCGTCTTTATCACAGAGCCGCCAAACACTCAACGGAAGAATTCTGGTCGGTTTGAAGGTAAGGGATCGGATTGGCGAGTGAATGGACAAAGGAGCCAGGAGTAGGGACGTAGGGCTGGAGGGTGGAAAGCAGAACGGATGGGATGAGGACGAAGGGAGTGTTTAATGGACGGAGGAATGGGAGCAATGGGAGGAGGGGTAGGGGTCCTAGGGGAGGCTGTCGAGAAAGAGAGGAAGAGTTGCAAAATTGTTTTTTAGCCTTTCAAATTTTAATATTTGCAGTTTGACCCTTTATAACAAATATCTATTTCAATTTAATCCAATTTTTTGATCACATGCACGACACATGACACTTAACCGACTTTTCTAACAGTTTCCGTCAAAAAGCCCTAGATTGATGAGAAAAAAACGCATTGAGCCCTGATTCGCCAAAAAAATATTTGAAGCCCCGCTTGGGGAACACCCTATGGAGTTAAGGCCCTAAATTGTAATTAACCCTTTTTAATTTAAATGGGTAGATCCAAAATACCCATTTTACCACCCTTAATACTCATATGAGTAAGCGATACAAACAAATGACAAATTTAAAGTTGATTTCCATTATCTCTCTTATTTTTTTTCACGGGCCTATCATCTTGAATTTATACCAAAATTCGGAATTGATTTTCTTTAGATCTGGTTTTAAAAATGACTGTGAGCATATGTGCATTTTGATTGTGAGCGTCTGTGATTTCAAAAACGGTTTTTATTCAGAGATCTGAAGTTCTTTTGATTTCATGGTGGTGTGCACGTGCTAGTTTGATTATGTGTGTGTGCTCATTTGAAGGGACTGTGTTTCTTATTTCACTGTGTGGTTGTATGGTGCGTGCGCGCATTTGATTGTATGCGTATGCGTATGTGATTTTTGAATTTCATATATACTAAATAGAATCATTCTCTGTCTAGAATGTCTTCTCTTTTTGTTGACAACGTTTTCTTACTCTCCTTGTTGAGAGCATTGCTTTCTTGCTTTTGTAGTATGTCTTTAATTGTGGAATCATCTATGGTTAATCTTATATTGTCTTACCATTAACAAGGAGTTACCCTTATCATATAAGTTGTTCATGCTATCACAGTTTATTGTATGAACACATTTTCACTCCCGATTTTGTTCGCCGTAAAATTGAAGTGGACAGTGAATTTATTTCGGTGGGGTAATCGACAAGATGGGGTATTGATTTAATGTAATGACAAATATCATGTATTCAGAACGAATCGCACAGATTGGTTTTTCATGATGTTTAGTTTTTCCCTTCAGTGATGTTTGGGATGCTCGGTTGGTAGTTTATCGCGAACCCAGAGGATGCCTTAGTTCGTTGTGATTTCAAAGCTAAATATTTGAGGGGAGCATTTTGTGACATCAATATAGGGCACTGACCAAGTTTCAATTGGAGGGGAATCTGTGTGTCCATATAATAGTTAATATAGGTGCAAGGTAGAAGATTGGGAGTTGTTCTCATATCCGACTTCGTCATCCATCTTCTTACATTTCGCATGCAATTGTGAATGTCAATATGGAGACTGATACTTTATCTCGAGTTGCTCGATCGTACAACAACCCTACTTTTTGGGTCAAGCCTATGATGTTTGTGGAGAGCCTACTCGTATTCTCGTGCATTTTAAGCTCTCAATCTAATGTCAGTTTGATTTAATTCAAAAATAAAATTAAGCTTATCAAATCGCAATATATGAATAACTACAAAGTCAAAAATTACTTACAAACATCAATGATCCATTTTTTTTTTGGACCTAGTTTTTATATTTGTAAGCAAACAAGAAAGATCAACTAAAATTAGAAGAGACGAGACATACTAGACACCCACATTTTTGCACTCCAGTGACGCCTCCCATGCTTTCCCACTTTATACCCGCCCATTCTCGCATCTACCACCCGTACCTTTTGTCTTAGCCTTTGTAACTTCTTCCAATCGCTTCTCAGTTCGCCGCCGTCTGCTTTAGTAAGGTATGCATTTCTCATTGCATCATCATCCATCTCTCTCTCTCTCTTCCTATATCTGAATTTTGAAATCAAATCTAAAAAAGCAAGCATAAAAAACACACGTTTGCCAGAATACAACAATCACCCATCCCAAATCCAAGCCCATTAACTCCCCTTGACGCCCACCTCTCTTTGACTAGTTACTGCATATGGTCGCTAAGACCGGAATGTTTATTCCTAGTAGATAACATAGGATGAAGATGGAAAAGAAGAGGAAGAGGAGTGGAAGTGAGTGATGTGAAGATGTAGTGTATTAATAGCTCACTCCGTCTCAAAACAACTTACACTATTTTGAAGATGTACAAGAATTTAAGAGAGTAGATATTCAATATATTGTGAGTGGAAAAGTAATTGTGACTTTGTGAGTATGGTGAATGAAAAAAATTTGAACATTATTGAAAAAAATGACACTTATTAATGGGACACTTAAAAAGGAAATTATATTTGGGCAAATTGCGACTAGGTTACCCATGTTTTGCCTATAGTTGCAATGTGGTTCCCAACAGTGTAATTTTTGCAATCCCCTAGCCAACATTGTCAATTTGTTGCAATGTGATATAAATTCAGTTAAAATGTAACTTCCGTTAAAAACACAGATCATGTGCCTGGCACATGAATTTGAAGGGGTAAAATAGACATTTCATTTGAAAAATAGATACTCCTCCCCCAAACATTCTCAGAAACCCCCTCCCTCTCCCTTTTCTTAAGTCCAACTCTCTCTCACTATAGGGAAATAATAAAGTTACAAAAGATGGCTACAAAATGTAACTTACAAAATGAGGTGTCATAATTGTATTGGTATTTTTAATTAGAGTGTGTCGGGTCCACTATTGATGTAGCCAATGAAATATCGCCACTACAGCTTGTATCCTTCATTTTGTAGTAATCTTTTGTAAGCCTATCATTGCCCCTCCCTATATAATCATCTTCTTCCTCCCTTTTTTCTTCTTCTTGCACCACCTATCACCAACAGAACCACCACCCATCCACACCATCATCCACATCCATATCCACTAGTCTCAAAATTAAAAAAAATCAACCAACACACACATATAAACACATACAACCATATACTCTCTCTCACACACACACACAAACATATACACGTACACACAACAAGAAACACATAAAAGCACACACGCAAAATTAAAATTTCAATCTTCATTTTTGAGTTCGACATTGCCTGGGTTTTATATGGTTTTGGTGGGTTTGAATGCACTTTAATTTGGTGGTTTTGAAATTCCGATTTTTGTGGCAATGCTGAAGCACACTCGATTACATTCATTCTTACCCACTGATGCAATGTTGAACACAAAATTGAAGACTGAAGACTTTAATTTTGGATGAAGAACTAGGGTAGAGAGAGAAAGCTTGAAATTGGGTGTTTAATGGAGATTTATGATGTAATGTGGGGTAAAGGCGAAAGGAGGGCTGGTTGGGGGACGACGTTGGTGGAGGAGAGCATGGGTGGAGCTCCCGACCTTGGTTGCCGGAAAAGAGCAAGGTGGCGTAGGTGAGGAAAGAGATAGGAAAACCCGTGAGTTTAGAGAGAGATATTGTATACTCCCTCTGTTCCAAGTAAATTGCAATATTTTGCCATTTGGGGTATTTTACTTAAGTTGCAACAATTCAAAAATAGAAACTTTTTATTACTTTTATAATCCTCTACTCATTCTCTCTCTTCCTCCCAACCACTCATTATTCTCCACTCATTCTATTTTCTTCCCCACTAATTCTTTCTCTTCCTCACTACCATTCATTCTTAATATAATATTAGTATCCAGTGGCGAAGCCAGGATATTTTTACAACGGGGGCAAGAATTTAAAAGGGGGGCAAAAATAGGATATAGTGTTATTTTTTCTTGGCTTCAATGGGGGCAAAATACAAATTTTCATAGTAAAAATTACAAAGGTAACAATTTACTAGTACTAATTTGGTTCAAATTGAAAAGTTAATGGGGGCAATTGCCCCCTAACCATAAGCATGGCTCCGCCTATATTAGTATCCTTAAATTCTCAACTTAATGAATGTTACAACTTACTTGGAACGGAGGGAGTATGATTTTTAGTTTTTAATTTAGGGTCAATTTGCACATGAGAAAAGTCATTTTTACCCATTCAAAATCATGTGGGAGGCACATGACTGTTGCTTTTAACGGGAGTTACGTTTTTAACCCAATTTATATCAGATTGCAACAAAATGACAATGTTGGCTACGAAGTTGCAAAAAATACACTGTTGGGAACCACATTGCAATTATTACCAAAACATGGGTAACCGAATTGCAATTTGCCCATTATATTTTGGAACGGATAGAGTATTATACTAGGGATAAAATGGGAAATTGGAGTGGTGAATTTAGTTGCTTAGTTTAGGCCTCAGGGGGTGTAATGAGTGAATTAAGTAGGAGGTGAACTCATAAAAACTAAAGAGAGGGAACAGCTGACTCAGTCAGTCTTGACACTTGGCATATATTCATTGATCCCTGATTACTGTCCCCACCACAACAAAATTCTCCTTCTATAATCTTCTCCCCTCTCCTCTCTCTCTCTCCACACACAATAATCATCAGTAATTCCAACACATTTGATCGCGAAACCTGCTAAATCGCCATAGCCATGGCGACTCGCCATCTCCTCAACCTCTCCCGCCGCTCCCAGAAACAGCTCCGATCACTATCCCAAGCCTCCCGGTCTTTCTCCTCATCCCCCGCCACCGTCGCGGACTCACCTCCCCCACCTTCCCCGCCTCCCCCAACTGCCATGATCTACGACCGTCTCGCTGAACAAGTCAAATCCAAGCTCAGACGCCTCGAAAACCCCGACGAGAGATTCCTGAAATACGCATCTCCTCACCCAACCGTTACCGATCACACTCCCATCCTCTCCCTCCCGGAGACTCGCGTCACCACTCTCCCCAACGGCCTCCGCGTCGCCACCGAGTCTCAGCCCTGGTCCAAGACCGCCACCGTCGGTATCTGGATTGACGCCGGGAGCCGGTTCGAGACGGATGAGACGAACGGAGTCGCGCATTTCCTCGAACACATGATATTCAAGGGGACGGAGAGGAGGACGCGGAAGGCGTTGGAGGAGGAGATTGAGAATATAGGAGGGCATTTGAATGCGTCTACTTCGAGGGAACAGACAACTTATAGTGCCAAAGTTGCTAGTGCGGATGTCCCTGAGGCGCTTGATGTTTTGTCTGATGTGTTGCAGAATTCTGCTTTTGAGGAGAGCTCGATTGATCATGAACGTGAAACCATTCTCCGTGAGATGGGAGAGGTTTGTTCTCGATCTATGATCTCTGATTAATCATTGCCTTATTGGCTTGCTTATTGATTGTTATTGGGTAATTAGCAAATGCCACTGATCAATTGAGACTGTGAGATGGGAGAGGTTTGTTCTCGATCTATGAACTCCTTAAGTGGAGAACTATAATCTGATTAATGCTTCAACTTGTTTAGACTTCAATTCCATTGATTTGGTCATTAACGAACTCTTGCCATACTTTGAAGGGGGACATATGCAAATTTGTAAATGTCGGGTAGGGACTGATGTAATTAAAAGATCAACTCCGTTCATTACTTAATAGTCTCTAATTAAGCAGCAATGACAAGAGTTGAATAATATTTTAAGGAAGCACAACAGTTAGTGTCAAGCAATAACGAGAAGTTTTCTCTCTCTTAGTATTAAGAACACATAGTAAGCTGTGTGTTAATGATCATACTTCCAATATACATATATATGTATGTGCATGTATATCTTTTGATATTCATAGATCATGAATGCTTGTAACTTCTATTGAACATTGAAATCTGAGAATCAGTGTGTTGCATGAGCAGTGGATTCATGTAAAGAAGACGAGATACCTTCCTTTTCTATTTTTGGGGTAGTGATACAGTGGGGTGTGTGTGGTGGAGAAGAATGGGGAAAGAGGTTGGGAGAGGGTATAAATTATCTCCTGAATCATTTAATCTCGGTCTTGGTTTCACAGCTTGATTATGTTAAGATAAAGCTACTCAGACTGACTGTTTCACTTTCTGGCATTTTTTGTAGGTTGGGGGACAAACTGAAGAAGTAGTATTTGACCATTTACATGCTACTGCATTCCAGTATACTCCTTTGGGGAGAACCATTATTGGCCCTGCTGACAACATCAGGAAAATATCAAAAAAGGAGATTCAGGATTACATTTCAACCCACTATGCT
Source organism: Campanula takesimana (assembly GCA_026119855.1). Classification (NCBI taxonomy): domain Eukaryota; kingdom Viridiplantae; phylum Streptophyta; class Magnoliopsida; order Asterales; family Campanulaceae; genus Campanula; species Campanula takesimana. Next base: position 325,356 of record JAOWBW010000462.1, read on the forward strand.
ACCCACAGAATGGTACTCAAGCATTTTTCTTTGTCCTAGTTGGGTTTAACTGATGATTTGTCGCTATTACTCATAAGTCATAAGATGACTTAGAAATATTTTCCTTTTTCTCCCATTGTCTTGCATGTGTCTGTACGGCTTCAGGTAATATCCGTTGCTGGAGCTGTTAAGCATGAAGACATTGTCGAGCAGGTGAAGAAACTGTTCACAAAGCTATCAGCAAATCCCATCACCACATCTCAGTTAGTTGCAAAAGAACCTGCAATATTTACTGGTTCTGAGGTGCGTGCTCACGGCGGCTTTTCACCAAGTATTCTTGATAATAGTAAAACTAATCTTTTGTTATATGATTTTTGAAACAATCAGGTTAGAGCTGTTGATGATTATGTGCCTCTTGCTCGATTTGCTGTTGCTTTCAATGGCACGTCATGGACAGATCCAGATTCTGTTGCTTTGATGGTTATACAGCATATGCTTGGATCATGGGATAAAAATGCAGGAGAAGGAAAGAATATGGGGTTGGTGTTTCTTCTTTAGCCTTTTTACAAAAACTTTTATACATGAGCATACACTAGTATAGCAGACATGGCTCTAAGCTCTTTATTTTCTCTTTTTTTTTTTTTTTTTTTTTTTTGCCGTAAAAAAATATTTGGTCGAAGTTCAATGGAATTGACCATAAAAGTGAAACATGACAGTTTGTTTTTGGGACGGACAGATGGCTACAGTTCCTCATTGATTTACTCTGCCACTTTTTCCAACCCTTTAGAGATTTTTTTAGCTGTCAATAATTTGCCATATAGCATGTAGTCTTTCTGTTAGACGTCTCATGGAGGCTTAAGTTTTACTTGTGTTTGGTGTTCTTATCCTTATTTTTGAGTTGCAAGTGCAACCTATGTGGCCTAACTGAGACAACCTTCCGCTATTCGAAAATCTTGAACAGCTCAGAGCTTGTACAGAGGGTTGCAATTAATGAACTTGCTGAGAGCATGAAGGCTTTCAATACCACTTACAAAGACACAGGGCTTTTCGGTGTCTATGCTGTTGCTGAGGTGAGCTGATGAAGCTTTTTAGTTCGGATTCTTTGTAGATTGATCTATCTGAAGGTTGATTAAAATTGTCATTTCTACCATATATATTTGGTTTACATTGTTTCTACTTTGTCATTAAAGAGTATATATGCACTTTGAACAATGAATGTTAGCTACTCACCAGTTGCAAATATAAGTGCTTTGACCAAGATATATGCGAATCAAAATAATATGGAACTAGGAAGAAAAGCTCAAGCATTTCAATCTTCCCTAAGGAGAAATATGTAATTGTGTGTTTAGAGTATGCTCATGCCAAACCAAATTGGTGAGTTGTTACACATGTATTATAAACGAAGTCTGTGAAAGATGCGTGTGAAGAGAGAAAAGGGGAGAGATAAACTTACTAGTTAGGTTTGATTGAACACGTGGTGAGTAGTAGTTGCTAGCTTTAAGGCCACAGTTAAGTGGCATTAACATTATGAATTTATGTGGCAGATAGGCGCAATGCACTCTGACTCTAACCTTACTAGATCGGTACAATTGAAAATATATATTTGGTCATTCAAATAGAAGGTTCCATTACCTTTCTGAAAGAGCGTGCTTCTCTGTTTTGGTGTGTTTTGATTTTCTGTATCAGTTGTTAAATCTCCTCAGTATCATTTAGCTACTATATATTCCTGAAATGGTTATAGAACAAGGCTAGTCTGCAATTCTGCATTGTTTCAGTGACCTGAGTTCCTCAAGAGGCCCGTGGCATCTTGAACCATGGTATCAAATTTCTTTGACGCCAGCAAAATATAAATGTAAAGTTTAACTGTGAACGATATCTATTGAAGGCAATTTTTTGTTGTTCATATACACTGCCTCCATTCTGCTCAAAGACTCCACGTGTTGAAGTCATCATTTTGAGTGTTAAAAGATTCGATTGACACCCTTATGTTTAGGCTTCTTATAATATCTTAATTTTAATCTTACTTTTTAAGCAAGGTTAATATAAAGGATAAAATTTGGTGCCCATGAAGTTTATAAGCTTAGTTTAGAAGGAAGATTCATGAAGAGATTGTACGACTCTTTGGGTATAATGGAGGGATTACAATTCTATGTTTGTATATCCTTCACCCCTAGTTTCTCAGTTTAAACCAGTCATTGTGAACTTCCTTTTGAAATAAACGCTTCAGCTTTCCCTGTGCTTTCCCTATCTTTCAACTGTGCATGATAAATTACGGTTGAGACATTACTGTTCAGTCTCTTAGGTGCTAGGTGCTATCATCTGATACATATCAAGTTTCACTGTTCTGATTGCTTGCTTTACTTTCTCCAGCCGAGTTGCTTGGATGATTTAGCGTATGTGATAATGCTTGAGGTATCCAAATTATGTTACCGTGTTTCTGAAGCTGATGTTATTCGCGCTCGTAATCAGGTAACAACGCTGCTCCTTGCTTGACCATATTGCTAAAGTTTTTATTTTCTTTTCTTGACACTCGTTTAAACTAGGTAAGGCTTGTTGTCAAATAACTAATCCTATTATTTATCAACTTCATTATTATCTTAGGAGGGTTCTTATACATATATCAAGTCGGTTGATGACCACTTTAACCAAACATAGACAAATTTGTGTATTTGCATCCGATATTAATTACTAACATACTGGTACCATATAGTTGAGTTCTTCACTCTTTCCATGAGTTGTTAGACTTCTTCTTCTTTGGACGTTGATTCTAACTACAGTTTTGGCATATATGTACTCTGTTGATATCACCTTCTGATTAAATACGATGTGTTCCTAAATTCAAAATATGCTCTTCAGCATCTTGAACTAGCATCTCTTAGCGGGCATTGTTAAAGGATCATCTGTTCCTGGTGAAATAAATGTAACAGTAGAGTGTTGGCAGGCCAGATCCGTCACTCGTTCACAATATGAGAGGCCGTTCCGAAGTGATCGTCAATCTACTTGCAATCCATTTCATGGAAGTTACGTCTATCAGTTCACTGTGCTAGACAAGATTGGCTTGTTCTGCCCTATGCACCTCCATATTCTGCTGCGTAGGGTTTGACTATGGATTTGAGTTGGAGATGGAAGCTTCTTTTTTTCAATCTTTATTCGCATAGGAATTTGGAAATAACTACAAACTACCTTAAAGCCTAGAAAAACCCCTGAATGGCTTCTTCGATTTATCTGTTACTTTAATGATACCACACACCTTTCTGTGAAATATCATGGTCAGGCATTGCTATACTATGATTGCCTTTTCATTTTTGTTTTCCGTTGTACTGGAAGAACAACCTGAAGTCCGATCAAGCCACCTTCTTTTTGGTTCATAGGACTTCAATATCAATGGTGCATTGGTGCTAGCCTCTCTGTAATAAGAAAACATGAAATAATTAAATGGTTGACATATTTAGCCTCAGGGAGCATCAGTTCCTGAAATCATGCCAACTAGTTTGGTAGTTTTATTTATTGTAAAATAGAAGTCATTTAGTATCATTGCAGTGTTTCATCTACCCAGTCTGGTATCATTCATTGCTCTACTAATCATTTTATCAGTTTTTCTAATTCCTATTATCAAGGGTACCTGCCATCATCTCCTGTTTACTCTTCTTCGACCATCTCATGTTTTCCTTATAACATGAAGGTTCTATACCAAACAGACGGTTAATAGACTCCCTCTGTCCCAGCTCAATGTGCGCACTTTCCCTTTTTGGGGTTGTCTTTGATAAGTCACACTTCCTGAAATGGACAACTTCATCATTATTATTATTATTATTATTATTATTATTATTATTATTATTATTGTTATTGTTATTCTTATTGTTATTGTTATTCTTATTGTTATTGTTGTTGTTATTGTTGTTGTTATTGTTGTTATTATTGTTGTTGTTGTTGTTGTTGTTGTTGTTATTGTTATTGTTATTGTTATTGTTATTGTTATTGTTATTGTTATTGTTATTGTTATTGTTATTGTTATTGTTATTGTTATTGTTTTTGTTATTGTTATTGTTATTATGTTTACCTTACCCCATTTTTCATACTCACACTTAAAATTTTAGGTCCCACATGCAAATCATATCCCACTATCATACTTACTATCTCTTTCCACTTGCATTACTTTCGAATATATGTATATATACTCCCTCCGTCCCATTATAAGGGGCACTTTTGATCAAACCTACTTGAACGTTGATTAAAATTTTATGTTAAATTATTTATCTCCATAAAAATTACAAAATAGTTATCAATAATGTTTCTATTACTGATTTAATGACCATTTTTTTATTTTTTTTATGGAGATTAATAGTTTAGCATAAATTATTATTCAAAGTTCAAGTAGGGAGTATATATATATATACACACACACACACACACACACACATATATATACATGTATGTATGTATATTTATATTCCTTCTTTAATTCCCATACCCAACAATTAATGTGGACAGTGCACCTTGAACTGAGAAGGAGGGATATAGTTTTGAACTTCATCTTATGTATCATTCTGCTCAGCGTCATTTTGATAAATCCAGAAGTACTTTGTTTTTGTGGTGGCACTGTGCCATAGACCTGCAGAGCTTGATTATGTCCCTGACCTTTTTGTTTCTTTGGTGTAAAATGTACTCTCCCAACATCCCGAAATTATAATCTTATTTGTCAAGGAAAACTTTTTTAAAATCATAGCTTTACTTGTTTATACCTCCTTGTAAACTGAAACTGTATCCTCTTTCAGAAATGAGTCTATTCTTTTGGGACTATTTATTTGGGAGCGAGTGACTATTAGATTGAAGTAGATAGGATGTTCAAAAAGGAGAGCAGACAGAAGAACAGAAAAAAGAACAAAGTTCTTTTTTTTTTTTTTTTTTTGTAATTCCAGCTATAGTATATTTTATTTACACATGGTGGGATGAGCCTGTATATGTTGATATCAGATTCATTATATGCTTTTGAACATGTTATGTTCTGACAATTTGCTGATGATTGAACGCTTAGTTATTACCGGATTTGATTCTGTGAATGTGGCTCTAGAGCTTTATGGCTAACCATGTGCTGTTCTTTCAGCTGAAATCTTCTTTGCTTCTCGGCCTTGATGGAACTAGTTCAGTTGCTGATGACATCGGAAAACAGGTACGCCAGATGTTGTTAATAGTTTACAGCCCATAATAGCTCCAGAATTTTTAACCCTGGCGAGATCCACACAAGCAAATTGTCGCTTGCTTGTGCTTAGTTTCAAGTTGTGGGATCGTGCTCTCTTGTCGTCATGATCAAATTATGTATTTAACCCATAAAATGCTTTGGATGAAGCCATCTAACTGTGCCATTCTCGCCCAACATAAAGAGAGTCGTCAATAGCAATTTGCATCAAGTTGGGTGGAAGCTTATCATTAAGTCTGTTTTTTTAGACGGGGATCATTAAGTGTGTTAATTAAACTAAATTACAGCAATCACTTTATTATGCCGACTGTCTTTCACGAATCCCGCTAGTTTTTATTTTCATTTCACTCTTCCAATTAGGTAGGATTACAATTGGAGGTTTTTGTTAGAATTCAAGGTTTGTTTGGGGTGCTAAAAGAAATATACCACTATCTGAATATAATGTACCACAAAACAGTTAAGGTTAAAACCACATAGCACATAATTTATGTGTTGAGTTAGGAGGTGATAAGTCTGTGGTTGAGAAGGGTAGTATTCTACAAAACTCAATACTGGCAAGTTCCTATCTAAGTCCTCTGGCCCCCAGATGCTCCCCCCCCCCCCCCCCCCAATAAATGAAGAAGAAAACGAAGAAGAGATAAGAAGCAGGGAGTCATGTGTATCTGCAGTGAAGTGAACAATACTCCCTCCGTCCCGGAAAGATAGTCCCATTTGTTGACTTTTGGTGGTCGACTCAATTGAACTTTGACCAGTTCAATACAAATTTGATAACCTGAATGATTTTTTTTTTAAAATGTTAATGATACATTACAAAGATTACTACCAATAGCACTTTACATTTAATGAGTTAAGTAAACTAAATTGCAGCATTACCGACCGTCTTTCATGAATCCCATTTGGCTGATTTTATGTTGAAGCATTTTTTTTTTCAATTTTACTTTTGTATTATAGTCCAACTAGTATTTGTGCCCGTGCCACTGGCACGGTGACAGTCTGAAAATATGAAGTTCTTCAAAACATTCATATTTACCAAAATCAAATATCCACCACCAGTTGACCACACCACACCCACCAAGCACCCGTCAGCTTTATTAACTTTCTATACACTTTGTATTTAAGTAATTATTTGCATTTTCCTCTCATTTTTCTATACACTTTGGCTGATTTTATGTTGAAGCATTTTTTTTTTTTTTTTTTTTTTTTCAATTTTACTCTTGTATTATAGTCCAATTAAGTAAGATTAAACACGACATACTGGCCGAATTCAAGGTTTGGTTGGGGTGCTAAAAGAAAGTAAAAGTATTACTCGCTCCGTCCCAAAATGATCTTCACGTTTGACTATTCAAACTTTTTAAGGATATGAACACTTGCTTCACTAGACATGTGTTTATGCACATTTAAGCCAAAATTGTATAAATAGGAAGAAATTTTCAGGACAATGAGAAATGGTAAATGAGAAGATCATTTTGGGACGGAGGGAGTATGCCGCTTCCAGATTATGATGTAGCACAAATAGGTTGAGGTTTAATCTACATAGCACATGTATCTGCAGTAAAGAAAACAATAGTTTCATTGCTCCAGAGGAGTTAATTGCCGTTTTAAGGTGGTTAGTATTGTGAACTAGCTCTAGCTGTGTCATTAAGCTACTTTTGATTATTAGTCCATTGACATAGCCTAAGGCATTGCTTTGTTCAGACAAGATACACCAATTAATGGCAGTAAACACACACACACTCACACACACCAAAAAAAAAAAAAACAAAAAAAAAAACCACCCAAATCTGCCTTAAAGATGCATTTAACTGACAATTACTACTGATTGTTGCTTAGTCCGTATGAATGGTATTGCTCTGCATGTGAAAACGATGCTTTACTCAAATTCAATCTGCTCAGTTGTTTTAAGGAGGGGATTCTTTTTTCTTCGTGCAGCTAATTACATATGGCCGAAGAATTCCACCCGCAGAGTTATTTGCCAGGATTGATGCAGTTGATGTGAGCACTATCAAACGTGTAGCTAACCGTTATATATTTGACCAGGTAATCTCAATCTACCTTTTCTTGTGCACTATTACTTGTATGTTACTCCCTCCGTTCCACAATAACTGTTGCACTTTCCTTTTTGCTTTGTCACAAAATAAATGTCACATTTCTAAGTAATGAAAGAGTATTGGTGTAATTTTACCATTGTAGAACTAAATCACATGTCTTAAAAATGTTGACAAGTCAGATGCGACATTTGTTATTGGACGGAAGTGAGTTATTAAGGCTCTGAACAACTAAGTGCTTTATTTCTTAGTTATTGACCTATGTTTTCGGTTATTGCAGGACGTAGCAATTGCAGCCACCGGCCCAATCAAGTACTTGCCTGACTATAATTGGTTCCGTCGCAGGACATACATGCTGCGATACTAGGTTTTCCTATCTTTCGGTTGGCCTACCAATTATTTATTTTCATTTTCATTTTTCACAAGAGTGGATGCTTTTCATGGAGATTATGATATAGTCTACGGGTAGCAGCAGAGAGTTTTGCAAGTGCTGGAAAAGCATGGTTCCTTTCAAATGAAAATAAAGAAGCTAGGGCTGTATGCATTAGCCTGTATAGCCTCCTCCCCCCTTTATACAAGTTGAGACTTGCATATATGAAGTACTAACCTTGATGGGTTTTTGATTTGAGTCTCATCCTATGCATTTTTTTTTTTTTTTGTGTGTGTGTGCGTGTGTGTGTGTTCTGTGTGTGTGAACCTTGATGGCTTTATTGAGAAAAGGATGTGTGGCACTTTGCCAAGGCGTCGAGCAATGTCGAGTAATATCTGATACAGACATCATGCGAGATATCTTGGGGGTTTCTTTAATTGGATCGACAGGGTGATTGGCGATGAATTGTGGTCGAGATGATCGAGTGTTATGAAGAACAAAAATTGACATCTGTAGTAGGAAGATCAAGGTATTGACAATTATGATTTTGTGAATTATTCTTACCCCTATCGCTCTTCACAATGAGTAATACTTAATTTTTTTTTTTTTTTTTTTTTTTTTTAATAAAGAAATCACAATGAGAAATACTAAGGAACAAAATGCTTACAAAATCGTAGTTGTCAGTTATTAATTGAATATCCTAACCATGGGTTAATGTGCTGAATGATTTCAACTCGAATAGGTTGTTGTAGGTTAGGATTTTGTGATCAAAACATTTTGTGTCCTAGCACATTTACAATCCCAAGTTATCAATGAGAATTGAATTGATGGAACCACAAAATATGAGCTCGAACTGGCTCCATGTGTCCATTTTTCAACATACTGTTCAAATCGATCTCAGCCCTTGATTCTGACTTAGATGGTGGAGATTTTGTGCAGTGTTGTCTATGCACCGAGATTTAATTTAAACTCACCGTGGGACCTGAGTGCGTCCACCCCAGATCTGTTACATACAACCACATGTTCAAAGACAGATTATTGACTTCCACACACAGTAAAATAAGTACTAAAATGATTAGTTTTGAAAGGAAAATAGGAGTACTTCAGAATAAGCGTCCACTTTTCCATTCCTTTTTAGTCTGTTGTTACAGAGTAAGTGTTCATTTCCTAAAATGACAAAAATTTTTACTGTTTCTCTTACTCATTCTCATTCTCACTCATACTTTACTTTTATACTCACAATACCAATCAACTTACTATTCTCTACCCCACTTTCTCTTTCTTATCTTCACTTTTCATACTCACACCACTTCTACCATTTCTTAATCTCCGTGCAAATCGAATGGTGGACTGGGACGGAAGGAGTACATCTTTTATTCTTTTTCTAAAACTATTTTTTATTGTTCTTCTCCTCTCCTCTCCTCTCTTCAATGCAGCAATAAGACTCTGTGCCACGGCTGCACCATTTACATAATAGGATCTCATCTCCTCATTGAGAAGGGCATTTGAGTACAAACTTTTAATATGAAAATGACATTCCAATTGCAGACTAATGTGCATCACGACCATCATATGTAAAAACTACTCCCCTCTGTACATAAATGAATGTCCGTTTTTGCTCTTCATCAAGGAAATAAGAAAGTTGTAATTGATAGACCATCAACAATACTATCAATAACAAGTTCGTTCAACCATATATGAACATTCTACCGTTAGACTAACATACACATGCAGTTAAGGACGTGTATCTCAAAAGGACTATACACTAACAGAAGATCTAAATACTAATGTAGTGCGAAAATACTACTAATTGTCATAGAAAGAAATGACTATGGACCTTCCCAGTAAGAAAAAGGTTAAATCCGGACTCTGCGTAGCAATTTACTATCCATCCTTGCTGCAGCAATGTTCCTTCTTGCAGATGTACCTGTTGCATTTTTCAACAACATCCTCCATCAGTTTGCAGTAAAAAAAAATTACTCTATACGGAGTATATATATATATTTTTTTATCCTAGTCTCTTAGATTGTTCTTAGTGTTGTTTGTCCGCAACAAATAAAGAATTGCACGACATATGGTAAGTGCACCAGAAAATAGCCTAGTATATACTGTATCTAGTTATCTTTCACTTCGTCCAAGGAAAACGACACGGGAAACATTTGAAGATAATTAATCTAACAAAGGCTCATACGGACTAACGCATTTGAGCCCCATAGGAAGGATAATGCAAAACTTCTACACAGAAATTTAGAAGATTAAAAAATAAAAGGGCTACATAAATTTTTCAGAAAGTGCTGTTCATTTTTTACTTTTGTGATCGTCAGCGTAAAGATAGGAATAGTACATACATATTTCTCCTCCATACCTGCAATCATTATGCAGTTGAACGTCGATTAATAAAGATACATAGTACAATCTTTGACAAGTTCTCTCTTTCCATCAAACATCTGATATATACACCCAACGGGTAATACCATCTCTGACTCTCTAAGTGATTTTTATTTTTATTTTAAATTTTCACACTCAAACTAAATAACTCAACCTTTAGCCTGCTAAACAGAGTTGTATAACTCATCTACAATCACATAGGGGCAAATCAAAATTAAAATGGGCACTCGAATGGGAAAGTTTGTAATATAAATGCCTTCAGGATGGATACTTACCAAGCTTCAACGCTTGCATTTTGTGCAAAAGTGGCTTTTCAGAGGGGCTCCGCAGTTGTAACAGAATGTATATCCACACCTATAATAATCAAAAGGGAAAGAATGAATGTAAAGGGCGTTAATGGTAACAATACTTCAAATCAACATTACAAAATGAGAAAAGAAAATGGCGATGAGCTCAAACAACCAGAAGAAGATAAAGGGAAAAAAGCCCAACACTTGCCAAAGGATCTCGAATCATGAACAGAGAGTTACTAACAATTGAAAAAAGTTAAGAGGTCGAAAATAAAGTGAACCAGAAACTGAAGTGCAGGAAAGTAAAATGCCAAAAAAAAAATTAATAAATGAAAAACAATTCCATACATAGCACGCTACTAATCCTACTGATGAGAATTTCGGAAAAGGCATAATTTGGTTTTAAAGAAAAGTTCATTAATAGCACTCATAAGAACAAAACCGAGTGCCTAGCCAAGGGTATTTACAGACTGCATCAAGCAAACAGACACTTACTAAATGAAAACCAAAGAACCACTCCAACATCATAAAATGACAATTCACCAGATAAACAAAGAATATTTTTGGATTGTATGAATGAACACAATCAGAATATCAGAATCGCTCTGAATATCCCAATTAGGCTATGTAGCAAGTGTAATCGGCTCATAACATTAATGCGTAACAGCGTAAGGCCACATAGCAATACTGCAATAGCATTCACTAAAATTGATCAGCTCATAGCATTAATGCATCCTAATAAGGCCACATAGAGCTTACACTGAAATTGATCAACTCACAACTTACAGCATTAAATTATCCTAATTAGGCGACAAAGCAATATCTCTACTCCACCCGTTGTTCTTGATCAAGAACACAAATGGACATCACGGCGGGAGAACTAAAAAGACCAGTTCAAACCATTTACATAGCATTTAGTATTTGCATATCCTAAATAGACAACATTGAAATATCATATCATCTCATAGCATCAACGCATCATAATAAGGCACTGAAGAATTAACATATACTTCCTCCGTCTCAAAGTGATCTTCTCATTTGACTATTCAAACATTTTAAGAATATGAACACTTGCTTCACTAGCCATGTTTTGCTTATGCACTTTTAAGCCTAAAATATAGAAATGGGAAGAACTTTTTGAGACAATGAAAAATGACGGATGACAAATGAGAACATCATTTTGGGACGGAGGAAGTACTAAAAATGATCAAAAGCTCGAGAATTTCAATTGGCCGAACATGAAAACAAACCTGCATTTCATGAACAAGCAGCCATCAGACTTCTCGACATAGAACTTGCATTCTGGACACCGAATCCACTTCTTGTTCTTAGCAAGCCGCACCAGCATTATATCCTCCTTCTCCCTCTCGTCCTTATTCAACTTCTGAAACTCCTCACACGTAATCCCCTCGTGCCACGAAACCTTACACTTGACACAGAACAACCTCCTGCAATTCGGACACTCCGATTTGGTGATGGTTGTTTCCTCATCACCGTCGATTAACAATGGGGCCGAGCAATCCTTGAAGGGGCAATAGTATTTCAAATTGGCTAGCAAAACCGCCTCGCAAAGGGCATCTCCCCACCGATCAAAAACCTCTTTAGGGAGGAGGAATTTGCATTGATCGTGCTCTAGAAGGCCGGGGCACGAAGGAGTAGGGCAGCGAATTTGGGTAATGTTGTTCTGGAGCTTGGAAGCTACATATTGGACAATGCAGTCGGAGCAGTAGGAGTGGGTGCAGCCGCCCATTATTAAGAAGAGGGCGGTGTACGGCTTCGGCTCCACGCAGATTTCGCACACGAACGTCGGAATAGTAGAATTGCTCGAATTGGAGGTCTCGCCGGGTTCGGTTATGGAAATACCGCCGGTGTTTTTCTTGACGGAGCGTATGAATTGGACGTCGTCGTCGGTGATGGTGTTTTGGGAACGGCGATCGGGGGTTTTGGGGTGAAACTGGGAATCGTCGTCGGAGAGATCAATTGTGATCGGTGATGTTCTTGTTCTCGTTCTCTTATGTGATGAAGGAGGACGATCAAGAGCGGCGACGTGGTTGTGGTTTAGGTCGGAATACTGGTCGACTGATATGGGGTTATTGACGTGGGTGCCACTGCTATTTCCGGCGGTTCTTCTTCTATTTCTTCGTGATACAGTTGGTGGAGGGGAAGAAATTACATATATCTCATCGTCATCGACGATATTGACGATCGCCGTCGGCGGCGGCGGCGGTGGGACAGCGACGGTGGTCATAGAGTACGCCTATGGTGGTGACATGGGACTATGAAAGAGAATAGAAGTTTAAAAGAGTTTTGATTTTGAAGACTGTTTTCTAAAGGGTTTATCTGTTAGATAATTATATTTAATTCCATCTTTACCCCTGCCTTTCCATTTAACCTCCAAGCTTTCTATTTGGGTCAGAAAATAAAAATTATCAAATTTATAACATTTGATTAGAGAAAGACCATAACAGTAATAAAATTTAACTCCAAAATAATTTGATATCAGCTAATATAAATTATCAAATATAATTATTAATAAAAATGTATAAAAAAAGATGAAGAAGAGATAAAATTTAAGAACTCAGTTAAAAAACGTGTGTCTTGTAGGTGATTAAAGAATTAGGTCATATGGAATGTCAATAACGTTTAGAGGATTAAGATGACTTACTTTTAAAAGGAGGGAGAGTGAAAAAAAATATACTCCCTCCGTTCAGTGAAACTTATTTCTTTTTTGGTATGTCCTAACACAAATGACACCGCTCAAAATGGAAATGTTTTAATATATTTATATTCAACCAACTCCACTATTTAACACCACTCATTATCTCTCTTCATTTTTCACCACTCATTTTATTCAACCAACACTACCATTTACCCCGCTCATTCTCTTTCTTCGTTTTCTACCGCACATCTACTACCTTTCTTTAATCACTGTGTCCCAAAAATTAGTGTCACTTGTGTTGGGTTTCTATGTAACATGCGCAGCGGAATATAGCATTGAAAATTTTATGAAACCCAAAGCCCATAGATCCGTTCACATGATTAAATCAAATACAACAAGATGAATAGAGGAATAACTAACCCTTGATGGCTATGAACTTTTTCTCTTTGGTCTTGGTGGAGATCTTGAAGCTTTATCACGAACAAATCACGAACTTTGTAAGATGATAAAATTCACCCTCTAGCGGTATCCACACTTCGAACGAATATCAAAGGAACTTCTTCGATGTTGGTTGCTAGACCAATAATTGTAAAACACGTTTTCACAATTTAAAATAAAGAACTATGTGGAATTTATTTGTGTATTATTTTGTTCCTCAACCAAGGGTGTCTTAGAACAAAATAAATCTCTCTCAAACTCTTTGGAGAATCACAAAAGCACTACTAAGGATGGTCTGGCCGAATTGAGGTTTTTATACACAATTAAGACCTATTCCAAATAGGTAACTTGTGTCAAAAACCATTCCTAATCGAATTAAGAAATTTCCAGTCGACAGCACCAGGCGCTCGCCTGCTAAGGACCAAGCGCCCGCTTGAATGACCAGAAGGTCCTTGGCTTTTCTGGAATTAATTCAGGCGCCCGCCTGGTCTGACCCAAGCGCCCGCTCGGTAGACCAAATAGCCCAGAATGTTTCTAGAAATTCCTCCAAGGTCCTTTGACTCTAAATTCCAATATAGTCCTCTTATTTAAGATTCGTTCTATTGTGTGTGACCCTCTAGGATTATACTAAGTTGGCAATGGGCTCAAACATGATCCCATAAGATATGATTGGGATCTAGCAAACCGTCATACCTACCCAAATAGTATAACTAGATACAAGTTCGCATTCCTTTAGAATATGTCACAATCCCTTTGTCTCCGATGTCATTGAACACAAGTCATGGTCAAACAGTCAACTTGTCTTGTTCAATACTTTCTCGATTCCGAATATGTTGATAATTCAAATGCTATTGATCCAATCAATCCATTTGAGTCCGGCCGAACATTTCATCAACATCATTCCTTCGAGGGGCCCAAGCTTGACATCTCTCCGTGGAGGGACAAATCCATTTAGCTTATTATTCTTCCCAACGGGAATCCGATTATGCCAATCATACCATTTATAACTACCGTGTTAAGGTAGCGTTTGAATATGTCAAACACAATGTTCATCAAGTGGAAGACTATAATAACTTCATGTCTAAGGATTCAAATGACATAACTAATATGAGATATATGTACGACATAGACCATGACATAAATCTCATACAGCGGGTCATGTCCAGTACCTTGTTCTAAACAAGTACCCATAAATCTAACATGATCATCCCATGATCATTTAGCCTTTATACTAGTGCTTAATAAGTACTAGGGACGGGGATTATTATAAGTAAACATGAACAACAATAATAATCAAAACATCTCTTTATTGATATGAAATAAATGATAACAATTACAACGTTTATTAAACGTGCCTAGGGCACCACTACCAACAATCTCCCACTTGCCCTAGGCCCAATCTCCCATGTATCTAATACCCATGGACCTAACATGACCATCATGTTTAGCTTGTGGATGTCCCTTTGTTAGCGGGTCCGCAACATTGTCATCAGTAGGTACTCTGCATATATTTACGTCTCCCCTATCAACGATCTCTCGAATGATATGAAAACGCCTAAGTATGTGTTTGGATTTCTGATGTGCTCTTGGTTCCTTTGCTTGAGCAATAGCACCATTATTATCGCAATAAAGGTCTATTGGATTAGCAATACTAGGAACCACTTCAAGTTCAGTTATGAACTTCTTAATCCAAACAGCTTCCTTTGCAGCATCCGATGCAGCAATATACTCAGCTTCTGTTGTAGAATCAGCGGTTGTACTTTGCTTGGAACTCTTCCAGCTTACAGCTCCACCATTTAACATAAACACAAAACCCGATTGTGATCGGCTATCATATTTTTCGGTTTGGAAGCTTGCATCCGTGTAAGCATTTACAACGAGATCATCCTCCATTCCTCCATAGACCAAAAACGAGTCTTTAGTTCTTCTCAAGTACTTAAGAATCGCTTTTACGGCTATCCAGTGATTTTCGCCAGGGTCGGATTGGTATCTACTTGTCATGCTCAAAGCATAAGATACATCCGGCCTAGTACAAATCATGACATACATGATGGACCCAATTGCCGAAGCATATGGAACATCATTCATTTTCTCACGCTCATCGTTTGTCTTAGGACATTGAGTCTTGCTTAGAGAAACTCCATGTAACACGGGCAATGTACCTCTCTTAGAATTTTCCATACGGAATCTTCTAATGACTTTGTCAATGTATGTACTTTGGCTTAAACCAAGTAGCCTTCTTGATCTATCTCTATAGATCTTAATGCCAAGTATATATGCGGCTTCACCCATATCTTTCATTGCGAAGCACTTTCCTAACCAAGTCTTCACAGACTGAAGTGTAGGAATGTCGTTTCCAATGAGCAATATGTCATCCACGTATAAAATAAGGAATAGCACTACGATCCCACTAATCTTCTTGTATACACAAGGCTCATCTTCGTTCTTGATGAAACCAAACTCTTTGACCGATTCATCAAAACGGAGATTCCAACTCCTTGAATCTTGCTTCAATCCATAGATGGATCTTTGCAATTTGCATACTTTAGAATCTTGTTCAAAATCTTCTGGTTGTGTCATATACACATCCTCTTGGAGTTTTCCATTCAGGAAAGCGGTTTTGACGTCCATCTGCCATATTTCATAGTCATGATATGCGGCAATGGCAAGCAAAATTCTTATAGACTTGATCATTGCTATGGGTGAAAAGGTCTCATCATAGTCAATACCATGAACTTGCGTATAACCCTTCGCTACAAGCCTAGCTTTGTAAGTATGCACCTTCCCATCCATGTCAGTCTTCTTCTTGAAGACCCATTTGCATCCTATGGTTTTTACACATTCGGGCGCATCAATCAAATTCCAAACTTGATTGTCTTGCATGGATTGCAATTCGGATTCCATGGCTCCAAGCCACTTGTCCGAATCAGGAGAAGACATCGCCTCTTGGTAGGTTGATGGTTCATCATCCTCAATGATTTCTACCTCATTACTATCCGTTACGAGAAATCCATATCTCTCGGGCTCGGATCGTAACCTACTAGATCTGCGAGTTGCTTGTGTATTTTGAACAGGTTCCACAACTCCTTGTGGTTCTTGTTCTTGTTCAACTATTGGTTCAATGTTATTTTTTGGGTCTCGAATTTCTTCAAGATTTATTTTACTCCCACTGATTTCTTTGGAGAGAAACTCTTTCTCTAGAAAGACACCAGTTCGGGCAACAAACACTTTGTTGTCCTCACGGTTGTAAAAGTAATATCCTCTAGTTTCCTTAGGATATCCCACGAAAATACATTTATCAGATTTGTGTGCAAGTTTGTCTGAGACAAGTCTTTTGACAAAAGCTTCACAACCCCAAATCTTCATGAAAGATAAACAAGTTTTCTTTCCGCTCCACATCTCATATGGGGTCTTTTGAACCGATTTAGTTGGAACACGATTTAGTGTGAAAGCAGCGGTTTCTAGGGCGTAACCCCAAAAGGATATTGGAAGATCAACTTGACTCATCATTGATCGAACCATGTCTAACAAAGTCCGATTCCTCCTTTCGGACACACCATTCCATTGTGGTGTTCCGGGTGGAGTCAATTGTGAAACTATTCCACAATTCTTTAGATGATCATCAAATTCTTGACTTAAGTATTCTCCACCACGATCTGATCGAAGTGCCTTAATACTTTTGCCAAGTTGTTTTTCTACTTCATTTTGAAATATTCTAAATATCTCAAATGCTTCACTCTTATGTTTCATTAGGTAAACATACCCAAATCTACTATAATCATCAGTGAAGGTTATGAAGTATTGAAATCCTCCCCTAGCATTGCTACTTAATGGTCCGCATACATCGGAATGTATCAACCCCAATAAGTCGCTTTCCCTTTCACCCAACTTGGTAAAAGGTGTCTTAGTCATTTTTCCAAGAAGACACGACTCACAAGTATCATATGACTCGAGGTCACATGAACCTAAAAGTCCGTCCCCATGGAGTTTTGAGATACGCTTCTCATTAATATGACCGAGACGGCAATGCCACAAATAAGTATGATTTACATCATTAGGTTTAGATTTCTTATTTACATGATAGACACTGTCATTATTTTCATTCTTGACATCCAAGATATAAAGGCCATTAAATGAATTAGCAATACCATAAAGCACATCATTTAAATAAATAGAAAATCTCTTATTCTCAATAAGAAACTTAAAACCTTCATTATCCAAACAAGAAATTGAAATAATATTTTTGCTTAAATCCGGAACATAATAACAATTGTTCAAAACAAGAATTAATCCGGAAGGTAAAGTGACTTCATAAGTCCCTACGGCTAATGCAGCAACTCTTGCTCCATTCCCCACGCGTAGATCTACTTCACCTTCTTTAAGCAGTCTCCTATTCTTTAATCCCTGCACATTTAGACAAATGTGAGAACCACATCCGGTATCCAATACCCAAGAATCAGTGGTAGAAAGGAGAATATCTATCATATAGATACCTGAAGTCGACGCAGCCTTGCTGCCCTTCTTCTTCTTTTGCTCTTCCAAGAAAGCCTTGCAATTACGTTTCCAATGACCAATTTCTTGACAATGGAAACAGATTGCATCCTTTTGTGAATCGGGTTTTGCCTCAGAAGCCTTGGCAACCTTTGCCTTGCTTATTTTGGGTTTGACAACTTTCTTACCCTTTCCTTTGACACTAGCCTTCTTCCCATCATGAACCAAGAGCACGGGAGAACCTTTCTCCACAATTTTCATCTCTGCAGTTTTAAGCATCCCATGCAACTCAGAGAGATTCTTATCCATTCCATGCATGTTATAATTCATCACAAACTGATTATAACTTTTAGGCAATGAATTAAGAATGAGATCCGTGGCTAGCTCCAATGGGATTGGATAGCCAAGTTTCTCAAGGTGCTCTACATAACCTTTCATTTTAAGAAAGTGAGGACTCACTTGTTGCCATTCATTCATTTTACAAGTATTGAATGCAACAATGGTCTTGTACCTCTCTTGCCTAGCTTGCTCTTGAAACATGGTTCTCAACTCCACGCCTATCTCATAGGCTTCCAAATGTTCCAAACTTTGTTGGAGTTTTGAACACATAGCAGCAAGCATGAGACAACTTACGTCTCTAGAATCATTACGATGTTTCTTGTAATTGTCCCTTTCTGCCCTAGGGGCAGTAGGCGGTGGTTCAGCAGGGAGAGGCCCATCGAGAATGTACAACTTATCTTCTTGCCTAAGAACGATTCTTATGCTACGGATCCAATCCATAAAGTTAGTACCATTCTCTTCGAGCTTATCCTTCTCAAGGATCGATCGTAACGACATTGATTGAGTGTTATTAGTCATTATCTACAAATATGCAAAATTTCCAAAATTTAATAAGTCCCGGTTTTCATTAAAGAGATAAATAATGTATTTTTCAAACAAAATACTCCCACTAAATTATATAACCTTCATATACATCCAATGTATAATATAATTTAATTGGGCTATGATCCAACTTTAATTTAACTTTTGAGTCCACGGAGGCGGACCGCTCAAAACTAAATTAATTAGGTAGACAATCATGTCAATCATATCCCATATGATTCTTAGATCCTTTTATGAGATTCTTTGAGAAATCCAATTTCAAAAAGCATGTTTAATCTCATCTTTTGCCTAGGCCCAAAACTGTTTTGACGCCTAATTAAGTCCAACCATTTTAAACGCATAGGAACCATTCAATTTAATGCACCTTGCGGAGGCAAGCCCACATTAAATTAATGAACCTCATCTTGCTCATACATGAATAAGATTAATGCACCTCGCGGAGGCGAACCCACATCAAGATTATCCATGTATAAACAAGTGTTTTAATCATGGCATGACAAAGAAGGACTTAAAACTTTCTTTGAAGGTTCATCATACATAGCATATAACACATTTATGAGCACATAATATAAACATGTTACACATCAAGTTTAGCCACTAAATTAATCTCCATTAATTTAAGCATGATATTTTTGTGTCATTAGTTTCTCTATAATTATGAGGATGAGACTATTTCAACTTCGGTTATTATCTCCAAATCAAGACAACAAGAAGTGCGGTCGAACTAAGCCATTAGGCAACCACAATCCCGCACTAATTCAAGAAACCAAGAAAATAGTCCATGTGGCCGAAACTAAGCAATAGATGGTCTCGATGAACGTAGGCCAATTGCATTCACAATTCCACATGGATCTCCAATCATTGAATCAAGAACTTTGTTTCTCAATTTTAGCAATTATGAACTCTTCATAATTCTAACTTCGTTTTATTTTTGAAACTTTGATTGCGATCAATTTTGGGAAACACAATCTCGATGAACGCAGATTAGCCATCCAAAACTTGAACCAATCTAGGAATCACAAGACTAAAACAAATAGGAAAATCAAACCCCAAAATCCACACACAAACCAACTACCCAAAACCCATTCCAGATCATCAAGTCTGAATTGGTTCTGTTACTGGTTTTGTTGAATTTATTGAAAAATTCCAGAATCAGATTTCAACAAGAATCAGAACATTCTGGTCTAGCGAGTGCGCGCCTGGTCCAGCGCGGGCGGGCGCTTGATTGCCCAGAATGGAACAAAATTTTTGAGTTCGAAAATTTTGTCTCAAGATTATTTTTTCACGATTATTAAAACTTTGATCCAATCAAAAATTAATAATCATAATAATCCAGAATCCACCATAATTTTTATTGCGATTGAATCGTGCGATTAAAGTTAAAAACAATAAATCACATAAAATCACATAACACATAAACATCATATAATCCAATATTCATATCATGCTTGGCACATAAACAATTTATATACACACAACATGATCCAAGTATTGAATTAATCAACATGAACGGGGCTCTGATACCACTGTTGCTGTTGGGTTTCTATGTAACACGCGCAGCGGAATATAGCATTGAAAATTTTATGAAACCCAAAGACCATAGATCCGTTCACATGATTAAATCAAATACAACAAGATGAATAGAGGAATAACTAACCCTTGATGGCTATGAACTTTTTCTCTTTGGTCTTGGTGGAGATCTTGAAGCTTTATCACGAACAAATCACGAACTTTGTAAGATGATAAAATTCACCCTCTAGCGGTATCCACACTTCGAACGAATATCAAATGAACTTCTTCGATCTTGGTTGCTAGACCAATAATTGTAAAACACGTTTTCACAATTTAAAATAAAGAACTATGTGGAATTTATTTGTGTATTATTTTGTTCCTCAACCAAGGGTGTCTTAGAACAAAATAAATCTCTCTCAAACTCTTTGGAGAATCACAAAAGCACTACTAAGGATGGTCTGGCCGAATTGAGGTTTGTATACACAATTAAGACCTATTCCAAATAGGTAACTTGTGTCAAAAACCATTCCTAATCGAATTAGGAAATTTCCAGCCGACAGCACCAGGCGCCCGCCTGCTAAGGACCAAGCGCCCGCTTGAATGACCAGAAGGTCCTTGGCTTTTCTGGAATTAATTCAGGCGCCCGCCTGGTCTGACCCAAGCGCCCGCTCAAGGTCCTTTGACTCTAAATTCCAATATAGTCCTCTTATTTAAGATTCGTTCTATTGTGTGTGACCCTCTAGGATTATACTAAGTTGGCAATGGGCTCAAACATGATCCCATAAGATATGATTGGGTTCCAGCAAACCGTCATACCTACCCAAATAGTATAACTAGATACAAGTTCGCATTCCTTTAGAATATGTCACAATCCATTTGTCTCCGATGTCATTGAACACAAGTCATGGTCAAACAGTCAACTTGTCTTGTTCAATACTTTCTCAATTCCGAATATGTTGATAATTCAAATGCTATTGATCCAATCAATCCATTTGAGTCCGGCCGAACATTTCATCAACATCATTCCTTCGAGGGGCCCAAGCTTGACATCTCTCCGTGGAGGGAAAAATCCATTTAGCTTATTATTCTTCCCAACGGGAATCCGATTATGCCAATCTTACCCTTTATAACTACCGTGTTAAGGTAGCGTTTGAATATGTCAAACACAATGTTCATCAAGTGGAAGACTATAATAACTTCATGTCTAAGGATTCAAATGACATAACTAATATGAGATATATGTACGACATAGACCATGACATAAATCTCATACAGCGGGTCATGTCCAGTACCTTGTTCTAAACAAGTACCCATAAATCTAACATGATCATCCCATGATCATTTAGCCTTTATACTAGTGCTTAATAAGTACTAGGGACAGGGATTATTATAAGTAAACATGAACAACAATAATAATAAAAACATCTCTTTATTGATATGAAATAAATGATAACAATTACAACGTTTATTAAACGTGCCTAGGGCACCACTACCAACAACTTGTGCGGGGACGGAGGGAGTATATATAACCAACTAAGCCTTCCACTACCTTGAATCAAATTCAATTAATACCCATCCTCTTCACTAACCCTTTCGCCTAGCTCGTTGCTCTCCTCACCCCACCCAATCGCACCCCATCCATCATCCAATTCGGTTCTGTAAGAGATATGAGAGAAAGTAATTTGGTGCATAAAAGCCTTAGCTTGATTTGTATTCACAATAGAGATTATATACAAGAGATTGCTTGAAGAGCACACTATAGAATTCTATTCTAATTAGGAAAACTATACACAAAGGAAACCTAAGTTAATAAGGTAACTATATACACATAAATTAGGAATTGATATTGACACGCCCCCAGGTCCCGGGATCCCCTAATAGAACCTCGAACCTGTATGGGAGTGCCTAACGAGAAACAAGAAACTTAACAAGAAACTTAATGACATTTGTTTAACAAACTGACATGATATATATACTCTAGAGTAAGGAGCTATACTAGCTCACAACACGAGTTCTAGACAAGAAAAATAAAAATCAAATTTAGTACATACACAGCGGAAACATGCCTAGCACATAAGCTGGCATCAAGAGTACTATACAAGATGTCTAGTGACAACAAGAACTGAACAAGACTGTCTACCCCAAAATAAGGAGTTACAAAACCCATAATACATCGTCCTCACCAAGTGTAAAAGGACACAAGCCCCAAAATAATCACGACCTGCGAAGTAAGCTCCCAACTATGTCGAGCCTCACTGCGCACTATCCTTCCTTTCCTGGGGGGGAAACAAATAAAGGGTGAGATAAATCTCAGTAAGCTATTAGATGCAACTACATGACATGTTATCATGCAATTCAAATAGATACTCAAGTAATCATATATACAGTATCATCAAGTAACAAGTATATGAGAGGATAATCCGCTCATCAAGTAGCACATAAAGCTAAACAAGCAAGCTATAAGGATATTGCTTCCTTCCTTATTCCTCCCAAGAATACCATTGTTGTCGTAGCTTGTATTACTTGACAATCACGATCAATAACAGGAACTGACTATTCAGTATGTATCAGAAGACCCGGTAACCAGTGTCATTCCCAATATCACGACTCATGAATATTCACGAGGTGATCAAGACAAGAGTTTAGCATTCACTTAAGTCAGGCTTATTGCTCCAACTAAGGAAGCTATGCCCTTACTATGGCCGGTAGTAAGGGGTCACGCGGAAATACATAGGGACCCGATTGTCACTTAAACCCCAGCTCTCGCGACAAGCGTGAACCTATATATTTTCAAACAAGCAAGGAGAACCAGCTGGACTCACACAAGAATGTACAAGTAGATATTTACTTGAACTACGGGAGAAGAACTAATCCAAAAGTAGTGGACTAGCTCAACAAGGAACATGCTTCAAGTAATCAAGAAGTCACCTTGTATCAAGAAAATGTATGCAATGTTTGCACATACACAACAAGAACATGTCTCAAACACGTTAGTGCTTGTTCATAGCACTTTCAAGTTCACTACCATACATATGTATTGGTGTCAAGTCAAGTACAAGATTTTATTATCTTATATTCAAGTCTTAATCCATTTCTATGGATGTTCAAGTCACGTACAAGCTTTTAATGTCTTATACTTCAAGTTATAACTTCCAATTCTTGGACATTCAAACAAGTATAAGAGTTATACATTTACTCTTACCAAATCCCAATCCTATTCTTAGGATGTTCAAGTCTAAGACCTCAAGCTAATGCCTCTAAGGTGCACAATCATTGGATTCACAACAAGTATAACACATTAGTGCTTGTTCATAGCACTTTCAAGACATAAAGAAGGGATACTACTCTTATACTTATGTTCTCATTTTAATTCAATGAGTATACATATTTAAGACCAAGTATGATGCCCCTAAGGTGTCACAACACTTGCTAGGACATCTTATATTAAGGTTATATACCTTAACTAGGTTTACTTCCAACTTATACAAACTTTAAACAACATTTTTGTTTTTCAGGTAACTGTGCGGTCGCACAAAATGAACTGTGCGGTCGCACACAAGCAGGTTAATTTCTTTGAAAAACCCTTCAGAAAGGTGTGCGGTCGCCCAAGGATTTTTGTGCGGTCGCACAACGTACCAAAATGCGAAATTCTCATTTCTTTCCCAGGTTAAATATTTTCCGTCCCAAAACGTAGGAGTGACATTTACTAACAACTTCAATATGCCCAGACTGCATTAACAAGCTCAAAACTAACTATTTCATTTTCTTTCATTATTTCCCACAGAGGATTATTACTCCCTTTGTCCCAAATTTACAAGTATCACAAAAATCACCCCAAACACAAAATTAACAATCACAAGTATTGAGAATAACATTTATGCATGTTATTACAAGCAAGGGGGAGCTAATAACTTACCTAGTCAAAATTCAAGTTGACCAAAACTTATTTCTGTTCGGCCTGGAACGCTCTATTCAACACCACGAATATTAATCCGGGATCGGAATCAAGAACGGAGGGATAATTAAACTCGAGGAGTCGGGAATAGGGAAAACTTTTAACCCTAGGTTATGAAACAGAGGAAGTATACGTAATGATTTGGGTGAAAATGATTTCCCCAGGCAACTAAGAAGTTGATATACATTCAAGTTTCAAAGAATGACCAGTAGGCCCCTCAAGTTTCACTTTTAACAAAAAGACCCCTAAAGTCAAATTTTCACAAATGACCCAAAAGTCAAAACTAGACATTTAACCACCTTAACTATTTAAAGCAGTTAAAACTTTAACCCACATAAAACTAGCACATAACATGCAAGTTCAAGTATTTAACAAGTATGTCAAATATTTAACAAGAAATTCGATGGGTGTTACATTCTCCCCACCTTAAAGAAAATTCGCCCACGAATTTTACTTACCAAGATTTTCAAATAGGCTCGGGTATTTATCTCGTATCTCTTTCTCGGTTTCCCAAGTAGCCTCTTCAATTTCATGATTTCTCCAAAGGACCTTCACAATAGGAATCCTTTTGGTACGCAATACTTGCTCTTTCCAGTCAAGAATTTCAACAGGTTGTTCCTCATAAGACAAATCAGGCTGAAATGGAATAGCCTCATACTCAAGAACATGTGATTCATCTGCCATATACTTGCGAAGCATAGATACATGGAATACATCATGAATACCAGATAAAGAAGGAGGTAAAGCCACTCTGTAAGCCAACTTCCCAACTCTTTCAAGAATCTCAAATGGACCGATATAACGAGGAGATAACTTTCCTTTCTTCCCAAATCTCTTTATACCTCTACGAGGAGAGACCTTCAAGAATACAAAGTCACCTACCTGAAATTCAAGATCCCTTCTACGATGATCTGCATAACTCTTTTGTCTACTCTGAGCTGTGCGCAATCTATCTCGAATGAGTTTCACACTCTCAACTGATTGCTGAACCATTTCAGGACCCAAGAGTCTAGCTTCTCCCACTTCATCCCAGCATATAGGAGATCGACATTTTCTGCCATAAAGAGCCTCATATGGAGCCATTTCAATACTAGACTGAAAACTGTTATTATAAGCAAACTCAGCCAAAGGAAGATGAGTATCCCAACTGCCTTTGAAATCAATAACACAAACACGTAACATATCCTCGAGAATCTGTATAAGTCTCTCAGATTGCCCATCAGATTGAGGATGAAAAGCAGTACTGAAATTCAATTTAGTACCCATAGCACCCTGAAGAGCCTGCCAGAATCGAGAAGTAAAACGAGGATCTCTGTCAGATACAATACTCACAGGAACCCCATGCAGTCGGACTATCTCCTGAACATATAAAGATGCCAATTGAGACAATGAATATCCCATAGAAACAGACAAGAAGTGAGCTGATTTAGTCAACCTGTCCACTATAACCCAAACAGCATCATGGCCTCGTCTGGTACGTGGCAAACCAGTCATAAAATCCATAGTAATATGCTCCCATTTCCACTCTGGAATTTCTAATGGTTGCAACAAACCTGCTGGACGTTGATGTTCCACCTTTACTTGTTGACAAGTCAAACATTTGGATACATACTCAGCAATTTCTCTTTTCATATTGTTCCACCAGAAATGTTTCTTTAAGTCTTGGTACATTTTAGTGCTTCCAGGATGAATAGTATACTTGACTTTGTGAGCCTCTTCAAGAACTTTCTTCTTTATCTCAGGATCAACTGGAATACAAACTCGACCTCGGAAGGTAAGAATTCCATCACTATTAAAAGAA
Source organism: Campanula takesimana (assembly GCA_026119855.1). NCBI lineage: Eukaryota > Viridiplantae > Streptophyta > Magnoliopsida > Asterales > Campanulaceae > Campanula > Campanula takesimana. The sequence goes on from JAOWBW010000462.1 coordinate 351,363, forward strand.
AAATCTGGTTGCTTTCCTTCATTCATTCCACTAATGATTTTCTGCAATTCAGAATCAATTATCTGAGCTTCTTTGATCTGTTGGAGTAAGTCTGAAGTAGCTTTTATATTAGCAAAGATAACTCCCTGATTTGATTCACAAGGACTCCAATCACACAAATCTTCAAACATCTTCCATTCACGAATCATCAAGCAAGAAATATAAGTCTTTCGGCTCAGTGCATCTGCCACAACATTGGCCTTTCCTGGATGATAAAGGATAGTACAATCATGATCCTTCAATTTCTCCATCCATCTACGTTGCCTCATGTTAAGCTCTTTTTGAGAAAACAAGTACTTCAAGCTTTTATGATCGGTAAAGACTTCAAATTTGGTTCCATACAAGTAATGCCTCCATTTATGCAAAGCAAAAATAATCGCAGCCAACTCTAAATCATGAGTAGGATAATTCTTTTCATAAGGAGATAATTTTCGAGAAGCATAAGCTATTACCTTACCATCTTGCATCAAAACACAACCCAATCCTTCTTTAGAAGCATCAGTATAAACCATGAAATGCTCAGAACCATTAGGCAAAGCCAAGACTGGAGCTGTAGTCAAACGCCTTTTCAACTCCTGAAAACTTGCTTCACACTTGTCATTCCACTCAAAAGAAATAGCTTTTCGAGTCATATTAGTCAATGGAGTAGCAATCTTGGAGAATCCTTCTATGAACCTCCGATAATAACTAGCCAAGCCCAAGAAACTACGGATTTCAGTCACTGTAGTTGGCCTTTTCCAGTTAACAACTGCTTCAACTTTGGAAGGATCTACTGCAATACCAGTAGCAGACACAACATGCCCCAAGAATGAAACCTCTTCTAACCAGAAAGCACATTTGCTGAATTTTGCAAATAATTGTTTCTCACGAAGAACTTGTAATACTACTCTGAGATGTTGTTCATGCTCAGCCCATGACTTAGAATACACAAGAATGTCATCAATGAATACCACCACAAAACAATCAAGATATGGCTTGAAGATACGGTTCATTAAATCCATAAATACAGCTGGAGCATTTGTCAAACCAAATGGCATAACAATAAATTCATAATGCCCATACCTGGTACGGAAAGCTGTCTTTGGTATATCCTCAGATCTGATTTTCAACTGATGATAACCACTTCTCAAATCAAGCTTCGAATACACTACTGAACCCTGAAGCTGATCAAACAAATCATCAATATGAGGTAACGGATATTTATTCTTGATAGTTACCTGATTAAGATCTCTGTAATCAATACACAATCGCAGAGTCCCATCTTTCTTTCTGACAAACAACACTGGTGCACCCCACGGTGATACACTAGGCCTGATAAAGCCCCTTTCAAGCAATTCCTCAAGCTGTGTTTTTAACTCTCTCAACTCAGCCGGAGCCATTCTATAAGGTGCTTTAGAGATTGGTGCTGTACCTGGTAGTAACTCAATACAGAACTCAAGCTCTCGATCAAGTGGCATGCTATACTCAGAAGAGAACACATCTGAAAATTCAGACACAACAGGAATATCCTCCATCTTGAGAACAGATAAACTCTGATCAAGTACACATGCGAGATACCCGGCACAACCACGAGATAAAAGTTTTCTAGCTTTTAAAGCAGAAATAACATGTATAGCACATAAAGGCCTATCACCTTCAAAGGTAAAATCAGGCAAACCAGGAATAGAAAAAGTTACTACTTTTCTATAACAATCAACAGATGCATGATGCACATAAAGCCAATCCATGCCAAGAATCACGTCAAAGTCCCTTATAGGTAACACGACTAGGTCAGCAAGAAGGGCATGATCACCCACAAGAACCTCACATTTCTTGTAGACCTCAGAAGTAAACATGCAATCTCCCATAGGGGAAGATACTTCTAGCACATAAGGCATAGAATCAGGAAGAACATGCAAATGCGACACAAAATGAGATGCCACATAAGAATGAGATGAGCCTGGATCTATCAAGACTCGCGCTCTCGTACTAGAAAGTAATATAATACCTCCTATGACCGCAGAAGACTCAGCTACACCCTGCTGATCTAAAGCAAACACTCGACCCTGAACTTTTGGTCGACCCCCACTATCTCTCTTGGAACCTGAAGCCTGCTGACTTGTAACCCCAGCTTGATTTCCTCTATTTTTAGGACAATTTCTAGCAAAATGCCCCACTTCACCACACAATAAACACTTTCCTTGCTTTAGCCAACACTTGTCTTCAGAATGGCCTTCTTTCGAACAAAAGCCACATACTCTCCTGGGACCTTGGACTGTTGTCCTCGAACCAGTTGATACACTACCTTTGCTTTCGGTTGGCTGTCGGAATCGACGATCTTGGCGGCCAGATTTACCACCTTTAGAACCAGATCCCTGAGTTTTCTCTGATACACGACCAGTCATGGTTGTTCCCAACTTCACCTTATGTTCTTCGATATCATTTTCAATAGTATAAGCCTTCTCCACTGCTTGCTGATAACTAGTGAGCTGTAGAGAAAGAAGTTGCTTCCTATACTCAGTCCTCAACCCTTTAACAAACCTCTGTGCCTTCTTGGCTTCGTTTGGAACTAAGTGATCACAATACCTCGCCAATTCTGTGAACTTGGTTGAGTATTGCCCCACGGTCAGACTTCCTTGCTCCAGATTAAGAAATTCCATCTCCTTTTTATCTTGGACTACTGTTGGAATAAACTGTGACTTGAATGCTTTAAGAAAATTCTCCCATGTCTGTGGTACACCTTCCAGTTCCCAGCTTTTACTCAACACTTGCCACCAATGTTCAGCAGCTTTCTCAAGTTTAAAGGTTGCAAAGGTTACCTTATCACCACCCACACATCTCAAGGCTGTAAAGATCTTCTCAATGCTTTCAATCCACTCCTCTGCCTTTTTAGCATCAAATTCCCCGTCGAAACTGCGAGGTTTCAGCTTCAAGAACCTTGTAAGGCGATTAGGATAATCCCAGTCAACATTATCAACCATTTCTTCTTGAGGAGTTATAGATCTCAGCTGATTACTGCCACTTGTACCTTCAGAACTCATTGTACCTGTAGGTAAACACTCAGCGTTATTAATAACACCCCAAGACTCACCCATACCTAGGCCATAGACCCTATCCAGACTTAGAGCAAACCAAGGTAGCTAAACAGGGTAGCTAAACCAGGCTAGCTCTGATACCAACCTGACACGCCCCCAGGTCCCGGGATCCCCTAATAGAACCTCGAACCTGTATGGGAGTGCCTAACGAGAAACAAGAAACTTAACAAGAAACTTAATGACATTTGTTTAACAAACTGACATGATATATATACTCTAGAGTAAGGAGCTATACTAGCTCACAACACGAGTTCTAGACAAGAAAAATAAAAATCAAATTTAGTACATACACAGCGGAAACATGCCTAGCACATAAGCTGGCATCAAGAGTACTATACAAGATGTCTAGTGACAACAAGAACTGAACAAGACTGTCTACCCCAAAATAAGGAGTTACAAAACCCATAATACATCGTCCTCACCAAGTGTAAAAGGACACAAGCCCCAAAACAATCACGACCTGCGAAGTAAGCTCCCAACTATGTCGAGCCTCACTGCGCACTATCCTTCCTTTCCTGGGGGGAAACAAATAAAGGGTGAGATAAATCTCAGTAAGCTATTAGATGCAACTACATGACATGTTATCATGCAATTCAAATAGATACTCAAGTAATCATATATACAGTATCATCAAGTAACAAGTATATGAGAGGATAATCCGCTCATCAAGTAGCACATAAAGCTAAACAAGCAAGCTATAAGGATATTGCTTCCTTCCTTATTCCTCCCAAGAATACCATTGTTGTCGTAGCTTGTATTACTTGACAATCACGATCAATAACAGGAACTGACTATTCAGTATGTATCAGAAGACCCGGTAACCAGTGTCATTCCCAATATCACGACTCATGAATATTCACGAGGTGATCAAGACAAGAGTTTAGCATTCACTTAAGTCAGGCTTATTGCTCCAACTAAGGAAGCTATGCCCTTACTATGGCCGGTAGTAAGGGGTCACGCGGAAATACATAGGGACCCGATTGTCACTTAAACCCCAGCTCTCGCGACAAGCGTGAACCTATATATTTTCAAACAAGCAAGGAGAACCAGCTGGACTCACACAAGAATGTACAAGTAGATATTTACTTGAACTACGGGAGAAGAACTAATCCAAAAGTAGTGGACTAGCTCAACAAGGAACATGCTTCAAGTAATCAAGAAGTCACCTTGTATCAAGAAAATGTATGCAATGTTTGCACATACACAACAAGAACATGTCTCAAACACGTTAGTGCTTGTTCATAGCACTTTCAAGTTCACTACCATACATATGTATTGGTGTCAAGTCAAGTACAAGATTTTATTATCTTATATTCAAGTCTTAATCCATTTCTATGGATGTTCAAGTCACGTACAAGCTTTTAATGTCTTATACTTCAAGTTATAACTTCCAATTCTTGGACATTCAAACAAGTATAAGAGTTATACATTTACTCTTACCAAATCCCAATCCTATTCTTAGGATGTTCAAGTCTAAGACCTCAAGCTAATGCCTCTAAGGTGCACAATCATTGGATTCACAACAAGTATAACACATTAGTGCTTGTTCATAGCACTTTCAAGACATAAAGAAGGGATACTACTCTTATACTTATGTTCTCATTTTAATTCAATGAGTATACATATTTAAGACCAAGTATGATGCCCCTAAGGTGTCACAACACTTGCTAGGACATCTTATATTAAGGTTATATACCTTAACTAGGTTTACTTCCAACTTATACAAACTTTAAACAACATTTTTGTTTTTCAGGTAACTGTGCGGTCGCACAAAATGAACTGTGCGGTCGCACACAAGCAGGTTAATTTCTTTGAAAAACCCTTCAGAAAGGTGTGCGGTCGCCCAAGGATTTTTGTGCGGTCGCACAACGTACCAAAATGCGAAATTCTCATTTCTTTCCCAGGTTAAATATTTTCCGTCCCAAAACGTAGGAGTGACATTTACTAACAACTTCAATATGCCCAGACTGCATTAACAAGCTCAAAACTAACTATTTCATTTTCTTTCATTATTTCCCACAGAGGATTATTACTCCCTTTGTCCCAAATTTACAAGTATCACAAAAATCACCCCAAACACAAAATTAACAATCACAAGTATTGAGAATAACATTTATGCATGTTATTACAAGCAAGGGGGAGCTAATAACTTACCTAGTCAAAATTCAAGTTGACCAAAACTTATTTCTGTTCGGCCTGGAACGCTCTATTCAACACCACGAATATTAATCCGGGATCGGAATCAAGAACAGAGGGATAATTAAACTCGAGGAGTCGGGAATAGGGAAAACTTTTAACCCTAGGTTATGAAACAGAGGAAGTATACGTAATGATTTGGGTGAAAATGATTTCCCCAGGCAACTAAGAAGTTGATATACATTCAAGTTTCAAATAATGACCAGTAGGCCCCTCAAGTTTCACTTTTAACAAAAAGACCCCTAAAGTCAAATTTTCACAAATGACCCAAAAGTCAAAACTAGACATTTAACCACCTTAACTATTTAAAGCAGTTAAAACTTTAACCCACATAAAACTAGCACATAACATGCAAGTTCAAGTATTTAACAAGTATATCAAATATTTAACAAGAAATTCGATGGGTGTTACAGATATTGGTTTCCTTTTCCTTATCCTTAACATGCCCCCGCACAAAATGATAGTCCAGACCCAAATGTTTCATACGAGAGTGAAACCGGGGATTTGCAGCAACATACGTAGCACCTAAATTATCACAAAAAATGTCCGGCACTGAAGCTTGCGGACAGGCTAGCTCGAGAAGGAGATTCTGAACCCATAGAATCTCAGCAGTAGTAGCCGCAACTGCCCTATATTCAGCTTCTGTAGAGGACCGAGCAAGAGTACGCTGTTTGCGAGAGCTCCAAGAAATAACATTTTTACCCAAATACACAATGTACCCGGTAGTAGATGTAAACGTGTCAGTATCACCTGCCCAGTCAGCATCGGTAAAGGCATGAAGTGTGAGCGGTGAATCTTTCTGAATAAAAAGTCCATGAGAAGTAGTACCGACTAGATAACGAAGCACACGTTTAAGTGCACACCAATGATCCTCTGTGGGTTGTTGCATGAATTGAGAAAGGCGATTAATGGCAAAAGAGATGTCAAGACGCGTGAGAGAGAGATACTGCAGACTTCCCATAATTGCCCGATATTCGGATGGGTCAGCTAAGGGCGTGCCACGATGAGCCGACAAGGCGGGTTGAGGAGCCATAGGTGTAGGAACCGGTTTTGCTTCAGTCATGTGGGTGCGAGTCAATAAATCTGTGATGTATTTCTGTTGACTGAGAAGAATACAGTAAGAGTGTGGCAAAACTTCTACGCCAAGAAAGTATGACAGGGCTCCAAGATCCTTGAGAGAAAACCTGGATGAGAACTTGGCAATAAATGAGGATAACAAATCATTATTGGAGCCAGTAATAATAATGTCATCCACATAGACTAGTAGATAGATAGTGCCCTACTGCTGGTGAAGAGTAAAGAGTGACGAATCTGAAACACAGTTCTTGAAGCCGAGGTGGAGGAGATAGGTGCGAAGCTCGTTGTACCATGCCCTCGGTGCTTGTTTTAGCCCATAGATAGCCTTGCGCAGTTTGCAGACATGAGATGGGTTGGATTGATCAATGAAGCCCGGTGGTTGACTCATAAACACATCCTCAGTGAGAGTGCCTTGAAGGAATGCATTATTGATATCAACCTGCCGAAGAGACCAACCACGAACGGTAGCAATGGTAAGAATGGTGCGGACAGTAGCAGGTTTAACAACCGGACTAAATGTTTCGGAATAATCAATACCGGGATGTTGATGGAACCCTTTAGAAACAAGGCGTGCTTTATGTCTCTCAATTGTACCATCAGGATTGTACTTAGTACGGAAAATCCATTTGCAGCCAACAAGGTTGTGAGCAGAGGCGGCTGGAACAAGGTCCCATGTTTGATTGCGGAGAAGGGCATCAAACTCAGTTTGCATGGCAGTGCGCCAAAGGGGGTTCTTGAGAGCTTGAGTGATTGTAGTAGGTTCAGTGGACTGAAGGGAGGCCTGCAGATTTAATTTCTGAATAGGTTTGTGAATATTGTGCTTTGAGCGGGTGACCGGACCACGCGGGGCAGCTGGTGGTGCGGTTGGAGTATGTGTGGTTTGAGAAGGTGCGGTTTGAGAAGGAGCGGTTGGAGGGGGTGCGGTTTTAGGGGGTGCGTTTTGAGGGGGTGCGGTTTGAGGATGTACGGTTTGAGGGGGTGCAGTTTGAGGATGTGCGGTTTGAGGAGGTGCTGTTTGAGGATGGGCGGTTTGAGAGGGTTCGGTTTGAGGAGGTACAGTTTGAGGGGGGGGGGGCGGTTTGAGAGGGGTCGGTTTGAGGAGGTGCAGTTTGGGGGGGGGGGCGGTTTGCGGAGGTGGAGTAGATAAGATGAGCGGAAGCGAGTTGTGACACCACTCGTTGATAGTGGGATTGGAAGGGGAGGAAGTGAGGCGAGTGGCAAAGGGAAAGACAACCTCAACAAACTTGACATGACGGGAGGTGTAAATTTTGTTGGAGATAGGATCAAGGCAATAATACGCACTTTGAGTGGCAGAGTAGCCAACAAAAACACATGGGGCAGACCGAGGATCAAGTTTATGTGAGGTGTAGGGACGGAGCCAAGGGTAGCATAGACATCCAAAGCTTCGGAGTTTAAGATAGTTAGGATGTTGTTTATGAAGAACAGAGAAGGGAGATTGGAGTTTGAGAGTGGGTGTAGGCATTCGATTGATGAGATAGCAAGCCGTGGATAGGGCATGTGTCCAGTAAGTGGGCGGCATAGAAGCATGAGTGAGAAGCGAGAGACCGGTTTCGACAATATGTCTATGACGTCTTTCAGAATAACCATTGTGTTCAGGTGTATGAGGGGGAGAGGTAAGGTGTTGTATGCCATGAGAGGCAAGAAGAGGACGAAGTCCGAGATATTCGCCACCATTATCACTATAGATGGTTTTAATGGGGCGGCTGAAGTGTTTCTCCACCATGGGTTTGAAGGTGGTGAACACAGTGAGGGCATCGTTTTTGTGTTTGAGGGGGTAAAACCAAATGTATTTAGAGTGGTGATCAACAAAGATAATGTAGTATTTGTAGCCATCATGAGAGAGAGGAGGAGAAGTCCAAACATCACTATAAATAACATCAAGTGGACCAAAAGAACGAATGGTATTATTATAAAAAGGTAATTTGTGACTTTTATTACAATCGCAAGAGTTGCAATGAAAATCACTAGAACAAGAAATTCCTAACTGAAAACTATTATTAAGATGACTTAAAATTGAAACAGACGGATGACCCAAGCGGTGATGCCAACGAGAGGTGGTGGAGACCGATGCAGAATGAACAGCGGAGTGAGATGGATGCCATTCATAGACGCCAGATTTAGGATGACCTTGGAGAAGGATTGCCCCGGTTTTATTGTCCTTCACAACAAAGGAATTAGATAAGAAGGTGATGGAGGCATTGTTATCTTGACACAATTTAGATATAGAAATAATGTTACGGGATAAAGTAGGAACATGAAGAACATGATTAAGTTTGAAGATGGAGGAAGGAGTAAGGAGAGAAGTAGAACCTATGTTGGTGATGGGAAGACCAGAGCCGTCACCAATGAAGAGTTCATCAGTACCATCATACGGGTAGTGTAAGGAGAGGTTATTGAGATTGTTGGTGGCATGATGTGTAGCACCACTGTCGAGAAGCCAATTAGGGTGAGGGGTTGAGGAGGAGGTGGTAGCGGCATAGAGGGCAGGGTTGTTTGTTTGGCGGAATCGTGGATTATTGAGGTTGTTTGAGGGTGGTGGTGGGGGTGGGATGTTGGCATTGGGAAACTGGCTTTTGAAGGTGGAACAGTAGTTAAGAGAATGTCCATATTCTTTGCACCATTAACATCGTCCTTGATAGGTGTTGCGGGACTGATTGGTGTTGGTGTTGGTGTTGTTGGTGCGGTTGGGAGGGTTAGTGTTGCGGTTATTGGTGTAGTTGCCGGTTGGGCGATTGTTGTTGGATGGGGTCGGTTTGGCGGCAAGGTTAACCGTGGCAGGGAAGGATGGGGCCACACGGTTTTTGAGTGAGATGGTGAGTTCACGGTTAATGAGTTTCTCATGTAGCTCATCGAACGTAATGGGTGATTCTCTGTTCTGAACTGCGGATATGACATTGTCATATGCAGGGTCATTAATTTGGTCAAGAATGCGATCAATGATGTCATCGGGATCTAGAGGGCGGCCTAAAGATGCTAGTTGATCGGCACAAGTTTTGATGTCATTCATGAAGTCGGTAATAGTTCTAGTACCCTTGGTGATGGAGCGAAGGCGATCTTTAAGTTGTTTAAGATGGCCTTTGGAGGGGTTGGCATAGGTTTTGTTGAGAGTAAGCCAAGCTGCGTTGGTTGTTTTACACAAAGAGATTAAGGGTACTAGAGAGGGTGAAAGAGTACCGGAGAGTGCACCAAGAAGGAGTTTGTCTTGTTTGAACCAGGATTTGTAGGCCGGGTTTGGTGTGGTGATGGTGGCGGCCGGTTTGGTCGGAGTATCAGCAGTTGCAGCGACAACGGGTGTGGTGATGGTAAGAGTTTCATCTGGTGCGGGTAAAGTGCCATCAAGGTATTGGTAAAGATCAAGCCCTAGAAGGGTTGCTTCAAGTTGTGTTTTCCAAGCAATAAAATTGGTGGATGTAAGTTTAAGAATGTGGGTGAGGGATACCATGATGAGGGGTTTGGTGGGTTCATCGTTGTTGGGAATAAGGGAAAATTCGGATGAGGAAGCCATAGGCGGCTTGATCAGTGGGTAGGGTTTGAGCAGTTTGAAGGCAGGGAGGCGGGTAGGGTAAGAGGCCTAGGAACTTAAGCTCGATACCATGTAAGAGATATGAGAGAAAGTAATTTGGTGCATAAAAGCCTTAGCTTGATTTGTATTCACAATAGAGATTATATACAAGAGATTGCTTGAAGAGCACACTATAGAATTCTATTCTAATTAGGAAAACTATACACAAAGGAAACCTAAGTTAATAAGGTAACTATATACACATAAATTAGGAATTGATATTGGTTTGCTTTTCCTTATCCTTAACAGGTTCCTCCCCATTACCACGCCGCTACCTCGCCTCGTCGTGCCTACGCCTTCGTCCCTTCTTTAAACCTTTTACTGTCACTGCACAGTCGTCGCCTCCTCGAACACTGTCTCCTCCTCTGGAAAGTACCTCAGATTTTTGAATATAAATTTTATTTGAGTGATTTTGATGGTGTTGTGAGTGGTTATGGTTGGGGTGATGTTAATGGTGGTTATGAAGGTGATAACGCTTATGGTTGGGGTGATGTTAATATAATAATCGTCAAAAAGCTCTTAACCAGAAAAAAAAAAAAAAAAAAAAAGCATTTGTAGCTACTAGCCTTGATGTGACAAAAAATAATAATATCAGGCCTCCAATTACTCGCTAACATTTAATTAATGCAAAAAATAACTATCTCGGGTGAATCGGTTACGTTGTCAGCATGTAGATAGCTGATTTTGTGACAAACTGCGAAATCTTTGATACAGAAGCGCAACAACAACAACAAAGCCTTAGTCTGAAGATAATTTAGGGTTGAGATTGAAGCACACTTGAATGAAATATACTGTACTGTTTCCTTTTAAAGGGAAGTATCCATACATTAATGAAGAGATGCACCAATGTGTTTTGTGTATAGTGTGTGTGTGTGCGCAATGTGTTTGATATATTGTTGGCTATATTGTGTAAACTTCATCTCCTTTGCCTGAATATTTCTGATCAGTTGACTTTCAAGAAGTTCCTGAACCACGAAACGGAGTCTTTGGCGTATCGCTTGAGATTATCATTATAATCTACGTAATATAAACCAAACCTCGCACTGAATCCGGCAGCCCATTCCCAGTTATCCAGTAAAGACCATGCAAAGTATCCTTTTACGTTACATCCATCTTCTCTGCACAATATATACCAAACCCAAAATAAAGCAACTTTAGCTTAAGCGCGGTTGATTTATAGAGAAATGAATTGTGGATGTTTTCATTTTTTCGTTTTTTGCAGAAGAAAAATAAGGGTTTACTTGATAGCAGCTAGCAGGTTTGTGAGGTAGTCGTTGTGATATTTGATCCTTTTCTCGTCCTTTAATGCCTTTTTAATCGAAATGAATGGGCTATTTGCGTCATCCATGCCTAAAATATACGACAGACAGCCATGAGAACAGAGAAATACAAATGGTATCTTACACACACAAAAAAAAGTGTTCATTTCGTTTTCATGTTACCATTCTCAGTTATAAGAACTAGAGGATTTCCATATCTATTCTTGACATAATTCATCAAACTTCGAATTCCATGAGGAACTATGTAGATCCATATGGCATTAGCCTGCAAACATAACGGACCAAACGAATATGGATTTAACGAGTTTATACAAACATATATTGAAATTATCAGATGAAATGCATTAACAAGACCAGCTTAAGAAAATACTAATGATTATTGCATACCCGACCACCAATAGCTTTTCCATTCTTCCATGCTGAAAAACAGATAGAAAAACAAAACACGTTAAACTTAAACGATTCATATAACTTTTATTTACTGAAAATGATAACGCTTTTGAAGACGTACGAAGGGAAAGGGTGCCAGAATCAGCTAGGGAGTCTTTGAGCAGAACACCAATAATGTTAGTCGAGTTATTCCAGGTGTACCACGTCGTATAGTGATTAATTCCGACAAAATCTAATGATCCTTTGAGAAGTTCAGACTGAACTTTTGAAAATCTTGGTAACCTATCTCCTACTCTACTTCTCATTATGCTCGGATAATCCCCAAACATTAAAGGATCAAGAAACCTGCATTTATCCATTCCATATATCAGTACATGTAGTAGTCATCGCCAAAAATAAAATAATAAATAAATAAATAAATTTATTTTTTAGATTAATTTTTACCATCCCAGTTGAAATTCTTGAGCTCTTTCTGCAGCTTGAATGTCCTCGGTTTTGTTTGATCCAGGTTCATACCAGAAGGCGTTAAATGATAACCCAACCGAGCCTTTTTGTGTAGGCTACAAACCAAAACATAGTAATCCTCATTAGCAGTGGCGAACTCTTGATTTATTCAAAGTGGGTGCACCAAATTACTCTTTAAAAGAATTAAAGTCAGCAGCAGGGCTCAAACCCAAGATCACAAGGTCAAAAATGTTTCATATTTCCACTAAAAGATAAAAAAAATTCTTTTACTGCATGGGGAGATTAAGTGGGCGCACGTGCACCCCATTTCATTTTTGTGGATCCGTCCCTGTTCACATCAACATGATGAAAAGGGAGGTTTATTTCGATAAATGTACCTTGTATTTTCTACGGTATATATCTATGGCAGCTCCATGAGAGAGGAGGACATTATGCGCTACAATGTATGGCTCAGTAGCAGAGTTTCCGGCCCTACAGAGAAAGTGAAGGAGAATGGAACATCTTCCTGGAGCTTGAAGACCAACATCATAACCTTGTACTGAAAATGTTTGGGGCTCGTTAAATGTTGTCCAGTGTTTAACTCTATCCCCGAATTCCTTAAAACACGTTTCCGCATATGTTGCAAAATCTTTTCTGTGAAATGATAAAGAACGCGTTAAAATTTTGACAAGAAGTTACTAGAAGTTTCTAGAACATGAGGGGCTTACACGATACGGCCATCCAACCATCCATTGTAGCTATCTTCTAGAGCTTGAGGCAGGTCCCAATGATAGAGGGTCACGTACGGTTCAATTCCTGCGTAAATGCGATAAAATTTGATTTTAAGCAGAATTCAAAGAAATGCAATGCCAATGGAGGGGGGTCAAGATTGTAAATAGCACGCACCGTTGGCTAGTAAAGCGTTGATGAGCTTGTTGTAATGGTCAACTCCGGCCTGATTGACTTGGCCAGTTCCATCTGATATACAAAACAGAACACCAATTCAGAACATTTAGTACATATTCCTGCATAATAATGAGCCATGTGAGCTATGGAAACTCTTTAGTACTAGTTCCGTCCCTAATTAAATGTCTATTATACAAAAAAATTGTCCCTAAATGAATAGCGTTTCATTTTTATCATGGAGATCAGCATTTGAGTACAAAAAATGCTGGAAAAGTTCTTACTAGGAAAAATCCTTGGCCAAGAGATTGAAAACCTATAAGCATCCATTCCCATATCCTTCATAAGTTGTATATCACCCTGTTCAAGAGCAAGTATGAGCATATCATCGTAACAATTTTAATTCATTACGACTTTTATGACCACTATTAAGGAATGTGATCAAGTATAGTATATATGTGTGTGTGTGTGTATATAGAGAGAGTACTTACCTCATAACGGTGATACTGATCAACAGCAACATCAGCGTTACTGAAATCAGTTATCTTACCTGCAATTCATGTTATCCATATCAGATAAATCAGACCGTATAGTTTGGTTTAGTTCGGTCTCAAACCGCAGTCTGAACCGAATCACTTCCACCCCTAATGGTATACATGCAATAGTTGCAGAATGAGAAATTTACCAAACGAGTGTGCAAATTTGTCCCAAACTGATGGCCCTCTTCCATCTTCCTTTACTGCCCCTTCAAACTGCAGCAAAAACCATAATTTTCTTACTAATTCTACGAGTTAAGGACCAACGATAATTAGAATTTTGTGATGATGATAAAATTATCAACTTTTTTCTTTTATCAAAGTTAAGTGAAAATTAAGACTATTAATGTGGAACGGGTGGAGTAAAAAAGATACTCTCTGCGTCATCTTCTCATTTGTCATTTCTCAATGTCGCACAAAGTTCTTCTCATTTTTTCAATTTGAGCTTAAAAGTGCATAAACAAAACAAGGCTAGTGAAACAAGCTTTCAAATTCTTAAAAAGTTTAAACAGTGAAATAAGAAGATCATTTTGGGTGAGATCGAGTAACTGATAGTGAGTATACAATTTCCCAAACGTGGTGTGTGTTGGGCGCGAAGGGGGTGTCGTTGATGCTTTTCTTTGTACAAAATTGAAGCTAACTTTGTTCAAAATAGGCCTATATTGACATTCTTAACCACCATATTTTGCTCTATTCCGCTTTTAACCACCCCATGTTTATCTTTAGCAGTTTTAACCACCCTACTCCAAATACACTTTTATTAAACCCAAACCCTTTAACGACATTCAAAATTGTTTAAAAAAACTAACAGAGCTTAACGAAAGTTAACTTCAACACCCCAAATAACGAATAATTCTAAAATTTTGGGAGGGCAGAGGCTAAAATTGATGTGAAAAAGGCTATTCGTCCGTAAATATTCAACTGTTGATGGCAACTAATACTCCCTTCGTTCCACCCGAATTAGGATTTTTGGGTTGGGCACAGGGATTAAAGAAAAAGTGTTAGTGGAGTAGGTGTGTGAGTATGAAAAGTGAAATATGAGAGAGAAAGTGGGGTAAAGAATAATGAATGGAAAGTTGGTGTGAGTGTGAATGTGAGTCCCATTAAATACAACACTTCCATTTTTGAATTGTCCTGATTCGAATGAGACACCCAAAATGAAAATTCTAAACCCTAAACCCTAAACTCAAAATGAAAATTTGTCCTAATTCGAGTGAGACGGAGGGAGTATATTACAAGATAGAAAGTCAAATTGAGCTCTTGAAACTCCATTGTTGGCCCTTTACAAAAACCTCGAACTTGAGCTCAATTCGGGATCTACAACTTGTAAAATGTTGGATTCCATCATCAATTGAATATTTACAATCGACTAGCCTCAATTCCCCCTCGATTTCAGCTTCTACTCTCATGAATTTTACAACTGATCATTATTTGGGGGTGTTGAAGTTAACTTTCGTTAGTTTTTCTAACAATTTTGGATGTCGTTAAGGGGTTTAGGTTCAATAAAAGCGTATATAAAGTACGATAATCAAAATTGCTATAAATAAATATGGGCGGATAAAAGTGAAGCTACAACAAAGTACAGTGGTTCAGAAAGCGAGTCTTATTGAATAATAATAAGTATTATCAAATGTTTAAAAAGGGGAAATAAGTACTTTTTATTATGATATGGAAGGAGTATGTTTATTTTTATTTTTCGTTTTAGGGAATTGAATTAGATCAGCAACGTCATTTTCAACACATTTCACATTACTAAAAAGAAATTGAAATGTGAAAAATGGTTACAAATACTAGGAGTAGTACATAATTGCTGTCCAGTCCTCGACTGTCATTGAAAACACCCCACCGTACATTGTCGTTTGGTTTAGTTTATATAGACAGGTGAAAATTAGACCAGATCTCCTGTACTCATCCGGTGTACCATCCATGTGTCCAAAGTGATCCGGCCGTTAATATGTTTGAATAATATTAATAAAATGTTAATCTTAAAAACTGTGAGGCGTTGGATCACTTTGGGCACATGGAGTGGCACACCGGATGGGTACAGAAGATCTGCTTCCGGTGAAAATGATGTGTTTTTGTTCATTTGTGCATTGTGTGAAAATACAATGAATTATTGAGACCGTAGACGGATTTCCTAGGCAACTCCAATGGGGAGAGTTAAAGAAAGGTACCAAAATCAAATTTTAGTACCTTTAGAACACTATTTATTAGGTACCAAATGTTTATCTCCAATGGGAAGAGTTAAGTAAAGGTACCAAAATCATTTGATTTTTGTATGTTATTTATTTACATTTAAAGATATGTTATTTATTTACATTTAAATATTTTCATTAAATAGATATTTTAAATAATTAAATATGAATAATTTTAAATAATAATTATAATTATTTAATTTAAAAAAAAAATCTATATTAACACGTGGCTTGTTCTCATTCGTTCAGTAGATTACATATGATAAAGATGATAATTGAATTTAAATTTAAAAATGAAATATCTTATCACTTAACACGTGGCTTGTTCTCATTCGTTCGGTAGATTACAATACAGATAAAATTATTATCACAAATCATATCAAAATAGCTTTATCATCCTACAAATAAAGTAGCTCGGATCATTTGTATTCACTACCATCCTCAAGATCACAAAAAACTATTCTCTTATTTTCAATTTCTGATGAGCTTCCTACGAAAGTGGGGTATAGAATAGTAAGTGGATAGTTGTTATGAATATGACAAGTGGGTCCCATTATTTTAAAAGTATTAAAATAATTTTTTTTTGGGACTTTGTAAATTAAAGTGAAACAACTAAAATGTCAAATTTTATAGATTAAAAAGGGACGGAGGGAGTATTTTAATACTCCGGTCCAAAATAACTGTCACTTTTCGACCAAAATTTTGGTCCAAAATAATTGTTTCTTTTGAGCAAAATGTCCCTTTTACCCTTGCATTGAAACTTGTTCTCTTTTATTAATTGTCTTAGTGTGTGAGACATTAATGTAAGAAAGTTGCACACTTAATAGGGGTAAAGTTGAAACTTTTGTGATTAAGTCATAATAATAATTGCATTTTTAAGAAATGTGCAAATGCAAAAAAAGACAAATATTTTGGACCAGAGGGAGTAGCATGAAGAAAAAAAAGAAAAAAAAAATAGGAAAAAAAGTCACGGATTGTGCCATCACTACAGGAAAAGACAAAAAAATATGTGAGTTGATGGCTAGTGGGAACACAAAAAATGCAACTCTGACAATTTTGTTCCTTCTCCAGATGCTTCACGCGCGGGTCATGCTACTCGATGAAGAGTTAAGGTAGGTACCAAATATGGTACCTTTCCTAACTCCTCAAAATTTGATACCTAAATATTTATGCATTGGAAATGTTAGCTCTTTTTGATACCCCATTGGAGATGCTTAAGAGAGGAGATGTGTTTGTCATGCCCCGTTTAAATGGGACAAAGTATTTACTTTTTTCATTAAATATGTCTCGTATATAAAACCGTAAAATAGACGTTATTGTCATTATTTTGACACGTGATCAAACAATATATTGGGATTTGAATGATAAACATGAAACAAAGTGATAAGCGTATGGAAAGAGGAGAGGGTGATGTTTATGCAGTTATGGGTCGTTCTCATCTCATGCGCACAAACGAATGAAAAACAGAAAAAGGTATTCACATAGCATGTAATTTATAGATTGGATTTAATTTAATTTGATATAATTGATGTGAATCATGAATATATCTCAACTCTTATTCAATTTTGTGTAAAGGAGACATTGTATACTACCATAGATATTATTATTAATGATATTATTATAGGCATGTTTTTAACATTTTTTAGAATTAAGATGGTAAGTTTTCATAAATTTGTGATCAAAATTTAATTAGTTTTTCTTTTTAAAATAAAAATTCAACTAGTTTTCACCACTAAAATTGAAGAGTGATGCTAACTTTTTGGAATAGCAGGAGTGTAACATGTGACACTCTTAATATTTTCTGTTTTCTGTATATTAGTAGTATGTCAAAGTTAACTTATCGATAAAATTTATATTTTTGCCCCCAAAATAAGTATTTATATTAAAAAAAAAAAAAAAGTCGATTGAGAGCAAATTTAAACAATATACTCACTCTGTCCCCCAGAATGATAGTTTTATGGGTTTTACAAAGGAACTTTGAGTAATAATTAAGGCTACTTTTAATTATTCTAATGAAATTTTTGAAATTGTTCTTGATACACCATTATAAATACTATTAATATCAATTTTTAGATTCACATTAACATAATTATAAGTAGCATTTATAACTGCTCAAAGTTCATTCGTAGTAACAATGAAAAAAGGGTGACTATACGGAGGGAGTATTATTTTTGAGATCGAGAGGGATTTAGAGATAAAGAGTTGAACCTGGTAAGCAGAAGAAGCAGTACCGAAGACGAAACCCTCAGGAAAACTTGCTCTTGAGACATTCTGTCCAACCAAAAATGTGGGAAAACATATAATTCCAATTACCACCACCACAAAATTCCCCACCAATTTTCCAAAGCTTATTCTTCTTCCCCACATTACCATATATTGTGTGTGTATATATATATATATATGGATCTATCTATACGTATACATGTGTATATATATATATATATATATATATATATATATATATATATATATAGAGAGAGAGAGAGAGAGAGATTTATAAGAGCAAATAATATGGATTGATGAGAATGAATATATACATATGATGGAGTGGGTGAGGTGATAATAGGAGTGGAGAATTTAGGTGATATGATGAGTTGGGTGGGGGGTTATGAGTTTGAAGGTGTTAATCACTCATTTGTGTATGTTTTGACTATTTGTATGTGTGTTTATACCTCCACTGTGTGTGTTTGGGAGAGAGAGAGAGAGGGATAATGGAGGTGGTGGACCTGGTGGTGGTGGTGCTAGAATGTAGGTGATCTTCCTATCATTTCACACTTATTCATACTGGAGAGAGAGAGAGAGAGAGAGAGAGAGAGAGAAAATATGATTGTACATTGTGAAACTGTTGCATTTAAAGAAATTTTGAACTTTTGCAACTGTCAAATGTGTAATTTGTTGTTGTGATGACATAGTCCTATTTATTTAAAGTTGATTGGATAATAGGTGGACTAGTAAATACTTTTATGCCCCCTTCCTTCGCTCTCTCTGTCCCAAACTTATCTATACTAAACGTAAATACTCCCTCCGTTCCAGCTCACTTGAGACTTTTTGACCAAAACTGGTCAACTTAAGGTCGGTTTGACCAACACTTTATAGAAATATTTATATTCCAAAAAACTTTTTAAAAATTGTTATTGAGAGGATTTTTAATGGTGGTCATTTTACATTTTTAAAATTTTTGTTCGGATCATAAATATTTCTATAAAGTGTTGGTCAAACCGACCTTAAGTTGACCAGTTTTGGTCAAAAAGTCTCAAGTGAGCTGGGACGGAGGGAGTATACGGGGATTAAAAAAATATATTAGAAAAATAAGTGTTATGAGTGAGTAGGAGAAAGAATGTCAGTTAGTGGGTAGAGAGAAAATTGAACATATTAAGTAAGTAACAATTAGTATAGGACGACCAAAACAGAAATAATTAGCGATTATTTTGGGACGGAGGGGGTAAAAAATTAATAAATTTTAATGCAAAAAATTAATATATATATATATATATATACACTCCCTTTGTCCCTAAAAAATACCATACTTTCTATTTTCGTTTGTTCCAAAATAAATGCCGCCTTACTGAAACTATGATATGAAGTTGGTGATGCTCCTATACTACCATTCTAATTGCACAAACATTGCAATGACATAAGAGGCGGTACTCTACCAATATGAAAAGACTGAGGCAATTAAAAAAACACAATTACTCCCTCCGTCCCAAAAACCTTGTACTTATTTCCTTTTTGGGTGTCCCATTGGTAAGTTTCCTTTCCTAAAATGTTTAAATTTTATTATTTTTCTATTATCCCTACCCCACTTGTCATACTCACACACCTAATTTTGGATCCCACTTGTAAATCCCACTCAACTTATCCTACTCACAACCTCTTTCTCACTCACATTACTTTTGAATTTTTATACTCATTCCTTAATTCCCGTGCATCTTCAAAATGGTGCAAGGTGTTTAGGGACAGAGGGAGTAAAAGATTAAAAATATTGTCTTCTCAACTATGATATTTATTCCGAGACGGATGGAGTATTGATAGTAGAGTAGATATTATGACTTGTGATATCCAAATTAAATGCCTAAGAATTAAGAAAAATTAATATTGATAGTTGAATAGGTATAGGTTTTGTTACTTGTAAGTATAAAAAATAAATTTTAAAAGAGTATATCTGATATAAAATAGTAAGTGGATTGTTGTTGTGAGTGGATAACTGAATCAAATAAATTGAATAAAAAAATATTATTAAGTTTTTATTTTAAAATAATAATATTTAATAAGATCTTATTGTGGAATGGAAAGAATACAACACGATAAATCAAAAACATTTAATGAGAAATAGACGTGCTTCAAGCAAATAAATCCTTATAAGCAACGCAACATTCATTGTTGCATCTGTTCCTCATCAGAGAGTTAATTGTATTATCCACTAGAATGCTTTTCTGTCTCATAGCTTTTATCTACCTTTTAATTTATTAATAATATTTTTTTGAGTAAGTCTTATAAAACCTGTTTTAGATTAAAAGATGTGTAAAACTCCGTTTACGTTTAGATATTTTATTTTATATTAAAGGATGAAAACAAGTTTTACACTAAAGCGAGTGAAAAACAAGTTTTTCTCGAGATTTTTACATATTTTTTGTCAAAAAGATTACTTTCTTTATCTTAAACTTGATCCGAATTAAAATTAAAATATACATATAAGTTTGTTTTCAAGATAAAAGAAGCATTTTTAAGTTTCTTCTGTTAGAACATGGATTACATAACAAGTCATTATTTAATTCCATACATGAAATCATACTTATAATGTTAATATAAAGTGTAGAAAATCAAATAATGTGTAGAATTCCTGATGTGTAATATTACCTATTTATGATGGGCAAAATGGTAAATTCACACTACTTATGTGAAAGGGTGTAGTCCCTAAATGAAGTGCATATTTGTTTCCTATATAAGGGCCCTCCATCAGCCTAAGAAACATACTACATACATTCATTATTCTCTCCTACATACTCTTCATTTATTGCTAGAAGATCTAGAGAGAAAAACACTCATCATTTAGAAGTACTTCATCACCTACTTCTTCTTCTTAATTCTCCCTACAACATCAAGATGGATTCAACAGGTATAACGCTTCCGCCTTCATCTTCCCCTCTCTAACTTATACTAGATTTGAGTTATGGCATTAGTGGAATATGAATTGTTCCAACAATTGGTATCAGAGCCCGCTCAAATTCTGGTTTAAGTTTTTGAAAGCTTTAATGCTTTGTTTTGATTCATGTATTCTGTTGAATCAACAAGTTTTTGTTGTTGTTTAGAGACTCTAATTCGTTGATAGAGTGCTGATATTCAAGAAACCAAGAAAGTAGTCCATGTGGCCGAAACTAAGCAATAGATGGTCTCGATGAACGTAGGCCAATTGCATCCACAATTCCACATGGATCTCCAATCTTTGAATCAAGAACATTGTTTCTCAATTTTAGCAATTATGAACTCTTCATAATTCTAACTTCGTTTTATCTTTGAAACCTTGATTGCGATCAAGTTTGGGAAACACAATCTCGATGGACGTAGATTATCCATCCAAACCTTGAACCAATCTTAGAATCACAAGACTAAAACAAATAGGAAAATTAAACCCAAAATCCACACCCATAACCCAAGCAAGAGCCCCCGCACCAAAACCCATGGTCCAGCCAGGTCTCTTCGTGGGTCCGGTCGGACCTCCTTTGAAAATCCCGAAGAATTTTAAAATTTCAAAATTTATCTCAAAATTGTTTTCCCGATTCAATTAGGATTTGGTGTTCTTGGTGATCCAATCACCATGATCATCAAAACCTTGAATAAACAATTTATTCTTGAATCCTTAGAAAATCAAAACTTTGATCCAATCAAAAATTGATAATCCAAACAATTTTAAATCCACCATAATTTTTATTGCGATTGAATAGTGCGATTAAAGTTTCTCAAACAATAAACCACATAAAATCATATAACACATAAACATCATAATCCGAATATTCATATCATGCTAGGCACATAAACAATTTATATACACACAACATGATCTTAGTATTGAAATAATCAACATGAACGGGGCTCTGATACCAATGTTGGGTTTCGAAATAATATGCGCAGCGGAATTAAGCATTTAAAATTTATGAAACCCAAAGTCCATAGATCCATTCATATGATTATATCAAATACATGCAATATGAATACTAGAATACTAACCCTTGATGACTTTGAATTTTAACCTTTGATCTTGGTGGAGACTTGAAGCTTGATCACGAAAGCAAGAACACGAACTTTGAAGATGATAAACTTCACCCTCTAGCGGTATCCACACCATGAACGAATATCAAGAAACTTCTTGATCTTGGTTGCTAGACCAAAATTATGAAACACACTTTCACAATTATTTTGACTATATGGAATTATGAATTCTTGATCTAATCAAGAATATTGTCTCTCTAAGAGGCTTGGAATAATGTGCTTAATAGCTGATGAAAAGATCCTTTTATAGGTCCTAGTCATTAACCGTTAATGACCTAGGATTTCTAAATCCCGTCACCTTAATTAAAGCAAGTCCTTATTGACTCAGGAAGTCTGGCACGGTCGTGCCCTATATCTGGCACGGTCGTGCCAATAGGGTCGACCTGCCCTTCCTCTTGCAGAATATTGGCACGGTCATGCTTTATAGTTGGCACGGCCGTGCCTAGCACGGTCGTGCACTATAACCAGCACGGGCGTGTCCAAATGGTGCGAGCCAATCACTCCTTTTCTGACTTTTGGCACGGTCGTGCGTTATGAGCGGCACGGTCGTGCTGAACCATTCAGCACGGTCGTGCCTTTTAAACAGCACGGTTGTGCCAGACCAGAATATCAGATTTTTCCATAATTCCAATTTAGTCATTTAGGATTCGTTCTATTTGTGTGTGACCCTCTAGGATTACACTATGTTGGCAATGGGTCCAAACATGAATCTATAAGATATGATTAGGTTCTAGCAAACCGTCATACCTGCCCAAATAGTGTAACTAGATACAAGTTCGCATTCCAATTAGAACATGTCACAATCCATTTGTCCACGATGTCATTGAACACAAGTCATGGTCAACAAGTCAACTTGTTTTCGTTCAATACTTTCTCGATTCCGAATATGTTGATAATTCAAATGCTATTGATCCAATCAATCCATTTGAGTCCGGCCGAACATTTCATCAACATCATTCCTACGAGGGGCCCAAGCTTGGCATCTCTCCGAAGAGGGACAAATCCATTTAGCTTATTACTCTTCCCTACGTGAATCCAATTATGCCAATCATACCCTTTATAACTACCCGGTTAAAGGTAGCGTTTGAATATGTCAAACATAATGTTCATCAAGTGGAAGACTATAATTTCATGTCTAAGGATTTCGACTGACATAACTAATATGAGATATATGTACGACACAGACCATGACATAAATCCCATACAGCGGGTCATGTCCAGTACCTTGTTCCAAACAAATACCTATAAATCTAACATGATCATCCCATGATCATTTAGCCTTTATACTAGTGTTTAACAAATACTATGGACGGAGATTATTATAAGTAAACATGAACAACAATAATAATCAAAATATCTCTTTATTAATATAAAATAAATTATAACAATTACAACGTTTATTAAACGTGCCTAGGTCACCAACACCAACAGACATATTTGAAGGACTCCTCAACGGCATTTATAAGATCATTAATCGTCTTTGGGGCCTTTTGATGTTGTAGAGACTAGATAGAGTTAAAAAAACCCGAGGTCCAATACGTTCATATCGGGACTATTTGAAGGTTGGAAGGTCAAATGCATTTCAAAGTCACCAATTGATGCTGCACGGCGAAATTCATCATCCATTGGATCAATATGTGGCTTCGCGTTGTCTTGTTGAATGTATATCTTTTGGATCCCATCAAAAAGGGGCCACTTTTCCCGAATAGCCGGTAAAACCTTTTCAATCAAGCATCTACGATAAACATCCTTTGTAATAGACGTGATAGGTTTTGTAACGGGTACACCGGCTCTTGCTTTTTCGTTTGGCAATACAAATGGAAACATCCCAATTTTCCCCGAAAATTCTTTGTTTCTCAAATGGTCAAATCGAGGCCGACCAACCACTCCAAGAAACATCACCTTCGGAATGAAGCGATCGGTGAGGCTCATCTTCATTTGGAAGAAGATAGTACTTTTGAGTTTGTCGTGACATATAAAACAATTTCTCATCAACGTGAACAACATCCATCATCTCCTTGAATGTTGGTGGCTTGCAAGGACAAGGAGTTTCTAACATCGACAAACAAAATTTAATCCTTGATTTTTTATTTTCTTCGGTCAACTGAGGCTTTAAAGCATTTGAATGTGGCCTGATTTTACCCTCCTTAATGCCACGATGTACTGCTGATTTAGACATATCCAAAGCATTGGCCAACGAACGAATGTTAGTGCGCCGACGTAATGGAACATCAAGAATTTTGTTGAAATCTGCATGTTTTCTCTTGCAACCACTTGGAGGAAACCTGTGTGACACATCAACAAAAGACTGCGTTTCAAGTGACGAAGCTGCTCGCTGCCAAATTTTTGTGCTCAAGTGATACATGGATGCAGCAGATTTCATGGAACCCTTTCCTAGCTTCCCATTCTTACTTCCCTTTAATAGTGTTTCATAAAAAGGAAGGTCTGCTTAACCTTTTCCGTCCAGATGGGAATAAAGAATCATCGACGATAGAACCGCGATGACTGTGAGACTGCATATGTTAAAGTATTCCATTTGTTTCAAATACTCAGCTAATAAATTAAGAGATCTCCAATGATACTTTTTAGAACATAAGACGGGATATTTAGAACAAAATAACTGAATCTGACGTCCTCATGCAAATCTAGTGAGGAATCTGCGTGTTCTGCCTCATCTTCTTCGCCAGCTTGTTCTTGATCCTGAAATTCTTGTGCGTCGGCGGCATAGCTGTAACCACGATGCATATGAGGAATTTTGTTCTGCACAAGGTGAAGAACTCAACTCTATGTTTTCACTTTGTTACCT
The DNA here is from genome assembly GCA_026119855.1 of Campanula takesimana. Taxonomy (NCBI): domain Eukaryota; kingdom Viridiplantae; phylum Streptophyta; class Magnoliopsida; order Asterales; family Campanulaceae; genus Campanula; species Campanula takesimana. Next base: position 376,153 of record JAOWBW010000462.1, read on the forward strand.
ATTTTCCTTACTGTGAGATGCTACAACATCATCATTACCTATCAAACTTTGAGTTGCATCACCAATATTAGATCCTTGCATATATGTTATGTTGACGCACACAAAATGGTTGTGCATGGAAATCACTGTAACCCGACCCGGAAGATCTACAATATCATGACAGGAGAATATATAAAAATGGGTTAATGACAATTTAGGGCCTGAACTTAAGGGGTCGTCTATCAGGGGCCCGGATATTTTTTTTTTCCGCTAGATCAGGGCTTCAAATGTGAAATTTTCGCCAGTTAAGGGCATTTTGAAGGAAATCGTTAGAAAAGTCAGTTAAGTGCCATGTGCATGGCACGTGATCGACTAAATGGATGGATTTGTAATGATATTAGTTAGTAAGGGCTTTAGTGAAATTTTTGAAACTCAAAAGGTTTAAAAATGAAATAAATATTTTTTCTTAAAAAATAATCTTTTATCTAAATAATCAAGTATATAATAAAATAAGTAATTATCATATATAAAATAAATTTATTAAAAAAATTAAAATTATTAAACAAACTAATCTAATAGCTATATTAAATACAAAAGGATTTAGATTATTTTCTAAATAAGAAATTTAAAATAAAGAAAATTATAAATAATTATCACTATTTACAAAAAAAAAAAAATTATTCTCATAAAATTTCATCTTTATGGGGAAAAAAAAAAAAAAAAAAAAAAAAAAAAGAAAAGCTCACCCTGTTTATCAAATAAAAATAATTACTCCCTCTTTCCCTAAATGAGTGTCTATTTTCAAGAAATCTTTGTCCCAAAATTAGTGTCTTTTTTAGCATAACTTTGTCCCTAAATGTTTTTTTTTTTCAAAAATTTTTCACCGGTCTCTTTATATGTGCAAAACTAAATGTTTGGAAAAGAGATTACAAGATTATATATGAATCTTTGCCACCAAAATGTACAAAAAGTTGACATTTTCAGATGTCACTTAAAATAAAATTTGAACACTCATTTACGGACAGAGGTAGTATTAACAAAAATTATTAAAACATTTCCCTTCTCATCATCTTCCATAAACACCCACCCATCCTCCACTTTAAACCACCATCGCCACCATCGTTCACCACCATCCAACACCTCCACCACTTAGAACCACCAAAATGAGTGTCCAAAAACACCGTTCACCACCCATAGCCACCACCGTTCACCACCCATCCTCCACTTTAAACCACCATACGCCGGAAAACTGAACACAGAAATGCACACACGCACACTCCCACAAAAACAACACTCTTCATTTTTACCGGAGTCGGAGAAGATGGCGGAGATCATTAGTTGCCCCATCATCAACACCGGCGGCCCGCCACAACATTGCAGCAAGTTAGAGGAAAACAAAGCAGGATACCTAAGTTTCTTAGGCGATCCCGGTGGTGACGAAGGTGATGAGATCTGGCCGATCTAAGCCAAGGAAGCTCGTCGGAGATGAAAGTGAGACCGGAGAAGAAGAAGAGAGATGGAGTGGAGTCATTATAACGTTTCCGGTGGTGTGAGGAGGCCGGATCTGGACGATCCCGGCCACATCTGTACGGAGGTGGGGAGTTGAAGGTCGCCAGAGAAGCTATGGTGTTCATCGGAGAAAATGATGTGAGACGCACTTGGAGCGAACTCGCCGGCAACCGGTAGGGGAAAACAGAGAGAACTCGGTTGGGGGTTTTTTTTTTTGTCAAAATCAATTGAATTTCTCTCCAATTTGTAAATTTTTTTTTTGTTGGCCAAATCAAATACATTTTGAAGTCCTTCAAATTTTAAATTTTTCATTAAAGTCCTTCATTGCTAATATCAATTACAAATACATACATTTTGACGATCACGTGCCATGCACATGGCACTTAACTGACTTTTCTAACGATTTCCGTCAAAAAGCCCTTAACTGACGTAAATTTCATATTTGAAGGCCTGATCTAGCGGGGGGGGGGGGGGATTCAGGCCTCTGATAGACAACCCCCTTGAGTTCAAGCCCTAAATTGTCATTTACCCTATAAAAATTAGGTCAATATTATTTGTGTATTTTTGCGACAAAATACAGATATTTTGCATATCGATTTCGCAATAGAGAAACTGTGAAAAAAAATCCACACCAAAATTGAAATGTAGGGCATCAATCTACACTTACCTGAACTAAACACGATTCGAGCATAATTTTGTGATGACGCCTGGATTTTTTTGGATATTGTTTTTGCAATTGAAAAATTCTGACGAAAATCATACCAAAACCTAAAAACTAGGGCATGAATTGAGCATATTAACTTTCGTTGACTAGAAAGAGGCAAAAAAGAGGAGATGAGATCAGACATTGACCGGAGAGAGGTAGAAGAAAGGAGATTAAGACCGGAGAAGAGAAGAGATGATCGGCCGGGAGAACAGGAGATCCGGAGAGTGGAGTTGAAATAGACGGACGATGAATTTGTCGATCTTTGCCACTGGCGGCCAATTTGTTGAGCCTGACGTAATTATTAGGTTTTACCAAGGAAAATCGAAAAAAGTCTTAAATTCATTGACTAGTTGGACTATTTTTCTGGGACAGAGGGAGTAAGTGTTAAATTTACGCACTGGCTGGACTATATTAAATAAGTACAACGGCCACATCCAGGTCAAACAATCACAGAATGTCCTAACATTTTATCGGATTTCTCACGCACATGCAGTACAAGAATTTTACTTGATTTTGTTTCAAAGCTTTCTCCCAGATTTTTCATTTCATGTAATTCGCATCAAAGTAACACTTTATAAATTCAATAAAACCATTCCTATTCTGAACTCATACTACTAATAAGGGGTACTTATTATGAACTCAATGGCATATAAAGTTTTTAGAGAATCACAAGCTCCATCCCAGGTGGTACATATTGTTGCAGTAACTTCGCACGGTCCCTGGCAGGTGTCTCTTTATTTTCATCTAAAGTCAATCTCTTGCCATTGTAAAGTAATCTAGGATCAATAATCAGCTTCTTAAGCACAACTGATTTCCCAATAAGATAACGAACAATATCAAAGTCACATTTATACCCATACCACCCAATGAATTCCACCACCTTCAAGCATTCATGTACCCGTTTTTCTGTCTTCCTACATTCACAGTTTGGCAATTCACAGAAACGCTGTCATGTAGAGAGGTGAATCGATTTGTTAATAGAGGTTAATTTATCTAGAAAATGATACATGTATAAATCAGTTGGTCCAGAAAAATGAATGGCGAGGGTGAGAATATATATTGGCAAGTTTAACCATTAACAGAAATAAGCATCATTGAAGCTGATAATAAATTTATAACATATAGTTCGACTAAGCATGCCCAAAATAAATGATTACTCCCTCCGTCCCAACACAAGTGACACTTATTTCTTTTTCGGTCCGTCCCAACACAAGTGACACTGCCTAAAATGGAAATGTTTTAATATATCAATATTTAACCTACTCCACCATTTAACCCCACTTATTCTCTCTCTTCATTTTCTACCACTCATTTTGTTCAACCTACACTACTCTTTACCCCACTCATTCTCTCTCTTCATTTTTTACCACACATATACTATCTTTTCTTAATCTCCGTGTCCCAAAATTTGGTGACACTTGTGCCGGGACGGAGGGAGTATATCACAAGTAGAAAGTTAAGCTAAATCTGATAAGTTTTGACAGTGAACATAATTTAGAGCAATGCTAGGGGCACAAAATAAGGTCACAAAATCTTGGTGACACTTGTGGCGATATTTTATTGGTTGAATCGATAATGGACCCGCCACACTCTAATTAAAAACACCAATAAAATCATTACACTTAGGATTTTGTGAGCAAGATTTTGTGAGTTTTTTGTGCCCCTAGTATTATTCCATAATTTAATAGAAAATTCATAACAAAAAAAAGAGAGAGGAAGAGCAGAATTGTGAGCATTTTGCATTTTAGTAGGGAGTATAGACAGAAGTAGACTCCCTTATTAAGAATAAAAAAGGAAAATGTTTAAGGTTTAGTACCATGAATGTAGTCGGCTCCACATAGAGGACCTGCAACAAAAATAAAAGATAGCCATGTGAACATAACGAGCACAAGTGAACACAACAAGTGATGTTTAAAGAGAAAAATTTGGGGGAAATTAGTTTCTCCATAAGTTACAAAAAGTCTTGTTTTTATAGGGGTTAAGGTTTAGGGTTTAAGGGTTAAGGGTTAAAAAGTGGACTTTTTATAATTATGGAGGAACTAGTTTCCCCCAAAACCAACTCATGTTTAAAACATAGAATTACAACCATTACAACCGTATATATCCACTCATAAATACTTATATTCTGACATTCTAGTTTCCAAAATATAAACAAACAAAATAGAAAAACATCTAGCTTCTAAAAAGGAATTAATAATAAAATCCAGAGCCAAAAAACAAGAAAAAATCATCCATGTGTTTGGGAACTGAAAGCAGAATCATTAGCCGACCAATTCAAGGGGCCAAAGACATGCATAAGAGACATCCACATAAACAGAAATTCAATTACAATTGGGTCACTAATGACTGAGGACTTCCACAGATAACTCCAGAAATCTAGGTACAAAAATAAATAAAAATAATCCGTTGCACTTCACTGGAAAGGTCCCTATCAAATTAGATTACAATCCGGCATACAGGTAGTAGTTTCTAAATTGCAAGAAGATCATTACAATGCCAAGGGTTAAACTTTAAAATAGAAAAACATAGAAATGAGATAGATATATATACAACAGAATTATGATGGGCCGAACAGTTGCAAATTGGACTGATAGAAACCCCCTTGGGGCTATTACTCATATACTCCCGTCCCGTAAAGATACTCTTTTTCGTTGTTATTACGAATAAACTTTGAGCAATGATTTAAGCTACTTTTAATTATCCTAATGAAAATTTTTAGCTTATTATTTACACACCATTACAAATGCTATCAATACCAGTTTTAAAATTCGGTAGACACCCCGATCTCGCACCCCTTAAACCAAACCCTGAATCGGTCTAAACCCAAGAAATGACCTAAAACCCTAGATTTGGCGGTTTAGGCCTACCGACCGCCTTATCGGTGCATTTGATGGAAAAACCGAGTCCGAGATTGTGATCATGACTCAAAACCGAGTAAATAGGCGTATTTTCCGAAAATCGAGTGTCGGGACCCTACGGCGGGCCCCGCACCCCTAGAGAGCCTTTTACCGGACATCTAATGCATATAAAATTATATTGTGTTATTCCTTACTTGTTAACATAATCCATATATACAACTATGACCAGAAAATTATGACAAGCAACTTTCATTTTGGAAGCATGAACAACCGGGACACCGTTGCGCGCACATCGGGGCATTTCGGGCCATTACAAATGCTATCAATACCAGTTTTAAAATTCGGTAGACACCCCGATCTCGCACCCCTGAAACCAAACCCTGAATCGGTCTAAACCCAATAAATGACCTAAAACCATAGATTTGGCGGTTTAGGCCTACCGACCGCCTTATCGGTGCATTGGATGGCGAGATTATGATCATGACTCAAAACCGAGTAAATAGGCGTATTTTGCGTCGGGACCCTACGGCGGGCCCCGCACCCCTAGAGAGCCTTTTACCGGACATCTAATGCATATAAAATTATATTTGTTAACATAATCCATATATACAGCTATGACCAGAAAATTATGACGAGCAACTTTCATTTTGGAAGCATGAACAACCGGGACACCGTTGCGCGCACATCGGAGCAGTTCGGGCCATTATGGAACGAGAAAACGAACCCGGAAACATTGCAAAATCACCTTGCATGACCACCAAAATGTGGCCAATTGCTGGACACTCAATGAGGTGAGTCACATGGCCAAGGAGCAACGCCAAGTGGCACCCAAAGAAAGGCTGGATTTTTCAATTACCACCGTACGCCAACATTCCAACTGTACGGCTAGGTTTGTGCCATACGGCCGCTTCCCTGCTGCTCCATCAGATTGTTGCTCCAATAATCCACAAGACATCATCATGTTTTTTAAGCTTTTTCCATCACCTTGCCAAGAACCCGGGCAAGCAACCTCACCCCTCTCTACTACCCTTCTCTAAGGGGCATTTTGGTCAAAGAAAATAATCCTAACACTCCCCCCCCCCCCCTATACCCCTCCTTTGTGGCCAAGAAAGAGAAGGGAAACATTGTGATCTTTCTTTCTACATTGCCTCCTCTCCATTCTCTCTTCAAATTCCTACCATCACCACTCATCCACCACTCCACCACCACTTATACACCACTCAAACACTTCTCAAACACCACTTCTACAACATCTAAACACCTTTAAAACTCAAATAAACTCATCCTCAAATCCAAACTCAAGTAAACCTTCAAACACTTCCAACCTTCAAACTCAAAAACCAAAAAAAATCTTCACTTGGCAAGACAAAGGAAGCACACCCTCTCCTCCTTAAACTAGGTAATCTTTCATTGTAACCCTTGGATTATCCAAAATGTAAGAGGTTTAGTTGTTTGTATAAGGGTCTAGCCACAAGTTGGCTAGACCCCCATATTTCTCATATATTCCATGTAAAAAAACTTGTAATGTGGCTTTGTAGATGGTGATTTGAATGTTCAAACCAGAAGTTCATCATGCTTAAATGAGTTTGTGATCATCATGTGTTCATTCTTTGGTTAAACTTTGAGTTTTCCATGTACAAACTCTCATTTTCTTCTCAAAGCTACAAATCTGACCACTTTTGCCATTTCCATGTACATTCATGTTAAACTTGACTTTTGTTGGAAAATAACTCTTGGATAATGTTCTCAACATGTTAAATCATAAGTTCCTTGAGTTTCATGGCTTGGTTTTGAGTTTTGGGTCATGTTTTGAAACCCATTTTTGTGACTCAAACAACCAGTTTTCATACTCTGCTCAAACCAACGATTTTCATACTTTAAAAACTCCATCTTAAAAAGGTTTTTGGGTTTGGGTCAAAACATGAAAGTTGTTCTTTATATGTTGAAGTTCATGCATGTCAAATTTCATGTCCATACTCCATGTTTAGCCTAGGTTTTCATGCATAGTTTTGGGTAACAGATGTGCTGTCCTGCTTGTCTTCCTTTGCACCGTGCTCTGTTTTTGTGCTTGAAACTCAATGAAAACGTGGTTTTTGGACTCAAGTCAAAACATGAACTTTGTTATCAGAAAACTCAAGAAAATGAACATATTTTTGTAATAAATTTTGGATCCCAGGAGGTATCGTTTTTACTCTCTTGTTTCAACCTTCAAACCCCAGAATCTGCATTTCCAATCTCTGACATCAAAATGTCAGAGACCTTTTGAACCACTTAAACTCGTTTTCTGACTCCAAATTTTAGGTGCTTCATGTTTGGAATGTGGTCTTCAACTTTCATTCTTGGTGTTTTTCCAGATTTATGGGCTAACAATGGTAAAATTGGTAATGAATGTGCAAAGGTTTCTGTGTTATTGTGCTGGGTTGTTTCTTTAGAACAACTTTCTTGCTAATGATTGAGTCTAAAAATTAATCCAAAAAATCCAACAAAATTCACAAAGGTTCCTTAACATTCTGGGAGCAAATCCCAATTTTTTGTTTTGGATTTGGATAATTATAGGGCAGGTACATTGGCTCGGTGACGGACAACGACGACAAGCTCGGCGACCTTTCCTTTGCATGGACATTTATTCGATACGGGATTTGTCTCCCGTCCATATAATTTGTATATAAATCCCCAAATGTACATAATCCCCTCCCCATCGTATGCTTCCTTTCTAAACATGTTCAAAATCATTTTCGAAAACCGATCGGGAAATCCACCCAAACCGATTTCCGGTCGTGACTTAAATGAACCGACCTAGAGTAGGAGACTCCCTTGTATATAAATACACATCTTTTCCAAAGTTAAGGCATAAAAAACATTTTTGGGCAAGCCATAAAATGAAGCGTAGGCGGATGCATGCTAGAGACCGCAAGGGCGAGTGGAGTGCCTAACACCTCTACTCGTAAATTAACCCCCGAACCCACTTCTATTCAAAAACAAAAAAGGTTTTATCTCTATTTTTCTTTAATAAAATGAGGTGGCGACTCTTCTTTTCCAAAACCAAAGTAGGGAAACCATTTTGAGAAATCGAGCGGATTCAAACCGCATTCGCACGAGGTAAACTCGTCGTTCTTACATGAACGACTTGCGAGCTTCGAGCGCGGACTCTCACAGATTCTCATTAAGATAGTTAAAAGAGTCAAAATTATTGTTCAAAGTTCATTCGTAGTAACAACGAAAAAAGAGGACTATCTTTCCGGGACAGAGGGAGTACATTCTAAATGACCTTCAGACATAGTTGTGAAATTAAATATGACAAATATTTTGGATTAGATGGGTTTAAATACTGATTCTTTTTGTCCCAAAATGGTAAAACGAAAATTTAGCAGAATCAAATAAGTTGATCATTGGATCATGTTGGTAGTTCATACGTGTATAAGTACCCTTATACTCCCTCCGTCCCAAAATGATCTCGTTTGACTATTCAAACTTTTTAAGGATATGAACACTTGCTTTGCTAGCCATGTTTTGTTTATGCACTTTTAAGCCTAAATTGTAGAAAGGTGAAGAAATTTTTGGGACAACAAGAAATGACAAATGAGAAGATCATTTTGGGACGGAGGGAGTAGTATATACCTATGTACAGAGAGAAATGGTCAAGCCTGTAGTGTATTTACTTCTTTAACATTTTTATTGGTAACTTAATTGGTTAACCAGTACAAATAAGTTGAAACTTAATGTGCAACAAGTAGAACTGTGAATTAGAAGAAAAAGTTACAAGAAAATTAAAGATGGAATCTTGTCAAGAAACTTATTCGAGAAAATGTATTACCTCGATATAGTATCATAGTTGGCTTAATTATAATTATGCTAAATTATACTATCATTTGAAATAAATTAAGTCGGTGAAGGGGGAAAATATCACACAACAATTTCAAGTACATTAAACAAATGAAGAAGAATAAATATTACCTTCAGTGTGAAACTGTTCAAGAGGGGAGATGCGCATACCAATGAAGTTAGGCAGAAGATATTTTGGTCATGGCCAGCCATAAGAGTCACCTTCAAATGTTTGAGAGTGCGGAAAGTTGGGAACGCTTCCGCAAACTTTATATTGCCCATGTGAAACTAAAAATTATTGAAGGAACAGAAGATCTAAGATTAGCATCACAAGTGATAGACGACAAGAAGAGGGGGAAAAAAGAGAGAGAGAATAACATGCTTACAGAGTCACACAAGTTGATTTCAAGCCTTTGTAATTGGGAAATAGGAAGAGGCCAAAATCCATACCAAACAACACTAGGACACCAAAGACCATCAAGTGACACCTCACTTAGCAAATGAAGTTCCTCGAGTGATAAATTTGTTTCCAACCCGCTAGTAAATTTCAGTGACTCGATATTTGTATTTGAAATGTCAACATTCTTCAAGCTGGGGCAATATTCAATCTCCAAATACTTCAATTTCAAAGCGGTGGTTGCATTTAAATAAGTTAACGAAGATGCACCTTTGATTGATAAATGTTCCAAAGACAAACAATTTGATATGAAATAGGCAAGAACTTCATTAGATAGATCCACAGAGATCAACCGCAGAGAAGTTAAGGATCCAAAGGGTCTCAATAAATTATTGGGCGAATCCAACAACTTAGATGGAAATTGATAACAATCACACCACTTGACATAAAATTCATTCAACAATGAAAAGTCCAACTCGAACCTAGAAACTTTTTTCTCAATAGCAAACTTAATCCATCTCTCGATATCATCACCATTATTTTCATCCAAATCAAAACAAACTCTAATTTATCAACTGTTGAGCCCCGATGTGAATTTAGAACATGGTTCACCCAACTTGTAAGCTTTGGCCTTTCAAAAGGTAATTGACGAATGCTAAGTAATACATCTAAAGGATTTGCATCCACAAGATGAAAATTCAAGCTCCCAGCATAATACACACACAAATTTTCCCATCTATGTGAGAGGACACTTGTTCTTGCTGCTTCTTTCATTGTCAACTTGGACAATATAATCACCAAAACATCATCAGGGAGTTCATTCATTCGACTCTGCATAAAATTGAACATTAAATCCAATATTTATTGGAAAAGAATGGTAAGCAAATATAAATGATGCAATTGAATGAATACACTAATTATAGTGTAATCCCTTTGTCCCACCTCAATGTGCACACTTAATGTTGGGCACATAAATAAATAGCGTATACTCCCTCCGTCCCACCCGACTTAGGATTCTTGGTCAAACAATTTATACTTTGACCAAATATTTGAAGATATATAACGATGCTAATAAAAATTTAAAACTTGTTATTGTATCACGATTAATAATAAACTAAATAACTATTTTTAAATTTTCATTAAGATAAGTATTTTTGTTCAAATTGTTGGTCAAAGTATAAATTGCTTGACCAAGAATCCTAAGTCGGGCGGGACAGTGGAGTATGTGTATATTCAAAAGCATTATGAGTGAAAAAAAGTTGAGTATGATAGTGGGATAATGTTTACAAGTTGGACCCACAATTTAAGTGAGCAAGTATGACAAGTGTGGCAATATAAATAAATATGATTATAACAACAATTGTTCATTTTTGGAAGTAAGACTTATCAATGACACCCTCCAAAAGGGAAAGTGTGCACATTGAGCTGGCACGGAGGGAGTATAATTGTTAAAAATAATGAGTAGTGTATTATCACCATTGGAAATGAATCTGAATAACTTGTATGCCTCTTTTTCTCCATATTCACAGATAATCACTCGGCTAACTGTAACTGAAAACATAAGTGTAATTTGTTAATAAATTTTAACCAAACACGATGAAACCTAACCCAAGAAATGGAATGTAACCATAGATCAGAACATTCAGATAAAATACAGACTTCACAGAGCAACAAATTCACACCAAGAGAAAAGATAAAGCTACAAACTTTAGAAACCAATCTGAACTTCAAATGCCCCAATAGTTATGTAATTAAATATCCAAGTTAATACAAAAAACCTAACCATGATTTTGCCATACATGCGTCACTGATATCCCTACAAAGTGAAACTGAGAACCAAAGAAAAACAAACAAATTCACTCTTTCCAAACAGCACACAGCACACAGCACAATATAACCTTATCCTTTCAAATAAATCATCTACTTATCCATTACAACTCAATTTACAACCAAAATTCATGCATAAGATGTACTCCCACTATCCCGGAATCATAGTTGTCAAAGGCGACCGCCCGCCTCGCCTTTTTGGCGCCATGGGGGGTCGGTCGCCTTTTTGTAGTCAGGCAGGCGGATGTACGCCTTTTTTCACAAGGCGTTCGCCTTGCTCGCCTTTTACCCGCCCGCCGCTCGTCTTTTTGCATTTTTTATCTCATCTTTTCTTTTCTTTTTCCCATGTTTTACAAATTTTCATTTACTTTTGCAGGACTTTAGAGCTTGATTTCTTTTCTTGATAATATTTAAGAGCTTAAGTTTATTTCACTTGCTTAAACTAGTACTTGTTTTGTTAATTTGAATTTCGTAATTTTAATTCATGCGCCTTTTTTCTTTTAGAATTATTAGTTTTGAAGCCACATCATCACCATCCTAAATATGTGACCTATGATATTCCCAATATTAGCTAATATTATTAGCTAATAATAATAGTTATGATCAGTGGCGGATCTAGGATTTCCAAACACCGGGTGCACAATTTACACTAAATAACTTCATACCAAAAAAATTCAAAACGCAATTATATTCAAGTACAGACTTAAGTACATAAGTTCAAAACAATTGTCATAAAAGAAAACAATACAACTAACAAAGTAAATTTGTCCCTTACGCATTTTCATAAATGCTTTTTCTAACTGCAGGATCCGAAGGAAGAGTACTCATATCAACAAATTATTTACTAGCAGAAGCCATCACAAGGACTGATTGTTGACTAGGAATTACCCACCCCAAAACTAGTTTCACCATCCCCAATTTTTTTCCTTTTGATAAGAAATTTGTCCATATTCAATAATCAACCAAAAACACTAACAATTCTACAAAAACATCAATGGAATAACCATCAAACACACACATATATGTATATTTAAATTCAAACATTTAATCAACAATTATATTGAAATCACCCATGAAATTTGAAAAGAAATATCAAAGCCCCAAATTTATATACAAACCCTAGATGTCAATTTACTTCAACTCGGAGAGAGAAAGTAGATGAGAGACTTGAGGATGCTTACGAGAGTGAAGAGTGCAATTGTGCAAAGGATTAAGAAGCATGGTGATGAAGATAGAGGCGGATCTTTCTTTCTCTCTCGTCCACGGAGCAAAAGTCGCGTCGGTAAGTTTTTTTTTTTTTTTTTTTTTCCCTGATTTCGCGAATGCGTGGCTCCGCGGCTCCGCTTCGTTTATGTCAGCGTTGTTAAATTTTCCTTCTACTAAGTTCACGTTCCTTTTAGTTAAATTATCACTTTAATTATTATTTTTGGGGGTGCACTTAGTAAACAAAAACATAGTTGAAAAATTGAGTTGACCGGGGCACGTGTACCGCGATTTACATGCAAGATCCGCCCTTGGTTATGATATAATTTAACTATTACTACTAATAATATTAGTTAAGTATAATAGTTACTATACAAGTTAACTATTACTATTAATAGTATTAATTAACTATAATAGTTACTCCATCCGTCCAGCTTTAAGGTTCTTACTTTTTTTTTTGTCTGTCCCAATTTAAGGATCTTACTTTACATTATTACCTAAAATGGACAATGGGACCCACTTGTAATTCTCACAACAAAAACTCCATACCCACTTTCTTTTTCCTACTTTACTTTTCACACTCACAACATTTATTTTTTTATTAATCTCCGTGCAAAGTCAAACAACGAACTTTAAATTGGGACGGGGGGAGTACTATACAAGTTAACTATTACTATTGTTATATTAGTTAACTATAATAGTTAGTTCCTCTATCCAGCTTTAAGGTTCTTACTTTCTTTTTTGATCTGTCTCAGTTTAAGGTTCTTACTTTACTTTATTACCTAAAATGGATAATAGGACCCACTTGTCATTCTCACAACAAAACTCCATACCCACTTTCTTTTTCCTACTTTACTTTTCACACTCACAACATTTATCTTTTCTTAACCTCTGTGCAAAGTCAAACTAAGAACTTTAAATTGGGACGAATGAGTACTATACAAGTTAACTATTACTATTTTTAGTATTAGTTAACTATAATAGTTACTATATTAGTTAACTATTACTATTAATAGTATTTGTTAACAATATTAGTTAACTATTATTATTAATATTATTAGTTAACAATAATAGTTACTATATAATTTAAAAAAAAAAAACTATAACTATTAATAGTATTAGTTAAGTATAATAGTTACTCTATAAATTAATGATTACTATTAATATTATTAGTTACTCATGATAGTTACAATATATGTTAATTTTTACTATTAATAGTATTTGTTAATCATAATAGTTACTATATTTGGTTATCATTGTTATTAATAAAATTAGTTAATTATAATAGTTATTATAGATATTAATAAGTACTGTTAATAGTATTTTTTAATTATGATAATTATAATATCGATTAATTATTACTATTAATAGTATTAGTTAAGATGATGGTTACTATTTTAGTTAATTATAATTAGAAAATTATTTTTTATATATAATATATTTATATTACAAATAAATGTTATGCTACTTTATTGAATAAAATATAAAAAGAGCAAATAATAATTAAAAAAATAGAAAATTAGTATTTCGTGCAAAGCACGTGTAGAGCACGAGTTAGTTTAAGATGATAGTTACTATTTTAGTTAATTATAATTAGAAAATTACAAAATATATTCATATTACAAATAAATGTTATACTACTTTATTGAATAAAAAATATAAAAAGAGCAAAATAATAATTAAAAAAATAGAAAATTAGTGTTTCGTGCAAAGCACGTGTAGAGCACGGGTTACTATTTTTTACTATCTTTTAGTTTTATTTTCTTCCTTGCTCGCCTTTATGCCGCCCGCCTCTCGCCTCGCTTTTCGCCTTTCCTAAGTACATTTCGCCCGCGTCTCGCCTTTCGCCTTTGACAACTATGCCCGGAATATATGTCGCCCTTTTTTTGTACATTAGTATGAAATAACTTTGAGCAATAAATTTAGGTTGATTTATATAATCCTAATAAAATTATAAATTTGTTATTGATACACCATTATATATACTATCAATAACAATTTTTAAATATTCATTACGATAATCAAATTAACTTAAAATTATTGCCCAAAGATCCTTTGTATTAAATTACAAAAAAGGGCGATATTTATTCTGGGGAAGTGGGAGGTAATTCAAGTCTCATAAGCATAAGCAACTATGGAGACATAGAAATTAATAAAAATCCTAATTGCCAGCTCAAAAAGCAGAGAAATTAATCAAAACCTCAACTGTGAACTCAAAACATATAATGATAACATATCACAGAACATACATCCGTTGAATTCAATAATTAAATACAGCTGAACTGACACCAAATTTCATAGAAACAAATCCTATCTCATGAATTAATAACCCATGAACCTACATACAGCAATCTGATGAAATCAAAGAGCAATTAGCCCTAATTCTATCAACAACAATACGAACAAAATTAGAATTGCTATTTTGGGATACAGCCCTAGGTGAAAACCTTAACTATAGCGGAAACCGAAAATAAACTTATTTGGGGACGAAACCACCTTCGTGGAGATCGGATTGAGTGGAACGAAGATGCGAACCAGAGGTTTAACGTCTGGCGGATTTATCACCTTTACGAGTTTAGAATTTAAAGCTACAAACTTAAAAAAAAAAAAAAAAAAGGAATTCACATCCAGAGACAGATAAAGCTACAAACTTTACAAAGCAATTTAAAACGGAAAGGGCGAGAACCTGTTACCTGAAACCAAATCGATTCAAATACTGATCAACCGAGTGGCGGTCGAGTACGAGCACACGCGTTGCAGTGGCAGAGTGGGGAGCGGCAGAGAGAGGGGGAAGGGTGGGGTGAGGGTGGGGTGAGGGAGGGGGGGCGAGGAGAAGGGCGCAACTGAATTTATGCACACGCTGACGATTTGAGATGGAGTTGTCGCCGTTTGCCCTGTTCCATGACTAGCGGGCTCTTCTTTATATGCAGGGGCGGACCTCGACTTTTCAACCACCGGGTGCACAATTTACACTACATAAGTTCAAATTAAAAAAAAAAAAAAAAATCATAATGCAAATCAACAAAAGCCATCACCCGATTGTTGACTAGGACTACTAGATGAATTACCCACCCCAAAACTAGTTGCACCATCCCTAATTTTCTTTTTTTATTTTTATATATATGAAACTTGTCCATATTCAATAATCAATAAAACACCACAAATCCTACAAAAAAAATCAATGAAATAACCATTCAAACATACTCCGTATACATTTATAATCAAACATTTAATTAACACATACTCCCTCCGTCCCACCACAATCGCCTACTAACTTTGTGGGCACAATAATTAAGAAAAAGAAGTAAATGTGTGGTGGAAAATAAAGAGAGAGAATGAGTGGGGTAAATAGTAGTGCTAGTTGAATAAATTGTGTGGTGGAAAATGAAGAGAAAGAATGAGTAGGGTTAAATAGTGGGGTTGGTTGAATATAAATATAATAAAACATTTCCTTTTTGGGCAGTAGCGATTGTGGTGGGACAGACCGAAAAGGAAATTAGTAGCAATTGTGGTGTGACGGAGGGAGTATATTGCAATCACCCATGAAATTTGAAGTAAAAAAAATGGCCAAAATATGTTTAGCCCCCTTAAGTTTACACAAAATCCCACTTTGCCACCTCGAACGAAATTTGTCCCAGATTGGTACCCAATGTTAAAATTATCCCACTTTGCCCCCCATATCTTAACGACTGTTAGAAATTTAACAGAATATGTAACGAATGGACTAGTTTGTAATGATTATTAGTTTTTAAGGGTCAAAATGCAAAGTTTTAAATATAAAGTACTAAAAATTTATTTCTTTTTTCCAAATAATTAACATTATCTTAAATTTTCTATAATTAATATTTTTTTGAAATAATACTAATTTTTAAGCAAAGATATTTTTTAAAAAATAATATATATTTTTTAAATAAAATTTAGTACGTTTTTTTTTTCTTAAATAAAATAATTTAAAAATAAACATTTTTTTTCTAAAAAAACATTTAGCTTTGCACGTATAAAGAGACCAGTGATTTTTTTTAAAAAAAAATAGGGACACAATTATTTAAAAAATAAAATTATTTTAAATAATAAAGACTTTTTTCCAAAAAATATAGTTATGTTTTATTTATATTTTTCAAAAATGTAAAATAAAACTTTTAAATCATAATATTTGTAAGAATTTTATGTTTTAAAAAATAAAACATTGTTATCCCTCTGTCCCTAAATGACTGTCTAATTTCAAGAAATCTTCGTCCCAAAATGAGTGTATTTTTTACCATAACTTTGTACCTAAATATTTAAAAAAAAAACACTGGTCTATTTATACGTGCAAAGCTAAACATTTTTTAGAAAAAAAATCTTTATATTTTAAATAATTTTATTAAGAAAATAAAAAAAACCATACCAAATTTTTATTTAAAAATATACATTATTTTTTAAAAAATATTTTTGCTTAAAAAATAATTATTTTCAAGAAATATTAATTATAGCAAATTTAAGATAATGTTAATTATTTGGAAAAAAGAAATAAATTTTTAGTACTTTATATTTAAAACTTTGCATTTTAACGCTTAAAAACTAATAATCATTACAAACTAGTCCATTCGTTACATATTCTGTTAAATTTCTAACAGTCGTTAAGATCTGGGGGCAAAGTGGGATAATTTTAACATTGGGTACCAATCTGGGACAAATTTCGTTCGAGGTGGCAAAGTGGGATTTGGTGTAAACTTAAGGGGCTAAACATATTTTGGCAAAAAAAAAAATCAAAGCCCCAAATTTTATTTCAAACCCTATAATTCTATTTATTTCAATTTGGAGAGAGAAGGAGATTTGAAAACTTACAAAAGGGTGAAGGAATGAGATTAGGCTCCGTTTGTTTCGCGTAAAACAATTTCCGGAAAATGATTTCCCATAGAATGTTTTCCGGAAAATGAAAATGTTTTCCGGAAAATGACATAAACATGTTTTTGGTTGTTTGGTAAATCTAAGGAAATTGTTTCCGGAAAATATTTTCATATGAAAATAATAATAATTTAATATGAGGAAAATAATTATTATGAGAATTTTTTTGAATGTGGGTGGGGATTATGGGTTGGGGTGGTATGGGTGGTTGTGGAGGGTGGGTGGGGGAGGTGTTCAAAAATAATTTTAATGAGTAAAAAAGTTTTTTTTTTTTTTTTTTTTTGGGGGGGGGGGGGGGATGGGGGTGGGGTGGGGTGGGGGTAGGTGGTGGCGTAGTGGGGAGCGGGGGAGGTGTTCAAGAATAATTTAATATGATTTAAAAAAAAAGTTTTTTTTTTTTTTTGGGGGGTGGGTGGTGGGGTAGGTGGGGTGTGAGGTAAAGGGGCGAAGGCAATGGGTGTTGAAAGATGATTTTAATGAGTGAAATTTATTTTATTTATTTTTATTTTTTTGGGTGGGTAGGTGGGTGGTGGGGCGAGGGGGGTGGATGGGGGGAGGGAACGTAAGGTTGGAGGATGGGGATGGGGTTGGAGGTGGAGTGGGTAGGGTGGGGTTGTATGGGGGAGTTGGGTGTATGAGTGATGGAGTTAACATTTTCCGTAAAATGACTTATGGAGGAGAAATCCGTAAGTTGTTTTACGGAAAACCTTGCTTATTTCCATTGACCGTAAAAGATTTTACATTGACTTTTTTTCCCTCTTGGTTACCAAACAACGGAAAACATGTAAAACATTTTCCGTAAAACATTTTACGGTGAAACAAACGGAGCCTAAGAATCAATGGTCCGCCGATCTACGGTCAAAGCCCCAATTTTTTCTTCTTTCTCTTATTCTTTGCGTCACTGCGTAGTGCGCGGCTTTTTTCTTTTTCTCCGGACTGACTTGCGTTTATTTTTTTCTTCTACAGCGTTGTGCCGGTGCGGCGTGCGTTAAGGGTAGATGGGTGTGTTTTTCATTTACAAAGTTCACACATCTCCAACTTATTTTAACACCTTTATATGGGCTTGATGCTGCCAGGACTGCCTTGTTCAGCGGGCATGCCCCGGCCAGATCCGTCGCGTTTGGGGCTTGCCGGTTGCGCTCTCTTTCTTTTTCTCTCTCCTTTTTTTAAAAAAAAGTCTATTTCCAATTTTGAACAATACTACCATACAATCCCATGTGAACCGACGCATTATTTGGTAATTATAAATATAAAAAGTAATTTTTTGTAAAACATTATCCGGAGGGATATATAATATAAAGTACCCCAAAATATGTTTAGCCCCCTCAAGTTTACACCGAATCCCACTTTGGCACACCAAACGAAATTTGTGCCATAGTGGTACTTTAACTACGTAATCGTCCCACTTCACCCCCTCCGTCCATCTGCCGTTTAATTTCTGCCGTTATCCCTCTCACGTGCCTAAAACGTGAGGGTATTTTTGTCCATTTTTTCTTGGAGGGAAAAACACCGCCTTTTTTTGAGTCTGTGCGTCGTGCGTGAGGAAGAGATAAGGCTATCGTCTACCACTCATTCATTGCTTCGGTAGGTAGAGTTTCTTCAACTCAGTAATGGCGATTCTGAGAGGCAATTAGGGTTTTAATTAGACAATATTAGGGTCGTTGATTGTGAGGCGATTAGGGTTAGAGACGATTGTGAAGAAAACAGTGGTAATCGATGATGGTGAACCCAAATAGTGGTCTGAATAGGTCGGATTTGAACAATTTTGTAGAAGACGAAGATCCAAATGCAATTCCTGGTAAGATCGTCGCTTTCCTCTCTCAGATTTTTCGTAAAAGTAAAGTTTTGGTTTTGAAAGTCTTTATTCTGCAAAAAAGTGGATACTTGTTTGTCGAATCTTTAGGTTAGAATTGATGTTTGTATGAGATAATGGGGACAATATATACAAATATTATGTCAAACAACACAGTTGAAGATGATAATCAAGGTAGAGCCAAAAAAGTTATGCCCCAGTCTTTGTCACAAGGTTCAAAGAAGAAGAGGATGGTCAACAATCAACAGAATTCTTCAGCCTTGTCTCAAGATAGTGCTATAAGATTGCAACCTAGTCAAAGGATGACAATGCCATCGTTACCTGATTTTGCAACAACAGTTGGTAGTCAGTCAATTCAAAGCGCATCTTTGTTTATGGTTGGCCTTTTAGTTGAAGTATTATCTCTATCTTGAGATTTGCCTTTTAGTGCATAGACACTTCAGTTGGCATGTTTGTTTATGTTTGGCCTTTTTGCTTATGTTAGCCTTGAATTCAGAATGGTTATATAAATATCAGTTTGCCATTAATGTTACTTGTACAAGTATCAAGTTGCTTAGTTTGCCTTTTTTGTGATGTTACTCTCTTTTCTTGAATATTACTCCCTCCGTCCTAAAATGGTCTCCTCATTTGTTATTCCTCATTGATATGGGACGGAGGGAGTATTTGCAAGTATACACTAAAAATAAAACCAACGAATATGGGATTCAAAAGATGTTTTCATTAATTGAAACAAAATACATAGCATAAGGATTACAACAAAACATCAAAACTTTCATAACCATCCCTATTTCAAGAGTAAAACTAGCATCACCACATTAACAATCACAGAACCCCACAACATCAAAATCAAACTCCTACGCTCCCTAACACGCCTAGCTATAGCTATCTTCAATTTTTGATTTTTTTCATTTATCACATTGAGCAGCCAGGAATGATAACAGTAGCCCTAGCACACATCGGGGGATCGAACCAAACAAAATAACTGCAATTAAGTATGAGATTGTTAATTGTTGTTCTATGTTACTACAAGGCCAAAAAAGTTGAACAAAATTACAGGACAATAAAAGAGTATTCAAGAAAAAGACTTTAACCTACCTGTTCAAATCTTGGGCAGCCAAAAAACCTCCGCCCAGGATTTTGATCCGTCCAAGATGTTTTGAGAGGCGCAACTTTCCCACAATAGCACCTTGCGTTATCCATAGAAGACTGACTCTCAATTTCTCTCTTGATTCCTCTCATGTCGTCTTCAGTATAAATGAGGAAGAAGGGTTGTTAAAAACACTCGTCAAACAAAGGACAAAAATGCCCTCACGTTTTAGGCACGTGAGAGGTATAACGGCAGAAATTAAACGGACGGAGGGGGTGAAGTGGGACGATTACGTAGTTAAAGTACCACTGTGGCACAAATTTCGTTTGGGGTGGCAAAGTGGGATTCTGTGTAAACTTGAGGGGGTTAAACATATTTTGGCCTATAAAGTAGTTATTTTCAATGGACCGATTAATAATTTATAAATATATGGAGGGCTTTTTATAAAAATTTATATAGAGGGATAGAAAGTGCATGTGTGTCTATAAAAACTGGTGTAACACCAGCGCCTTGAACGCACAGGCAAACTTTGTGAAAAAAAAGTAAAAAATTGAATAGATATAAATGTAAATAAAAATTATATAGATGGTTGTCAAAAGAAATTAACGTTGGGTCGTTAAGAAGGTATGACTGAAAATATATTATGTTATCTTACAAAATCTATTATATTTAGAACACTAGTATTACTCCCGTGCGATGCACAAGATGTAACTTATACTTGTTTCAAATAAATTTAGATAAATTGGATAAGGAATCACAAATTATCAACTAATAAATTAGTAAGATCGCATTTGAAGTTTGTAGCAAATAGCAAGGAATCACACAAAATTTTATTTTAAGTTTACAATCCGGTAATTTTAAAATAAACTCGAAAATAAAGCATCAAAAGTAATACTCCCTCCGTCCCGGTTAAAAGTTCTTAGTTTGACTTTGCACGCTTATTAAGAAATCAAGTGTAAAACAAAAAAAAAAATGGGTCAACAAAAGTAGGGAGGTGAGGATATAATTGTCCAAATACTATTCAAAAAGCAAATGAGTGAAAAGTAAGTTGGGTAAGTAATGGTTTTTTTGTAATTAAATGAACTTTTTGAGGGCAAGATTATCCAAGACACTATTCATATTTTTCCATTTATGGAATAAAGCAACTAAGAACCTTAATCTGGGACAAACCAAAAAAGGAAAGTAAGAACCTTAAACTGGGACGGAGTGAGTAGTAAATTATCAACTTAGAATCGAGGGGGGTAAATTTAATAATTCTACCCTCAATTAACTAAATGAGTCAAAATTTACGGATAAAATCATACTCCTTTTACAGCCACAATACTACCATAAATTACTACCAAGAGTTCAAACATTAAAACATTAACGTTGAACTAATATATCAAATGTATGTCGTTTAACACTTTGAACTAACTTTATCACAAAAATCAGAAGCAAATGAAGGAACCGAAGTTGCAGCGCATATACAAATTCACAGCACGCAGCCAACAGGCAAATACAATTCTAAAAACTTTGACTAAAAGATGCCTCATCCACTACCGGCAGAAACACCATTTTATTCATAATCCCCTTGCCTGATATTAGCAATCTTGAAATGTGCTACTTCAAAATCTTATTTTTCTCATCTTCTCCAGTGCAAGCATTTGTTGCGTTTTGCTACTTTAAGTTTTCCTCATTTATGTTGGTAAAAAAATTTATATAAGGGACCTGCATTCAATCTGAAAGAAGAAGTAACAACTCCCAAACAAACAAAATTGTATGACACATTTGCCTTTGATCAATTTAACTGGCAACTAATTTCAACAAATAAAAAAAAAAAAAAAAACATACACTGGCCATGCTACACTCCTAAGATTTAAAGTGATTTTTATGTTACCATCAACCTTCTTACACGTACAAAAAGCTTAAGATGTGCCCTAGTCCAATTTAAAACCTAATGGCAAGTTATTTAAAAAAAAAAAAAAAGCACTATTGTACACCATGCCACACCTATTATTTATTTATTTATTATTTTATTTATTATCATTTTTTAATGATATTCACGTCATAAGGAGGCATCACAACAACATTCTAACCTTCTTGATCTCATCAAAAATGTATTTTTGCATATCTGACCAAACCCACCCCATCCCCATCAAGAGCTACTGAAACCAAATCTGCAACATGGGTTTTATATATGCAGCCTATCAATCGCAGTAAATTTTATTAAAGCAAGAATTTTAACATATTAACCTCAAGAAAAATAATCCATAAATATAGTTTCGAATCTCTGACCAAACCCTCCCCCACACCATCAAGATTATTGAAGTCAATCTTCTCACTAAGGGTTTTCTACATTATAAACTTTTTGAAGTAACAATATGAACACATGCACCTATTTTTTAAAAAGAAGTTGCTTTTAAAGAATCATTTCGTTCAAGGTTGCGGCATTGAGTTAAACAATTATAGCATATGCACCTCAAGAAAAATAGGAACAACCCCTAACATTTAGCAACTCTTGACAACCCCGCCCCCAAAATCAAGATTATACTGAAATCAGACTCTCAGAGAGAGAGAGAGAGAGAGAGAGCAAATACCTGACTGGTGAGAGGTGTGTAGGCGAAGGAAGAAATGAGAAATGTTTAAAAATAGAAGGTCGGGTCGATCACAGGACTGGATGATATGAAGCAATGATGCTGAACAAACAAAATCGAGTCGATTAACTTTCATAAGCGTATGGAACGGAATAACAGGAAAAAAAAAATTTAACAGATGGAACCGGAGTTGAGATCTGAATGCGGGAAAATTTGAAAATTCCAAAGACTTTTATCTCTAACCCCATTCTCTGCATATGTATCACATATTCTCTGTAACTATCTGTAAGATAGAATGTCAGATGCCTTCATCAAGGGGGGCAAGAATTTGTCTACTGAACAAACCGCGAAGAGAAATTATTGTCAAGATGGAAGCGTCATCGTTGAGTTCAAAAGAGTACTTACACACAGAGCAAGGATATATAACCTACTTTATGAATCTGATCCTTGACCTAGCAAAATTAAAGAACATAACACAAATAGCGGTCAACTTCTCACACAAAAGGTTCAGGGGAATTAAGTGTAGTTCAACTAATGTTCTAAAGAATAGAAAGTTCCAATCACTTTGGAGAAAACATAAATGGATACATATACCAATAGTAATTCTGAGCCAAAGTTTAAAAACATAAAACGAAACTAAAACTCTCAGAAATTACGACAGTAAGCAATATTAACATGCCAAAGAAGAAAATAACATGGCAGCTTCCATAGAAGGTATCCGACAATGGGAAGTAAATATATACTCCCTCCGTCCCACCCGAAATAGGATTTTGGTAAACTTGACTTTACTTTGACCAAGTTTTTTGAAGAAAATATAATAATCCAAATAAAAATTTAAAAATTGTTATTGTATCACAATTAATTATACTCTCAATAGAAACTTTTAAATTTATATTAGGATAATTATTTCTTTTGTAAATTACATGGTCAAATTATAAAAAAAACTACCAAAATCCTATTTCGAGCGGGACAGAGGGAGTATGTATAAACAACTGCTAACAGCACCTACCAACACCAAAGCAACCAAAAGAAAAGAAGGAAAAACCCTACCACTGCTACATCTACTTCCAAAAGAAAGAACTTTTAAGTGATCAGTTAAAAATTTGCAAGAAAAGAAAAGAAGGCATTTCCTTAACTTTCCCCACTAATTTCTCTCTCTTTCGTAACCAATCCAAGCCATTACCCACTACTTCATGTAATATCGCTGCCCCAACCTGTCATAAAAATCAAGCGCATTAAGGATTGGATAATCGGAAGGGAGAGATGGATGTGGAGTTTTTGGAATGGTAGAAGTTTTAGATACATAGAGAAAGGGGAGGAGGGGAAGGCCGTAGGAACAATTTTTGATATTTGAATCTGAACTCGGAAAACTTACATGCTAGAATCTTCTCAAACCATGAACCGAGGTGACGCGGAGCCAAACCAACTCACATAGGACTGGGTCAATGGCCTCATATTTGCTTCATTAGAACTCTCCATCTCAAGACATAATGAACCATTCCATCTGTCGACCGGAACACATAAAGCTGTCATCCTCGACACAAAGAAAACCCACTGCGTATGTCGACAATATTGGTACCTTCAACATACCAAGTTAATCTAACAATCTACTCCTCAGAACCAAATGACAGTTTGTAGGCCAATAACTCTACTCATAATTCACAGCCACACAGATTAGCAATAGGATCGTAGCAAAACAAATACATAAAACCCTGTTTCAATGGGGTAACAGAAACCCTAACTCATAGCGGTAATAAAAATTCAAGAACTGCAAATACAAAATTAGTACCAAAACAAATACACAAAAAAATCCAATCAAAAGCTTTCAAAAAATAACAATAAGAAATTCATCAAATAAAATAAAAAAACCACCACCTTTAATATCACATTGGCACTCTTTTAACATTTTGCGCAAGAAATCCGGTTTGCGTTCCATTTTCGTGCAACATAATATCCATCATTTATTTGCCCAGCAGATTTGTGAGCTGTTAAGAATGGGTCATAATATGTTATACTATACATTAACATAGAAGAGGTGCCCCATGTGATAACAATGTAATAACAGAAATATGAATCATTAGCCCACAGTATGATACGCAAGAGCGGATCATAGCACTTTCCCCCCCAACCCCCCATCCCCCACAACAACAAATAGCATTAGCAAAACAGACTTTTAATCATCTCAATCTGATCCAAAGCACTTTTCAGCTCTTCGAGTGAAGATTCCTACTTTTTACCCAAAAAAAAGTGAACGTTCCAGCTTAACAATGCTTGATCCCATGTCCCGTTTTTGTTCAAAATACATTCCAACCTGGAAAATAAGATAAAGGAGACTGAAAACTAATAAGTCGATGGACTCCATTTCCTCCTCCATGGGGACTACTTGCTTGAAATCTCCCCTCAACTTGACTAATCGTTTCCAGTTTAAAGTCATTCTTAACTTCTGTAGTAAAAAAGAATATTGATGAGATAGCAAGAGACCAGCAAAGTTTATATAGGCAAACACAGTAACTAAATGTTGACATCTCTTTCTGGGTCAGGCATACACACAAACAGGTAGAGTGCATCTCTTACTGTATATGGTCATTTTTTGAAGTAGACATCAAACCGATTACTACGAAAAGAAAACAAAATTGAGAACAAACGAAAACCGTTGTTGTAGAATCTAACTAAGACCAAACGGCCAAAAAAAAAAAAAAAAAATCCAAATCAAGAAACTTGAATCGGATAGTACCTGAGTGCCTGGGAGCTGTGTTGGTGAAGGGAGAAAAATCTTTTGACTGTGTTAGGATGAGGAATCGTGAGAAAATTCAAACACCAAGTACCGATTTTCCGATTGGAAAATAAACGATCAACCGTATTTGGGTTTTGGGATAATTCCTGATGGA
Source organism: Campanula takesimana (assembly GCA_026119855.1). NCBI lineage: Eukaryota > Viridiplantae > Streptophyta > Magnoliopsida > Asterales > Campanulaceae > Campanula > Campanula takesimana. The sequence goes on from JAOWBW010000462.1 coordinate 401,702, forward strand.
ATTTTTCCCTTTTCTGGTTTATGGGTGGAGACGCGCAGAGCTAAGAAGAGAAGGGAAGGAAATTCATAGTGAATAAGACACTGGTTCATCACCACTATTTGCAACAAAATCCTATGCTTCTTGATAGTTACTCCCTCCGTTCCTTATTATTTTTCTTTTTAGAGATCTAAATTTGTTCCTAAATATTTGTTACTTTTGGTAGTTATATTTTAGTTAAACCTAATTACCCTTCGTTTTTAAAGAGAACTTTTCATATTCCATTTGTTTTTAATAAGATGGTAACTATTAAAGATGTGAGAGAAAGGGCAACTATGGAAAAATAGAGAGATAGTAGTAAATGTTTTCTTGGTTTGTGTAATTATGGCTAAAGTGACAAATAATAAGGAACGGAGAGAGTATTTAGTGGGCTTTGTGTGTGTTTTGGTGGTTGGGTTTGTTTGTGTTTTCGTGAATGTGTTGAGGAGGAGAGAAGAGAGTGAAGAAGAAGCTGAAAGAAAGAATGGGGTTTTTGAAATTTGAAAGTACCGTCTTGAAAAACATGCACCGTCATCCCAACCAATCAGTTAAGCTTGCGTTTGTGTGGGGGTAAATTCGAACGCTCTTTCAATTTTTTGCCTTCCTCATCATACCCAGCATTGTAGTGACGTTTTTGCCCTCAAAAAATTAAATACCCAAACTACCCTTCATTTGCCATGATTTTACGACTATCTTGTTATTATATAAACAATGTTGACTTTTGAAACAGCCTTTGGTTGCACCTTCTATTATTTTTGTGCTAATCTTTAAGGAAATGGATGCCGTCAAAAGGAAAGTACAATGAGTTCTTGAGAAGGTATGACCGAAACTCTATGTTTTTTTCTTTAACAAAAACTCTATTATTTTTTAGAAATTTATAAAAACTATATTATTTTTTGTCTAATTCACAAAAAAAAAAATCCAATATATTCGAGAATAAAGAAATATAAGTTAATAATGTCAAGAATGTTGACTTCTACATACCTTGCGTCTTCAATTTATATTCCAACCAACTTGGAGTTACCTAAAAACAGGAGGTCTCCTTTTAAAACAACTCTTCCAACAACATTTGAATTTTTTTAATAAAGGATGATATGATATGTACTGTATTGATATGGATATGGATATTTATTTTATGTATAAATCAGGGTAAAACTATAGGATTACCTATGAGAACAGAGTTAGCAGGTTTTCAATGGCTTGCACATCTTTAAAAGACTTTAAATTGAAGAGATGGCCTTTTGAAAAATTCCCGAAATTGTGAAAATGACAGTTGAGTCCAAGAATACCAACTTGAATTGATGAGCAACAATATTATATTTGTTATCCACAACTATCAAATTGGAAATGTCATAATGGCTTTGCTCACGTAGCTTGCTGATGCAGGCCGCAAACCAGTACCGTAGACCAGGTCGAGTTCCAAGCGCCCGCCCATATCCAACCAGGCGCCCGCTTACTTGGTGATGTTCAGGCGTCGAGTTTCTGGAAATTGAGGGCGTCCGCTTGGTTTGCGCCAAGCGTCCGCCTGGTTGTCCGGCCTCCAGAATCGTTTGTCGTTTTGTTTTGTGTTTTCATTAAAACAATTCCTTTTTGATTCATTTTTGTTTCCTTTTACGATTAGGACATTCTTTATTCTTGCTATGGTATTAAAACTCTTTTGTTTTCATTGTTCAAACACATTATTATTTTCTTAATACAATCTTTGCAATTGCAAGATTACACCTTTGTGTGTTGAAGCCTTTGTGCTTGTAGAATAATCTTTTCGAAGGTTATTGGAGAGGGATCTTTCATCCTATTGTTTTAAAGGGTTAATTTCGATTAATCCTTGATTTATTCTGCTGCGTTTCACATCACTTGCTTTTAAACTCACTTATCAAAGAAGTCGGAACTGTAGCCTGACCCCCTAAAACAAAACTTTTCAATTAGTGTAAAATAGATATGCAATAGATTTTTATTTATTTTTTTTAAAGGTGAAAAACTGATTTTACCTCTGCATCCACAAGAACGAATTTGAAAGTGTTAGGTAACTTCACAATGGGGTCAACTTCGACCTCCCACTTTCGTGCAACCAAAACTCTGAGACTCCAATCTGATCTACGTTTCTTAAGGTCACTGAATAGGCTTCGAGCGGTAGACGTCTTACCGTTGAAGCAGAAGTGGCTGCAAGGGGAAAGGGAGGACGAACTTGGAATTACCTCAAAGAATCTTGAATGTCGTACCAGAATGACCGAGGATTCCAGGTTATAAGTAGTGGTTTCGTTAGTTTATGATATATATTGAGTCTATCAAGAAGCTAATTGAATTTAAATTTGTTTTAATATGATATGTATCTCATTATTTAAATCTGATTTGTAATTGGATTAGATGGAGCTTATGAGAGTAGTTAGTTAAAACGCGTAACATACGCGTATAATACGTAAAACACGTAGATTTCAAAATTACTCCCGTTTATTGTCTTTTGTCCAATGATACGGATTGTTGCGCGTAATCTTCAAATAAAAAGTTATTAACGACTAGATACATGATATGTGCGATTTTGAGTAAATTATGTGATTTTTTTTAAAGCAAAATTACGGGAGTTGAAAGGGTTAAATAAGGATAAAATATGTTCAAATAGTATTTATTAAGTAATCAAAATCCTATCTCTTCATAAAAAAAAAAAAAAACTGTTGTTTGGTATTCCTAAATTTTCTCTAGCCATATCTTAACTATGACTTTGTATCTCGAAGATAATGATTCATGTTTCATGCATAATTCTTTTAACAACATATAGACTTTTACTTTAACACTCATCTTAAATATATACATTCTAAATTAGAAAAAATTAAATTTATTTATATTCTTTTATAAAGATGATTACGATTAATATATGCAACAAAACTTAGAAAGAAAACATATTACTCTGCATTAAAAGAACATTAAATATATATATTTTTCATGGATGGATATTAAATGATCATAAAACAATGCATTTTATTATATGAAATGTTAAATTAGGATGATCAATGTATAAGGAACTGAAAAGTTGGATAGTTATGCATCACTTTATTGATGTTTTTAAATGCTAGGCCTACCAAGTCAATACTTCTAGTATATATAAGAATATATGTCTATTGGGTATAACATATTCTTCGAGAATCATTGAGTCCTTTATATTAGTTTTTTATCAACTATAATTCTTAGACATATTTAGTTTCATACCTATTATTAGTACCCATACCCATAACTAAGAATATAACATATTATTTGTGTTTAGTTAGCAAGAACCGCAAGGTTTGACTCTTAATGTCATGAATCTGACGTGGCAAGCTTATGAGCAAGATTAACCCAAAATTGGAAGAGGTGGCATGCTCAAAGTCATTTTCGCCTACTTTAATATACTATAGTATAGATTTTTTAAGTATGTTTCGAAAAAACACAATTGTTTAAATAAAGATTAGACTATTACAACAAAGTGCGCCCGCACGATCCACAACATACATATAAAAATATTTTTACGATTAATTATTAACAAAATTAGTTAAATGTGCACTTAGTGAGTTAATACGTACATACATATTATGCAAAGAACTTAAAAATAAATGGATATGTCAATATATATGTAATTTCCAAAACATAATGAATATTAAAAATATTTTAAATAGATATTTATAATAAAAAGAACCATAAACAAAAAAATATGTTTTACATAAAGATTAGGGTCTGAGTTCATGAGGTCTTTTGTGCTTAAAATATTAATCTAAAAATAAAAACCAAAAATCATACATGTTCACTAACATGTTTGGAGAACATCCCACATTGTTTTCTTGGATTTGGATGTGTTTTGGGCACGTACATTGGCATGGGAAAAGAGAGTGGTCTTTCCATTTAGCAACATGGCTTAGCTTGGACATTCATTGTTTATGGGATTTGTGTCCCATTTTTGTATAATTTGTATAATCTCTACATACACATAATCCCCTCTCCCCATTATGTGTTTTTCTTGTCTATTTGATTCAAAAGCATTTTTGAAAACCAATCGGGAATCAACCCCAACCGGTTCCCGTTTGTGACTTGAAATGAATCAACCTAGACTAGGACATACCTTTGTGTATAAACACACATTTTTTAAATTTAAATCATAAAAATAATTTTCTAAACAAGTCATAAAATGAAGCATAGGCAGAAGTATGCTAGAGATCGAAAGGGTGAGCGGAGTGCCTAACACCTTCTCCTCTCGTAACTTAGCCCTCGAACCCACTTCTTTTTCAAAACTAAAGGTTTTATCTCTATTTTCCTAAAATAAAATGAGGTGACGACTATTCTAATTTTCAAAACCTAAGGAGGGTAACTATTATGGGAACACGAGTGCGGATCTTCCATGGTTTGAAGCACGCCAGATATGACACCCATGCACACCAAGTCATCCCCACAAATGGCTCCACTATCTTTCTACTTTAACAAGCCCAAGGCGGCACCTTTCCGAGAGGATCCTCCAGAACTCGCAACCTCTTCTGCAACCACAAATGCAGTAACCGAGTACTAACCTGAGACATCTTACGAGAACAAGAAGCCAACTCTATAATACCGTGGTCCACCATGTCGATACATCCCATTGTCGCCACCCATAGGTAGGGAGGAAACAAGATCGAGGAAAAGAGACAGCGAGCAAGACAATCCAAAGACACCTTGGAGTCCGCCACACTATTAAGGAATCTAATAGGAAGCTCACATATATTAACACCGGAGCCCAAGAACAAGCTTCTAGCCTCATCTACGGGAATCCTGAGCAATCTAGAAACTCGAATCTCCGAAGTGGCCTGGTGCTGCAGCATAGCTACACGGTCCGTCTCCCTTCCACACAAAGAGCCACAAAGTCTTCATACGTGGGAGTAATCTCGGTGTAAGAGAATTTGAAGACATGGTTGTCCTTGTCCTAAAACTTAGCGGAAACACAGAACATGTTCTTGTCCACCTTAACCCTAAAAAGGGACCAAAGGCATTTGATCCCGAATCTCCTATCGAAAGACTCGCAAGTGGACTTAGAAAGCTTTCTTATCCATATCTTCAAACTTTTGATAAAAAGGTGCTGACGTTCTTCAGAAACCTGGGGATGTCTCTCAATCGCAAGGAAAAATAAGGATAGAATTCTAGAATAAAAATAAGAAAAATTGTTGTTTGTCCCATTTTGCTGCAGAGGCCGCTGTTTAAATACAGTTTGAAGTCAAAGTACTAATCACACAAGGAAAATAAGGACAGAAAATATGACAAAAGGCGTGTCAGAGCTAGGACTGTCCGCGCGGCCAGTCTTTCCACATAACTGGCCACGCGGCCACAAAATCCCTGCTGACAGATTTAAAAGTCCATCCCTACCTGGACTTCTCCCACGCCGGAACGAACCCATTTAAGATATTTTAAGGGTGACAAACCATAAAAAAGGCTGAATAAAGGATGCAAAAGTATCCCAATCATGTACATAATCCCCGCTTTACCCCTAAGGCTCATGCATTGTATTAAACTGTAAAAACATGTAAATAAAAATACTAAATAAATGTTTACCTTTAAAAGTTCCCAAGTACATGATGTTCTAAATAAAGAGTACATAAGCTATCTCTCCCTCTCTCTAAGCTAACAGTGCAGGAAAAATAAAGGCTACATCTAGTCTGAGTCCTCCTCATCCTCCTCATCATCATCATCATCACGGCCCCGCTGCTGCACATAGTGGGACCCACCAACTCCAGAACATTGACCTCAGACCGATCTCTGACTAGCACGAGATGAAGAAGAATCCTTAGTATGCGATCTCTCTCTGCGCTGTGGAAGGATCACATCCCCCTGACGGCAGGTACAAGCATCAGCCAAACTCTGGAACAAGCGATCAAATATATTTCCCCTACGGACAGAACGGATATATGCCTCCCGAGTCACCTGAGACAAATTACACGAATAAGATGACAAATCTAAAAGTGTGGGTTCAAGTAAGAAATAAAGGGCCAAGAATGTCATACCCTGGCTCTAAGAGGGGGAAGATGAGCTCCAGAGACCTCATCAGCCTCAATGGGGGGTCAGATCAACCTCGATCTCAGCACCACCTCGCATCATCCTAATAGTATCTGAAAAGCGCGGTATGTCCATCGCATACCTGGCCCCTCTACTGGAACCAGCCTGGTATCCCGCAGCCTGCCTCCTCGCCAGTACCTGTGGACTAAGTAGCACGTTCTTAACATAGCATGCATATTCACTGCCACTTTGGTAAATACTAGCTGGAGACCTTATAGCATACTTTTGTTCACCCTAAGCCTAGCAGGGTATAACTTGTTCTGAGGAGGATCGCTCAGAGCCCAAATCAGTGGGTGTGCCCCATGCTTCCGGTACACCCTCTCGCTCATGTACATGGCGTCACCAGTCAGACCCACCAAGAAACACCTCGAGGTGGTAAACTCCTGAGCATGGCCAAGCCTACCGAGGACCCTGTCCGACCAAGGAAAGAGCTGGAAATCCTTGTCAAGCGGTCCCTGCAGCTTCCTTGTGAAAGTCTCTAAGTCAAGCGTCTTCCGCGCCTTACCGTGACTTTCATCACGGTTGCCCTTTGCCTATAACCGCATCATTGGAACACTCTTCTCACCACTCACGGAAAAAGAAGCAATGTGGAAGATTTCGTAAACCCACACCTGTGAAAACAGAGCCTCAGTCTAAACAGTTCTAAACAAAGGACAATCATGGAATAAAAAAAGAACGGTCAAAAAATACCTCAAAGGCAAACTGGAAGCATTCAAAAGACGAGGTGCTAGAACTCGAACACACATCTAAGGTCTGGTACATATCCGCCAAGCCAGCTCCGCCCTAGGATATCTGATTCGCCTGATCCAAGTTAGCCAGAGTACCCAGCAAGGAGAACCGATAGAAAGTGCCAGCACAAGGAAACACAGTCTGTGTCAGACTACATCACAAGATAAGACAGCCTGCACCAGGCAATCCACATCACTGACTCCCTCAACAAAGCCCTGGATAGCAACCTCAATCAGCGTCCTCAGTCAGCCCGCCTCAAAACCGTGACTCTTCGCACTATGCCCTAGATGAATGCCAAGCAACTCGACTTGACGATGGGGGTCATCAGCCAAATCCTTGTCAAAAGGTAAGGGCACATCGGTAAATTGCATCCCCGTAATCGCTGCAAAATCGGTAGGAGTAATGGTAACCTATCCCCAATTGAAGTGAAATGTATGCTTGGTGTCCCACCAATACTCCCTCATAAGCTCCACTAGACCTATCACCTTCTGGGTCCCACCAATAACCGCTACAGCCTCAAAGAAAGGACAAAAGCCCAAGGCGCGAATCCTCTCTCTCACAACACCACTAGGAGGCAACATAGCCCAAAGCTCCGCCACCAGCTTGGTGGACCCGCGAGACCTCTTTCTCTACAGGTAAATACAGAAAAGGTGCGTTACTTACTAGAAATTAAATACATATGTGAAATATAAAGTGTACATGCATGCTTTATTTCCTAAATATATGTGTCGTTCCCAAGTTAAAACAAATACTCAAATCTCTAATTTACAATAATAAGCCATTCAAAATCTTGAAATACAAATTTAGAGAAAAATAAAGAGATAGAGTACTTACATACGTCGTCCCCACCAAGTGTCCCCTCGATGAAATCGGGACCCGCATAGAACTTGAATCTCGGCCCATAATGAAGTGCCATTCCTGAGGACGATAATTCCGCACCACCATCCTCCCTCTTTGGTGTTGCTCCTCGTTGAGGGGTGGCTCGCGCCTTGACCTTGCTCAAAACTTTCCTCCCTTCTGAAGAAAAATTGGTCCGTCATCGATCGATTCTGACAAAAAATCCCTAAACCTTCAACAAATTGGAGTTTCCTCTCTCAAAATCGCCTCTTTCTCTCTCTATTTGCAAATAAGATGAAGAATAATGGTGAATAATAAGAGCAGCATGCGGATGTTTATAAGTTCTGTCAAACAGAAGGACCGTCCGCGCGGCCAGTCCTTTCGGGTGACGTGGCATCATCTCATCCCTTCCTTGTGTGCTTCTTTTGGCCATCCTCGTAAACAAGATCAAGTCAATCAGAAGGATTATCCACGCGGCCACATATTCCTCCAGGCGCTAGAATTTACATTTCAGCCCCTCCAGCTTATTTTTAATCCAAAAGTGATGCCCATAGTCATATTTAACCAGATTTTGGCCTGGAAAGTTACAATAAACTCTAAATTCAATAATCTTTGGCCCAGAAGGCCACTATAAATTACCAAAATTAAATATCCCCAATGGAGAACCAATTTAAAAAACTCTCATATCAAATGCAGGTTAAAGAACCGCCATAAATCCTAAATTAAACTAAAATACGGGTTAAGGAGCCACTATCAATCCCAAATTAAATTAATTTACCGAATTAAGTTAATTTACATGTTACGGAGACGCTATATGTCCCAAATTAAGTTGATGTACCGAATTAAATTGATTTACAAGTTAAGGAAATTGTTACACATCCTAAAATTAAGTTGTGATCCGTGTGATCCCGAGGCTTCAGCGTCCCGATATACCGTCTACGTTACCACTTTCCAACCCCACGATCCCAAGGTTTCAGCATCTCTTTATCCCATGAGCTTCGCATACTTTCTTAATTCACACGCTTTATAAAGATCTTCTTCATATACCGTGTTGTCCAATACTCGTTCGGCATGAGAGGTTGGTGTCTCCGGACATATTCTTATTCCTTTCCCCACTAGAGTCCTAGCAGCGATTCTTTCATCCCCAGCAGATGGTCATCTTCATACAGGATTTATTCCTAGAAGAAGGCAATGTCTCATTCTAAGTCCCCACAGAGCTCGAACTACGAGCGGCTTGATTCCCCTTAGGATACGTAGGTAGCATGACAAAGGTTCAGCCACGACCAATCTGGTCACCCTCTTACCTCTTTTCTCTGATTTTGAAACTCATTGTTTCATATCAGTTCCTTTTCTTAATTGATGACCCTCTATTGCCTTGTAAAAAGCATCACCGAGTGGCTACTAGTAGTACCAGGTCTGAAAAATGAGTTATTAGACATTCCGAAACTCATAGGGACCTCACAGGTATTCAGAAACTGTGCAGGACTTATTCAGAATTTCTCAAAAAGCCCGGATAATGAGATAAATGCGCCTGATCATACTATTCTTGAAGATAAACATAATCTAAGGTTTTCCAGAGTCCAAATCTGACCAAAGCCTTGGGAACCACGCCATTCTCCAAGAGTGGTCAGGCAGCCACATCTTCCCTGGTCGGGCGGCCAGTCACTCTAGGCCCAAATTCCTATAAATAGGTGGCCCCAGCTCATAATTCGATACACAATTCTCTCTCTCGAGTTCCAGAGTCAAAACTGACAAAAGAACTCAAAGCCTAAGCTCTTCTAGCAATCCCAAAGGTCCAGCAAATCTACAAAGAAGATTCGGCTTCGTTCTTGCCAAGATTGGTGAAGCTTACTACTTTTCTTGCTATGTTCTTGCCATGTTCTTAGAATTAAATCTAGTTTATGCCTATGCTTATTATGTTATTCATATATTCATGATGGTGTTCAAAATATACATGCTAGATCTAGGATTTATACATTCATAAATGCTAGTTTTAGGGTATCGATCTTCCTTTATACATGTTTGTTCATATGCTTTCATATAAAACTCATATTATATTGCAATAATTATGGTTTTAATCTTCATATGTACATGTTATAGCCGATGATGATGTTATCAGATCTAAGAACTACTTCTAAACCCTGAACTTTAGGTAAATACTCCCATGATTATTAACTCTCCTATGATGAGTGACGATGATCACACATCAATCATATTGATGGTGTAATCTGTTGGATATTATGCCCTAGGCCCTTGAGAATGGCCTATGTGTTACATCATAGCTTCATTGTTATAGAGATAACAAACCTGATTTTTATATCTTTTGCATGTTTATTATAATAATCATTGTCCCTGGCACTTATGAAGAGCTAGTATAAGTTTAATAGATGATCATATGTTGATTATGTGCATTGGATGCAAATTAAACTTTTAGGTACTTATTGGAGAAAAAGGTACTGGATAAACCCGTTATGAGATTTATGTCAAGGTCAAATGTCATAATTAAATCTCATAATAGTCATACCATTTGAATCTTTAGACATGAGATTATCATGGTCTTCCACATGATGAACATTATGTTTGACGTACTCAAACGCTACCCTTAACCGTGTATTTATAAAGGCTATGATTGGCATAATCGGATTTTTGTAGGGAAGAATGATAAGTCAAGATGAGATTTGTCCCTCTCTCGGGAGAGATATCTGCTTGGCAACTCGATGAATGAGATTGATGATAGTGCATGGCCATGCCCAAATGAATTGATGTGTTCAATATCATTTGCTCATATCAATCTAGTCAACATCGAGAAAGCATTGGACAACATAAGTTGACTTGGACCATGACTTATGTCCAATATGATATCACGTGACAAAGGGATTGTGATATGTTCTATAAGGTAACTTTGGACTTTCAAAGTTATACTAATTGGGTAGTCATAATGGCTTGCTAGAGTCCTCTTATGACTTACGGGTTCTGACGTGTTCAGACTCATTGCCAACTTAGTATAATCCTATTGAGTCACACACAATAGAACGGATTGAAAAAGGCTGAAAAAATATGAGAATTTGAACTGTGATCGTACGGCTGGAAGAGTGGCGTACGGCTCCTGGAGAGCCGTACAACCACCTTACCCGTATCTGGTCAGTTTGTTCAGATTCCTTGTTTGACAAGGAACCCCAAGCCCAAATAGAATTAGGTCAAACCCTCATATAAATATATGCAACCGGGATTGACAGCTTCAATGGTTGATTTTAGAAATCAATAACAATTGTTTGAGAAACAATAATCCATAGAGAGAGAGGATTATTTATTTTGAGATCTAGTATCATCAAAATACAATAATCAATGAAGCAAAATAATTCCTACAAAAAAAGCGTTTCTTTATCAAGCCTTTAGATCTAGCAGTCGCATCAAGAAGGTGTTCTTGAGTCCGTTCAACGTGTAGATACCGATAGAGGGTGTTTGCTTTAGCACCTTAAAGTCCGTGTTCATGGATGCGATCTTCAAGGATTAGTTTCTTTCATCTTGTATTTGATTTAATCAACATGGACGGATCCGGGCTCATGGGTGTTTGATTACATGTTATTATTCCACTGCGTATGGTGCATGAAAACTCAACAGTGGTATCAGATCCCCGTTCATCGTTGATTATTTTAATATATCATGTTTAAAATTGTTTAATTTGATTATATGATTTGCATTATAATAAGATGAATATGTTATTAGAGTTTATGAGCATGAATATGGGGATTATGTGATTGTTATATTGATGATATCAATATGAATAATTACATGTTAGGGTTATCAATTAATAATTGGATTATATGTATTGATAATTAGATCTAATTTATATATGTAATAAATTGTTTATTCATGATATTGATTAGATCTATTTAAATTTATAATACTGTAAATTCATGTTAGTTTAATCTGATTAATGCATGAACACAATAATTGCATTGATCGAATTTAAAAATTCTGTAAATCTGGAATAAGGCACTGTCCGGTGCCCTAGGAGGCATATGCCTCTTAGAGAGCCGTACGGCGCCCTAGGGTTTCCTGGGCAGATTTGTTTTGTTTTCTGGTTTTTTGATTGTTCTGTAAATTGTTTACAAAATTCGAATCAGGAACTGAATCTGGTTTCAGATGGCAGGTTTTCAAAACCATGTTTCCTAAAATTTGATTTAATCCAGAAAATTGTAGAAATCAAAATTCTGAAGAGTTCAGAATTACTGTAGTTTATGAAATTGATGAGACAATAAAGGATCTTGAAACAAGTTATCGTTCCATACAAAATTGTGGTTGCCTCATAGGCTTAGTTTCGGCCGTATGGAAGATTCTCTTGGTTTCTTGATTTTAGTACGGGATTGTGGTTGCCTTATGGCTTAGTTTTGACCGTGCGTTTTCGTGCTCTCAATTTATAGATGTTCTGCGGAATAAAAAAGTTTCAGAATTTATCCTTATAAACAAAGTGCAAATTGTTTGCAGAGAAGAAAACTAAATTTGGATTAATTCATTGTAAGGGCCAATGGCAGGCTTACGCCTTATTTCTGGACACATGATGAAATATCCAATCTGTAAATTGTTTACAGATAATTTAGAATCTGTTCCCATTATGTTGCTTCATAATTAAAATCACAAGGTTTTGCTTTTGTTAATTAATTTGATTAGTTAACTTATAAAGACTATATTATATTATGTTTGACATAATTAAATATATGATGCATGTCTCTATGTAAATAAACCTTCATAAAACTTAAGTCATGTGCCAATCCATGATAAAAACACTTGTGAGTATATGGGTAGTTTTATGTGGGTTACGCCCTAGCGTAGGCGCATTAATTCTATTCATCTATGAGCAAGATGAGTGAATCAGAGTTTCCTATACGTTTTAAATGGTTTGACTTAATTAGGCTATCAAAACAGTTTTAGGCCTAAGGCACAGATGAGGATAAAACATGTTAGATATAAGATGTCTAAAATCTCATAAAGGATCTAAGAGTCACATATGATGTGATTGATAAGGAGTTATCTACATCAATAACTTGATTTTGAGCAGTCGTGCCCTAGCCGACTCAAAGTTAAGTGAAATATGGATCTTAGCCCACTTAAATTATATTATACAATTATTGTAATTGAAGGTATATAATTTAGTGGGAGTATTTGTGAAATACATTAAATATCTTAAAACGATAATCAGTATGAAATATAGGTGTATATTTATTTGCATATTTGTAGAATATTTTAAACTTTAATCATGTATAATCACTGTGATCTACCTAGAATGATATTAAGTTCCTTGACCTAGTCATGAGCTTAAGAATTGTTCTAAAGCAAGAGCGAAAGTTATACATTCTTAATAAATCTTATTCCTTAGAGACCTAATGCCTTCAGCACAGACAAACACATATATTGGAAACATGTGGATGAATCTATGGATGTCGATTGTCTTATGACTTGCTACCATATGTTTAGAACTTGAGAAGTATCTTAAACACATGGATGCTTAAGAGTTAAGCAATCACGTAGGAAGCGTTCCTACAAGCAAGCAAGGCAAAGAAAATTTTGAAATTGATTAGAGCCTAACATTCATAAGATGACTAAAAAGTATATCAATAAGTTCTCATGTTTTGAACAAAGAGAGACATATGGATCATCTTGCAAGCTTTGATTACCAAGTTAGTTTGGAACTAACAATGGATTTAATATTAATTCAAAAGCGATATTTGATGTTTAAAATGCTAGTCTTAATATCAAATGGAAACTCCTCAAACTCTAAGATTAATAAAGAAAAGGATTTATGATAAAAGGCAAGACAATAGTTGTCAAGCCTACAGGAAATATTTGTAGCTAAACCTAAAATCCATTGGATGTAATTGCTACCATGGCAATATGATTGACCATTGGAGAAATTACAATTTGAATTAAAGGATCAAAAGGAAGGATAGTGAGACTATCACTTCAAGTATTTATGTCATAAAACTTAATCTTCTACATCAAGTTCTTGGGTATTAGATACCAGATATAGATCTCACATTTGTATAAATGTGTAAGACTTGAGAAATAGAAAGACTACTTAAGGAAGGTAAAGATTAACCTATGTGGTAATAATGATGCAAATATTGCAACATTAATCATAGGAACTTGCGAAATGTCTTTACCTAGTAGGTTCATGTTTGTAATTTTGAACAAATGGTACTCCCTTCGTCCTAGAAAGATAGTCCACCCTTTTTCGTTGTTACTACGAGGGAACTTTGAGCAGTTATAAATGCTACTTATAATTATGTTAATGTGAATCTAAAAATTGATATTAATAGTATTTATAATGGTGTATCAAGAACAATTTCAAAATTTTTATTAGAATAATTAAAAATAGCTTAATTATTACTCAAAGTTCCTTCCTAAAACCCATAAAAATATGAGGACTATCATTCTGGGACAGAGGGAGTATTATGTTCCTACTTTAAGTAGAAATATTATTTTGGTTTCTTCATTAGAAGATAATTGATATTTCTTATTTTGAATAAGGAAGTGCTCAATTAAATATGATTTGCTTTATTGTCTTGCTAATCATACAAATGGGACTTTATATCCTTATCTTGGAAGAACAAAATAATAAGCATAACATAAATAATGGAAATCTGAATCTAAGTATGTAAGCGTTACATTTTATAGCATTAAAGTCTCGATCTAATAATAAAAAAACGCATATCTAAAATTCCATGGGACGGACTTTTAAATTCACATGATTTCGAATCATGTGATATATGTGAATCTTGAAAATTGATCAAGACACCTAATACTAATAGTAGTAAAAGGAAGTACTCTTTTGAACTAATACATATCGATGTTTGTAGTTCATTAAAGTAACAATGCTAGAAAAGATTTCGATAACTCATGGAAAAAGTATTAAAATACTCTGATCTGATCAAAGTAATGAATATTTGAGCCATAGACTTGATGAGAATTCTGTAAAAAGTCTGCAGAATAAAAAAACAAGATCTGGAAACAATCACCGTACGGATTGCTTGGGGGTGTACGCCTACTAATCAGCCGTACGGGCGATGTTCCAGAAGTTTACAGATTGTCTGCAAAACTGCGGTTTTTCACCTTATGGTAAGTCAAATATGTTCTTTAATTAACCTTCTGGATTATGTGCTGGAAACAGCTGCGCTTATACTAATTTGAGTTTCATCGAAGGAGGTTCGACTGATACCATATTAGATATGGAATGAAAGAAAAACCTAGTTTGTCTTTCATAAAGATTTGTGATGTGACACTTTTGCAAAAAGTATTGTCTTGGAATAAATCACACCTAAATCTAGTTAATGTATTTTTATGGGATATCTTAATGATTTTAATTTTACACCCTTTAAATTACGAATCATTTGTTACTCTAAATAGCAATTTCTAGATAATTTTTTTATCTCTAAAGAACTAGTGGGAATAAAATGTATCTCGAAGAGTTCGAGACCCAGAAAGTGACATAGAACTTAAGATGGAAGTTGAACAAAGTTTCACAAGGAGTTGTTGAAATTCGTTCAAGTATACACAAGTTATTTGCATATATGATAGGATACTATCTATAACAAGAAATATTTTTTTCTCGTAATAGAAAGTAATAAGGAAGATATCATTGAGAATGATTGATCTATTACCTATCAAGATGTAATGACCACTCCAGATTTAGATCAACGACTTGGAGTCATGAAATCTAAAATGCAATCCATGTATGATAATCAAGTTTCGAACTTGATCATTCTACCCTAAGGCTTAAAAACCATAAGGTGGAAAGTAAGTTTTCTTAGAGAAAACGGACATGGATTGTAAAGTGCATATTTATAAAGCACAACTAATTGAGTAAAGTTAATTCCTAATATCAATTATGATGAAACTTTATCACCTATAGTCATGCTTAGGGATATTAGAATTCTAATTATCATGACCTCATATTGCGAATATTAAATATGACAAATGGATGTCAAAACATCATTCCTTAAAAGGAATATACTTTAGGATGTGTTTGATATAACCTAAAAGTTTTGTTAATCCATAAAATTCTATTGAAATATGCAAGTTGCAGAAATCTATGATATGGATTAAAGCAAACTAATTGGAGTGAAATTTTCATTTTTGATGTAGTATTCAAAGAGTTTGAATTCATCAAAGCTGAAGCTTGTGATTACAATAAATTTAGTGGGAGCGTAACATAATTCCTAGTCTAATATATGTGGTTGACATATAATTCATTTTGAAAAAGTTTTTCAATGAATGACTTGGACAAAATCCGCCAATATCTTTGGATAGATTTATGGAGATGAATAAAAAACGATGATTGGTTGAAACCAAAGTACTAGTATAGAAAAAGTAGTGAAAAGTTCACAACTATGCAAGACTTTTAGAGAGGTTACTTGCAAATGTCTAATGGTATTACTCTTGACAACATTTAGTCTTATTAGAAGACTAATGAGCAAGAGTACATGATCATGATTCCATATGCTTTGGCAATTGGATCTATCATGTAAGCCATGTTAATGTACTAAGACCGGATATCTCATAAACTTAAAGTATGATGAGATGATACCAATCAGATCCTAGTGAAAGCCACTAGATAAGAAACATTCTCAAGTACTTGTGAAGAACTAAAAAGATGCATTCTTATAAACCTATAAAGATAATTGTCGCAGTATTAATACATGTTTATGTTTAACAAAAGTGTTAAAAGAGTTCTAAATACACCATTACTATTCTACAAAAGGTTGAGTATCTAGTGGCATGAGATACAACTAGAAAAGGGTTTGGATCAAGAGACTAATTAGTAAACAAGAAATAGTTTCTAGTATCACTAATTTAATGGACCTTCATTATGATAATAATCGTTATTGCGCAAGTCAAGGGACTAATATCTTATCTGAACATGTACTCGGATGTTTTTATCTTATTCGAGTCAAAGATGGGAGATGTCAAAATATGAAAAATACCATATGATGATAACAAGGACAATCATCTTACACAAGCTCGCTTGCAATTATGATGGAGATCATAACTAGATCAATGGGTATCGGATACGCATTGATTGGGCCTAGTCCAAGTGGGAGATTGTTGGATATTATGCCTTATGCCCTTGAGAAAGGCATATGCGTTACATCATAGCTTCATTGTTATAGAGATAACAAACCCGATTATTATTTCTTTTGCATGTTTGTTGGGTATGCCCACTTATATCTCAGTTTCAATGTAATAGGATTGATTAGATTTGATTGATCCATCATCTAAGTTTTATTTCATGGAATTTAGACCCACATGTAAGAAGTATTTATACTTCATTTTTTAGGTAGTCCATTGTAATAGAATAGGCTTAGGAATAGGGCTAGAATATCAAGATTGAAGAAAATCACAATTTCAGTTTGAGCCACGCGCCTCCTTTGGCGCGCGGATATGAGTATGCACCTAGCATCGTTCATGCGCCCTTAATGGCTCAACGCGCGCATGTATCACACGCCCCTGGCTCAACGCGCTTCAAAGATACAATTCAACACTCAGTGATTTATAGAAGACATGAAGACTTGAAGAGATTCAAACTACGCCAATGATCCAACGGTGGTTAAATAACACATATGCACCCGCATCTAAGGACACCTGTCCATAACGGTCATATTTGTGTTATGTGTCTAACGGCTATAAAAGGACACGTGCTCCACTCAATGAGCGACAGCACATCTATCCTTTAACCTTATCCACAAGGGATTTCCAACGGCTAGTTTTTTGGGCTCTACTATAAATACCCCATAACTTCAAACGTTTTGAAGTTGCTAAGAATCTCAGAATTTCTCTCTCAAGCATTTATTGAAGATTTGAAGATTGCCTTTGATTTTCCAGAATTCTCAAGAACATCTTCATTCCATCATCCTTAGCCCAGATCCTCAAGCAAAAACACTTTAGTTTTCTTGTGCTCTCAATCTCAAAGATCTAAAGAGCCTTGAATCTAAAATCACACACGCACCTCTTTAAGTTTGATCACTTAGATCTTTCTTTTAGAGATACACCGGTTATTGTCTAGGATTTGTTCTTTCATAGAATATTAGATCTTGAGTTAGTGTATAAGCTCAAACGATTGTAATTTGTAACACTCACTCATTATATAAAAACTCCATTAGAAATCCAAGACTAACCATCTTGGTAGAGGACGTAGATCATTTTCCCTATCGAACCTCTCCAAATAGCGCGCATTCAATTCTTGTCATTTACTTTCAAGTTATTATCTTATCTCACTATTTGCTTGTTTACTCATTATAGATTGATTGGATTGAATTGTGTTGTGTTTGTTATATCATTTGCCTTAGTTCCTTATTTCACCCACTTTGAGCCAAAATACTTAGAGTGTGTGTTGTGCCCCTTTTAATCATTTGCGCCTACTTTAATTATCTATTCCGCCGTGCATTTCACTCACTCACTTAGGCGCATTTCATAACGCTTATTTTGATTAAGTGCGCATTTGCCATTGAATTTTCAAGGGTACGAAAAGAATTTTAAAACAGATATTCACCCCCCTCTAGCTATTTTCCATACCCTTGTTGCCCTTTGGGACCAACAAGTGGTATCAGAGCAAACACATTTATAAAACTTTTTTTGTTTTTCAAGCTTAACATCTTGGGTGCCGATTCGATATGGCAAACTCAAAACCTTCGGCAACTGCTAACTACACACATATTCCAGTCTTTGATGAAGATCATTTTGACGTATGGAAATTCAGCATCTTAACTCATCTCACCTCAATCGATGAAAGGCTTCATGACACCGTGGTTTATGGACCTTACATCCCTATGAAAGCAAATCCAAATCCGCGCACCAACGCTGCTCAACCAATCATCAAGAAACTAAGGGAAGAATGGACTGAGGAAGAAACAAGAAGAGTTGCAAATGATGGAAAAGCAAGAAACATTCTCCTAAGCACTCTAAGCAAGGCTATGAAACAACAAGTCATGCATTGTGCTACCGCCAATGAGTTATGGGATGCTATTGAAGAGCATATAGAAAGAGACACGGTTTGCAAGGAGAACAAGAGATACGAAGTGCAAAAGAGATTCAACAATTTCTCTCAACCCCCCGGTGAAACTCTTAGACATACTTATGAACGCTATTGTGAAATTATCAATCTCTGTATTTCACTTGGAAAGAAGTTCTCCAATAAGGAATTAAACACTAATTTCCTTGCTGGTTTTGGATCAAGATACCTCCACAAATCTAGCGCTCTTGAAGACGCTGGAACTTGAGATGTATGGACTTTAAGGAACCTTTATGCAAATCTCAAGGTTTATGAGCTCATACTTTAGTGCATCAGTGAAACTGAAGGAAAATCAATATCCATTTCTATAGTGGCGTATAGAGAAGAAGTGCATGCGCCTGCGCCGGTTCAAGATGAGAAAATTTCGGATCCTAAAATTTCTACTTCTAAGTTATTAGACATGGATGATGAAGACTTCACTTTATTTGTGAAGAGATTCCAGAAGTTCAGAAAATTCTCAAAACCAGGCTCAACCAGCCAAGCTCAAGGATCTACAAGCAGAGCTCCTCCTATGTTCACAAGGAGCAGTGATTCAAAAAGAAAAGAAGATCTTGTTTGTTTTAATTGTAGGAAACCCGGACACTTTGCATCGAGCTGCCCAATTCCCAAGTTCGAGTATATGCAAAAGAAGAGCAACCATACTCCCAAGTTCACTCCCAAATTCACTCGTCACAAGGGAATGGTTGCTGAAGAAGAATCACCAGCAAATGAGCATAACACATGGAT
The DNA here is from genome assembly GCA_026119855.1 of Campanula takesimana. NCBI lineage: Eukaryota > Viridiplantae > Streptophyta > Magnoliopsida > Asterales > Campanulaceae > Campanula > Campanula takesimana. The sequence goes on from JAOWBW010000462.1 coordinate 421,113, forward strand.
TGAAACAGACTCTAATAAGAGCGATGAAGATTCTGATGATGGACTCGTTTGTTTGGTCACAAATGATGATGATGATGTTGATGATTATGACTCGGATGACTTCTCAAAAGATGTTCCAGATATGAAGATCTTGAACAAACCAATCAAGAAATTTGCTAGTCATTCTGAAGTAAAGAAGAAGAAAGGACCAACCATCAGCGAGCTAGTTAAACAAGGATTTCTCATTCCGGCTCAAAGCGATGGTGGATTGTTATTTTCTAGATGTGATCTGAGTGCTAGAAGCAAATTCAGAAAGAGTGAATATGTTAGACCTCAAGTTGCACCTATTCCTACAATAAATCATGATGAGGACATTGTAAAGCAAGAAAAGTTATTCAAAGAGGCTGAAAAGGTAATCATTCATTTTAGTGATACGAAGGAAGCTTTAGCACTATCATGTGATGAAATTTCACAGCTTAAGACCGAGAAATCTCTATTAAAATCTGAACTCACCCTCCTTAAAGAGCAGATAAAGAGCATGACTCCTCTTACTGTTAAAAACACTTTTCTAACAGAACATAACTCACTTCTTAAAGTTCAAAACGATGAATTGGTTGCTCAAATTATTGATCTTAAAAAGATTACAAATGAGTGGTCCAATTCTCGTGTCACTATGGAGAATATATTTGAGTCCCAAAAAGTCAGTGGTGATAAAAGTGGCTTGGGATTCTCATCAACTAGTGACAACTTTAAATGTGATGTCTGTGCTGAAAGAGATAGTGAATTTACAAATCAGAAAACTTTTGAAATTCCCAAGGAAAAACATTCTAATTCAATGGGTAAAGGATAGGAAAAAGTCAAGAGACAATCATTCCATTATGTCTATCCAAAGAAACAATTTGGGAAAGCTAAAGAGAAGGAAATAGCTACAGATGAATCATCCTCTAGCAAAATCATTCTTGAAACAAGGCACGCTCCTTCTTCGAGTGCATATTATGCGCCTAAGAGCCACGCGCCTAACCGCCGTGGGCCTCCTATCCCTATGCGCCCTCCAAGAAAAAGCGCTCCAAAATTTCAAAAGAAATATTTTGCTAAGGCTGGCTCATCTGACCCAAAGAAGGATGATATCCCAAAGAAAAGTAAAGAGTTTGTGAAAACTCACATGATTGGTGGCTTTCATCATTGTTCGATTTGTGATTGTTCGGGACATAAGGCCGTGGAATGCCTTTTGAGATTCACTCCCAATGCCAAAGGATGTAAGAATCCTAAGGTCAAGCAAGAGTGGGTCGTCAAAAGTTGCTAACTCTAGGACCCAAAAAGGAATAAAGGGGAGCTGCTTTAAATGTTTATATTTCAGGTTCTTTGCTTCATGGCTGAATCTTCAAAATCTAAAACATATGAATGGATTCTCGATAGTGGGTGTTCACGACACATGACTGGAGATGAATCCTTACTTGAAGATGTTCATGAAGAAAGAGGTCCCTCCGTAACATTTGGTGATAACAACAAAGGTCAAATTGTAGCATATGGAAAGCTCAAGAAAGACAAAGTGTGCATTGAAAGAGTCTCTCTCGTCGAAGGGCTCAAGCACAGTTTTTATCCATATCTCAATTCTGTGACAAAGGATTAGAATTCCATTTCACCTCAACTCAATGTCTTATCAAGAATGGCAAAACAGGAGCTACATTACTCACGGGATATCGTAAGACAAATATTTACATTATTGATTTCCATAGTATGAACTCTAGTACTAATATTTGTTTTGTAGCTAAAAGTGTAAGCGAAAATAGTTGTCTATGGCACAAGCGCTTAAGTCACTTGAACTTCAAGTATCTATCTAAACTCAGGAGGAATAATCTTGTAAAAGGACTTCCTAAGGTTGCTGATCATCATGACAAGAAGTGCGCCGCGTGTCAACTTGACAAACAACCGAAAAAGTCTTTCTCCAGCAAGACCAATCCCTCAACCACAAGATGTTTACAACTGCTGCACATTGATCTATTTGGACCAGTCAGCACCGCAAGTATTAGAAGAAACAAGTATACTCTAGTTGTGGTGGATGATTATTCAAGATATACATGGGTGGAAATGATGATCTCAAAAGACGATTGCTACGACATTTTGACCACCTTATTCAGACTGCTCTAAACCCAAAAAGAAGATGACATCGTTAGTGTTCGATCTGATAATGGAACAGAATTCAAAAACAACGGTGTTGCTCGATATTGCGACGATCATGGGATAGATCACAACTTCTCAACCGCTGGTGTTCCTCAATAAAATGGTGTTGTGGAAAGAAAGAATAGGACATCGCTTGAAGCAGGAAAGACGATGATAGCTGAAGCAAAATTGCCTAAGTACTTTTGGGAAGAAGCTATCAACATAGCATGTTTTACTCAAAAACGTTCCCTCATCAACAAACTTCATAACAAGACCCCGTATGAACTTTGGCGTGGTAGAACTCCCAACATTGCATTCTTCAAGATCTTTGGTTACAAATGTTATATCCTCTACAATGGAAACGAACATAGAGGTAAATTCGATGCCAAAGCCGACGAAGGTATTTTTGTTGGGTATGCCAAACATTCTAAAGCTTTTCGCATTTTTAATAGATCTACATTAGTGATAGCTGAATCTGTACATGTTACCTTTGATGAACATTCTCTCCTTGAGCCACATTTGGCTCCAAATGATTCTGATGATTCTGTTGAGTTAAATGAGACAGGTGCTCCTATTCATGTTGCGCCTACACAAGATCAGAATCTATCAACTCAAGGAAATCCATCAACATCAAATCCGCCTAATTCCATTTATGGCGTGCATGGTGAATCTTCAGTTGCGCCTCCCTCAAATGATGCGCCTCTAGATTCCTCTTACGCGCCTATATCTTCTGCTGCATCTGGTGTTAACCCTAGTTTCAATTCTGAACCAGTTCAACCCCCAAACTTTGATGATTTAGAATCTGGTGATGATGTACCAATTGAAGACCTTCAAGTTACTACAACCCAACCTAACTTACCTCCTGAAATTCGTGAAGTCACCCAATCAATAATATCATTGGTGGTCTACATGTTGGTGTTCGTACAAGGAGAGCTACAAACTTTGATGCTTACACTGCATTTATCTCTCAAATTGAACCAAAGAATGCTGATGAAGCGCTCTAAGATCCAAATTAGGTTGTTGCAATGCAAGAAGAACTCAATCAATTTGAGCGATGTGAGGTTTGGACTTTAGTTCCAAGACCTCATGATCAAGGAGTGATTGGTACAAAATGGGTGTTCAGAAACAAGATGGATGAGAATGGAACCATCACAAGAAACAAAGCAAGATTGGTTGCACAAGGCTATAGGCAAGAAGAAGGAATCGACTACGATGAAACTTTTGCGCCCGTTGCAAGACTTGAAGCTATCAGACTCTTTCTAGCTTACGCCGCTCACAAGAACTTCAAGTTATATCAAATGGATGTGAAGAGCGCGTTTCTAAATGATGAACTCCAAGAACAAGTCTTTGTAGCTCAACCACCTGGATTTGAAGATTCACAATTTCCAAATCATATGTACAAACTCCAGAAAGCTTTGTATGGGCTCAAGCAAGCACCAAGAGCATGGTATGATACACTATCCATGTTTCTCATTAAAAAAGGCTTCACTCGCGGTAAAATCGATACTACTCTTTTCATTGCCAAACATAATGATCATAAATTACTTGTTTAAATTTATGTTGATGATATTATATTTGGTTCTACTAATGAATTTTTGTGCAAGTGCTTTGAGAAACTAATGAAGAGAAAGTTTAAAATGAGCATGATGGGAGAACTCACATTCTTCCTCGGGCTTCAAGTCAAGCAAATGAATGAAGGCATTTTTATCAATCAAGCCAAATACACAAAGGATTTAATTAAGAAGTTTGGACTTGAGAATGCTAAAGCATACGACACTCCAATGGCTATCGGCAACAAACTCGACAAAGATTTAAAAGGTAAACGTGTTGATCAAACGCTCTATCGAGGTATGATTGGCTCACTCCTTTATCTTACTGCTTGTAGGTTCGATATTATGTTTAGTGTTTGTGTTTGCGCTCATTATCAATCTGACCCTAGAGAAGCGCACTTGATTGCTGTGAAATGTATTATAAGATATCTCTCCGGTATTGTTAACCTTGGACTTTGGTACACCAAAGATTCGAAATTTAAACTTGTAGGTTATTCAGATGCGGATTATGCAGCGTGCATAATTGATAGGAAAAGCACAAGTGGAACTTGTCATTTCCTCGGATATCGACTTGTATCATGGGCGAGTAAGAAACAAGCTTCAGTGTCTGTATCAACAACGGAAGAAGAATATATCGCTGCGGGAAGTTGTTGTTGTCAAATACTATGGATGAAGCAACAATTGGTGGACTATGATATCCTCGAAGAAAATTGTCCCATCTACTGCGAGAACACTTCAACCATTGCCGTTTCTGAAAATCCTGTCATGCACTCCAAAACCAAGCACATCGACATTAAATATCACTTTCTCAAAGACCACGTGGAGAAAAAGGAAATATTCATTTAGAATACGTGGGAACCGACTTTCAAATCGCCGACATTCTAACGAAAGCACTTGACGCGAAACGGTTCATCTTTTTTAGAGGAGAAATGGGTATGCTTGAACTCAACTAATTCCATATAGTTTTGTTAGTACTAATGTTTTATGTTTTGTTGAGTTATAAGTATCCTAGGTTAAAAAGGTAAATCAATTTCTGAGTTTCAAGGAAACTCACTGAGCACCCAAGCATGTCTGCGCGCCCCCACACTCTGCGCGCTCAAAAGCCTTATGCGCCCTATCCATCATGCGCGCCCATGAGTGTTATGCGCCTAGTTCTTTTATGCGCCCTATGTCCTTATATGCCTTATGTGATTCATGCGCTTAACAATTGTATGCGCCTCTTGCAAATACAAGTTTTATGCGCCTCAATCATTCATGCGCCTAATGCCATTATGCGCCTAAAAATCTTATGCGCCTAAATTCATACTTAGTCAAATTTTTATGTTTAAATTTTTCCTTAGTATTTCTCATAGAACCATATCTATGCGCCTCTTATTTGTATGTGCCTACAACATGTATGTGCCTAATAATAGTATGCGCCTACTATTGTTATGCGCCTATATATTGTTATGCGCCAACTTTTACTTAGTTCATTTTTATGATCCTATGCGCCTGATACTCTCCTAATTTCATTCAACGTTTATTTTTTAGGATCCAGCAAATTTTAGACCTGGTGAGACTTTTAATCTCACTGAGCTATCTACAGTCCAGATTGGAGTTGATATCATGGAGTACATTAGAACTGCTGGTCTTCTACCTTTATTCACTTTGGAGCAACCTTTCTACTCACCGCTCCTCGTGGATGAATTCTTGTACTCTGCTGCTCTCATTGAGATACCAACAACTGAAGGCTACGTGTGCTACAAAATACGCGCCGTCGTTCAAAACGTGGATATCACTATTTCCACTGGTACTCTCAAGAATATCATCAACTTCAACACGACTGGTCCTCTGAGTGTAGCTGGTAAAATCAACACCTATTCTGCTACTGCGCAGAATCTAATGGCGAGTACCCATCTCAACATTCCTACTCTTCAGAATAACATCAAATCTGTTGAGATAAGGGATGGTGGTGATCTACTGGCTCATATCGCGCATTTAGTGGGAACTTCCATTATTTTCAAGACGGGTAATGTGAACAGATTCACAATGGAGCAGTGGGAATATACTGCTGCAATTATGGGAAGAGCCATACTCAACTGGCCTCAAATCTTATTCAAGACTTTACGGGACCAGATTGATAAGTACAACAAGAATAAGGCTGATGGGAAGACTAAGTTCAAGACCCATTGCAGAATCCTTACGAAGATTTTTCTCACCTATCCTGCGCTTGCCACTTTTCTTGCTGAGAACCCAGTTTATCAAACAACTGACGTTCCAATTTTTGGCAAAGACAGTTTGTTGATGAAAAGGCGCATAAAGTGTATGGCTAAGCGCGCGCCTCGAGTGAAAGGTGATCAGTTGGTTGATGAAGCCACTGAGTCAGATGAAGATGTGGAAGGCGCACAAGATGGCGCAGATACTGAAATTGCACCTCGCGCAAAAGAAATTGCTCATGGCGCAGAAAAAGTTAAGGGAAAAGGAATTGCTGAAGGTGCAAGCAGACCTCCAAAGCGTCTTAGGACTGAAACTGAAGAAGAAAAGGAACTGAAGCGCGCTAAGGAAACCAGCAGACTGGAAGCACAGAAAAAGCGAGATGAAGACTACAGATTGAAACAGGCTGCTGAATTGGCAAAATCAGAAAGGCGCAAAGGCGTAGAGCCTAGCGCTGATGTACGTGCGTCTGCTCCTAATGCGCCTCCATCAAAGACTTCTGCTCCTGCTCCAGTTCAGAAACTAACTCCAGATCCACTCTCTGCTGAGCGCCAACAACTCAAAGATAAACTATCTGCTGAACTTTTTGGCGACTTGAGTGACGATCAAGTTCAGGGGGAGCCAGAGCCCTTAATTAGGCGCAAGATCCCTTCTGCGCCTCCTCCTAGTGCTTCTGCGCCCCAAAATTATTCAGCAGAACCTACTTCCAGTGATGACTATCTTCCTTCTCCTCCTCGCGCTCCTACTCCATCACCATTTAGGCGCTCCACTTCTACTGCGCCTCAACCTACTCCTCCTCCCACTCCTGACATGAGTGTGGTTATTTCACTGCTACAGCAACTTCAGTAAGTCCAAGCTCAGATTAACTCTCAGTTAGAGCTTCATACTACTATGCTTACTCAGCAAGCTGATGAGATTGCTGCCACTATGGGGAGATGGTGCGCATAGATGCTAATATCAAGGACAAACATTTCCTTACTCCTCAACAGTGGAATGATGATATAGATAAAATGAATGAGCTTTTCAAAGGTACTCTTGCTTCCCTACATGAATGTATAGACGGTGGCATCAAACTCACTGATGGCCAAGATTTCATTAACGCTATAAGGGAGGTAGAGTCGAATATAACAGGTGATATAAGGAAGTTGTTTGAGATAGTGGCTGGAGATAGCCATAAGTTGTTGAGCGTGGTTGATAAGCTCAAAGAAGTTAAGGATGAGCTACAAATCCTTGGATTAACTGTCTATGGCGCAGAACCTAGTACTGAACCAAGCGCTGCTCCTAAAGCGCCTGAAACCCCTGCGCCTACTTCTAGTTCTGCTCCTAGCGCACCGGTTGACTTTAGTTCCTTGATCTCCAAGATCAATGTTTTGAAGGAATTAATAGTCACTCATTTCAGTGCCGCGCAGACAGGCGCGCGGAAAGAACCTCTGCTGATATTATCTCTGCTCAAACTGCTGTTGAAGCAAACTTTCAAGCATTTACTGAGAACCTTTCACAGCAGCAGGCTATTACTCAGCGCACCATTGATGAGTATCAAAACATCAATGTTGATCATCTGCGCTACATTAGAGATGGTGTCACTGACTCTCATAGTGTTGTCAACCGTTGTCATCAACTTTCAAAGCAAATCCAGCGCTCCGTGAAGGAGATTGAAGAAGGTTTGAAGGAAGACGATGACGCGCCTCCTCCCAACCCTTAGTTATTTCTTTTGATTGTAAGTTTTAGAAACCTTTTGTTAGTGACTTAGTGCTTACATGTTTTAGCACATCTGTTGTTTTTGTTCTGTTCAAAACTTGTAATCACCAACTCTTACATTTTGAGTTTTAATTAGAACAAAGCATCACGTTTATTAAACCTTGTTCACTCAAACTCCTTGTTTGTAGAACACTGAATATTGTTTAAAATCATATGCATCTTAATTGAACTGTTTCATACTTTAATGCATTTGAGTTTAAACTTTGTTTAAACACATTTCAAACCAAAACTCATATATCATTTTGAATGTGTTAAACTGTCGTTTCTATCTTTCCATGTGTAATGTTCTATCTTTATTGGAATAGATTAGAAATCTATATCTTGGACTAGTGTGTACATTAACTTGAGACATGATTTACCAATTTCATTTATTTGGACATGTTATTATCAAGTATAATGTTTGTCCCTGATATAGTAGGTAATGGCATCAATCAAATAGGGGGATATTGTTGGGTATGCCCACTTATATCTCAGTTTCAATGTAATAGGATTGATTAGATTTGATTGATCCATTACCTAAGTTTTATTTCATGGACTTTAGACCCACATGTAAGAAGTATTTATACTTCATTTTTTAGGTAGTCCATTGTAATAGAATAGGCTTAGGAATAGGTCTAGAATATCAAGATTGAAGAAAATCACAATTTCAGTTTGAGCCACGCGCCCATGCGCCCCTCTCTTGCGCCATACGCCTCTTTTGGCACGCGCATATGAGTATGCGCCTAGCATCGCTCATGCGCCCCTAATGGCTCAACGCGCGCATGTATTACGCACCCCTTGGCTCAACGCGCTTCAAAGATACAATTCAACACTCAGTGATTTATAGAAGACATGAAGACTTGAAAAGATTCAAACTACGCCAATGATCCAACGGTGGTTAAATAACACGTATGCACCCGCATCTAAGGACACCTGTCCATAACGGTCATATTTGTGTTATGTGTCTAACGGCTATAAAAGGACACGTGCTCCACTCAATGAGCGACATCACATCTGTCCTTTAACCTTATCCACAAGGGATTTCCAACGGCTAGTTTTTTGGGCTCTACTATAAATACCCCATAACTTCAAACGTTTTGAAGTTGCTAAGAATCTCAGAATTTCTCTCTCAAGCATTTGTTGAAGATTTGAAGATTGCCTTTGATTTTCCAGAATTCTCAAGAACATCTTCATTCCTTCATCCTTAGCCTAGATCCTTAAGCAAAAACACTTTAGTTTTTTTGTGCTCTCAATCTCAAAGATCTAAAGAGCCTTGAATCTAAAATCACACACGCACCTCTTTAAGTTTGATCACTTAGATCTTTTTTTTAGAGATACACCGGTTATTTTCTAGGATTTGTTCTTTCATAAAATATTAGATCTTGAGTTAGTGTATAAGCTCAAATGATTGTAATTTGTAACACTCACTCATTATATAAGAACTCCATTAGAAATCCAAGACTAACCATCTTGGTAGAGGACGTAGATCATTTTCCCTATCGAACATCTCCAAATAGCGCGCATTCAATTCTTGTCATTTACTTTCAAGTTATTATCATATCTCACTATTTGCTTGTTTACTCATTGTAGATTGATTGGATTGAATTGTGTTGTGTTTGTTATATCATTTGCATTAGTTCCTTATTTCACCCACTTTGAGCCAAATTACTTAGAGTGTGTGTTGTGCCCCTTTTAATCATTTGCGCCTACTTTAATTAACTATTACGATGTGCATTTCACTCACTCACTTAGGCGCATTTCATAACGCTTATTTGATTAAGTGCGCATTTGCCATTGAATTTTCAAGGGTACAAAAAGAATTTTAAAACAGCTATTCACCCTCCCCCTCTAGCTATTTTCCATACCCTTGTTGCCCTTTGGGACCAACAATGTTTATTATAATAATCATTATCCCTGACACTTATGAAGAGCTAGTATAAGTTTAATAGATGATCATATAATGATTATGTGCATTGGATGCAAATTAAACTTATGGGTACTTGTTCGAGAACAAGGTACTGGATAGACCCGTCATGAGATTTATGTCATGGTCAAATGTCATAATTAAATCTCATAATAGTCATACCATTTGAATCCTTATACCTGATATTATCATGGTCTTCCACATGATGAACATTATTTTTGACGTACTCAAACCCTACCCTTAACCGGGTAGTTATAAAGGCTAGATTGGCATAATCAGATTCTTATAGGGAAGAATGATAAGTCAAGATGAGATTTATCCCTCTCTCAAGAGAGATATCTGCTTGGCAACTCGATGAGTGAGATTGATGATAGTGCATGGCCATGCCCAAATGAATTTATGTGTTCAGTGTCATTTGCTCATATCAATCTACTCAAGATCGAGAAAGTATTGGACAACATAAGTTGACTTGGACCATGACTTATGTCCAATATGATATCGCGTGACAAAGGGATTGTTACTTTGGTCTAAAAATCTTATTTTGATAGAGTTCAAAGTGCAAGAACACAGCAAGGTACAGAGAGAAACAAACAGGACAGCACATTTGGGACCTCAAAATATGCATGAATGCCTAAGATAAGAATGAGATATGAACATGAAACTTGACGAGCATGAACTTCAATACATAAGAAACAACTTTCATGTTTTAACCCAAGCCCAGAAATAATTTATGATTGAGTTTTTAAAGCATGAAAATCCTTTGTTTAAGCAGAGTGCATGAACTGCATGAACTGCTTGCTTATGGCACCAAAATGAATTTCAAAACATGACATAAACTCAAAACCAACCCATGAAATTCAAGGAACTCATACTTTAACATGTTAAGAACATCATCCAAGAGTTATTTTGCATTAAAAGTCATTTTAAACATGAATGTGCATGGGATTTGCAAAAGAGAGAAGATTGGTGGCTTTTTGGGAAAAGAAGTGATTTATGCATGAAAGCATTTGAGACTTGGCCAAAAAATGAACATGTAAGAGTCATAGAGTCATGTAAACATGAAAAAATTCAGATTCCAACATCAATAACATCCATTTTCATAACCACATTGCAAGTTTTTTACATTGAATCTTTGAAAAATATGGGGGTCTAGTAGGGATGGCCATGTTGGGTTTCCTAGTAACATGCGCAGCGGAGTTTAGCAATTAAAATTTTAAGAAACCCAAAGCCATGGATCCGTTCATATGATTAAATCAAATACAACAAGATGAATAGAGGAATAACTAACCCTTGATGACTATGAATTTTCTCTTGGTCTTTGGTGGAGAAACTTGAAGACTTGATCACGATCACAAAGCTTGAACACGAACTTTGAAGATGATGATTTTCACCCTCTAGCGGTATCCACACTTCGAACGAATATCAAAGGATCTTTGATCTTGGTTGCTAGACCAATATTATGAAACACACTTTCACAATATAATAAAAGAACTATATTGAATTTATTTGTGAATTATTTTGTTCCTCAATCAAGGATATCTTAGAACAAAATAATATCTCTCTCAAACTCTTTGAGACTCACAAAATCACTTATCCATATGGTCTGGCCGAATTGGGGTTTTTATACACAATTAAGACCTATTCCAAATAGGAATCTTGTGCCAAAAACCTTCCCAAATCGAATTAGGAATTTTCCTGTCGGCAGCACCAGGCGCCCGCCTGTAAAGGGCCAGGCGCCCGCCTGAATGACCAGAAGGTCCCTGTCTTTCTGGAATTACTTCAGGCGCCCGCCTGGTCTGAACCAAGCGCCCGCTCGGTAGACCAAACAGCCCAGAATGTTTCCAAAATTCCTCCAAGGTCCTTTGACTCTAAATTCCAATATATTCCTCTTATTAAAGATTCGTTCTATTGTGTGTGACCCTCTAGGATTATACTAAGTTGGCAATGGGCTCAAACATGATCCCATAAGATATGATTAGGTTCTAGCAAACCGTCATACCTACCCAAATAGTATAACTAGATACAAGTTCGCATTCCTTTAGAATATGTCACAATCCCTTTGTCCACGATGTCATTGAACACAAGTCATGGTCAAACAGTCAACTTGTTTTTGTTCAATACTTTCTCGATTCCGAATATGTTGATAATCCAAATGACATTGATCCAATTAATTCATTTGAGTCCGGCCGAACATTTCATCAACATCATTCCTACGAGAGGCCCAAGCTTGACATCTCTCCGTGGAGGGACAAATCCATTTAGCTTATTATTCTTCCCAACGGGAATCCGATTATGCCAATCATACCCTTTATAACTACCGTGTTAAGGTAGCGTTTGAATATGTCAAACACAATGTTCATCAAGTGGAAGACTATAATAACTTCATGTCTAAGGATTCAAATGACATAACTAATATGAGATATATGTTCGACATAGACCATGACATAAATCTCATACAGCGGGTCATGTCCAGTACCTTGTTCCAAACAAGTACCCATAAATCTAACATGATCATCTCATGATCATTTAGCCTTTATACTAGTGCTTAATAAGTACTAGGGACGGGGATTATTATAAGTAAGCATGAACAACAATAATAATCAAAACATCTCTTTATTGATATGAAATAAATGATAACAATTACAACGTTTATTAAACGTGCCTAGGGCACCACTACCAACAATCTCCCACTTGCCCTAGGCCCAATCTCCCATGTATCTAATACCCATGGACCTAACATGACCATCATGTTTAGCTTGTGGAAGTCCCTTTGTTAGCGGGTCCGCAACATTGTCATCAGTAGGTACTCTGCATATATTTACGTCTCCCCTATCAACGATCTCTCGAATGATATGAAAACGCCTAAGTATGTGTTTGGATTTCTGATGTGCTCTTGGTTCCTTTGCTTGAGCAATAGCACCATTATTATCACAATAAAGGTCTATTGGATTAGCAATACTAGGAACCACTTCAAGTTCAGTTATGAACTTCTTAATCCAAACAGCTTCCTTTGCAGCATCCGATGCAGCAATATACTCAGCTTCTGTTGTAGAATCAGCGGTTGTACTTTGCTTGGAACTCTTCCAGCTTACAGCTCCACCATTTAACATAAACACAAAACCCGATTGCGATCGGCTATCATCTTTGTCAGTTTGGAAGCTTGCATCCGTGTAGGCATTTACAACGAGATCATCTTCCATTCCTCCATAGACCAAAAACGAGTCTTTAGTTCTTCTCAAGTACTTTAGAATCGCTTTTACAGCTATCCAGTGATTTTCGCCAGGGTCGGATTGGTATCTACTTGTCATGCTCAAAGCATAAGATACATCCGACCTAGTACAAATCATGGCATACATGATGGACCCAATTGCCGAAGCATATGGAACATCATTCATTTTCTCACGCTCATCATTTGTCTTAGGACATTGAGTCTTGCTTAGAGAAACTCCATGTAACACTGGCAAGGTGCCTCTCTTAGAATTTTCCATACGGAATCTTCTAATGACCTTGTCAATGTATGTACTTTGGCTTAAACCAAGTAGCCTTCTTGATCTATCTCTATAGATCTTAATGCCAAGTATATATGCGGCTTCACCCATATCTTTCATTGCGAAGCACTTTCCTAACCAAGTCTTCACAGACTGAAGTGTAGGAATGTCGTTTCCAATGAGCAATATGTCATCCACATATAAAATAAGGAATAGCACTATGCTCCCACTAATCTTCTTGTATACACAAGGCTCATCTTCGTTCTTGATGAAACCAAACTCTTTGACCGATTCATCAAAACGGAGATTCCAACTCCTTGAAGCTTGCTTCAATCCATAGATGGATCTTTGCAATTTGCATACCTTAGAATCTTGTTCAAAACCTTCTGGTTGTGTCATATACACATCCTCTTGGAGTTTTCCATTCAGGAAAGCGGTTTTGACGTCCATCTGCCATATTTCATAGTCATGATATGCGGCAATGGCAAGCAAAATTCTTATAGACTTGATCATTGCTACGGGTGAAAAGGTCTCATCATAGTCAATACCATGAACTTGCCTATACCCCTTCGCTACAAGCCTAGCTTTGTAAGTATGCACCTTCCCATCCATGTCAGTCTTCTTCTTGAAGACCCATTTGCATCCTATGGTTTTTACACCTTCGGGTGCATCAATCAAATTCCAAACTTGATTGTCTTGCATGGATTGCAATTCGGATTCCATGGCTCCAAGCCAGTTGTCCGAATCAGGAGAAGACATCGCCTCTTGGTAGGTTGACGGTTCATCATTCTCAATGATTTCTACCTCATTACTATCCGTTACGAGAAATCCATATCTCTCGGGCTCGGATCGTGACCTACTAGATCTGCGAGATGCTTGTGTATTTTGAACAGGTTCCACAACTCCTTGTGGTTCTTGTTCTTGTTCCACTATTGGTTCAATGTTATTTTCTGGGTCTCGAATTTCTTCAAGATTTATTTTACTCCCACTGATTTCTTTGGAGAGAAACTCTTTCTCTAGAAAGACACCAGTTCGGGCAACAAACACTTTGTTGTCCTCTCGGTTGTAAAAGTAATATCCTTTAGTTTCCTTAGGATATCCCACGAAAATACATTTATCAGATTTGTGTGCTAGTTTGTCAGAGATGAGTCTCTTGACATAAACTTCGCAACCCCAAATCCTCATGAAAGATAAACTAGGTTTCTTTCCACTCCACATCTCATATGGAGTCTTTGGAACCGATTTAGTTGGAACTTGATTTAGTGTGAAAGCAGCGGTTTCTAGAGCGTAACCCCAAAAGGATATTGGAAGATCAACTTGACTCATCATTGATCGAACCATGTCTAACAAAGTCCGATTCCTCCTCTCGGACACACCATTCCATTGTGGTGTTCCAGGTGGAGTCAATTGTGAAACTATTCCACAATTCTTTAGATGATCATCAAATTCTTGACTTAAGTATTCTCCACCTCGATCTGATCGAAGTGCCTTTATACTTTTGCCAAGTTGTTTTTCTACTTCATTTTGAAATATTCTAAATATCTCAAATGCTTCACTTTTATGTTTCATTAGGTAAACATACCCAAATCTACTATAATCATCAGTGAAGGTTATGAAGTATTGAAATCCTCCCCTAGCATTGCTACTTAATGGTCCGCATACATCGGAATGTATCAACCCCAATAAGTCGCTTGCCCTTTCACCCAACTTGGTAAAAGGTGTCTTAGTCATTTTTCCAAGAAGACACGACTCACAAGTATCATATGACTCTAAGTCACATGAACCCAAAAGTCCGTCCCCATGGAGTTTTGAGATACGCTTCTCATTAATATGACCAAGACGGCAATGCCACATATAAGTATGATTTACATCATTAGGTTTAGATTTCTTATTTACATGATAGACATTATTTTCATTCTTGACATCCAAGACATAAAGGCCATTAAATGAATTAGCAATACCATAAAGCACATCATTTAAATAAATAGAAAATTTCTTATTCTCAATAAGAAACTTAAAACCTTCATTATCCAAACAAGAAATTGAAATAATATTTCTGCTTAAATCCGGAACATAATAACAATTGTTCAAAACAAGAATTAATCCGGAAGGTAAAGTGACTTCATAAGTCCCTACGGCTAATGCAGCAACTCTTGCTCCATTTCCCACGCGTAGATCTACTTCACCTTCTTTAAGCAGTCTCCTATTCTTTAGTCCCTGCACATTTAGACAAATGTGAGAACCACATCCGGTATCCAATACCCAAGAATCAGTGGTAGAAAGGAGAATATCTATCATATAGATACCTGAAGTCGACGCAGCCTTGCTGCTCTTCTTCTTCTTTTGCTCTTCCAAGAAAGCCTTGCAATTACGTTTCCAATGACCAATTTCTTGACAATGGAAACAGATTGCATCCTTTTGTGAATCAGGTTTTGCCTCAGAAGCCTTGGCAACCTTTGCCTTGCTTATCTTAGGTTTGACAACTTTTGCCTTACCCTTTCCTTTGGCACTAGCCTTCTTCCCATCATGAACCAAGAGCACGGGAGAACCTTTCTCCACAATTTTCATCTCTGCAGTTTTGAGCATCCCATGCAACTCAGAGAGATTCTTATCCATTCCATGCATGTTATAATTCATCACAAACTGATTATAACTTTTAGGCAATGAATTAAGAATGAGATCCGTGGCTAGCTCCAATGGGATTGGATAGCCAAGTTTCTCAAGGTGCTCTACATAACCTTTCATTTTAAGAAAGTGAGGACTCACTTGTTGCCCTTCATTCATTTTACTAGTAGTGAATGCAACAATGGTCTTGTACCTCTCTTGCCTAGCTTGCTCTTGAAACATGGTTCTCAACTCCACGCCTATCTCATAGGCTTCCAAATGTTCCAAACTTTGTTGGAGTTTTGAACACATAGCAGCAAGCATGAGACAACTTACATCTCTAGAATCATTACGATGTTTCTTGTAATTGTCTCTTTCTACCCTAGGGGCAGTAGGCGGTGGTTCAGCAGGGAGAGGCCCATCGAGAATGTACAACTTATCTTCTTGCCTAAGAACAATTCTTATGCTTCGGATCCAATCCATAAAGTTTGTACCATTCTCTTCGAGCTTATCCTTCTCAAGGATCGATCGCAACGACATTGATTGAGTGTTATTAGTCATAATCTACAAATATGCAAAATTTCCAAAATTTAATAAGTACCGATTTTCATTAAAGAGATAAATAATGTATTTTTTTAAACAAAATACTCCCACTAAATTATATAACCTTCTTATACATCCAATGTATAATATAATTTAATTGGGTTAAGATCCAACTTTAATTTAATTTCAAGTCCGCTAAGGCGGATTACACAAAATCAAATTAATTAGGTAGACAACTCTTGTCAATCATATCTCATATGACTCTTAATTCCTTTTATGAGATTCTTTTAGAAATCCAATTTCAAAAGCATGTTAAACCTCATCTTTGCCTAGGCCCAAAACTGTTTTGACGCCCAATTAAGTCTAACCATTTTAAACGCATAGTTAATGTGTCCCGCTAGGGCGTGCCCACATTATCTATCTTGCTCAAACATAAATAAATTTAATGCACCTCGCTAGGGCGAATCTACATTAAAATCACTCATGTACTAACAAGTGTTTTAATCATGGCATGGCAATAAAAGACTTAAAACTTTCTTTGAAGGTTCATCACATATAGCATATAACACATTTATGAGCACATAATATAAACATGTTACACATCAAGTTTAGCCACTAAATTAATCCCATTAATTCAAGCATAATATTTATGTGTCATTAGTTTCTCTATAATTATGAGGATGAGACTATTTCAACTTTGGTTATTATCTCCAAATCAAGACAACAAGAAGTGCGGTCGAACTAAGCCATTTGGCAACCACAATCCCGCACTAATTCAAGAAACCAAGAAAGTAGTCCATGTGGCCGAAACTAAGCAATAGATGGTCTCGATGAACGTAGGCCAATTGCATTCACAATTCCACATGGATCTCCAATCATTGAATCAAGAACTTTGTTTCTCAATTTTAGCAATTATGAACTCTTCATAATTCTAACTTCGTTTTGTCTTTGAAACTTTGATTGCGATCAATTTTGGGAAACACAATCTCGATGAACGCAGATTAGCCATCCAAAACTTGAACCAGTCTAGGAATCACAAGACTAAAACAAATAGGAAAATCAAACCCCAAAATCCACACACAAACCAACTACCCAAGACCCATTCCAGATCAGCAAGTCTGAAGTGGTCTTGTTACTGGTTTTGTCGGATTTATCGAAAAATTCCAGAATCAAATTTTGAACAAAATCAGAACATTCTGGCCTAGCGAGCGCGCGCCTGGTCCAGCACAGGCGGGCGCCTGAAGCGAGCGCGCGCCTGGTCCAGCGCGGGCGGGCGCCTGAATGGTCAGAATGGTATGGAATTTTCAAGTTCGAAAATTTTGTCTCAAAATTATTTTTCCCCGATTATTAAAACTTTGATCCAATCAAAAATCAATAATCGAAATAATTCAGAATCCACCATAATTTTTTATTGCGATTGAATCGTGCGATTAAGGTTCGAAAAACAATAAACCACATAAAATCACAAAACACATAAACATCATATAATCCAATATTCATATCATGCTTTGGCACATAAACAATTTATATACACAACATGATCCAAGTATTGAATTAATCAACATGAACGGGGCTCTGATACCACTGTTGGGTTTCCTAGTAACATGCGCAGCGGAGTTTAGCAATTAAAATTTTAAGAAACCCAAAGCCATGGATCCGTTCATATGATTAAATCAAATACAACAAGATGAATAGAGGAATAACTAACCCTTGATGACTATGAATTTTCTCTTGGTCTTTGGTGGAGAAACTTGAAGACTTGATCACGATCACAAAGCTTGAACACGAACTTTGAAGATGATGATTTTCACCCTCTAGCGGTATCCACACTTCGAACGAATATCAAAGGATCTTTGATCTTGGTTGCTAGACCAATATTATGAAACACACTTTCACAATATAATAAAAGAACTATATTGAATTTATTTGTGAATTATTTTGTTCCTCAATCAAGGATATCTTAGAACAAAATAATATCTCTCTCAAACTCTTTGAGACTCACAAAATCACTTGTCCATATGGTCTGGCCGAATTGGGGTTTTTATACACAATTAAGACCTATTCCAAATAGGAATCTTGTGCCAAAAACCTTCCCAAATCGAATTAGGAATTTTCCTGTCGGCAGCACCAGGCGCCCGCCTGTAAAGGGCCAGGCGCCCGCCTGAATGACCAGAAGGTCCCTGTCTTTCTGGAATTACTTCAAGCGCCCGCCTGGTCTGAACCAAGCGCCCGCTCGGTAGACCAAACAGCCCAGAATGTTTCCAAAATTCCTCCAAGGTCCTTTGACTCTAAATTCCAATATATTCCTCTTATTAAAGATTCGTTCTATTGTGTGTGACCCTCTAGGATTATACTAAGTTGGCAATGGGCTCAAACATGATCCCATAAGATATGATTAGGTTCTAGCAAACCGTCATACCTACCCAAATAGTATAACTAGATACAAGTTCGCATTCCTTTAGAATATGTCACAATCCCTTTGTCCACGATGTCATTGAACACAAGTCATGGTCAAACAGTCAACTTGTTTTTGTTCAATACTTTCTCGATTCCGAATATGTTGATAATCCAAATGACATTGATCCAATCAATTCATTTGAGTCCGGCCGAACATTTCATCAACATCATTCCTACGAGAGGCCCAAGCTTGACATCTCTCCGTGGAGGGACAAATCCATTTAGCTTATTATTCTTCCCAACGGGAATCCGATTATGCCAATCATACCCTTTATAACTACCGTGTTAAGGTAGCGTTTGAATATGTCAAACACAATGTTCATCAAGTGGAAGACTATAATAACTTCATGTCTAAGGATTCAAATGACATAACTAATATGAGATATATGTTCGACATAGACCATGACATAAATCTCATACAGCGGGTCATGTCCAGTACCTTGTTCCAAACAAGTACCCATAAATCTAACATGATCATCTCATGATCATTTAGCCTTTATACTAGTGCTTAATAAGTACTAGGGACGGGGATTATTATAAGTAAGCATGAACAACAATAATAATCAAAACATCTCTTTATTGATATGAAATAAATGATAACAATTACAACGTTTATTAAACGTGCCTAGGGCACCACTACCAACAGGCCAAACCGGACCGGAACTGGAAAACCGGACCGGAAAAGCCCGGAATCGGAGCAAACCGGGGAGTAAACCGGAACCGTAGTAACCGGAACCTTAAGTTATCCGGGCCGGTTCAGGTTCACATAAATGGCGAACCGGACCGAAACCGGAACCGGACCGAAAATCCCTTGTTTTTCAATAATTTTAAAAGGGGGGGACCGGAACCAGACCGAACCGGAACCGGATTGTGCCAAACCAGAACCGGAACCGGGGTAAGCACGGGCCGGTTAAGGGTTACCCATATGCAGAACCGGAACCGGGCCCGGAACCGGTTTTGGCCATCCCTAGGGTCTAGCCAACTTATGACTAGACCCTTGCACAAACAACCATACCCGTTACATTTTGAGAGATTTGAGGGTTACAACTAAGAGATTACCTAGTTAAGAAGAGGATAATGTGCTTCCTTTGTCTTGCCAAGGGAAGACTTTGTTTGTTTTGAGCTTGGAGGGTTTGAATAGCTTGAAGATTGCTTGAGTTTTGGATTGAAGATGAGTTTGATTGAGTTGTTTAAACTGTTTAGTGTTGGTGTATATGCCCTAGGCATGTTATTGGCACGTTGTTTGACAATATTTGTTATCACTTTTTTATTTATATAAAGAGATATTTCAGATTATTATTTGTTGTTACATGTTTTGTTATAATAATCTCTGTCCCTAGTACTTATGAAGAACTAGTATAAATTTAATTCGATGATCATGTGATGATCATGTGTATGTGATATAAGTTAAACTTATGGGTATGTGTTGGGGAACACATACTAGACATGACCGAACTATGTGGTTTATGTCATGGTCATGATGTCATAATTAAACCTCTAAATAGTTATATCATTGAATCCTTAGACCTGAGATTATTACGATCTTCTACATAGTGGAGATCATGTTTGACATATTTAAACATTACTCTTAACCAAGTAATTATAAATAATATGATTGGCATGATCGAAGCTATGTAGCGAAGTGTAATAAGTCAAGATGGAATTTGTCCCTCTTCGTGAGAGGTGTCAAGTGTCGCGCCCCAGACCCGTGGTCCTACTTGGCCCCACGCTCGGGACACGATTGGAAGACGTTATAAAACCTTTTTAGTAAAAAATTTTCGAAATATACTTTTAGAAAGTTAAACAAAACACACTTGAAGTTCAAAGACTTCACTTAACTTGAAACAACCTTTTACAAACACTTTCACAACGAAAGTACTTAGCCCAAAGGCTTACAACTTTTAAACAAATATACATACATCAACATTTACCAAAATAGATGTGACCATAAAAAAGTACGGGTACTCTACCCCCAAAGGGTTTACATCTACATAATGTAACCTTCAACAAAACAAGTCCCAACTCTTACCAACCGAACGTCCTCCCGTGCCAAATGTCCTATCCCCTGGACCCGCCTTTATCTAAAATAGTAAACAAATAAGGGTGAGAATGAATCTCAGTAAGCTACTAAATGCAACTACGTTACATGCTGATATGATGATCATAAAGAAACAATATCAACAGTAATCATATAGCATATAGCACATAACATCAAGTTATATATCACATTGCCCACACTCCGGTGGATACCAAGCCAAGGTTTACCCAATAACCATAACTGATGAGAATACCATCTGAGAAACCCATCAGAGAAAACCATCTGAACAGCATAAATAGCTGAAGCCGTCGGGATCCCGAAAACCAAATCATAACCAATAGAACCAAGTAACCAGAGAGGGAAATATGACACAAAGTCATAACCCAAATACTCACCAAAGGGAGAAATTCATCCCATCCAAGGCCAATCTGGACTGGGGAAACTAAAAGGCACAGTGGACATCTTATAGTGAACTTGGCTTGTGTGCCACTATAATTCTCCCACCGCCTGACTCACAAGCTCCAATGGAAAACCTTATAGTGGACTTACCTGTACCACTATAATCCTTCCATTGGCTGACTCCACAACAAGACCAGCTGGACCTTTACAAAAGCACAGTAATGAATACTTGCTAAACAAAACCCGGGGCATTTAATCCAAGAAGGAACTAAGCCAAATACATCATAAGATGCACCCAAAGAATCCTTATAAAGAGTCCATAAAAAGGACATTTAATCCATTACTAACATTCCACAACAATCATCTAAGTACTTTAGGACACTACCCAAAAACTAGACCAAGGTTGATCTCTAAACCCCTTAGTTGAAAACTCTAAACTTTTTCAGACAACTGGGCGGTCGCCCAAACAGGGCTGTGCGGCTGCCCAAAATGCTCTGTCCCAAGAAGAAAACCCTTCAGACAGATGTGCGGCCGCACACCCATTTTTGGGCGGCCGCCCACATCACCCGGCAGGCCTAAAAACTTAACCAAAGTTTACTCCTTTTGTTTCACAACCCAAAATTACCAATACTTGCAACCCTTAACATTGCAACTTACACAAAGGCTAAACCTTAGCCTAAGAACAAGACTAACACCAACAATAACCATTTCATACTACTCCCTTTTGTCCCAAAATTACAAGTATAGCAAATATTACCCAAAACACAAAATTAACAAGTAGAAATATCACATATAGCATATATGACTATTTTAACATTTAAAGGGGAATTAGTAACTTACCTAGTTCCGGAAAAAGTATCGCTGAAATAAGTTTTGTTCGGCTAGAAATGACCTACTCGACGCCCTGATCATTTTTATATAATTAGTTTTTAAAACGGGTAAGTAAATAAAAAGAATTAAATCGAAATGGGTCGAACTTACCTTTTTTTCTCCTAACCCTAGGTTGATCGTAAAAGAAAGTTGCAGAACAATTGTTGTTTACACGGTGAAGGAAGAGGGAAGGAAAATTTCCTTAAATATCTTACCCATTTTTACAACTTGGTCACCCAACTTTCAAAGTTAACACTTAAGCCCCTTAACTTATAATTTCAACAAGGACCCTAAAGTTTCAACTTAATCATTTAACTCCTTTAATCATTATTATTACTAACTAAGTAAATAACACAAATAATCAAGTATGATATGCAAATCATAAAATATAATGCAACCCATAAAAAGGCACATATAAGTCAAATAAAAATCCCCAAAATATAAAATAAATAGGGACGGGTTTTGGGGTCACTACAATCACTCCCCCTTAAAGAAAATTCGTCCCGAATTTTAGGGTTACTTACCGAGGCCCTCAAACAACCAAGGGTACTTCCTTTCGATCTCTTCCCGAAGTTCCCAAGTCGATTCCTCCACATTGTGATTCCTCCACACAACTCGAACAAGAGGGATACTTTTGTTTCTCAATTCTTGCACCTTCGAATCAATGACGTGGACCGGATGTTCCTCATAAGACATACTCGGCTCAATATCCTCGGGTACCTCAGATAGAACATGAGAAGAATCATACACATACTTCCGAAGCATAGAAATATGAAACACATTATGGATCTTATCAAGAGAAGGAGGTAATGCAAGACGATAAGCCCGATCCCCCACTCTTCCAAGAATCTCAAATGGACCAATAAACCTCGGAGCAAGCTTGCCTTTCTTTCCATATCTTCGAATACCAACCTTAGGGGAAACCTTCAAAAACACAAAGTCACCTTTTTCGAACTCAAGATCTCGCCTCCGATGATCAGCGTAGCTTTTCTGTCTACTCTGGGCAGTACTCAAACGATCTCGAATAAGTTTAACCTTCTCAACTGAATCATTAACCATCTGAACACCCCATATCTTGGCTTCTCCCACTTCATCCCAACAGATAGGAGACCGACATTTCCTTCCATACAAGGCTTCATAAGGAGCCATCCCAATACTGGACTGAAAACTGTTATTATAAGCAAACTCTACGAGAGGTAAATGAATATCCCACGAATCTGAAAAATCCACTGAGCAAGCCCTCAACATATCCTCAAGAATCTGGATAGTTCTCTCGGACTGGCCATCTGTTTGAGGATGAAAAGCTGTACTAAATCTCAACTCTGAACCCAAAGGTTTCTGAAACGCTTGCCAAAACCGAGATGTGAATCTAGGGTCACGATCAGATACAATGCTCACTGGAACTCCATGTAACCTCACGATCTCATTAATGTACAAGGTTACAAGCTTTTCCATAGAATAACCGATCTCAATAGGTAGAAAATGAGAAGACTTTGTCAATCTATCAACAATCACCCAAACCGCATCAAACCTTTTTCGAGTACGAGGTAACCCTGTCACAAAATCCATAGTAACATGTTCCCACTTCCATTCCGGAATCTCTAACGGTTGAAGCAATCCTGCAGGCCTTTGATATTCAGCTTTAACTTGTTGACATGTTAAGCACTTGGATACATAATCCGCTATCTCTCTCTTCATATTATTCCACCAAAAGTGTTGCTTCAAATTCTGATACATTTTAGTACTCCCGGGATGAATAGTATACCTTGATTTATGGCCTTCATCAAGAACTTGGTGTTTAACCCCATCAACATTAGGTACACACAATCGACCTCTGAAAGTCAATACCCCTTCAGAACTGAGTGAGAAATCCCCAAATTTACCTTCCTTAATTTTATCCATAATCTTTACCAATTCCGGGTCATCCTTCTGAGCTTCCTTTATTTGTTGAACTAAAGTTGGAAATACTCGAATGTTCGCAAAAATAGCTCCATGCTTTGATTCATAAGGACTCCAATCTCGAGCATCCTCCAACATCTTCCATTCCCGTACCATTAATGAAGCTACATAAGACTTCTGGCTAATCGCATCAGCTACCACATTTGCCTTGCCCGGATGATAGGAAATTGTACAATCGTAATCCTTCAATAGCTCCATCAATCTTCGTTGTCTATTATTCAACTCTTTCTGGGAGAAAAGATACTTCAAACTCTGATGATCTGTGAAAATCTCAAACTTTGCTCCATAGAGATAATGTTTCCACTTGTGTAATGCAAAGACAATAGCTGCAAGCTCCATGTCATGGGTAGGATAATTCTGCTCACTCGGAGTCAACTTCCTCGAAGCATATGCAATCACCCTTCCATTCTGCATTAATACACACCCGAGGCCTTCTTTAGAAGCATCCCTATAGATTACCAAATCATCATTACCATTAGGTAGGGCGAGAATAGGAGCTGTAGTCAATCTCTTCTTCAACTCTTCAAAACTAGCTTGACATTTTTCATCCCATACATAAGGAATATTCTTTCGAGTCAACTGAGTCAAGGGAGTTGCAATCTTAGAAAACCCCTCAATGAACCTTCTGTAATACCCAGCTAACCCCAAGAAGCTTTGAATTTCTGTAACTGATTCTGGCCTCCTCCAATTCACAATAGCCTCAACTTTGGATGGATCAACTGATATACCTTTATTGGAGATCACATGCCCAAGAAAAGATACTTCATTGAGCCAAAAAGCACACTTACTGAATTTAGCAAACAACTGCTTCTCACGAAGAATAGATAAAACCATTCGCAAATGCTGTTCATGCTCCTCCCGGGACTTGGAATAAACCAGAATATCATCAATAAATACAACCACGAAGGTATCAAGATAAGGTTTAAAGACCCTATTCATCATATCCATAAAAACAGCCGGAGCATTAGTCAACCCGAAAGGCATAACAAGAAACTCATAATGGCCATATCTACTACGAAAAGCAGTTTTAGAAATGTCTTCAGAACGGATTTTCAACTGATGGTACCCACTCCTCAAGTCAAGTTTTGAAAAGACAACTGACCCTTGAAGTTGATCAAATAAATCATCAATATGAGGAAGCGGATATTTATTCTTTATAGTTACCTGATTCAGCTTTCTGTAGTCAATACACAGCCTCAAGGACCCATCTTTCTTTTTAACAAACAATACTGGAGCTCCCCACGGAGATACACTAGGACGAATGAATCCTCGATCAAGTAACTCTTGCAACTGAACCTTCAACTCTTTCAATTCAGCTGGGGCCATTCTGTAAGGTGCCTCAGATATAGGAGCCGTACCTGGAAGTAAGTCAATACAGAACTCTATTTCCCGGTCAGGAGGCATAGCATACTCAGAAGAAAATACATCTGAAAATTCTTTAACAATAGGCACATCCCCAATATCAGGAACACTTTTAGTAGTATAAAAAACACTAGCCAAATACCCCGCACAACCACGGTTCAACAACTTTCTAGCCTTCATATAAGAAATAATTCTAATCTCTCTACCCCAAGGAACAGTTTCAAAAGAAAATTTAGGAACATTTGGGATAGAAAATGTGACTACTTTATTAGCACAATCAACAGACGCATGATATTTACCCAACCAATCCATACCCAAGATAACATCAAAATCTTGTAATGGTAAGATAACTAAATCAGCAGGTAAAACATGCTCACGTATATGCACATCACAAGAATGCAACACCTCATTGGTCACCAAACACTCCCCTATAGGAGTTGACACCTCTAACACATAAGGTAGAGATTCAGAAGACATATGCAATCGAGAAGAAAAATGCACAGACACATAAGAATGCGATGAGCCAGGGTCTATAAGTGTACGTGCCCTCAAACTAGACACAGAAATAATACCTCCTATCACATTAGAGGACTCCGAAGCCTGTTGCTGAGAAATAGCAAAGACACGACCCTGAACCTTAGGCTTGCCTGAGGAATCCCTCTTCTGACCCTGAGAGGACCCAACCACACTTCCCGATGCTTGCATCCTATACTTAGGGCAATCCCTCTGAAAATGTCCTAACTGACCACAGTTCAAACACTTGCCCTGCTTCTTCCAACATCTCTCTTCTGAATGCCCTTCTTTCTGACAATAATTACAAACTCCTCTACTCTGACTCCCTGAAGTATTATTTTGATTTCTGTTACCTGACTGTCTTTGAGAAAACCCTTTAAATTGTGAAGATCCACCTTGATTTCCTCTACTCTCACCACGTTGTGGTTGCCTAACTTGCTTCCCAGCGCCTAACAATTCCATTTTCCTTTTATGTTCTTCAATGTCATGCTCCACCTGGTAAGCTCGATCCACTGCATCCTGAAAATCTTGCAACTTATGGGATACTAGCTGAGTTCTAATCACGGTTTTCAAACCTTTCACAAACCTCGAAGCCTTCCTCTCCTCAGTTGCCACTAGGTGAGTACAATACCTGGACAACTCTGAAAATTTAGCTGAATATTGAGCAATTGACATAGAACCTTGCTCCAAGTTAAGAAATTCCATCTCCTTCCTGTCTTGATCTACTCGAGGAATGAAGTGTTCTTTGAACTTTCCCAGAAAATTCTCCCAAGTATAAGGTACATGAGTCTCATCCCATTTTGTTTTCAAAGCTTTCCACCAATGCTCAGCCGCTCCATTCAATTTATAGGTAGCAAACCTGACTTGATCTTCCTCCGAACATCGCAAAGCATCAAAGATCTTTTCCATCGATTCAATCCACCTTTCAGTTTTAGATACATCGGGCTCTCCATCATACTCCATAGGCTTCATTTTCAGAAACTGTTCTAGGCCATATCTTGGTGGTACCTGTTCCCTTTCTTGCCTCTGATCATTTATAGTTTTCATCGCTGCTTCGAACATTCCTTGGAATATAATTCGAGCCTCTTCTCTGGCATCCCCTTGCCCCGAAGAACCGGCCTGATCTCCGTCAGTTTCACCCATTTTTAATGAATACCTGCATCAAACACTCAACGTTACTCACTCTATACTCTACTACCCTCCAAGGTCATTTAGTCATTCTAGACCATCTACAACCTAGCTCTGATACCAACTGTCGCGCCCCAGACCCGTGGTCCTACTTGGCCCCACGCTCGGGACACGATTGGAAGACGTTATAAAACCTTTTTAGTAAAAAATTTTCGAAATATACTTTTAGAAAGTTAAACAAAACACACTTGAAGTTCAAAGACTTCACTTAACTTGAAACAACCTTTTACAAACACTTTCACAACGAAAGTACTTAGCCCAAAGGCTTACAACTTTTAAACAAATATACATACATCAACATTTACCAAAATAGATGTGACCATAAGAAAGTACGGGTACTCTACCCCAAAGGGTTTACATCTACATAATGTAACCTTCAACAAAACAAGTCCCAACTCTTACCAACCGAACGTCCTCCCGTGCCAAATGTCCTATCCCCTGGACCCGCCTTTATCTAAAATAGTAAACAAATAAGGGTGAGAATGAATCTCAGTAAGCTACTAAATGCAACTACGTTACATGCTGATATGATGATCATAAAGAAACAATATCAACAGTAATCATATAGCATATAGCACATAACATCAAGTTATATATCACATTGCCCACACTCCGGTGGATACCAAGCCAAGGTTTACCCAATAACCATAACTGATGAGAATACCATCTGAGAAACCCATCAGAGAAAACCATCTGAACAGCATAAATAGCTGAAGCCGTCGGGATCCCGAAAACCAAATCATAACCAATAGAACCAAGTAACCAGAGAGGGAAATATGACACAAAGTCATAACCCAAATACTCACCAAAGGGAGCAATTCATCCCATCCAAGGCCAATCTGGACTGGGGAAACTAAAAGGCACAGTGGACATCTTATAGTGAACTTGGCTTGTGTGCCACTATAATTCTCCCACCGCCTGACTCACAAGCTCCAATGGAAAACCTTATAGTGGACTTACCTGTACCACTATAATCCTTCTATTGGCTGACTCCACAACAAGACCAGCTGGACCTTTACAAAAGCACAGTAATGAATACTTGCTAAACAAAACCCGGGGCATTTAATCCAAGAAGGAACTAAGCCAAATACATCATAAGATGCACCCAAAGAATCCTTATAAAGAGTCCATAAAAAGGACATTTAATCCATTACTAACATTCCACAACAATCATCTAAGTACTTTAGGACACTACCCAAAAACTAGACCAAGGTTGATCTCTAAACCCATTAGTTGAAAACTCTAAACTTTTTCAGACAACTGGGCGGTCGCCCAAACAGGGCTGTGCGGCTGCCCAAAATGCTCTGTCCCAAGAAGAAAACCCTTCAGATAGATGTGCGGCCGCACACCCATTTTTGGGCGGCCGCCCACATCACCCGGCAGGCCTAAAAACTTAACCAAAGTTTACTCCTTTTGTTTCACAACCCAAAATTACCAATACTTGCAACCCTTAACATTGCAACTTACACAAAGGCTAAACCTTAGCCTAAGAACAAGACTAACACCAACAATAACCATTTCATACTACTCCCTTTTGTCCCAAAATTACAAGTATAGCAAATATTACCCAAAACACAAAATTAACAAGTAGAAATATCACATATAGCATATATGACTATTTTAACATTTAAAGGGGAATTAGTAACTTACCTAGTTCCGGAAAAAGTATCGCTGAAATAAGTTTTGTTCGGCTAGAAATGACCTACTCGACGCCCTGATCATTTTTATATAATTAGTTTTTAAAACGGGTAAGTAAATAAAAAGAATTAAATCGAAATGGGTCGAACTTACCTTTTTTTCTCCTAACCCTAGGTTTATCGTAAAAGAAAGTTGCAGAACAATTGTTGTTTACACAGTGAAGGAAGAGGGAAGGAAAATTTCCTTAAATATCTTACCCATTTTTACAACTTGGTCACCCAACTTTCAAAGTTAACACTTAAGCCCCTTAACTTATAATTTCAACAAGGACCCTAAAGTTTCAACTTAATCATTTAACTCCTTTAATCATTATTATTACTAACTAAGTAAATAACACAAATAATCAAGTATGATATGCAAATCATAAAATATAATGCAACCCATAAAAAGGCACATATAAGTCAAATAAAAATCCCCAAAATATAAAATAAATAGGGACGGGTTTTGGGGTCACTACATCAAGCTTGAGCCCCTCGATGAATAGTATTGATGAAATGCATGGCCGTGCTCAAATGGATTGATATGATCAGTGTCATTTGTATTATCAACTATTTGGAATCGAGAAAAGTATTAGGAATTATAAATTGACCATTGACCATGGCTTACGCTCAATGACATCGTGGACTAAAGTATTGTGATATCATCTATAATAGGATTCACGAACTTTGACAATGTTATATTAATTAGGCAGTCATGATAGCTTGCTAGAGTCCGCTCATGATTTATGTTATCAAATGGTTTTGATCACATTGCCAACTTAATATAATCCTACGGGGTCACACACAAAAGAACGAATTCAAAAAGGGCTAAATTGGAAAGTCTTAAAATTGGATTTTAAGAGGAAAAATGGAAATATGCTAGAGGAGGATGGTCCGGCCGGACCTCATGATGATCCGGGCGGACCTACATAGCTACCCGGTCGGACCTCTTTAGGATCCGGATGGACCTAGTGTAGGACCCGGTCGGACCTCCTGCTGGACGGGATTCTGACTTTTTTACTCCAAGTTTTGATGGGAATTAGACTTGGAAACCTAAACTAGTTGGGTTTTAAAAGTATAAACACCCCTCTCAAAACCCTAGGTCATAAGTGATTATTGAAATCAATATTATAAGCCTTCAAGAGAGAAAAACTAGTCTTCTTCTTCCTCAAGAACAAGAATCGTAGTTTTCATATAGCCACTTTGGATCTAGCAGTCCAGATCAAGAAGTGTTCTTGATATTCGTTCGTGTGTGGATACACATAGAGAGCGTTGATCTCAACTCCTCCAAGTTCATGATTCATCGATTCAAGGTGTATTCCTGCAATCGTGATTCAAGAGCGCGAAGACCAAAGATTCAAGATCCGAAAATTTTAAAGCATTATCACGGTTAGTATTCTAAATTCATCTCCATATTAATTTAATTATCTTGAACGGATCTAGGCTTTTGGGTTTATTTTGCTGCGCATGATTGTGCAAAACCCAACATTTAGGTGGTATAGGAGTGATGTTTGAGTGGTGGTAGAGTGATGGTGGAGTGGTGGCTGTGTGGTTGATTCAAGAACTTGGAGAGAATGAGGGAATATTTGAGAGAGTGGAATGTGGGGGGTTGTTGTAATGTTTCACACTTAGGCTATTTTTGGAGGGTTTTAGAGGGAAGAGGGAGGCGAGGTTTTGACCAAACTACCCTTGAGTAGGGGTAGAGGAGTGGGGTAGCCGAAATTGGGGTGATGGGATGATGGGAGGTGATGGAAAATAATGATCATTATGTTTGAAAATAGGAAGGAATCAAGGAAAAAAAACTGGAACAGGGGTGCTCGGCCAAGCATAGCAACGCGCTCGGCCGAGCATCATGCTAGGTGGCAGATTTTGATGGCTCTGTTGGTGTGTATGCCCTAAGCACGTTATTTGAACGATTAATGTTACCATTTGCTTTATGATTTAATAAAGATATTGAATGTTTGATTATTATATCTTTTACATGATTATTATAATAATCCATGTTCCTGATAATTATGATTAATTATTAGTATAAGTTTAATAGATAATCATATGATGATTATGTGTATGCGATACAATTAGACTTATGGGTATTTGTTGGAGAACATATACTGGACTGACCCCTATGAGATTTATGTCATGGTCACAATGTCATAATTAAGTCTCATATAGTTATATCACTGGAATCTCTAGACCTGAGGTTATTACAGTCTTCCACATGATGAACATTACATTTGACATATTCAAACTTTACCCTTAACTGGGTAGCTATAAATAATATGATTGGCATAATCGGAATCATGTAGGGAAAGGTAATAAGCCAAGAAGAGATTTTTTCCTCGTCAAGAGAGATGTCAAGCTTTGGCCACTCGATGAATGGTATTGATGAAATGCATGGCCATGCTCAAATGAATTGATTGGATCAATGTCATTTGTATTATCAATACATTCGGGATCGAGAAAGCATTGAACATAGGTAAGTTGACCATTGACCATGGCGTACGGTGGCATGCCAGCCGTACGGCTGCCCCCCGACAACCAGTTTATTTCTGGTCAATTCTTGTTAGACAAGAAGACCTAGTGGACAGACGGGAATAGTTCTAACAACATTGATTTTGCAAATCACAAAATCTTTCTTGGAGAGAGAGAATACACATAATATACTAGGATCATTGTGTTTGATTATTCCCAATCATCAAACCACAATAATCTTTAGGAGCTTTGAAGAATTTTTCTTCACCATAGTTTTTCAATCCGAAGATCTAGCAGTCAAGTTCAAGAAGGTGTTCTTGAAGCCGTTCGTTGTGTGGATCACGGTAGAGGGTGCACGCCTTTGCATCTTAATACAAGTTTTCGCATATTGATCTACAAGGGTTAGTTTCTTTTATCATCATATTATGAATTATTGAACAAAACCCAACAGTGGTATCAGAGCCTCGTTGATGATCAATAATTCTAATATTGTCATGATATAATTATTTAATGCGATTGTTTAATTGGTATGATCATGAGAAAGATGAATTTATGTGTTGGAATTTTATATGAGATATAAAATATGCATGCTAGTTGTTGATGGGATTAGGTGGTTGTAATATTAATTTGATTGATATGTATAATCGCATGCTTAGATTATCATGTTATAATTGGTTATATTTATTGATGATCTTGATCTAATTTGTATGTGGAATAAATTGGTTATTGATTATATGAATTAGATGGGTTAAAATTCGTAATCTGTAACTTTGTATTTTTGTAATCTGATTATGTATAAATGCGATGTTGGGATTGATCGAATTTCTGAAAAACTGGAAATCTGGAAAACTAGAAGAGGCATCCGTATGGCGCCTGCTTTGTTTTCCAGAATATTTTTCTGTTTTCTGGTTTCCAAATTGTTCTATAAATTGTTTACAGAATTCGAATCTGGAAAACAGAAACTGCTTTCAGACGACTGGTTTTCAAAACCGTGTTTCCTGAAACAGTTTTTGTCGAAGAACTCAGAATAATTGCAGAAATCAGGGTTCTAAAGAGTTTAGAATTGCTGTAATCTGTGAGATTAAGAGACAATGAAAGGGTCTTGAAACATGTGACCAATATATACGGGAATTTGGATGCCTTTTGGCTTAGTTTCGACTGTATAGAGAAGTTACTTGGTTTCTTGATCTTAGCACGGAAATGTGTATGCCTTTTGGCTTAGTTTCAGCCGTGTGGTTTGTGCTCTCAATTTCAAGATGCTCTGCGGGTTCACTTTTCAGACTTTAATCCTAAAACTAGCGCAACTAAAGTCACATAAAATTAATTCGGTTAATTGATTAACTTTATGTGTATGAACCTTCTTGAACATTTAAGTCATGTGCCAAATCCATGATTAAAACACTTGTGAGTAAATGGGTGGTTTTATGCGGGCTCTGCCAAAGCGAGGCGCGTTAATTCTATTCATCTATGAGCAAGATGAGGAAAGAGTGATTCTTATACGTTTAAAGTGGTTTGACTTAATTAGGCCATCAAAAGGGTTTTGGGCCTAAATGCACTGATGTGATTAAAACATGTTAGAGATATGATGTCTAAAATCTCATAAAGCATCAAAGAGTCATATATGATATGATTGACAATGATTTGTCTACCTAATTAATTTAATTTTGAGCAGTATTGCCAAAGCAGACTTGAAATTAAATTAAAGTTGGATCTTAGCCCACTTGAATTATATGATACATTGGATGTATATGAAGGTTATATAATTTAGTGGGAGTATTTTTGAAATACTAAATTAAAATATCTTTATTTAAATTGGTACTTATATGTGGTTACATGTTTGCATAATTGTAGATAATGGCACAAAACACACAATCTCTGTCATTGCGATCTATCCTTGAGAAGGAAAATCTTCAAGAGAATGGTGCTAACTTCATGGATTGGATCCGAAGTCTTAGAATTGTTCTAAAGCATGAAGATAAGTTGTACATTCTTGATGAACCCATTCCTGAAGAGGAACCTGCTGCTACTGCCCCTAGGGCAGAGAGAGACGCCTATAAGAAGCATAAAAGTGATTCTCGTGAGGTCGGTTGTCTCATGCTTGCTGCCATGTGTTCTGAGCTTCAGAAGACTCTTGAACACTTGGAAGCCTATGATATAGCCACTCAATTGAAAGATATTTTTCAGGAGCAAGCAAGGCAAGAAAGGTTCGACACCATAGCTGCTGTGACCTCATGCAAGATGAGTGAAGGACAGGCGGTGGGTCCTCATGTTTTGAAGATGAAGGCCCACTTTGAGCATATAGAGAGGCTTAGGCATCCCATCTCTGTTGAGTTGGCGACTGATTTTATTCTTAATTCATTACCTAAAAGCTATAATCAGTTCGTCATGAACTTTAATATGCATGGTATGGATAAGACTCTGTCTGAGTTGCATGGGATGCTAAAGACAACTGAAAAGAAAATCATTAAAGAAGCTTCTCCTGTGCTTGTGGTGTCAGAAGAAGGAAACGGATCTAAGGACAAAGGAAAGGGTAAGGTAAAAGTTGTCAAACCCAAGATAAGCAAGGCAACTGTTGCCAATACTGTGGTGTCTAAACCAAACTCCCAAAAGGATGCAATCTGTTTCTACTGCAATGAGATTGGTCATTGGAAACGTAATTGTAAGCCTTACATGGAAGAAAAGAAGAAGAATAAGGACAGTGGGACTGCTTCTACTTCAGGTATCTATGTTATTAATATACTCCTTTCTACTTCTAGTTCCTGGGTATTAGATACCGGATGTGGATCTCACATTTGTTTAAATGTGCAGGCACTAAAGAATAGGAGGCTACTCAAAGATGGCAAAATAGACCTACGTGTGGGGAATGTAGCAAGAG
Organism: Campanula takesimana; assembly: GCA_026119855.1. NCBI lineage: Eukaryota > Viridiplantae > Streptophyta > Magnoliopsida > Asterales > Campanulaceae > Campanula > Campanula takesimana. Next base: position 455,100 of record JAOWBW010000462.1, read on the forward strand.
TTGCTGCATTCGCCGTAGGAACCTATGAAGTCATTTTACCTAGCGGATTAATTTTTGTTTTGAACAATTGTTATTACGTTCCGGATTTGAGTAGGAATATTATTTCAACTTCTTGTTTGGATAATGAAGGTTATAGTTTTCTTATTAAAAATAAGAGGTTTTCTATTTATTTAAATGATATGCTTTATTGTACTGCATGTTCATTTAATGGCATTTATGTCCTTGATATTGAGAATGGAAATAATGATGGTATCTATAATGTAAATAAGAAATCCAAAACTAATGATGTAAATCACACTTATTTGTGGCATTGGCATCTTGGTCATATTAATGAGAAGCGTATCTCAAAACTCTATGGGGACGGACTTTTAGATTCACATGATTTTGAATCATATGAAACTTATGAGTCTTGTTTAGTTGGAAAGATGACTAAGACACCTTTTACTAAGTCTAGTGAAAGGTCTAGTGACTTATTGGGACTCATACATACTGATGTGTGTGGACCAATGAGCTACAGTGCTAGGGGAGGATATCAATACTTCATAACATTCACTGATGATTTTAGTAGATATGGCTATGTATACTTAATGAAACATAAAAAGTGAATATTTTGAGATATTTAGAATATTTCAAAATGAAGTACAAAATCAACTTGGATAAACTATTAAAGCACTTCTATCTGATCGTGGTGGAGAATATTTAAGCTAAGAATTTGACAATCATCTAAAAGATTATGGAATTGTTTCACAATTAACTCCACCTGGAACACCACAATGGAATGGTGTGTCTGAACGGAGGAATAGGACTGTCTGCTTCATGATGAGTCAAGTTGATCTTCCTTTATCCTTTTGGGGACATGCATTAGGAACTGCCGCTCTTACACTAAATAGAGTTCCAACTAAATCGGTTCTAAAAACTCCATATGAGATGTGGACTGGAAAGAAGCCTTGTCTTTATTTTATGAGAATTTAGGTTTGTGAGGCTTATGTTAAGAGACTTGTCTCTGAAAAACTTGCACGAAAATCTGACAAGTGTATTTTCGTGGGTTATCCTAAGGAAACTAAGGGATATTATTTTTACAATCGCAAGGACAACAAAGTGTTTGTTACTCGAGATGGTACTTTCCTAGAGAAAGAGTTTCTCTCTAAAGGAACTAGTGGGAGTAAAATTAATCTCGAAGAGGTTCGAGAACCCGAAAATAGCATGGAACCAATGGTTGGATATAAACAAGTTTTACAAGGAGTTGTGGAACCTGTTCAGAATACTCAAGTTCCTCGGAGAACTGGTAGAGTGCGATCCGAACCTGAGAGATATGGATTTCTCATGACGGATAGCAATGAAGTAGAAATAATTGATAATGACGAACCTTCTTCCTACCAAGAAGCGATGTCCGCTCCTGATTCAGATAAATGGCTTGGAGCCATGGAATCTGAAATTAAGTCCATGTATGGTAATCAAGTTTGGAACTTTATAGATGCACCCGAAGGTGTAAAAACCATAGGATGCAAATGGGTTTTCAAAAGGAAAACTAACATGTATGGAAAGGTGCATACTTATAAAGCTAGACTTGTCGCGAAAGGCTATAGGAAGATTCATGGTATTGACTATTATGAAACCTTTTTGCCCGTAGCAATGATCACGTCTATAAGAATTTTACTTGCCATAGCCTCATATTTTGACTATGAGATATGGCAAATGGATGTCAAAACAGCGTTCCTTAATGGGAACTTACTTAAGGATGTGTATATGACACAACCTGAAGGTTATGTAAGTCCAGAAAATTCTAACAAAGTATGCAAGTTGCAGAAATCCATCTATGGATTGAAGCAAGCTTCTAGGAGTTGGAATCTTCGATTTGATGAATCTGTCAAAGAGTTTGGCTTCATCAAGAACGAAGATGAACCTTGTGTATACAAGAAGATTAGTGGAAGCGTAGTATTATTTCTTGTGCAATATGTTGATGACATATTGCTCATTGAAAACGACATTCCTTCACTTCAGTCTGTAAAGACTTGGTTAGGAAAGTGTTTCTCAGTGAAAGATATGGGAGAAGCCACCTACATCCTTGGCATTAGGATCTATCATGATAGATCTAAGAAGTTGATTGGTTTGAGTCAAAGTACATATATTGACAAAGTTCTTAAGAGATTCCGTATGGAAAACTCTAAGAGAGGAAATTTTCCAGTTGCACATGGCATAACTCTTAGCAAGAATCAGTGTCCTAAGACAAATTATGAGCGTGGGAGAATGAATGGAATCCCATATGCTTCTGCAATTGGATCCATCATGTATGCCATGATATGTACTAGACCTGATGTCTGGTATGCTTTAAGCATGACGAGTAGATACCAATCAGATTCTGGTGAGAGTCACTGGATCGCAGTCAAGACGAAGGACTAAAGACTCGTTCTTGGTATATGGAGGTATGGAAGATGATCTCATTGTAAATGGTTACACGGATGCGAGCTTCCAAATCGACAAGGATGATTCAAGATCGCAATCTGGATTTGTGTTTATGCTTAATGGTGGTGCTGTTAGCTGAAAGAGTTCTAAGCAAAGTACCGTAGCTGATTCTACAACTGAAGCTAAGTATATAGCTGCATCCAATGATGCTAAAGAGACTGTTTGGATTAAGAAGTTCGTTGGTGAACTAGAGGTGGTTCCTAGCATTGCTAATCCAATAGACCTTTATTGTGATAATAATGGTGCTATTGCTCAAGCAAAAGAACCAAGATCGCATCAGAAATCCAAACACATACTTAGGCGTTTTCACATTATTCGAGAAATCGTTTATAGAGGAGACATGAGTATATGCAGAGTACCAACTGAAGATAACATTGCTGACCCATTGACAAAGGGACTTCCGCAAGCGAAGCATGATGGTCATGATAGGTCTATAGGTATTCGATACATTAATTAGGCCTAGTGCAAGTGGGAGATTGTTGGTCTGTATGCCCTAGGCACATTTTTTGAACGATTAATGTTATCATTTGCTTTATGCTTTAATAAAGATATTGAATGTTTGATTATTATATCTTTTGCATGTTTATTATAATAATCTCCATCTCTGATAATTATGATTAATTATTAGTATAAGTTTAATAGATAATCATATGATGATTATGTGTGTGCGATACAATTAGACTTACGGGTATTTGTTGGAGGACTGACCCCTATGAGATTTATGTCATGGTCACAATGTCATAATTAAGTCTCATATAGTTATATCACTGGTCATGCCGGTATATCAAAAAAATTATAAAGAGCAAGGAATACTGAAATATAATTTTAAATGCACAAGATATCCGGTAAAAGGCTTTCTTAGGGTTGCGGGCCCCGTCGTGGGGTCCCGGCGCTCGGTTTTTTGAGGATACGCCTATTTACTCGGTTTTGAGTCCAGATCAAAATCTCAAACCCGGTTTCTTCATCCGATGCACTGATAAGGTGGTCGGTAGTCCTAAACCGCCCTATCTAGGGTTTTAGGTCAATTGTCAGGTTTAGACCAATTTAACTGTTCAGTTAAGGGGGTGCTTATAGAGCCCTTCGTTAATTTCCTTGTAAAGTAAAGGGAATTCGATGATCCATTATAGACAACCGATCTCGTCTAGGGTTTAATGGCTGGGCCCAAAGTTAGACTTTCTACGTATCCCTTGCGGGAATCAAGCCTCCGTAGTTCTACTCAAGCAAGCAAACAAACATAAGCATGGTCGAACCTGGATTCCCAAGTTTCCTACGTATCTCTTGCGAGAATCAGACCAATCATAGTTCGACTGATGGGGATGCAGAGAGAAATTTGATTCTCTTTGCTGGGGATTGAGGTAACATCATATTTGAGAGAACGGGTGACTGAGATCTTACATTCGAGCTGCCTACGTATCCCTTTATGGAATCAAGTCAGGGCGTAGTTCTGAGAGAGGTCCGAACTGTCGCCAGTACGGACCAATGGGAGGAATTAAATGACACTAGAGAGGGGTCAAATTTGGGAATACCAAACAGACCTGAGTAACCAATTTTGAGACATCCAGCTCCGGCTCCAGGGTGTATTAAAATAAAAATAAAAATTGAGAGATCTAGCTCCGGCTCCAGTGTAGACCAAAAGATAAATAAATTTGACAAAAGATATGAATGCTAAATGTATGATTTAGGATACGTTGCAGCTTATTTGCTGGTGAAGGCATGATGGTACAATTTGCAATTTGTTGGTGATGATCAAGGAACAACCTGCGACACATAGATATTGAATCGCTCTGAATTCATTTTTACAAGATTGCTGTGTGATGAGATTTTTGAATTAAATTGTTCAAAAGACCACTATTTTATGGGGACGGTTCAAGCAAAAAATTTGCCAAAACGTGCATTTTATGTGTTCAATTTTAACAGCTTTAATTGTTCCTGTAGACACCCCGATCTCGCACCCTAGAACCAACCCTTGAACCAGTCTAAACCCTAGACTGTCACGACCCGAAAACTAGGCTCTACTTTATTAGTAATAAATAATTATCATTTATTTATTTGCTTATTTGTTTATTTAAATTATTATTTAATTAATAATGTATGTGTGCATTTTATGCGTTATATTAATTTATGCCTAGCATCTTAATTGGGTCATTTGTGCTAGTGTAGAAGTGTTGAATCTTAATAATTAGTGGGGAGTTGTTTATTTTGGGTAGTGTGGGGGAGGGGCCCTAATAGTAACATTTTGAAATAATCCCTCCCTACTCCCTCTCTTCTCCCTCACCCTATCACCCTCACTCACACTCCACCTCCATCTCTCCCAGCATACTCTTTTCTCTCTCTCCTCCATTTGTGAAGGTAAGCTTTCTTCTCCCTTCTCTCTTCATTTTCTTCATCTTCCTCTCATAATCTCTCATTCCTTAAAACATGAATCTTGTTTAGATCGTCGATAGGATCGTAGGAGGCCAAAAATATTTGAAATCCATCAACTTTGAGAAAATTCAAGTAAGTTGCTTTTCCCCCATTTTTATGCTAAAATGTTCATATCATGTTTATATTATGCTTGTTGTGTTATATTTGAAGTTTGGTTGAGTTTGGAGTTTATTTGTAATTTATTTTGAGTTTTGGTCTAAAATGGTGATTTTAGGAATGTTGGGTTTGAATCTTGATCTTGGTTGATAAATGGTATTATTTGAGTCCCCGTTCTAGTTATAAGTTGTTTTGGGTTCATCTTTATGCTTGGTGGAAGGTTGATTATGTTTGGTTTTGATTGTTATGTGAAATGGGTAAGAAAAATGGTAGAAACCCAGATTTTGGCCGGAAATTGCCTTTCCGGGCAAGGAGGCGCGCGCACCCTCCCATAGGAGGCGCGCGCACCCTTATGCCCCTCTTGAACAAAAACCTTCTGTCCATTGGAGGCGCGCGCACCCTCCCATAGGAGGCGCGCGCACCCCATCCCCTGTTGTGACATTTATTTCCCTTTTTGCCCAATCTTTCGAGGGCCATATTTTGTTCAATCGGACTCCGTTTTAGGTGCTTAAGCTATCGTTTTAAAGCTCTCCTTGAGCTCTTCATGATGAGTGAGTATTTTCGGTTGTGTTCTTGAGTTAACTGATTCCTTTGTGAACGTATGTGATATGGGATTTGATTGAATTATTATTTGGAAATATGAAGCACTTTTATGATGCGCGTTTATTTAATTCATCTTCTTGGTGACTAATTGGAATGATTCCCTACTTTGGAATCGTAAGACGTTTATTCATGCTAATATATTATTACTTAGCATTTATTTGGAAGCCCAGCTGGCATATTTGTTGCATCGGGCGATGGGAAAGATTATAATGGCAAAGCCAAGTCCATTATAATGTTGACCATTGTTTGCCCTTACTATACCCCTTTTCCAGATTGGCCTTGGAAGAGATAAGTTAGCTTCCTTTGTGAATGTATCTAGCTACCGAGCATGACTTTGTGGCATGGCTCTTGTCCTTGGTGACACTCTTATGGTTATTGTTCCGGTACCGGGGGTTTTCTCTTCGGCTTTCATGCTATTATGAAGATATGATTTGTTGATTATTGAAGCTGCGCAGCGATCCTTTATTTGGATGTATCAGTGTGGGAAAACCTTGGCTATATCCTTTGTTATGTGTTTATTTCCGCTGCTATCTGTTATGTGATAACTGCTATGTGCTATCTATGATTTATTATTGTATATTGCATCATAGCATGTCATGTAGTTGCATTAGTGACTTATTGAGATTTATCTCACCCCCTTTCTTTTATCTTTGTTTTTCCTTAACCCCCCCCAGGTGCTAAGGATTAGTCTCGCTGATCACGAGAAAGAGGACGTCGAGTGTGGATACATTCTTTTGGGGAAAGTTGTTATAGGTTGGTTTACATTATATAAATGTGTAACCTTTTTGGGATAGTTGTACCAAACCATGACGTCATTAAGAATTGCACATTTATCTTTTGGTGGGCATAAACTTGTGGAAGTTTATGATAGTTGTATTTGGTTATTATCAAACTTGGATTTTTAAAACTTTGGATCATCACCTTTTGGTATCAAATGAAATTTTCAACTTCGGTATTTCACAGTTTTGGTTTTAAGTCGACGTTCAGCTCGCGATCTCGGGCCCGCGGGGTTCGGGGTTGCGACATAGACTGACCTAGCCTATAGAGTTATTTAGTGCCCCCTGCTTTCCTTAGCACGGGACGGACAGATTGACGAAGGGAAGGATTGCAGAAGAACTATCGGCCCAAGAAGTCCAAAAGACAACTTTTAGTGATCGGTCGGGCTCGGGAAGTCGAGTCGACCTTTAAAGGGTTCCAGCAGCACCCCCTTGCAGACTCTATTTATTGGTAAAGCAAAGCGGTCGGGAAGAGCCAGTTGATGCCTCCTAAAGAGGGCGTTAGTGGACACCCACCTTCACCGGTTAGAGAGGCCCTCTTTAATACATTAAGAAAAGATGTTCACAGGGGCCAGAAAGACTCGGTCATAGGAACTTAGACCACCTACGCGCTGGTGAAAACCACCTCGACCAACCCAAGATTGGGCGCTTTAGGATTACCGACCGCCTTATCGGTCCATCAGATCGAAAAACCGAGTCCGAGACTGTGACCAGGACTCAAAACCGAGCAAAAAGACGTATTTTTCAAAAATCGAGCGTCAAAACCCTATGGCGGGCCCCGCACCCCTAAGAGAGCCTTTTACAGGACATCCCTTGCATTTAAAATTAATTTATGTTATTCCTTACTCGTTAACATATTCTAGATATATCGTTGTGACCAGAAAATTATGAGGAGAAACTTTCAATTTGGGAGCGTGGACGATCAGGACACCTTTGCGCGCACACCGGAGAGTTACGGGCCATTACAGAATGAAGAAATGGAGCCGGAAAAAGTGTGTGAACACTTTGCATGGCCTCCCAAACGTGGGAAACTCAAGCAAGCAACAACTCAATCTCCATCCACTCCATCAACACAACTCAACTCAAAACAACAACAAAAAAAAGAAGTCTTCCCTTGCGTAGACAAAGGAAGCACACCCTCACCAACCTAATCTAGGTAAAACTCTAATCTTGTAAGTGGTAAGTGTAAGAAATGTAAGCCTTTGTGTGCCTAGTTTAGGGTCTAGCCATTAGAATGGCTAGACCCCTATGTTCTTTCATATAATCTTTGTTTGAACCTTGAAAATCTTCATGTAAATATGTTAATGGTGTTTAAACTTCTGATGAAATATGTATATATAAGTTACAAGTTCATTCCATGCTCATTTCTAAGGTTTAGACCAAGTTTAGCATGCTCAAATGTTGATGTCTTCATAAAATCTTGAATCTGTCCATTTTTGCTTATTCCATGTTTATTCATGTTTTGGACAACATTTGTTCATAAATAAACACTTTATAATGTCAATAACATGTTAATGAACAATTTCTCAAAGTTTCATGGCTTTATTCCAAGTTTAGATCATGTTTTGAGGTCCATCTTTGTGCTACATGTAACCAGTTCATACACTCTTTTCAACTCATGCTTTTCATGTTATTTTTACTCCATTATAACTTCGTTTGTGGACTTAGATTAAAAAATTAAAGATGTTACTTATATACTTAATATGATGCATGCCAAGTTTCATGGTCATATTACAAGTTTATATCAGGGTTTGAAAGACATTTTTGTAGCCCAGACATGCTGTCCTGTTTTTTGTGTTTCTGACCAAGTTGTGATTTCACGATTAAAACTCTACCAAAACTTGGTTTTTAAGATTATTAAAAAACATAAATTTGTTCCCAACAAACTAAGGAAAATTCTCATATTTTTTGAATAATTTTGTGACCTCGGAAAAGGCCTCATTCCAATTTTCGAAACAAGTGCTTGCTCTCAGATAGACAATTTCCAGATTCTGATATCTAAATGTCAGAGGCCTTTTGAAACCATTAAATACATTTCATGGACTTGAAACTTGGCACACTTCATTTTTGGTATGTGATATTCAACTTTCATGTTTTGTGTTTTCCCAGATTCACAAGCTATGATAGAGTAAATTTGCCATGAATGTCTGACATGCTATGTTTTCTAATTCTGGGCAGATTTTATCTCTGTGTTCTTTGCATGATTTGAGCATGAGTAACTAATAAAAAAATAGGATAAAATTCATATGTGTTCTCTAATATGATGGTATTAAATCCCAAGATTTTTTTTTCTGGATTTGGATTACTTTTGAACAGGTACATTGGCGTGAGAACGGACAGTGCTCCTGAATTTCAGCAACAACCTTAAGCTTGGACATTTATTTGATTGGGATTTGTCTCCCATTTTTGTGCATAATTTGTATAATTTGTATATAATACCCTCTTCCCTTGAATTTTTCTTTGTCTATGTGATTCAAAACCATTTTCGAAAACCAATCGGGAGTCTACCCAAACCGGTTCCCGGTTGTGACCTAAAATTCAATCGACCTAGATTAGGTGACACCGTTGTACATAAACACACATATGTTTCTCAAAGTTAGGGCATAAAATACATTTTAAAAAGGCAAACTAAAATGAATCGTAGGAGGAAGCATGCTAGAGACCGAAAGGGTGAGCGGAGTGCCTAACACCTTCTCCTCTCAAAACATAGCCCCCCGAACCCACTTCTTTTTCAAACAAAAGGTTTTATCTCTATTTTCCTTAAATAAAATGAGGTGGAGACTCTTCTTTTTTCAAAACCAAAGTTGGGTAACCATTATGAGAAACCGAGCGGATTCAAACCGCATTAGCATGAGGTAAACTCATCGTTGTTACGCGAACGACCTGCGAGCTTCGAGCGCGGGCTCTCACAGTGGCGACTCCGCTGGGGACGTTTTTCAAAAGTGGGCTAAACTCAATTTGTGTGCTTTCACCATTACTTGCCGTTGCCTTGTATGTATATATATGTTCTAACTTTGTTTTGCAGGTTTTTCTTTTATATGTGTAAATAAAAAGAAAACAATTTTTTTGAGCTTTTCTTTATTTTTTCTCAAAAAATCTTTTCAAAAATTAGAGACCTCACACACAATCATGTTTTCGAACTTTTGACTTAGCGACCGTACAAACCTTAGGGAATGTAGCCCGGCGAGTGAAGGGGGCTCATCGACTCCCCGATAGGGCTCACGGTTGACATTCCCACGCCTGTTAGCTGTCGCAGAGGGTGTAAGCCACATGCAAGCCAAGCCATTAAAGCCTCGATGTCCATGTTTTCAAAAAATGACACGTCCTCGACTCTAAGCCAGTTTTTGTCTAGCAATTTCCTTTTAATCCTATGCATTTCCAAGAAAAAGGTTATAAAAAACCTAAATGTAGATATCAATTTAAATGCTTGGATTGACTTGAAATTTTCAAGACCTTCACATAGACCGTAACCCGAATGGTGCATCCCAGAAAGAGTATAGGCCCTTAGCTAGGGGCTTTAGACGGCCATTAGTACAGGTGAAAAACGTTGGTCCTATACTTTGGAGATGGTATCCACTATTCCAGGATTGAATCATCGAAACGTGTCAAAAAAAAGCGAGGTGCTTGTCCGGCCATTAGTACAGGTGAAAAACGTTGGTCCTATACTGTGAAGTCTTATACTTTTCTTCTCTTTGTCCTTTTCTTTTTGTACATAAAAGAAAAATTATTTCAAAATCTAAAACATTCTTTTTCATACATTTTTTGTAGAGGGAGAATCTTATTCGTTTTCTAGAGTGACATTCATGGTCAGTTCCAGATATCACTTTGATGAAGATCTACTTCGGGTTCTCTCATCAAGCATGGCCAACAGCAGGCAGAAATCTGGAAATGGAACTAGGGGCTCACTCAACTTTGAGCCAAGGAATGCAATGGAACAATGGTTGGAATGGCACTTGAACGAACACACCGATCGCATGATCAGCCTTTTGCAAGGATTTCAGAAAGGGATGTTAGACCAGATGGTGGGCCTCTTGAGGAACCAAAGTAAGTTGGAGCTCAACGACCTCCAAGCACCCCAATTCCAGAATATCTGTAACGCCCGTCCCAATTTTAATTTAATTCTTGCATTTTTATTATTATGTGTTATTTTGTTTTAGTTAATTATTTAACTAAATGTGCAAGTTTAGGACCTCCTTGTTTTAATTAAAACTATGTGATTAATTGTTAGAGTTAGTTTAGGGGTCTATATGCTTAGAATGAAGCTTAGATGACCAAAATGTAAGAAAAGGAAATTAGGAGATTAACTAGCCTAATTCCTCCCTCTTCTTGGTCACCTTTACCCATTTCTTTCTCAAATTCTCCTCCTGCGAATTCAGGGCTAGGTAAGGGTATTGATATTCTTTTTATTTCTTCTTCAATTACTTCTCTACTCTAGAAACTAATTACATATATTTGATCAGGGAGTTGACTAGATTGTGCTCATATTTTTCTTGAAAATTTTCATCAAGGTTGATTTTTGAAGAGGTAAGTTAATACTTCCCCTTTCTTATTAAAATGATGGATTTATGCTACTTGTGGTGTTCTTGTGATGAATTTGTGTTGAAATTATGAAGTAATGTTCAAATCTTGGATTTTTGGTAAATTTGTTTGGATTGCTATGTAGAAGTGGAGTTTGAGTTGAGTTGAGTTGTGTTTGGGTTTGAATTGTTGAAATGTTGTAGAATAAGCTTAGTATGAGCATAGAAGTCATTTTGGTACTCCATGAGCAACTAGGGAAGTAGTAGCTTTGGTAATGAAGTGTTTGGGGAAGAAATGGAAGAAACCCAGCTGCAAATGTCCAGTTCGACTAGGGAGGCGCGCGCGTCCCTTTTTTGGAGGCGTGCGCATCCCTTTCTTGTCCAAAAACCATACCTTCTGTTGACTAGAGGTGCGCGCATCCTTTTTATTGGAGGCGTGCGCATCCTTTGGGCCAGGCGCGCGCATCCTTTGGCGCGAGGCGCGCACACCCCTTCCCCTGTGTTGTTATTTTATCTAAGTCCTCCAGAGTTCATAATTTGCTCATCCGGACTCCGTTTTGGGCGTGTAAGCTACTGTTGTAAAGCTCTCTTAGATTACTACGTGATGGGATGGTTTATTTAGTTGAGTTCCATATGTAGAGTGTTTCGAAATTTCAATAAAGTATGATTAGTTGAAATCGAGTCTAGGAAGTGTAAGAGTCGGGATTGGTTTGCTACATCTTTTGATGAGTATTATATTATATTAACAACTGTTGCAGGTGAAGACTGTGTGGGAACTCTGAGTGTGTGCTCAAAGAGGCATACTTAGAAGTTCACTACCGTGTTGTAAAAATGTGTTGACATGTGTGTGAATTGACTGTGTACCTGACTTGTGAATGTATTGAGCTAGTCCACTACTTTTGGAATTAGCTCTTGTTTTCTAATTTTTTTGTCAAGTAAACACTACTTGTGCATTTTCTTGAAAGTCCAGCTGGTCTTACTTGTTGTTTCGAGGGTGTATAGGTTCATGTTTATTATGAGTGCTGGAATTAAGTAATAACCGTGAATCTATGCATCTATGACCGTTTGCTCCTACTCTTGATCACGGTAGGGGTCTAGATTTCTCAATTATTGAAGCATTATGCACAATGATTGAATAGCTCTTTTTGTTCTTTGGTTGAGATATTGGGTAACGGGTCTCCATTGATATTATGAAGCTACGTTCCTTATGAAGGCCTACATCAACGGTATCATCAGTTGAAAGTTTTGGTTATGAATGGGTATGGAGTAATAAGGAGAAAAGAAATATCCTTTGTAATGTGTACTTAGTTATACGTGTTGCATAATGGGTAGGATTAGCTACTCATATGACTTGCTACTTGACGCATTGTTATATGTGATCCTTCTATGCTTCATTATCATATGTATGCATATCATGTAGCTATAGTAGTAACTTACTGAGATTTTATCTCACCCCGTTTCTTGTTTCTTTGTTTTCCTTAGATTCCAAGAAGGCTAGTGATAGCACGAGGTGAGGATCGTGGTAGCAAGTTCTTTTCGGGGGAAACCACTTTTGGGTAGGTTAAATATTTTTTTTTTGTGTGAGAACGACGGTTAAATCTGAGTGAGTCGAACTCAGAACTTTTTGGGTACAGTTGTATAATATATGTATATATTATGTTTTAATCTTTTGTTTGCTGGCTTAGGTGCCGAGCAGTTAAAAGTTAAGATTAGCTAGTGGGAATGTAAATTGTGATTTTTTTTTAATATTTATGGATTTAGAATTTGTCGGGACGTTACAGTTGGTATCAGAGCTATGGTTAGCTCTAACCCTGGATAGGGTCTATGGCCTAGGTGGGTTAGTTTATGGGTTGTGTTATTAACGTCGAGTGTTTATGTGTAGGGCGGAGATGAGTCAGTCAGAGGATATTGGTAGTAGTAATCAGGGAATCGAGGAATCAGAAACTCCTTCTGTGGAGGTGGGTAATGATCACAATGTGGATTACAAACAGATGTTTCAACTACTAGCTCAAATGGTCTCCAACCAACAGGGACAGAATAATCCTGGGAATGCACAGTTAGGAGCGGAAGACAGGGGTTATGCAAGTCGCCTTACCAAGTTTCTGAAAATGCAACCTCGTAGTTTTGATGGGGAGCCCGATGCAGTAAAAGCTGAAGAATGGATAGAGAGTATTGAGAAGATATTTACCGCCTTGCAATGTGAAGATAAAGAGAAGGTAACCTTTGCAACTTTTAAACTAGAAAAGGATGCGGAGCACTGGTGGAAGGTGTTATGCCAGAGCTGGGATCAGGATAAAGAAGTACAACATACATGGGAGGACTTTCTTAAAGAGTTCAACTCACAGTTTATTCCCTCAGTTGTTCAAGATCGAAGAGAAATGGCATTTCTAAACTTAGTGCAAGGAAATATGACGGTGGGACAATATTCCTCTGAATTTACCAAATTGGCAAGGTATTGTAGTCATTTGGTTCCAACTGAAACAAAGAGGGCTCAACGTTTTGTGAAGGAGTTAAAGACGGAGTATAGGAATCAACTTTTTTCCCTACACCTATGTAGTTACCGACAAGCAGTTGAGAAGGCTTATGCTATTGAGAATGATATTGAAGAACACAAGGTCAAACTGGGAACGACAACGGTGGGTCAACCATCAGTACGTGTTCCAGAGAGGGCTCAGAACTCCGGGAGTAAAAGGGGTGGATTTAGCAGGCAGGGTGGTCAACCTCAGTGACAACCGGAAAGTATGGGAAGTGTGTCGGTGGGTTCAAAACCAAATGTTTCGAGTTCGAAGTGGATTTGCAGGTATTGTTCGAAAGAGGGCCATACTGAGGACAGGTGTTGGTTGAAACAAGGAAAATGCTTAAACTGTGGTGAGAAGGGACATTTTAAAAGGGATTGTACAAAGAGTAAGGGAACTCAAGGAGAAGGTACCGAGCAGCAGGCTTCTGGTAGTAAGCGGGATAGTGGGGGTCGGCCTAAGGTACAGGGTCGAGTGTTCGCTATTGATCAGCACAGAGTGGCTGAGTCTACAGCGGTGATAGGAGGTACTATTTTTCTTTTTAGTACGCGAGCGCGAGTTCTTATAGATCCAGGATCATCTCATTCTTATGTGGCATCACATTTTGTGTCCCATTTACCTGTCATTCCTGATTCTATGCCTTATGTGTTAGAAGTATCTTCCCCTATAGGAGATTGCATGTTAGCTACTGAGGTGTATAAGAATTGTGATGTTCTGGTAAGTGATCATATTCTTCAGGCTGACTTAGTAGTGTTGCCTATAAAAGATTTTGATGTGATACTTGGTATGGATTGGCTTTATATGCATTATGCATCTGTTGATTGTCATCAAAAGGTGGTTACTTTTTCTATGCCGGGTTTACCTGAAATTATATTTGAGGGTGATAGGCCTATGTGTAGTTTTCATGTTATATCTGCTTTGAAAGCTAGGAAATTGTTATCTGGTGGTTGTACTGGGTATCTTGCATGTGTTGTTGACAAGAGTATGTCCGTAGCAAAGTTGGAAGATATTCCCATCGTATCTGAATTTCCGGATGTGTTTTCTGCCGAGTATAGTATGCCACCTGACTGGGAACTTGAGTTTTGTATTGAGTTATTACCAGGAACAACACCGATATCTAAAGCTCCGTATAGAATGGCTCTAGCTGAGTTAAGGGAACTGAAGAAACAACTCGAGGAGTTACTTGAAAAAGGGTTCATCAGACCTAGTGTGTCACCGTGGGGAGCACCAGTGTTATTTGTTAAAAAGAAGGATGGTACTTTGAGATTATGTATTGACTACAGAGAGCTTAACCAGGTAACCATTAAAAATAAGTACCCGTTACCTCATATTGACGACATGTTTGATCAACTTCAGGGGTCCGTAGTCTATTCGAAACTTGACTTAAGAAGTGGGTATCATCAGCTGAAAGTCCGACATGAGGATATACCGAAGACAGCCTTACGTACCAGGTACGGACATTATGAGTTTGCGGTTATGCCATTTGGTTTGACGAATGCTCCTGCAGTATTTATGGACTTGATGAATCGAGTTTTCAAACCTTACCTGGATTGTTTTGTGGTGGTTTTTATTGATGATATCTTGGTCTATTCTAAATCAAAGGCTGAGCATGAGCAACATTTAAAGATTGTATTGAGTGTTCTTCGGGAAAAGCAGTTATTTGCCAAATTTAGTAAATGTGCCTTCTGGTTGGAAGAAGTTTCTTTCTTGGGACACGTGGTATCAGCGCCGGTATTTCTGTTTATCCTTCAAAGGTAGAGGCCATAGTTAACTGGAAGAGACCAACAACATTCACCGAGGTATGTAGTTTCCTGGGATTGGCAAGTTATTATCAGAGGTTTATTGAAGGATTTTCCAAAATTGCTACACCAATGACTAGTTTGACACGGAAATTTATAGCCTTCGAATGGGATGGTAAATGTGAAGCAAGCTTCCAAGAGTTGAAACGAAGATTGACAGTTGCTCCAGTATTAGCCTTACCTAGTGGATCCGATAATTTTGTTGTTTACACGGATGCTTCCAAGGATGGATTGGGTTGTGTGTTGATGCAGAAAGGTAAAGTAATTGCTTATGCTTAGAGGAAATTAACTCCTTATGAGAAGAATTATTCTACTCATGACTTAGAATTGGCTGCGATTATATTTGCATTACACAAGTGGAGGCATTACTTATATGGAGCTAGCTTTGAAGTGTTCACATACCATAAGAGCTTGAAGTATTTGTTTTCTCAGAAAGAACTCAACATGAGACAACGCAGATGGATGGAGAAACTGAAAGATCATGATTGTACGATTTTGTATCACCCGGGAAAGGCAAATGTGGTGGACGATGCGTTGAGCAGGAATACTTATGTTGCACATTTGATGACACGAGAATGGAAATTGTTAGAAGATTTTCGAGATTGGAACCCTTATGAATCGAGTCATGGCATGAATTTTGAGAATATAAGAGCTACATCCGTTTTACTTCAACAGATTAAAGAAGCTCAGGTGATTGATCCTGGATTGCAAAAGGTTGTTAATAGAATGAAGGAAGGTAGACAACCCGACTTTACCTTAAATAATGATGGAATTCTTACATTTCGTGGTAGGGTGTGTATTCCAGCAGATGGTGAGATTAAAAAGCAAGTATTGGAGGAGGCTCATAAGACAAAGTATACCATACATCCAGGAAGTACGAAAATGTATCAAGATATGAAGAAATATTTCTGGTGGAACGGTATGAAAAGGGAGATTGCAGATTATGTGTCTAAATGTCTAACATGTCAACAAGTGAAAGTGGAACATCAACGTCCAGCGGGTCTGTTACAACCTTTAGAGATTCCGAAATGGAAATGGGAGCATATCACGATGGACTTTGTAACTGGTTTACCGCGTACTCGGAAGGGTTATGAAGCTGTTTGGGTTATAGTAGACCGGTTAACCAAGTCGGCTCACTTCTTACCTGTTTCCATGGGGTATTCATTGACTCAGTTAGCTTCTTTATATGTTCAGGAAATAGTTCGTCTTCATGGGGTTCTGTGAGTATAGTATCCGATAGAGATCCTCGTTTTACATCCCGATTTTGGCAAGCTCTTCAAGGTGCAATGGGTATGAAGCTTAGATGACCAAAATGTAAAAAAGGAAATTAGGAGACTAACTAGCCTAATTCCTCCCTCTTCGTGGTCACCTTTACCCATTTCTTTCTCAAAATCTCCTCCTGCGAATTCAGGGCTAGGTAAGGGTTTTGATCTTCTTTTTATTTCTTCTTCAATTACTTCTCTACTCTAGAAAATAATTACATATATTTGATCAGGGAGTTGACTACATTGTGCTCATATTTTTCTTAAAAATTTTCATCAAGGTTGATTTTTGAAGAGGTAAGATAATACTTCCCCTTTCTTGTTAAAATGCTGGATTTATGCTACTTGTGGTGTTCTTGTGATGAATTTGTGTTGAAATTATGAAGTAATGTTCAAATTTTGGATTTTTGGTAAATTTATTTGGATTGCTATGTAGAAGTGGAGTTTGAGTTGAGTTGAGTTGTGTTTGGGTTTGAATTGTTGAAATGTTGTAGAATAAGCTTAGTATGAGCATAGAAGTCATTTTGGTACTCCATGAGCAACTAGGGAAGTAGTAGCTTTGGTAATGAAGTGTTTGGGGAAGAAATGGAAGAAACCCAGCTGCAAATGTCCAGTTCGACTAGGGAGGCGCGCGCATCCCTTTTTTGGAGGCGTGCGCATCCCTTTCTTGTCCAAAAACCATACCTTCTGTTGACTAGAGGTGCGCGCATCCTTTTTATTGGAGGCGTGCGCATCCTTTGGGCCAGGCGCGCGCATCCTTTGGCGCGAGGCGCGCGCACCCCTTCCCCTGTGTTGTTATTTTATCTAAATCCTCCGGAGTTCATAATTTGCTCATCCGGACTCCGTTTTGGGCGTGTAAGCTACCGTTGTAAAGCTCTCTTAGAGTACTACGTGATGGGATGGTTTATTTAGTTGAGTTCCATATGTAGATTGTTTCGAAATTTCAATAAAGTATGATTAGTTGAAATCGAGTCTAGGAAGTGTAAGAGTCGGGATTGGTTTGCTACATCTTTTGATGAGTATTATATTATATTAACAACTGTTGCAGGTGAAGACTGTGTGGGAACTCTGAGTGTGTGCTCAAAGAGGCATACTTAGAAGTTCACTACCGTGTTGTAATAATGTGTTGACATGTGTGTGAATTGACTGTGTACCTAACTTGTGAATGTATTGAGCTAGTCCACTACTTTTGGAATTAGTTCTTGTTTTCTAATTTTTTTTGTCAAGTAAACACCTTGTGCATTTTCTTGAAAGTCCAGCTGGTCTTACTTGTTGTTTCGGGGGTGTATAGGTTCATGTTTATTATGAGTGCTGGAGCTAAGTAATAACCGTGAATCTATGCATCTGTGACCGTTTGCTCCTACTCTTGATCACGGTAGGGGTCTAGCTTTCTCAATTATTGAAGCATTATGCACAATGATTGAATGGCTCTTTTTGTTCTTGGGTTGAGATACTGGGTAACGGGTCTCCATTGATATTATGAAGCTACGTTCCTTATGAAGGCCTACATCAACGGTATCATCAGTTGAAAGTTTTGGTTATGAATGGTTATGGAGTAATAAGGAGAAAAGAAATATCCTTTGTAATGTGTACTTAGTTATACGTGTTGCATAATGGGTAGGATTAGCTACTCATATGACTTGGTACTTGACGCATTGTTATATGTGATCCTTCTATGCTTCATTATCATATGTATGCATATCATGTAGCTATAGTAGTAACTTACTGAGATTTTATCTCACCCCGTTTCTTGTTTCTTTGTTTTCCTTAGATTCCAAGAAGGCTAGTGATAGCACGAGGTGAGGATCGTGGTAGCAAGTTCTTTTCGGGGGAAACCACTTTTTGGTAGGTTAAATATTTTTTTTTTGTGAGAACGACGGTTAAATCTGAGTGAGTCGAACTCAGAACTTTTGGGGTACAGTTGTATAATATATGTATATATTATGTTATTATCTTTTGTTTGCCGGCTTAGGTGCCGAGCAGTTAAAAGTTAAGATTAGCTAGTGGGAATGTAAATTGTGATTTTTTTTTAATATTTATGGATTTAGAATTTGTCGGGACGTTACAATATCAGTTCTGATCTCAACTCTCCTTGCCCCCGAGATACGAGGTCCATGACGTATAATGATGGTACGAAGCAGATGATGAATGATAACTCAAGTTTGCATAATGATGGGGACCAAAAACCAAGTAGCTCACGGAGAAGGTTCAGTCGCCATGACAGGCACTTTGATAAGTTGTATGCTCCCATGAGTATAATACTCCATGACCTAAATGTTTGAGGCTTATTGAAGCCCATGGAAGGTTATACACCACCAAGTCCACTGCCAAAACGTTGGGATTATTTTGTGTATTGTGAATTTCATCAGTCAAAAGGGAACAACACATACAATTGCTTTTCACTCCAACATGCAATCCAAAACCTTATCGATGAAGAAATCATTGGGAAGCCCATACCGCAAATCAGCCCACAAATGACGAATGACGTCCCGAGCTTCACTACTTCTTCAGAGGCGTATGAAACTCCAGTAAAACCCATAGGGATTTTTCAAATAGGCAGTTCACAGAAGAGGCCCCGTCACAATGGAAGACACTTCAATGATTTGAATACTTCAATGTCTGTGATCCTCTAAGACCTAAGCACTCAAGGACTGCTAAAACCACTAGATGGGTATCAACCGGAGTATCCTACGTGCGGCAAGAAAGATAGGTTCTGTCAATATCACCAAACCCCTGGTCATGACACTAATTCATGTTGGGCACTTAGGAAGGCAATCCAGGATCGTATTGATGCAAGAGTCATTAAAAAGCCAGTTCCAGAGATAGGTAAACCAAGTGAACATCTAAATGCCTCGAGTCCTGTTACTTCGTGCTACCCAAGTCCCCATGGAACCCTGAAGGCTTACAGTTCTGCCCCATCAGTTAAGGGAAAGGAAAAGAGTTTGGTCTGAAAAGAAGATAGGCAGTTTGATGAATTTGAAGCCCTGATATCCAGTGTTTTCTACAGTTTGGTTTCTCAGGGAATCATGAATCCCATAGAAGGCTATAAGTTACCCAACCCATTGCCTAAATCTTGGGACCCCTCGAAGATCTGCATGTATCATCAAGTTTGTAGTCACGATACAGACTCGTGTTGGTCTCTCAAGCATGCCCTCCAGGACCTTATTGATAGGGAAGTCATCCCAAAGCCTCCCCCGAAGGGTTCACGTTCGAAGGTGTTATCCTAGGGGCTCATCGACCCCCAAGGAAGGAGTTCTCTTTCGTTAGATGATGACTGCAGTTTACCGACGCAAGAAAATGTTCTTTTTTTGGCAAATGCTGGAAGCTTAATGACCCAAGGGGATTATGTATCCTTTTGCTGTGAATAGGGCACACCGCCCAAACTCTAATCCCTTTTGTTTTCGGCTCGTTCTAAAAATGCTCACTCTTTCTTTTGCTTTCCAAATCCATGCTTGCGTGTCATCTTTTCTGTAATATATTTATTTGCTTGCTTGTCTTGTAAAATATGTTTTCAGTTAATGAACTGGCGTTATAATCAAGTGTCTTCTTAATCTGGTTTCATAAATGATTAATCTCACTTAATTAAAAGCAAACAATAAAATGTGGACTAATTTTAGACTGTGATTAATTGAGATGAGAACTAGGGACGACGGTGCTCAACGGGATTCACAAACGAAGTCAATCAAAGAAGTTTGCAGAGACGATTGATGGAGTTCCCACCAACTATCAGACACAGATCCGGAGCGACCAAATCAGTGCCAAGAACCAGAAAATTATTGTTCTTATAATGGAAATGCTATTAATTGTTCTTTAATGTGTTGTAAATTCCTCATTATGTTTTATGATTGTCAATTTTCTACTTCAAACATCATTCATTTTAAATTTCCAATTATCATTATGTTCCAAACAAAAATTGAGCGCAAAAAGAGTTGCCCGCTGAAGTTGAAAACCCGAAAGGGCGGCTTCAGGCAGAAAAAAGGGTGCGCAAAAAAAAAACTCTGGTTACTTAATTATGCTTTATTCTCATACATTATTTTATTCTTTGTACATATTACATGCATCTTACATTATTACTCCGAAGAAGCATCTCGATCCTATTGAGCGAGCACCATCAACGACAGCAACGGGTGACTCTCGCCAGACCTAATAGCTCAAGACGACCTCTTACACTGAGAGGTTAAAGACCCTTGCCCTAGAAATTTCTAGAGTTAAACATTTACCCTTAACAAACCAACCTCTCAATTTTATAGGTGAGAGACCAAGAGTCAGACAAACTTCAGGGACTCCATCATGATCGAAAAGCGCAACAACGAATACGACGCAGAGAGCACCGCGCGTATGAGGCCAATCTACATTGAAGGAAATCTCGATCTCCCGACTTTGGGCAAGCACCGTCAACGACGACAACTGGTGTCTTTGTTGGAGGCCAACATGCTTTACCAACCCCTTACACTGAGGGAGCCTAGCTGCCAAAGTGGTACGGGAGATCTGGACTCCCAGATTTTAGTTCGGCCCACACTTGTGTTGATGAGTTTTGCTGGTGTGTTTATTGGGCCGAACATTAAGGATAGGAATTCAACTAAATAATACGAGTATGTCATGTATAAATAATCTTAATGCAATCAACGGGTATATGGCTTCATTAAAATGAATTTGATTGAAGAACTTACCTAAGCTCAGATGTGCCTTGCCATACGGATGACCTACCCCATAATTTTTTTGGGCTTCCCAATCACACATTAAATTTGAAGGTCGGAACACCTGTGATGTTATTGCGTAACATAGCCACCTCACTTTTTCTATGTAATGATACCCGTTTGATTATCACGAGACTCTGGGAATCATGTGTTAGAAGGGGAGATTCTTTCTTCAGAAGATACGGGGATGAGAGTTTTGATTACAAGAATGTCACTAACACCTTCAGATACAAGGATTCCATTTCGGTCTGAAAGGAGGCAATTTCCATTGATGGTCTCATATACCATGACAATTAAGAAAAGCCAAGGACAGTCAATATCCGTAGTCGGTCTTCTACTAAAGAAACCAGTGTTTTGCCATGGTCAACTCTATGTTGCTCTTTCTCGTGTCAGAGATCCATCAGAACAGAAGACATTAATATGTAACGAAAATACTCTAAACCAGACATATGTCTCAACTGACAATGTCGTCTTTAAAGAAGTGTTTCAAAATTTGTAAAGACGTTTCTTCTTAGTATGTGTAAAATTTGTTTAAGACTATTAACTACTCCCTCCGCCCCGGTTTGAGTTTTTTAGTTTAACTTTGCGCGCTTATTAAAGAATAAATGCAAACTTGGGTCAATAATAATAGTGGGTGAAGGATATAATTGTCCATTCATAAAGCAAGTGGGTGAAAAGTACTCCTTCTGTCCCATATTAAGTTTATTACTTTTCTTTTTGGTTTGTTACGGACAAAGATTCTTAGTTGCTTTATTACTTAAAATAGATCATGTGACTCACTTGTCATTCTCACAATAAAACCCCTACCCACTTTATCTCTCATACTTTCTCTTACTTACTTTTCATACTCACAACATTTACTTTTTCTTAATCTCACATTTACTTTTTCTTAATCTCTGTGTAAAGTCAAACTAAAAACTTTAGTCCAGGACGAAGGGAGTAGATAGGTAAGTGATGATTTTTTTTGTAGTATATGAACTTTATGAGGACAAGATTGTCTAAAACACTATTCATCATTTCCCATTTAAGGAATAAAACAACTAAGAAACTTAAACTGGTAAATACTAAAAAGGAAAGTAAGAACTTTAAACTGGGACGCAGGGAGTATTAGACTATAATTTCTTATCTTATACGAGTACTTCTAAATTTATTTAAAATAAGTTTACATTATGCTTTGTGCATCGTACGGGAGTAACACTAGTTTGAAAAAATAAAAAGAGTTGGTCTCCTGTAAAACGCGTTTTTCCTAGTGGTTAGGAAAAACGTGTTTTTCAAAACCTTCTGGCTATCATTTTCAAAGGTTCTGGTTATTAATCTCATATCCAAAAGACTTTATATTGATATCTAGAAGGTTTTATACTGATATCCAGGACGCTTCTGACTATCACTTTCAAAGGTTCTGACTATCAATCTCATATCCAGAAGGCTTTATATTGATATCCAGATTCCTTCTGGCTATCACTTTCAAAGGTTATGACTATCACTTTCAAAGGTTCTGGCTATCAATCTCATATCCAGAAGGTTTTATATTGATATCCAGAATTGTTGAGAAGTTCCGATTGTTTACAAAAATGTCACCGCGCGTTTTTTTAAAGAAGTTCTACATATTTACAAAAATGTCACCGCATTTTTTTAAAACACGTTTTTCTTAGGAGTTAAAAAAACACGTTTTTTCCCCAGATTTTGTGAAATAAAAAACCGTGGTGAGGGAGGGAGCTGGCAAAGGTTGATACGGGTCCCATAATACAACGGTCGATATAGGCAGCCTGCCGACATGTTTGGATTAAATTGTTCGGCTGCAGCTATATGAGTTGCCATTTAATAGCCCTATACTTTCTCAACCAATCACGCCACTTTATTTATTCTCTTTCGCATAAATTCTTTTTTTTTTCTTTTAATATATAAATATTCACATAAATTCTTTTGAAAAAATGGCCTACTTACTTTCATATTTCAGGCAACAATGCTACAATGACATTACATGGTTTATGAAGCTTTTTTTTTTGTGTCATTAGTTTCTACGAAACTGAAACTGAAATTGATTGGTAAATAGGAATTTTATTTTATTTATAGAAAAAAAATGCATTAAAATGTTATACAGTACTCCCTCCGTCCCATTTCAAATTGCAAAAGTTACCAAAAAGGGTGTCCCAACTAAAATTGCAAAATCCAAAAATGACAAGTTTTAGCCCACTTGCACACTCACATCCACTAACCCACTAACTATTCTCTACCCCACTTTCTCTCTCCCACTCAACTATCAACACTCACAACACATCACTTTTTTCACTTTTTCCATTAATCCCCGTGTCAACCTAGTATTTGCAATTTAAAATGGGACGGAGGGAGTACAATATTTTAGAGGCATTTTCTACCTTAATCATGTAGAAAAACTAGTACTATCATACTACTATGTGTTAGTAGCACCACTACTATAAATTTCAAACCACCAAGACGATCAACTTTTTAAATTTTAGAGAATAAATTGACAAAATCTGAAATCACGAGGGTTGAAAATAGTTAATTAATTATACCATGCCATAAAGCGCTTGCAATGCTTTGAGATTGAAAAATGAAACCAAAATTATTTCTCAATTATTTTTTCATAGTATACTATAGGCTCTCTCTCCTTGCAACCGAATCGAGTATCATGGTGACTTTATTTATGTGCACCACTATTCAAATTAAACTGATGAATTTTTGGAAAAGAATTTCAAAATTTTCAACCAATCTAACATAAAGAAAATTTTGTGTCTCATCATGTCATTAACAGTGTTCTAAAAGACGTCCGTCTAGGCCCCGCCTAAGCGCTAGGCGTTCATGAAGCGCATGCGTCCCGCCTAAGATATTATAAGTATTTTTGAATTCTCGGCCCCGCCTATGTCCGTTTAAACCTCGCCTAGGCGCTAGGCCCTGCTGCGACGCCTAGCGCTTTTTAGAACATTGGTCATTAGTAAGTAACTTATTGTTGATTGTATTTTACTCTCTAATACCCAAATATTCAGTGTTACTCCCTCTGTCCCAGAAAAATAGTCTCATTTTGACTTTTAATAGTCAATGAAAATGAACTTTGACCAACCATTGACGACGATCTAATCATTCTAGCGAAATTCCAAAATTTGTAATTGATAAATAATTAAGTGGTTTATTGATAACAATTTTTGGAATTTCATTGTGATTATTAAATTGATATTAATATTTAATCAAAGTTTATTTTTATTAACCATAAAAATTTAAAATAGGACTCTCATATTCTTCTGGGACAGATGGAGTATTATTTTAGCAGATAATTTTTGCATAAGACAGTGCCTAATGGCACCATGACTTGATGTTGAGGACTTATATAATGACAAAAAGACAAATCAACCCTTCCACAAACTCTACGCTTTAAGTTGATGTGATGTGATTGTGACCCAAAAGGAGAAAAAAATGGTGTTCCTTCCGTCTCAGATTAACGTTTTTACTTTCTTTTTTGTTTGTCATATACCTCTCTCGTCCCATAACTATGTACAAAATTTTCCATTTTGAGTGTCTTATTGATAAGACACATTTTTCTAAAATGACAAAGAATTTTTACTATTCATCACGCTATAAAAGTTTATGCGGATAGATACTATATGTCACTCATTTGATAATGAGCGGTAAAACTTAAAGGATAATGATATGTATAGTGAAAACTCAAAGGGAAAACTAATAGTGAAACACTGTAATCCATTGAATTGTAATAAATGTTTGTGAGTCCCACTAATAAAAACTCATCCAACGGTTTAAAGTGTTTCACTATGAGTTTTCCCTTTGAGTTTTCCCTATGTGTATCATTGGGTGATACCTCTATCGGAGAGTTTGTCTAATTTTGACTTTTTAAGGTTAAACATAAATGAATATTAATCAAGCATTTTGTCAATTTAATGATTACATTGAAATTTTAAAAACTATTATTGATAAATCACTTAATAAATTGTCAATTATAATTTTTTTAATTTCACTAGAATGATTAAAAAAGCATCAATTTTTTTGTCAAATTTTATTTACTCCTTGACGCATGCATAAAAGATGGAGATATATATCAAAATGTCAAACTAAATATTATAGCGCAGGCGCGCAGCGTTGTACCGAAGCAAATGCAAATGAGTTCATCGGTCACTGTAGATATTTATATCTATCTATATCTATATATATACTCATATACTGTATAAAGGTTAAAGTAAATTTGTGTTTTCCCTCCAAAAACTCACCTCCTTTAATATTAAAGTGGAAAAAAATGCATCTTCATTTTTCTATTTTTAGACAGTTAATAATTACACCATTAAAACAACAAATTTTAGCAATTACTCACTCCGTTCCGGGTAAGTTGCAACAATTTGTCATTTTTGGCATTCCACTTAAGTTGCAACAATGCCAAATAAGGAAACTCTTTATTAATTCTCCACCCATTCTCTCTTTCTCTCTCTTCCTCCCAACCACTCATTATTCTACACTCATTCTCTCTCTTACTCCCAACCACTCATTATTCTCCTTTCTTAATTTTTGTGCTTCCCCTTCCATGTTGCAACTTACCCGGAACGGAGGGAGTATTAACTTTTAAATATCTACAATATCATAATAAATTCTGACTATAACTATTTATGACTATAATCTAATCCTCAAATTATTAATCCTGCTAAGTTGTTCAAATAAAAATACTTCCTCCATTCCAAAAAAGTTGAAACATTTAGTTTTGAGTTGAGAAATTAAGGATATAATATTATATTAAGAATGAAAGGTAGAGAGGAAAAGAGAATTAGTGGGGGTGGAAAGAAAATGAGTGGAGAATAATGAGTGCTTGAGAGTAAGAGAGAGAATGGGTGGAGAATTATAAAAATAATAAAAAGATTCTATTTTTGGATTGTTACAACTTTTCTGAAATACCCTACATAGCAAAATGTTGCAACTTCCTTGGAACGGGAGTATTGGTTTTAGTGTTTCTTGTTTTTTAATTAATTTATAATATTTCCTCATTTCAAATTGCACAAAACCTTGTTTACACGAAAATTAAGGAAAAAATGATGTGTTGTGAGTGTAGATAGTTTGATAGGAGAGAGAAATTGTGGTAGAGAATGCTCCATCCGTT
Source organism: Campanula takesimana (assembly GCA_026119855.1). Classification (NCBI taxonomy): domain Eukaryota; kingdom Viridiplantae; phylum Streptophyta; class Magnoliopsida; order Asterales; family Campanulaceae; genus Campanula; species Campanula takesimana. The sequence goes on from JAOWBW010000462.1 coordinate 481,363, forward strand.
TCATGTCACTTGAGACAAAAAAATTGGCACACGAATTAAGGAAAAGTAGGAGAGAGAAATAGTGGGAGAGGAGGTGTTAGTGAGTATGAAAAATTAAATTTGAGAGAGAATGGGTGGGAGGAATAGTAAGTTGATTGGTGTTGTAAGCAGTGTGTTCTAAAAATCGGGCTAGGCGGCAATTTTCCGCCGCGATATCCATCAAATCGGTCATGTTAGGCGCCAGGCGGGCTAGGCGGAGTCTCGGCGGGCAAGGCGGCGACTAGGCGGGCTCGGCGGTCGGCGGAATAGGGTTGTCTAGGCGTCCGGCGTCCTCTATTTTCGCCGTCCGGCGTGCTCTGTTTTCGTGGCCGGCGTGCTCAGTTGTCGCTTCTTTGCCGTCGGCATCTACAAGGTCGTCGGATTTCGAAGGTGCAGAGGGAATCGATTTGTCTGGTGAGTGGTGAATGAAGAGAAAATAGAGAGAGACGAGATAGAGAGACTGAGAGAGACGAGAAAGTGATAGAACAGAGCAAGAAGAGATAGACGAGAAAGAGAGAGAACAGAGCAAGAAGAGAGAGACGGCGCAAATGAGAAAGAGAAAGCGATAGACTGAGAGAGAGAATAGGGTTAGGTTTCTTATAAAATGGGTTGGGCCATTTATTTGAATGTAAAGATAAAGTTAATGGGCCTAATAAAATGGGTTGGATGGATGGGTTTTATTTTGTGTTATTGTACTAATGTTTTACCAATATTTTAAAATACTCTTACTTATTATGATTTTTTTATTTTAGTTACTAAATTATTAAATTTTAACAAATAAAAAAATATGTGGCACTATTTATTTTTGGATAAATACACATATATATTTATAGATTTATGAAAAAATAAATAAAATGTGCTAAACTCTAGGCCCCGCCTAGTCCCAGCCTAGGCCCCTAGGCGCTAGGCCCGGCTTCGCCGCCTAGGCCCCGCCTAGCGCTTTTTAGAACACTGGTTGTAAGTGTAAAAGTAAAGTAAGGGAGAGAATGAGTGGGAGGAATAGTAAAGATTCTTTACCATTTTTAGCCGTCTCAAGTCACGTGGAACAAACGGAAAAGAAAATAAGCCTCAGGTTACATGAAACGGATGAAGTAGTTAGACCATTTACAATGGATTAAATAACATTTTCCATTCAACACCCATTTTATCACTCCACATAATCTTCTCTTTCTTCCAACTCATCAATTCAACACTCATTCAACTTTACATCCTCCAATGGTTTGTTTAATCCCCATTCAACACCCTTCCCACTCATCATCCTATACCCCACCATTTAAATTTTATTTTCTATTCATTAAATAAATATGAGCGTTTTTTGAGTGTTGAAATGGTTATTATTGAGATCCATTTCATTAAAATGAGTTTTTTTTTTTTTTTGTAACCAAATCAAATGAAACTTGCATCTATTTATAGAGATTTTTTTTTTTTTTTATGATTTTTGGTGTAAAAAAAATCATTTACTGTAAAATAATTGAGCTCAAATAATTGGGATGAAAAATTAAAATCAGAAATTCCAAGAACCAATGGGTGGATGCCAAGGTCGCCCAGTGTGTGGCCGCCGCGTGTCCAAAGCGCTGACAACTCCCTGCGTTAAATAGGTGTTGAATGGATTCAACAAATCATTGCAGCCGTTAAACCCTCCATTTTTTGTTGAATGCCCATTCAACACCCTAAACTTCTACCATTGCACATGGTCTTAGTGGGTTAGTTAATGTGAGTATGCAAGTGAGTAATAACTTTACATTTTTGAATTTTACAATTTCTATGGAACAAATAAAATGATAAATTTTGCAATTTGAAATTGGACAGAGAGAGAATTATCTATCGAATTTAAATGCTTGTTTGTGGCATCTTGGTTGGGCCAGCATTAACGATTCGTGGGTTAAAGTGAAAACAAAAATAAATACAGGGAGTTAAATGTAAGCTGTGACACACAGTTATTCCACTTTATTATTGATGTGGTAGTTTGTCTAAATGTGCGAGCCTTTGGGTCTACTGTTTTGAATCTCAAAATTAGAAAAATAACCAAAAAGGTCCCTAATCTTTTCAATAAATTAATATATGGACTTCCCTAGTTACGCACTTAATAATATTGGACCATCCCTCCTTTTTGGGGGTTTTGAGAAACATAAATTTATTGTTATTTATGCTAAATAGAAACATGTGATGAATATTTTTCAAGAAAACAAAAATATCCTTTTTGAGTATTTATCGGCTTTTTCATTATAGTATATGTCTATGATGAAATTTGGTGCAATGTGGTCGATGGTTCTTTTTGTGACTTTTGTAAATTTTATTTTTTTTCTAGTATGGTTCATCACTTTGAACTTGATTAAGAGATAATAGTATATATGAAATAATATTCAATATAAACTAATTACATGCTCCCTTCATTTCAAAATGATAGTTTTTTTTTTTTTTGTCATTTATGTTTGTCTCACAAAGACGTCCTATTTTTAAAATTAGCGTGTTAAAATAATTAAACTTTCAAACTTAACTGTATAATGAATCTGTTGAAGCTTAATGGTTGTTGGAAGAGAGAGTTTATTGAGAGTAAAATTAAATCTCACTAAAGGTATTAATAAAAATAATATTATGGGAGTATTCGTTAATTGAGTAGTACTCCCTCCGTCCCAAAATGATCTTCACATTTGTCATTTCTCATTGTCCCAATAAGTTCTTCACATTTCTACATTTTAGGCTTAAACTAAGCATAGCTAGTAAAGCAAGTGTTCATATCCTTAAAAAATTTGAATAGTCAAACGCGAAAATCATTTTGGAACGGAGAGAGTATTTGTTTATAGAGTATATGCTTAAATAAGATTTTTACTGATTGAGTCAGCACATAAAAGTATTTTTTTTATCGGAGATCTAAAATCTCAAATGCTTTTAGGTTGTACCGAGATGGACATGTATAGAGGGCCAAACGTTTCAAATTTGGCCCAGGAGTATTATTAAAGAAAGTCTTAATAGGGAAAAAGTAGAGTAAAATTAAATTCTTATAATATCATGTGACACATCAAAAAGTAGAGTAAGTTTTTTTTTTTTTTTTTTTTTGAAAGAAAAAGTAGAGTAAGGTTAAATTCATATAATATCGTGTGACACATAAAAAATTACTTTAGACCAGTGTTCTAAAAGACCCCTACGCCCCGCCTAGGCGCTAGGCGTTCATGAAACGCCTAGGTCCGGTCTAGGATATTATAGTTATTTCTGAATTCTCGGCCCCGCCTATATCCCGCCTAAGCGCTAGGCGCCCCTGCGGCGCCTAACGACCGCCTATCGTTTTTTAGAAGCTTTAGACAGGCTTCATATACTATAATCATGGAAATGTATAGAGGGCAAAACTTTTCAAATTTGACCTAAGAGTATTATTAAAGAAAGTCATAATAGGAAAAAGTAGAGTAAGATTAAATTCATATGATATACTCCCTCTGTCATATAAAAATCTTCGCGTTTGACTATTCAAACTTTTTAAGGAAATGGACACTTAGCTATGTTGTGTCTATACACTTTTAACCCCAAATTATAGAAATGGAAAGAACTTTTTGGGACAATATAAAAATGAAAAATGGGAAGATCATTTAAAAAAAGAAAATTTTGGGACCGAGGGAGTAATATGTTCTTTTACTTTAATTGCTGATATTTAATCATACCCCTTAACAAATTCGAAGCGAGTTTACTTAAATCATGAAACTACGATATTATTACTCCCGCCGTCTCATACAACAAATGTAACATTTGACATGTCAATATTTATTAAAAATGTGCTTTATTTATTTATTCATTGAATATATTTTTTTAAATATTAAAATAAAAAGTGCTGCATTTTTTTTTTAGGTGGAGGGAGTATAAAACTTACGATACTTGGTATAGAAGTTTCACCCATGAAACTTATGGGAATCCCATGTAATAATATAAACAAGAGGGAAGATCCGAACAAATGTTAAAAACAATGAGGGGTCAAGTGAAATACTCCCTCCGTCCCAGCACAAGTAGGACTTCTTTCCCTTTTAAGCCGTCCCAAAACAATTGAGACTGCCCAAAATGGAAATGTTTTAATATATTTATATTCAACCACAGTGGCGGACCTAGGATTTTTTGTAAACGGGGGCAAAAAAAAATATTAGTGTATTTTTTACTTCACATTTAGGGGGGCAAAGTATACTAAATTGCACTAATACCTCCAACTTTTAAAAAAAAATTGCACTTGTAAAAAAAGAAAAAAAAAATCAAACGGGGGCCGCGGCCCCCAAAGGGTACCATGTAGGTCCGCCCCTGTTCAACCAACCCCACCATTTAACCCCACTCATTCTCTCTCTTCATATTCCACCATTCAATTTATTCAACCAACACTACTATTTACTCCACTCATTCCCTCTCTTCATTTTCAACCACACATACACTACTTTTCTCGTAATTATTATGCCCACTCCTCTAGTCCTACTTATGCAGGGACGGAGAGAGTATATTGTATTGATAAAAGAGTTGGTTTTGGGGGAAACTAGTTCCTCCATAAGTTATAAAAAGTCCTGTTTTTTTAACCCTTCTTAAACCCTAAAAGGCCTAAACCCTAAACCTTAAACCCTAAACATTAACCCTTATAAAAACACAGGACTTTTTATAACTTATGGAGAAACTAGTTGAGTTATTTGCAAAAGTGACATGCGTACTTTGTGCAATATATCAATTTGACTCGCGTACTTTGAAAACATCAAATGTGGGTTGCGTACTTAATGTTTTAAAAATTTTGATGCCACTTTTTTAATGGCCGTTAAAAACATAACGGGACATTCCATATAAGGAGTAAAAGTGTAAGGAATAAAATTTGAAGTGCTAAATTAAAAAATACCATCTATACCTATCTCAAAGTAAAAAAACTCCACTCCTTACCTGACCTTATCAAAGAGTAAAAAAAATAAAAATAAAAACTCCTTATCTTCTTCTCCGACCCACCACCATGCCACCCCAACTAAAAAAACCCAATCCGATCACCCATCTGCTGCAACCGATCTGGACCCATCCCCACACCCTTTTCAAGATTCCTCCACCTTCTTCGTCGGTTGTGTTTTTTGCAATTCTTTGGGAAATGTGAATAAAATTGTGTTGTGGAACACTAGTTTGGGTGGAATCTTGATTCCCGAATTATCTGAGTTGAAATCCTTAAGGATTTTGACCCTATTCGGGAACAGGTTTTCCGGCGACGTTCCGTCGGAATTTGGGGGAATTGATACGTTATTGAAGATTAATTTGAGTTCCAATGCTCTGTCTGGGTCAATCCCTGAATTTTTAGGGGATTTACCCAACATTAGATTTCTTGATTTATCAAAGAATGATTATAATGGGGAGATCCCTTCAAATTTGTTTCGGAATTGCGAGAAAATGAAGTTCATTTCTCTTGCCAGGAACAATCTTTCCTGCCCAATTCCGCTGTCAATTGGTAATTGTTCGAATCTCGAAGGGTTGGATTTTTCATTCAATGGATTAATTGGTGGATTCCCTCCACAAATTTGTGACCCTCCTGGTTTAGTTTACTTGTCATTGAGGAGCAATATGTTGACCAGAAATGTTCAAGAACAAGTCTCCCGTTGCGAAAATTTAGAGCTTTTGGATCTTGGCACCAATTCCTTCACCGGATTTGCACCAATTCGTAGGTTTAGATGGTATTTTTTAATTTAGCACTTCAAGTTTTATTCATTACACTTTTACTCCTTATATGGAATATCCCGTTATGTTTTTAACGGCCATTAAAAAAGTGGCATAAAAAAATTTAAAATATTAAGTACGCAACCCACATTTGATGTTTCCAAAGTACGCGAGTCAAATTGATATATTGCACAAAGTACGCATGTCACTTTTGCAAAAAACTCGAAACTAGTTTCTCCCAATATTTTCTCTTGATAAAAATAAAAACAAACGAATTAACCGTAAATTACTCTCTCTCACTCACTCACTCACTTCCAAGTTCCAACCAAAAAGCTCTCTTTCTCTCTCTACATGTCAATGGCTAATCACCTTTTAACACTTTCCTAATAAAATTACACCTCGACTTACATTTCATCTGTATCTATCCATCCGCACTCCCAATAAACTGGTACGTTCCCCCAAAACCCTAATTTACAACATCTAATTGTCTACTGTTGTTCGTTCCTTAATTGGTTCATTTAATGTTTTGCTACACTGATTTAATGCTGTTCGTGGATCTGATCCGTGTTTGAGATCTGTTTTATTCGTGATTTCGGGAAATGTAATTACGATGCCAACACTGAGTTTCTTCTTCTTTTTTTTTTTTTTTGGCTTTTCTGTCTGTGTGTGTGAGTGATTCATTTATGGTTTTTCACTTTTTGAATTATCTTGGATCTTTGATTTTATGATTGCAGGTTTGATCTAAGCTGGAGTTTCCTTAAACTGGTTTTTGCAATTGGCATTTGAGTATTTCTTCTGGTTATTGTTTTGGAGTTTTGAGAATCATCTAAGAGGTTTTTGACTTGTGATTTGGTGTTGAGGTGGTACTTCTTGATCTGAATTGTTGTTGGGATTGAGGTTCTTGGAATTTTTTATGATATGGTGGTAGTTAGTGTATTAATCTTGTGATTGGTGATGGGATTGGTCGAAAAGAATGGATAATTGTCCATGCCTGTTAGGTTAGTTTCAGGGGAAAGTTTGTATGTCATGGTCGGTTATGGTTTCCGTATATCCTGGAAGTTTCAGGGGAAAGTTTAGGTAATAATTTGGGATTTTCGCTGGGATTATATTGCTGAGGGCGTTATACGATTTGGATATGAGAAGCCACTGGTTCAATAAACTTTCTATTGTTTTTGGCCCTAGACCGCCACGCAACTGGCTATTGTTGTGTCTTGTTTGTGTGTTTGTTCTGATTGTTTTACTGGGATCGTCTTCTTCAAATGCATTTCATTCTGTCACATATAGTATAAAACCCGACATTTATGCAAACTATAGAAGATTAAAGGAGCAAGCAGCAAGTGATTATTTGGAGTTGAGGTCTTTGTCATCTGGAGCTAGTCACCCTAGGGAGTTTGGTCTTTGTGGAAAGGAAAGAGAAAATTTTGTGCCTTGTTATAATGTATCTGGAAATTTGCTAGCTGGATATAAAGATGGGGAGGAGACTGATCGGCATTGTGAAGTTTCACGAGTCCATGAGCATTGTCTAGTTCGTCCTCCCAAGGACTACAAGACTCCCCTGACTTGGCCAGCAGGTAGGGATGTGATATGGAGTGGAAATGTCAAGATAACCAAAGACCAATTCCTTTCTTCTGGCAGCATGACAAAAAGGTATTTCATCTATTGATCCAAGCTAGACTAATTCTGGTATAAACTAGGATTATGTAAAATTGATCTTTTTATCTGCAAGTTGGACTTGTGTCTTCAAGTACCAGTGATGTCAACATGACTCCCGAGTTTGGAACAAACTTTTGGTGAAATTTTCAGTTCTGACAGAGATATTTACGTTACAGAAAAATATAATTTACTTAAATTCTATGTCTAAAAATAATAATAATATGAATACTTGATGAGATAACAAAGATAGCAACCTACTCTATGGCCGCTACTTTTCGCACAATTCTGTACTAATAACATAAACTGCCCCACAAGTCACTTGTTCACCTAGCTGGTTGAAGGTAAAATCACTCTGATTGTACCAACATCCAATCTCGCTAGTCACTACCCAATGTGTTTTAGAAATCAAAATTATTTAATAATAAAAATTAAATGAACTCGGATGATTCAAGCGTGTTCTGCACTGTGGGAGTGTGTTATGCAAAAGAACTGAACCCATTGTCTTCTGGACAGTGTCAGCACTTCCTAGATAATAGATGTCTCTGTCCATAGATCTTCACCCTCAACCACAAAGAAACATTTGTAGTCCAATTTGATTTAGTCTGATGTCTATGATACCCACTCATATGTTTGTAGGCTAATGCTGCTAGAAGAGAATCAAATTGCATTCCACTCAGATGATGGATTGATCTTTGATGGGGTCAAAGATCACTCGCGCCAGATAGCTGAGATGATAGGTTTGGGAGGTGATTCTGAGTTTCTTCAAGCTGGTGTAAGTGATCATTTTCCCTTTAAATTGATTTAACTCAGTTTTTTTTTGCTACTGAATTACTTGGGCCTGTATGGTTTCAATCCCTAATTTAGAATTATAGTCTAGATATTTGTTGTTCGTCGTACAAGTACGAATGATAACTTAGGCCTTGCTGTTGATTGCAGGTTCGCACCGTACTTGATATTGGTTGCGGGTTTGGTAGCTTTGGGGCTCATTTGTTGTCGTTGAACCTAATGGCTGTCTGTATGGCTGCATACGAGTTAACTGGGAGCCAAGTTCAGTTATCCCTTGAGAGAGGTCTTCCGGCCGTTATTGGAAACTTCATCTCAAAGCAGGTTCCATTTCCATCATTGTCATATGATATGGTCCACTGTGCCCAGTGTGGTGTTGCCTGGGATAACAAAGGTACTGTGGTCTTGTTAATGTAATGTTTTACAGAGGAAACTGATAAACTATTTGGAACCTCATTTTATCTGGAGATACTAGAACAAATCAGTCGTTCTCCCGTTTCTGAATTGATGATATGGTCTTCATACTATGGTTCGAACTTCTTAGAGTTTAAGGAGTACACAGTGATATTTCCAGTAGAACCATTATGTCCTCTTTAGTCTTACTTTAAGCCCACTTGTGAAGAACTTAGAATCTATTATGTGCCTTGAATCTTGATTTCTTTTTGCCAGGTGTAGTGCCTAATATGTCGAATGGATATCATATATTACTAGATTAACTCATAGCTTTCACTTCTAATTATATGCAATCATTTTTCGCTTTTGTTAGACATCACTTGTTATGGTACCAAATTTTAGTTGAACTTCAGATGTTTGTAACTTTTATCTGCCAAATCGACGAATGTCAACCATTGGCAAGCATCCTAACTTGGAAATATGTTAGCTTTACCATTTTGGGATTTATCTGCTTATAATGGTGTTTCTCAATGTTTCGTAATTGCGTTAATAGTCATTAATTGTAGGTATTTACTTCTCTCAGCTATCGGATAATAGTCACCTTGTCATTCTTTTTGTTTCGCATAATTTGTGTTTTTCCATTGTGCTGCATCTTTTTTTAATGTCATCTGTAGCAAGAAAGGAGGAAGTGTTTAACATACAGTAATAATACTTTCGTAAAGTGTTAGATTCATAATATTACTTCTTGCATTTGTTTGCTTCTAATAATTTACGCTCTTGGATGATTGGGTCATTAGACATTGTATAGTGCTTGTTTCTACTCTTCCAGACTGCACTTTTTTTCCCCCCTTCTGTTTTTTTTCCCCTTCCAGCCATCCACATGCAAGTGGGGTTTGGATGGTAGAAACATGATATGCTATTGTTGAGTCATCCCCAAAAGCTGAAGTTTGTTGTTTAAACTATAACTTGCATCAAGATCTGAAAATGGTGGAATTTTTAATATAGCATTGCTATTTGCTGAAAAACGTTATAAGGTTTTCCCTGGCGTACACTACTTTGCTCAAATGCTGATTTCATGAACAGATGGCATGCTCCTTATTGAAGTTGACCGGGTACTCAACCCTGGAGGTTACTTTGTCTTACATGAAAGTTCGTTGAATACAAAGACGGGAAGTATGTCAATCCCAATTGAAGAATTCATGCGCAAACTTTGTTGGAGTTTGTTAGCTCAGCAAGAAGAGACTTTAATCTGGCAGAAAACTGTTGACCCCCAGTGTACATCTAGGTGAGGCAACTGTCAAGTTAGTTATAATTTAAAAATGCATTTTTTACATTAGTGCTTTGAATTTCTCAACGTAGGTTTTGAAGTATGAATGATGATTTGTTTCTAAGATTTTGTGACACTCCCTTCTTCACAATAAACTAATCACACTTACGCTTTTCGTCTGGCCCAATAACGGTCATATTTCTAAAAGCGGAAATAACTCTAGTGCAATTTCATGAAGGTACAATCTAGAATAAAAGCATCTTTAAAAGTTGGATTTGTTAAATACAGTTTTTTTTTTTTTTTTTTTTTTTCCGTGTGTGTGTGTGTGTGTGTAGAGGAAGTACTATATTTCTCTCTAATTGTACCTTGTTATTCCATAATTTTCGTTTTCAACAATAAACTCTTTTAAACATGTTTTCTTCCCTTTATTGTAGCAAGCAAGGTGCCATACCAACTTGTAAAGACGGACAAGAGGATGCCCAATCATACTATCAGCCTCTTGCACCTTGCATTAGCGGGACTGCCAGCAAACGTTGGATCCCTATTCAGAACAGGTCTTCCAGTTCCCAACTTACCTCAGACCTTGAAAATCATGGTAAGTATCGTTTTATTGCAAGATTTTTTGCATTTATTTGTTATTATTTTGGAGCCAAAAGTTTAAAATCATATATATGGAGTATTTGTCTGTACTTCCATTCATGTTAAAGCTGCTAAATATAACCTACTTCTAATCCTTCAAGACATTGACTTTCTGATTCTTCTGTCTTTTACAGGAGTTCAAAGTGATGAATTCCATGAAGACTTTCAGTTTTGGAGATCAGCTCTAAGAAACTATTGGTCTTTGCTTACACCCTTGATTTTCTCTGATCATCCGAAAAGGCCAGGAGATGAAGATCCCTTACCTCCACATAACATGATTCGGAATGTGATGGACATGAATGCACATTATGGCGGTTTGAATGCTGCTTTTCTGGAAGCAAGAAAATCAGTATGGGTGATGAATGTGGTCCCCACCGGAGAGCATAATACACTTCCACTCATACTTGACAGAGGTTTTGCTGGTGTAGTGCATGATTGGTAAGGTTATAATTTGATTCTTCAACTTATGCATGCCATATTTTCACTGTGGTCTTTTGGAAGTTTAATTTGAATACTACTTATATAAGCTTTCATGCATATGCCCTTTCCTCTTGTAATGATTGGAAAAATTGTGAGGTGAATTTTCACAATCACGTTAGATATCTTATATCCAAACTATCGTTTTTGCTCTGGATAGGATTACCATCTCTTAATTAGCTTCATTGCTCCTGATATTCAAAATCCAATCGTGAGATTGATTTGTCTACTCCCTCCTTTCTACGTTTAGAGTCCGCTATTCCTTTTCTGAATGTTCCATATCAAGAGTCAAATTTCAAAAACTGAGCTACAAGTTTATTCTCCCTCCGTCCCAGCGTAAGGTTCTTACTTTCCCTTTTGGTATGTCCCAATTTAAGGTTCTTACTTTCCTTTTTGGTATGTCCCAATTTAAGGTTCTTAGTTGCTTTATTCCTTAAATGGCAAAGTATGAAAAGTGCTTTGGACAATCTTGTCCTCATAAAGTTTATACTCCCTCTGTCCCATTTTAAGAGTCAAAAATTTCCTAAAAGGGCGTCCCATTTTAAGAGTCAAAATCCTAAAATGGAAAGTGGGTCCTACATGTCATACTCACAACAATTATCCACTAACTCTTCTCTACCCCATTTTCTCTCTCCTACCCAACCATCAACACTCACAACACCACCTTTTTCTTAATTCTTGAACCCACCCATTTTTTGACTCTTAAAATGGGACGGAGGGAGTATATCACAAAAAAACCATTACTTACCTATCCACTTTTCACACATTGTGAATGGGCAATTATATTTTCCACTAATGACTATTCTTGATCCAATTTTGCCTTGGTTCCTTAATAAGCGCGCAAAGTCAAACTAAGAAAATTAAACCGGGACGGAGGGAGTATTTTTTTTCTAAAAAAAAATAAAAATACTCCTTGGTGCTGAAAATATAACACATCTACGTCTCAAATGAATGTTCAAAATGTTCAAATTTCCTCTTGATCAAGAGCAGATTTGAATTGCAAACATGGACTATTTACATAGAACCGAGGGAGTATCAATTTAAGTTCTTTATAGGACTCCTAACCTACTACTGGTTTTGTGCCGTAATTACTCTGATATAGGTGTGAACCTTTCCCAACTTATCCCCGGACATACGACATGCTTCATGCAAATGGGCTCCTCTCACACATCATTACTGAGAGATGCAGCATGACCAACTTACTTTTGGAGATGGATCGAATCCTACGCCCTGAGGTAATTTACAAGCCAACTATGTAGTTATGTTTTATTTTTTGTTCTTTAAAGTTCTGTTACTTCATTAAAGTTGCAAACTGTTACAAAATCATTGGGTGCAAACTCCTCCCTCCACCCCCCCCCCTCTTCCCTGGTATAAACTCGTACAATATGCATTTGTTGATGGCCTAATTAGTGCTCCAGATTCTACTGTTTCTCTAGCATGATATGTATAAGTTTTTTAAAAAATTGAATCATGGGTTCATTGGCAGGGTTGGGTCGTGCTGTCTGATACAGTGGGCCCTATAGAGAAGGCAAGAATGATTGCCACACAAATTAGATGGGAAGCAAGAGTGATTGACCTTGAGAATGGCAGTGACCAGAGACTACTTGTTTGTCAAAAGCCATTTGTGAGAAAATGACTTTTTTTTACCCTACCCTCTAGCGAAGGTTTAACCCTTCCATGGCCTGCCCAGTTTTTACCTCTGGTAATTTCTCTAAACCTGACAAGTTTCTTCTTCGAAATATCAGTGCAAAGATTTGAGCTTCATAGAATCTGATCAGTTACTTGTTTCTCAAGTGCGAAACAAGTTCATGAAAATACTGGCACGTGTTTATTACAAAGTTCGTTACAGGATTGTGAAAAATTTGCTAAATAAAACAATGTTCAGCAATAAATGAATTTTTTTTTTCCCCCAAGACATGGATGTATACGAAACGAGATATATAATCATCTGTACGAGGCGGTAAGTGAAGTGAAAAGCTCTCCTCGTTTTCATTTTTGGGGTGGCGGATTTAAAGAGAAGCCAAGATAGAAACAGAGGTATGTGGAAGATGTAGATTAGAGGAAAGTTTTGTTGTCTTGTAGCTTCATTTATTGTTTATTTTTGTAAGGAGTTGTAGCAATTCATTCATCACCACATTTATCTTGTCCTTTATTTTTTCTTTAATTTTTGTTTCTATATTGCTTCATTTTAATTTTGTATTTGGAAGTATGTTTTGTATTGAACAATCACCTCGAGATACGTGAAATGGAACTACGATATTATACGATAGAAATTAGAAATATGTTCAGAGTTCAGAGGGTGGTCATTGTTCTTGGTTGATAATTTTTTTTTCTTTCTCAAACTGCTATGCGTAAATGTTCCTGTTGAGAAAATGTTTTCTAGAAAAGTGGCTATTATTAGCTTTAGTGTTTTCTTAGGGTTAGGAGGATTCTAAATTTGTTGTTGCTAATAAAAATTCTAATTTAGTTCCTATTTTCCAGATAATCATGTTGAATATATTCAAGTTTGACTCGTTTTCATCAATGTAATGTTAAATAAATTATTAAAAAAAAAAGGTCTACTTTGGTGTTTTTTACAGGCTAGTTACATTTCATTCATAATCTTCTTTGAGCCAAACAGTAACTCATTGCTTCAATGGACCTTGACTTCATATTCAACATCATTAATTAATTAATTAATGAGAGAGTCTTTGTGTGAGACGGTCTCACACGTAACCAGTAACTAGAGACGGAGCCACCTTGATGCCAAAGGGGGCAATTGCCCCCATTGATTTTTAAAAAGTACTAATTTACTAGTGCAAAATTTACAAAAAATTGGAGTTTAGTGCAATTTGTTGAAATTTGCCCCCTTTAAGATAAAATTTATAATACACTAGGATTTTTTTTGCCCCCATTGACGAAAATTGCTGGCTCCGCCACTGCACGTAACACGGATCTCGATAAGAGAGAAAATCACGGATCTCAGTGAGAGAGAAAATGAGCTTGCCCCGCCCCGCCTTGGTGGGGAAAACATTTACTCTGAGATCCGCCTCATGTGTCGTCTCACAAATGTTTTTGTCTTAAACTAATGCTCCATATAATGTGTCGCAGTTGATTTATCAACATTTTTAGTAAATGTGATCAATTTGTCATGACAAAAATTTACACCGATTCTAGGAGGAAGTCTTGTGTCTCATACATAGACGGATCTCGACGAGAGAGGAAATGGGCTTGCCCTACCCTGCCCATAATGGCAAAACCATTTACTCTCTCAACAAGACCCGTCTCGCACAAGTTTTTGTCAAGATATTATACATGTATTTAGAATTTAGAAACGTAACAACAAAAGTGCAAAAGGAGTATTATACCAATGTCATGACAAAAATTTACACGATATTAGGAGGAAGTCTTGTATCTCATACGTACGTAGACGGATCTCGACGAGAAAGGAAATGGGCTTGCTCCGCCCTGCCTATAATGGGCAAAACATTTAGTCCCTCAACAACAAGACCGTCTCACACAAATTTTTGTCATGATACTATGATATTATACCCGCATATAGAAATCGTAACAACAAAAATGCAAAAGGAGTATTATACCAATGTGTGTACACTTTCCCAAGAAAATTTCACCCAACAAAGTTCCAAGCCAACGACTTAGGAAACACAATAACAAACTTCACTTCATAATTATCCCAAGTAAAAAAAAAATAAAAAAAAAAATGAAAAACCCAATGGTTGAGATTCAGTCATCACCTAACATGCTCGACCTTTAATCGTATATATACCCGCCCAATTCTCACGCCTAATTTCCCCTTCCCATTCTCATTCTCAAATCTCTCTCTCTCAATCATCATCAAACTTTGCTGAATTATTGTCAACAAACAATGGCGACCGAGAAGGAGAGAGAGACCCATGTTTACATGGCCAAGCTCGCCGAACAAGCCGAGCGTTACGAAGGTATCATTTTTATTGCTTTTTTCCATCTCTGATTTTGCTAATCTGCCTTTTATTTTTCTGAAAAAATCTTACGTTTGTTTATTGTATGATTGTATCTGTCTAAGTTTCCATCTTTTTAAAAATTGTTTCATCAATTGATTTGGGTAATTATTTGTTAAACATGTACGTTGATTTGTTAAATTTTGGTTTTGTATCACCAAACCCCTGGCCTCTAATACAAATATTACTCCAATTAATTTCTGGTGTTCAACTGAAAAATGCACTTCCATGCCCTAGCCATTTTTCAAATATACATTAAAGCGCATTGATTAGACACAAATCTTTCTCATCCGGTGCACCTTCTGTTTAAGCTTGATTGTCTTAATTTGATGTGATGAGAAGCAATGAAATCGACATGGATGTCATGGCTTCCCCATGTACAACTACTTTTCTTTGTTTGGCAGCACTATAAAGGAGATGGATTGTTTTTTGTCATTTGATTGTAATGCATGTACAAGCATACAGTTCTCTATGCTCTACAATCATGGAATTTTCGGATCATAGCATTGATACCTTAAATTTGACATCAAGTGAGTTGAGGACCATAGCATTGTTGCCTTCAATATGCCATCTTCTCAATCAAATTTTTGGATGATTTATACTTTAATAAACGTTGTTGCAGAAATGGTTGAAAGTATGAAGAGTGTTGCAAAACTTGATGTTGAGCTCACTGTTGAGGAGCGGAATCTACTTTCAGTTGGTTACAAGAATGTGATTGGTGCTCGGAGGGCATCTTGGCGCATCATGTCGTCAATTGAGCAGAAGGAGGAATCCAAAGGAAATGAGAACAACGTCAAGCTGATCAAGGGCTATCGCCAAAAGGTTGAGGAGGAGCTCTCAAAGATTTGCAATGACATTCTCACTATCATTGATAAGCATTTGATCCCCTCTTCAGGCTCAGGGGAAGCTACTGTTTTCTACTACAAGATGTAAGTCTCTCCCCCCCCCCCCCAACCAGCCTCAAGTTTCGTGGGGGCCGTTTAATATTGTCTTTCCGTCAGCATACGTTTTTTTAATTGAGCTATTAGTGGTATTCTATTGATGACTACTAATAGTATACTCCCTTTGTCCCGGAATAAATGTCATGGTTGACAAGTCAATGTTTTTAAACTTTTAGTTGTGTTTTCTTGATTACCCCAATCTATTCATATGGGTAGAGTGACACCTCCTATGGCATTGCAATGCTTGTGCTTATTAGAACAGGTAGTATAGGAAGACCACCAAACTTTGTACCCTATTTTTAGTAAGGCGACATTTATTTCGGGACAAACGGAAATGGAAAGTAGGACATTTATTCCGGGACAGATGGAGTAATTATTTTTGTGTCTTGCAAAAGATTTGTGTAACTTGTTGTGTCTCAATCCTCTCAATTTTACCATGTATATATGCAATATAATTTTTGAGTACCATATACCATTTTAGGCAAGATAATTCCTATGTGAAAATGATGATAAAAGTTCCTTTATTCATCTCCCTTTTATGTGAAGCGATATGGAGTAATTTTTAGAAGATTTATTCCATGCTGTCTTTCTGATGAATGTCTTTTCTCCTTGGATTGAGATCTGTTGTTTTCTTGTGTTCTTGATTACGTGGAACTAGGAAAGGTGACTATTTCCGGTACCTTGCTGAGTTCAAGACAGATCAGGAAAGGAAAGAGGCTTCTGAGCAGTCATTGAAAGGCTACGAGGCATGTTCCTTCCTTTCTGTTGATATAATTCGCACACACGCAAATTTATAGTGAATGGATCAATGTTTGGTATGATTTGTGTGCACAAACTAATGTGCTAATACCATTTGATTGACACGCTCTGCAGGCTGCTTCTGCCACTGCAAACACAGAACTCCCTTCAACCCACCCAATCCGCCTTGGACTAGCCCTCAACTTTTCGGTCTTTTACTATGAAATCATGAATTCTCCCGAAAGGTACATTCATTTCATACTCGTCTAGTGAATACATGCATACATACATACATGCAGCAGTTGATATAAATTGTATGGTTACATATTGTAGAGCCTGCCATTTGGCGAAGCAAGCTTTTGATGAGGCGATTGCTGAACTGGACACCTTGAGTGAGGAGTCATACAAGGACAGCACCTTGATCATGCAGCTGTTAAGAGACAATCTTACCCTCTGGACTTCTGACCTGCCCGAGGATGGAGGTAATTCTATAGCTCAAACATAAATATGACCTGGAGAAGGATATTGACATATTTACTAAGCTTTTCAATATGGATTTTTATGACAAATAATGAACTTCCATTTTTCTTCATGACCATGAATGAAAAAGGACCACCCTCATTATGGGAAAGAAGGAGTAGAACTTTACCTCCCGAGCAATATATTATCTTGGTTTATACCCATAGTTGTAAAAATGGCGAATTTGGGTAGGCAAGTTCAGATCATAATTTTTTATTTTTTATTCTGCAGGTGATGATAATAATGCGAAAGTTGAAGAACAACCCAAATCAGCTGAAGCTGAGGTTTACCCGAAGTTTATAACTTGCTATATTTCAAAAGTATTTCCGTCTTGCTTGTATTTGACGTGTTCATTTTAACTGTTTTGCAGCAGCAGTGAGGGGGAAAACAAAGACCCTTTATAAGGCACTTTTGAGGTTGATTTCTATATAAAAAGTGGCATATTTTCCCAGCTTTCCTTGCAACAAGAGGGATTGAAGGGACATGGGTTTTTTCTGGGTCATCATGGGTAGAAGAACATTCATACTTTTAGGTTGGAAACCTGCCTGATTTTTGGTTTATTATTTAGTTTTTCTTTTGTTTGTCTTGCCTCTCTTTTCTGCTTTCGTCACTTCATCTTCTTCGATACAGAATTTTACCATTAAAACGGTGATATAATTAGATACTATGCTTTTTAGATTTCATAATACTCCCTCTGCCCCAGAAAGATAGTCCACTTTGGATTTTTCCCGGTCAACACATGTGAACTTTGACCAAAGATTATTATCAATCCAATCATTCCAATAAAATTTTAAAATTTGTCATTGATAAATCACTTGATTGATGATTAATCAATCACGAGTTTTAGAATTTCACAAGGATGGTTGGATTGACATTTATATTTAGTCAAAGTTCACTTGTATTGACCATCAAAAGTCAAAAGTGGACCATCTTTCTGGGACGGAGGGAGTAGCTTCTTTACTCTCTCTCTCTCTCTCCGTGTGAGAGAGAGAGAGAGAGAGAGAGAGAGAGTGTGTGTTTTGTATATGGTTACAAATATGTTTGAATGTTGAGTGAAATCGGATTTAGGGCATCCCACCAGTCCAAAATTAGATGTAATCTAACTCATGGTTATAAACTGTAATTCATCTACTAGAAAAATCCGACTGGCAGTCAGATTCGGCAAATTCATGCCACAGTGATGAAGATTGTGATGCAAAGTCAAAACACAACATTATGCGCAAAAACGGGCATCAAAGAATTGGCCCAGTTTGCTGCTGGGAGCATGTAATGATCCTCAAACAAGCATGCTGTTTTTATCTTCATCCAGCCGACATTATTATGAATGATGAAGTACCATTATAATTGTTGCTTAAGAAATGAGCAATCCATAAACAACTCAAATAATCACAAAATCGGCCGCTTAATTTTCAAGGGAAACATCTTTCTGTAGTTTCAGAACAAAATCAACTTTTCCGACGACTGTAAGATTTTAATTTCCAAGTATTGCTTAAGATAGTGTGCTCTAATGTACGAGCAACATAAAAGGAATGAGTAGGGATTGGTATGTATTTACACAAATCTTCTTTGTTCAAGATTCCTCTTTTATGAAAAAACTTGACGGCAAGCAAAAATCTTCTCGCTGATTTAGGATCTCCGTCTCCTCATCATCTGATTTCTGTCATTAAGAAAGAGAATTACGTCATAAATAAAGTATATGCATGAAAAAACATACAAAATGGTCAAGTTCATTGAAATTTAATGTACTAGGGGATGTCCACAACTCCACAATATCTTTTGGAAGATCCAGAAACAGATGCTAGAAATGACATGCTCTAGCTTTCATATATTAAATGCATTAAAACTCTGATATTATTATTTTTTTCCTGAAATATAAAACAAGTATATCAGGAGATAAATTTATTCAGCTTTTCACTTCTTGTTCTCAGCCCAAATTGCGCAAAGTGCTGACAAAGACCCGATAAACATGCTAAAAAGAGAGATGGTTGAGAAAAAATCATTCACATTTCAAAACCCGTCATCGCGATCATATTAAAAAACATATTTTGTTTCTGTTTGCAGCAAAGACAAGGCATCGCAAGAATAAGTGCCCCATAAAAACAAACACAGCAAATGTTAACGGTATGTACTTTGTTAAGGTAAATGAGCTGTTTGCAAAACAAGCAACTCGCACAAATACACGTGCTGAGTTCTTTTCATGGCTTTTTACTAGTGCATCTTTTCTTCCTTTCTTTAACTCTCCAAAAGAGAGATGGTTGAGAAAAAATCATTCACATTTCTCAGCTTATAACATTAAAATACCAAATAAACATGCTAAAAAAAAAAAAAAAAGAGAGAGTTAAATGTTATCAGGGCTTTGGTTTTTATCGTTTTCATTTCATCTCAAAATAGAAAATAAAACCTTCCTCCTTTCCATCCAGAGAGTTTCAAACCGAGATCTATTAATATCGAGACAAATTCAAATGCGATACCAGAAGTATCATTTACTAATCAAGAGATGTTGAGTACCAGCGGTGAAGTCAGGATTTCTCGAAAGGGGGTCAAGATTTTTTAAGGGTGAAAATGAGGGAGATTATCTAAAATCAGTTCAATTGGGGTCAATTATTTGTAACTGTTTCTTAAAAGAGTCGCCAAAATTGACAAAAATATTCCTCCCTCTATCCCGGAATAAAGGTCCTACTTTCGATTTTTGTTTGTCCCAAAATAAATGTCATCTTACAAAAAATAGGTATGAAGTCTGGTGATGTTCCTATATTACACATTCTAATAGGCACAAGCCTTGCAATGCCATAGGAGGTGTCACTCTACCCATATGAATAGATTGGGGCAACCAAGGAAACATAACTCAAAGCTTAAAAACATTGACTTGTCAACTATGACATTTATTCTGGGACATAGGGAGTATTTTTATTAGTAACGGATCAACTTTCTCCGTATAATAAGTGGATTAATTAACCCATTGGGTAAAATTTGTAATACCCCCTCAGTCCCATTTCAAATTGCAAGAAAACCGTCGTGCAGGAGAATTAAGGAAAAGTATATAATATTTAAGTGTTGTGAGTATGGATAGTGGGGTAGGGAGAAAGTGGATTAGTTGGTGTGAGTATGACAAGTGGTTCCCATTGAAAATATTGATATAAAGTTTCCACTTTAGGCTTTTGTAATTTTATGCTGGCACTCAAATACCCATACCGCCCACAACTATTCTCATAAAGAAAAGAAAATAAAAAAAGGAAACCAATAAGAACCTACCAGCATTTCCAAGTTGTAAAAACGATCCAGCAACTGCAGAACATCAGCAGCAGAAAATTGTCTGTTCAAGCTGCAGCATGAAGGAATTGTTAAGCATATACAAGAGAGAATCAATCCAAACTTTCGAAACACGAAATAAAGGATCACATAGAAGCTATGTCGTAGAAGCAGATATCAGGGCTAACCTTCTTCGCAGATATTCTGTCAGACCAAAGAGTACAAAGTGACGGTGTACACCTGTGGAAAAAATTAATGAAAGCGGTAATTTTAGCTAATTTTCACTCAGAAAATGACTAAATTCCCCATTGGGTGTCCATATGTATAATACTTTGTAAGAAGATAAGAAACCATGCATGAACATCATGAAAGTGAACCAGTTGTTTCATATCTGCGATTATCTTGTAAGTGAATATTTATGCCAGGAACATATAACTTACCACCAAAGCTACTAGACAATCCAGCGTAAGGAACCCTGACAAACTTCATAAAAGCAATTACACAAGAAGTTGATTGCATACTTGGAAAATTATGAGAGCACAACAAAAAGTACAATCCCAAACATTAAAAGTCCACCGTCCATAAGCTTACTAGATGCAGAAAAATGACTTGATCTATATATATATATGTGCATGTGTGTGTCAATGGCAGGCCAAGAAACATAATTAACACTCTGAGAAGATAACATATCATAGTGAGAGATGCCAAATCTTAACATCTCCTTCAATACTTTCAAATGCAAAACTGTTCCTGGACGTCTTAGTTGACGTAACAAGAATATTTCAATCAGCTTGTAACTTCTCATCACCACTCAATTCGCCTCATATCAAGAGCCATCATTTATAAAAGTAACATTAAGAAAATCTATCATTAAATGGAAAATTTGTGTTTATAATAACTCCACATGTATCAAACTTGTTTAATTATACATTTGAAAGAATAAGGAAAGGAAGAGATCTAATATTGTCAGACAGTTTTCAAGTGTGAGCTAATAAAATAAACTACCTCCGTCTCAAAATGGATATCCAAAAAAAATCAAATTTGCTCTTGACATAGAGTAAATTTGAAAATTTATTGGACATTTATTTTGGGATAGAGGGAGTAATATCTTATGATGGGGGAGAAGTAGAGGTTAGCACTACCTCTGTCCCATAAGAAAGAGTTTCATTTTGACTTTTCAAATTGACTATATACCAGACTGCTATATTTAACATATTTCCGTAGAGAATATTACTTTCAGCATTTGAATACAAAACCTATGAATCACATAGAAATATAGTGCTCGGAAAAATAACCAAATCAGCACCAATTTTTTGTTAAAAATAGTCTAAGCTGACTTAAGAGTCAAACTCAGATTCTATTTTGGAGCAAATTGGTAATTATTAGAGAACAAAAAGGGTTACGTGGACGTACATCAGTAATGGAGCCATATGGACCAGAAGGGGACCCCATTTAGGTTTAAAAAATAGTCAATTCACCCCCTAACGATTTAAAAAAAAAAAATTGATGTCTTACCATCAAAATTATTATGTTATCAATTTTGACCCCTTTCTGCTAGGAAAAAAATATATTCCACAGTGTTACTCATTCAGTCTCAATAAAAAAGAAACATTAACCAAACATGTAAATTGCGAAAATACTTTGAGGAATTCAATGAATTGACCCTCAAAACATTTAAATTCAAACAAGGAGGCAACATTACAATGGAACAGACCAAAAAAGGAATACATACACCACTTCTATTTGTTGTTTAAATTTGATCCCATTACTGCAATGTTTAAACTCTATCATGTTTTTTTTTTCATCCTTAAAACAATTGTTACCCCATTTCCGTGCAATGTTAACTATGCCCCCTACTATACAAAGAAACAAACAAGTATAAGCAAGTGTACACTCAAAACTAAAACAGAAACAAGAGAGAAAGAAAGAGAATTGCCTCGTAATTTGACAAGAGGGTAGATTTCAAGAGCTTCTAATAACTTAAGCTCCACTTCGACTTGTGATTGCTCCTGAATTATGCATATAAAACGCACGAAAACTTCAGAACTACCCCATATTTGTATATGCAGTCACAAAAAAAAAAAAAAAAAAAAAAAAAAAACCACTGAAATGAATGAACCAATTACAAATTTAAAAATACTTATGATCAGGAGGAATGTTAAGGAGGTGTTTTCCAGTAATTGTGTTGTAATCAATAAGGATTTTTGTGGGGAATTCATATCAAATAGACAAATGTTAGTCATATTTGGTTATTGTGTTTTCAAAAATCAACTCAATAGTCGAATTCCCTCCAATTTTTCTTCCTTCTCTTTCACTTAAATTAAACTAGGGTTTAACTCTCCCCGTTGTGATTTCTTCGATCGATCAATAACAAAATAAACATAAAAAATTAGAGAGAGAGAGAGAGATGAGAGGGGAAGACCTTGCGTAGAGAGGAAGCAGAAGAGGGAGGGGCCTTGCAAGGAGAATGCACAGACATTCCGTGTTCTTCTTCTTCTTCTTCTTCTTCCCGCCCTCCGCCATTGTTAACACCATTCATGATTTTCACTTACTCTTTTCACACACAAATTTCTACGTACAATTCGATCAATCTACACAAATTGATTGATATAGAAAATTAGAAATGGGAACGAAGGTTTGATCAAACCTTCAATATGTAACTAGGGCTTTGGGGTTTGATTTGATTTGATTTGATCCGAAATTAACCAGAATTACGAACCGATTCCGACTGTTTGAATATTGGGCCAGGCCTAAAGGGATTGCCTTGGTTTTGAGTGAATCGGGCTGGCCCTATTGTCTTGTATGATAAACCTTAGTTTTTTTTTTTTTTAGCGGGGGCACAAAATAAATTTACAAAATCTTGCTCACAAAATGAGGTGACGATATTTTATTGGTTGCATTGATAATGGACCCGTCACACTCTAATTAAAAATACCAATAACATCATTACACCTAAGATTTTGTGAGCAAGTTTTTGTGACTTTTTTGTGCCCCTAGAATCATTATTTTTTTTAAGCAATGATCAACCTTCTTAATTAAATAAAAAAGAAATGCTCACTTTGTCCCGAAAAATAGTTCCATTCATTATAATAGCTAATTTAATTAAAATTTGGAAAAAAAATTATAGTATCTTAAAATATATATATATATATATATATATATATATATATATATATATATATATATATATATATATATATATTATTATTTTTATATTATCCATCAAAAAAACTATTAATATTATTAATGGTACATGAATAATAAATTTTTATTTTTATTATGATATATTCTTCAAAATAATCATTAGAATCACTGGCGGACCTAACCCTTGGGTTAAGGGGGCCGCGACCCCCATTTGCCAATTTTTTTACTAGTGTAATTTTTGTATATTTTAAATTAATTAGTGTAATAAATTAATATTTGCCCCTCTTTTAGTGAAGAAAAAAATAAAATAATAAAAATAATTTTGCCCCCTTTCAAAAAAAATTCTTGAGTCCGCCACTGATTAGAATAACTAAATTTTTATAACTTTTTTGTTGAAATATTAATTAAGTTGATCGTCAAGTTAAAGTGAACATTGCATCTTGAAAAGAGGAATGATACATAAATCTATATCTATATATATATAAAAAGAGGATAGTGGCTGATGTCATGTTTTCCCGCCAAAATAAGTGGTTTTCCCGCCAAATTCATTGAATATTCTGGAACATTGAGTTTTTCTTTTAATGTTACTGTTGTGTAGGGTGAGAATTCATATAGGCCTGCTGGCTCATGTGTGAGATGTTTCCAATTCCTAACCTGATAATAGTAAATTTGTTAATTAATGTCTATGCATTATATATGAAATCTAAAACGATTTTTGCTTCATAGAATAGTCTATTTATTGCGAAGGGCAAATGGCATGCTGTATAAAGAAAGGAAAAGGCTACAGTCCTCCTTGATAGAATCAATTTTGAAGGGTCTTAGAATTTGCAATCAATATCAATTATTTTGAACCAGAGAAGGAAGAAATTGAACTAGGAAAGGGAGAAATGTGTACTTCACAAGCCACAGGTTTGCAGGGAAGGATATAACTTCAATTTTTATTTTTCTTTATTTCCTTCAAAATAGTAAAGATTTTATTTCTATGAAATTCACACTCTTGAAGTTCGTTGGATTCATCTTATCGTCAACTACTTCCACATTCAATATATTAAAAAGAATATTTGATTCTAAAATACATTTTTATAAAATAAATTATTCTTAGATGTATGATTGAATATTGGTATAAGAATCACTTTTATTTCAAAAATGGGTTTGGTAGTTTAAATAGCATATGTGACTTAATATTATTTTATTTTATTTTCCTGCAGGAATGGAATAGGATGCTATCAAGTAAATACGGTCAAAACTTTTTGAAACTACAAACGAAGGTCGGGATGGCGCTAAAATAGCTAATTTAGAAAAGATTTTCTAATCTGGAAGAAAGATGGGTTGAGAGAGGAGGCGTGGTGGAGGAGCGGAGGTTTTATTGGGAACGAAACGTTGTAGATATGGTAAAGACGTTTTTTCTTGTGTCAGTTGCGCGAAATTGTGGCTTCTGATTAGTTATTTTTGTTTGGCTTTTTTTTCTTTCTAACGTAAAGCTTTTTTTTTTTTTTTTGAAAGGAAGGAACGTAAAGGTGTTTTTTTTGCCTATTCATGATTGTGTGTTACTATTCTTTTCTTATTTACATATTAATTTTTTTTAAAAAGAATATTTTAATGGGAAAAAGTTGTATTTTTAAATATAATTTTTAAGGTGAGGGGAGGAGAAAGAGAGAGAGAGAGAGAGAGAGAGAGAGAGAGAGAAAGAAAGATGTGCTTATTTTGTTGAGCTGAGCGGAATTATAAAATTGGAAAGCTATTAGACTGCCGTTCAGAAACAAATTTTAATAAAGAAAATACTCTTTTTAAATAAAGTTATTATTCCTCAGAATTAATATATTAAAATATTGTTAGATATAATACTAAAGAAAATATTTTTAAGAAATATCGTAAATGATTTTTTTATTTAAAATCCTTTGACACTAAGGTGGGTGGGACGAAGAGAGTATTTATTTTTCACCGTGCATCGCACGGGTGCACTACTAGTATATTAAAAGTCAAGGTAGAGTCTTTAGGTGGTGCCATGTGGATAACTTTTGGGTAACTCTTGCTTTTGGTGGTGCCACATCATCCATATCATTTTAATTAGGTGACTTTTAATTTTTCTCTTATTAGCTAATAGTATTAATTAATTGTAATAGTTATTATATTAGTTAACTATTATTATTAATAGTATTAGTTTATTATAATAGTTAACTATATAAGATAACTATTCTATTAATAGTATAAGTTAAGTATAATAGTTACTATAAAGGGTAACTATTACTATTAATAGTATTAGTTAACTATATAAGATAACTATTACTATTAATATTATTAGTTAATTGTAATAGTTAGTTATATAACATAATTATTGCTATTAGTAATATTAGTTAAGTGTAATAGTTACTATATAAAGTAACTATTATTAACAATAATATTAACTAATTAGAATAGTAACAATATATTGTAACTATTACTATTATTGGTATTTTTTGTTTGAAAAAAAAAACTATTATTAGTATTAGTTACTATATATAGTAACTATTACTTTTAACTTATTATTTACGATAAAAGTTATTCCATCCGTCTCAGGATAAGAGTCATACTTTCTATTTTGATACATCATAGAGTAAGAGTCTATTTCCTAAAATTGCAAAGAATCTTTACTATTCATCCCACCAATTCTCTCTCATACTTACTTTTATATTCACAACATCAATCAATTTACTATTCACTCTCACTCATTTCCTCTCTTACTTTACTTTTACACTCATAACACTTAAATCACTTCCACTATTTCTTATTCTCCGTGCATTTGAGAGGTAGGACTCTTACTCTGGGATGGAGGGAGCACTACTTAGGTAACAATTATCTTTTAATTTACTATTTAAGCTCATAATTACTATAAAGTTAACTATAATTAAAACATTATTTTTTTAATCGATTAAGAGTAAAAATTGACATCATTTTGGGACAAACGAATTTAAAAAATTTATAAAGTTATTCTTAACCAATAATATTAACCATTCATAATATCTATTTTATAATATAGTAACTAAAATTATTTCCACTATTATTAAAAATCGCAAGTAGATTTGTATATATCTTTAAATTTATTTATATTTATTTTATATAATGAAATTACGGGTTAATCCCTAGTATTAATTAAGGAACAACACATTAGTATGAGATATGTTAATAAATACTCCTACTCCTTACATTTCCACGCCAGAAAGAGGAAAGGAGAGAGATCAAACCCTAGCACTCACCGAGGGTGAGGCTTGCCTTTACCACTCGGCCACTCATTGGGACACTCCTTACATTTTAAGAAACTCATAATATGTTACTAAAATAAAAAAAAATTGATAATTCCATTGGGTGATGATGGCATGATGCTTGTCTCGTAAGTAGTATCATGATTGCCCCATGATAGTGCTTATGATTTCTCTTTTTTTCCTCTCAAGTATTAACATTACCAAAATGTACTTACAATATACTCCCTCCGTCTCTTTTAAACTTTAAAAAAATTCATTTTGGTTGTTCCATTTTAAACTTCAAAACATAAAAAGAAAAGTTTTTATATATCTTTATTTGTGGGTCTCACATGTCATACTCACAACAATTACCCCACTTTCCCTCTCCTACCAAACCATCTATACTCACAACACATCAACCCAATTTTTTTTTGAAGTTTAAATTGGGATGGAGAGAGTACTCCCTCGCACTATTGGTGCACAGAAGTCATGGGTGATCATTGGTTCGATGCTTCGGGCAAAACCTATTCCCAGGGTGTGACGGGCGGTGTGTACAGGGCCCGGGTACACATTCACCGCGGCATGCTGATCCGCGATTACTAGCGATTCCAACTTCATGTTCCCGAGTTGCTGTCCCACCTCACGTGAGACCTAAGACATAGACACAATAACTAAAAAAAAGAAATAAAATAAGGAAAATATGTGGTAGAAAATGAAGATAAAGAATAAGTGAGGTAAGTAGCAGTGTTAGTTGAATAAATTGAGTGATGGAAAATGAAAAGAGAGAATGAGTGGTGGGGTAAATTCAATATGAAATTATTAAAAGTTTGCTATTTTGGGGAGGTCTCAAGTGAGGTGGGACAGACCAAAATGGAAATAAGTCTCAAGTAAGCTGGGACGGAGGGAGTATTATACTATGTCTCTCGGATAGTTAGTCCTTATTTTTTCATTGTTAAAACCCTAGTCTACTTAGGACAAATCCATCCAAAACAATCCAAGGAAAGTCAAAACCGCGACATAAACGGGCAAACATGCAAATTCACAAAAATGAACTTTCTCACCCGAAGCTCGCGTACATCACATTCCCATTATGCTAATAAAAGTCAAAAGGCACTTTTAACAAAGTCAAACAAGTCAAAATAGGTCCAAGATTGCAATATTTACGGACAAAACACACTTTAAAAATACAAAATGCGTTTCTCAACGAAATCAACAAATCAACACTTTACCCATGCCATGAACATGCTCAATTTCAAAAATACACAACCAATTCGAGTCAAAATCAGTCAAATGCGCAAAATCCCCAAATATTAGGTCTTAAACCCTAGAAATTCGAATCCAAGCAAAACTCGAATCAAACTCGAAATTAACCAAACAAATAAGTTCAAAAATTGAATCCTTACCACTTCCCCGGCCGCGTAGTAGCAAGAGTGGAGCCTCGGATGCGCGTATAGGTCCGATTGTTCGAAGGGTTTAAACTTCATGTGGGGCACGTTCTTCTTCGATTTCGATGGTCCCCTCGGCGCCATTATCAATTTTTGAGCAAGCCTAGATGATTCTCTTCGAAATCCACCGGAATCCTCCCTCGATTTCATCGCCGGCGATCGCTCTTCCCCTTCTTCTTCTCCGGCGTGCAGTGTGTGCGTATTTTGGTCTTCTGCGCAAAGAACGCTCCAAACGCGCCTTGTACTAACGAATCCGCTGAGGCGTCTGTACGGCGTATCCTAATCCGTCCGCCACATTAAATACTGCGAAATTCCTAAAATGCCCCTTAGCGCTATAGGCGAAAATGCCCAAAATACCCCCGTCTGCGCAAATGAGATCCGGCCGCCTTTGACTCAGCCGTACGCATCCTTGTTTCGAAATTTGACAGATCAGCCCCTGGCTTTCCCAAAATTCCATTTTTAACCCCATATCTTGGGTAATTTACTATAGAACACTTCCACTTCACAACTTAATCAACAAAACCCCAAACTTTGGGAAAATTACCATCAAGTCCCCCAATCCCAAAACAACTTACAATTAAGTCCATAAGGTAAACAATTTACAATTAAAACCCTCTACGGTTAACATTAACAATCAAAACTCCAAACCTTGGGTAAAATACAAATGAATCTTTACAATCAAATGAAAATCATTTAAACCCCAAACTATGGGTAAAATACAACTAAGTCTCCACGAAATTCACTTAAACCCCAAAACCTTGGGTAATTAACAATAAAAACCCCAAAATTTGAGTAAAATACAAATGAATCCTTACAATCAAAGTAAAATGCAAATAAACCCCAAACCTTGGGTAATCTACAAATTAAAACTCTTTGCAATCTACATAAGGTTCATTTAACCCCAAACTATGGGTAAAATACAACTAATTTTCTACAAAATTCACTTATCCCCAAACATTGGGAAATTCACATTTCTAAACTCAAGCAATCAAAACTCAAAACCTAGACTATAGGTAATTTCACTCAAACTTCACAATGCTTAAAACCTAAACAAAAGGTATCTTACACCAACGAATTCCAAATTCAGCCCGGAAGGCCTCCAAAATTCCAAATCGGCTCGGAAGGCCTCCAAACTTCCAAACCAACAAATAATTAAAAGGTCGGAACCTCCGTAAGCCCTAATCCTTAAAATAAATCGATAATTGGAGGTGAGAAACGTCCGTAAACCCAAAAGATTATGATTATAGGTGAGAAACGTCCATAAACCCTAATTGGGTCCGGAAGACCTCTATAAAAATTAACCAATTGGGTCCGGAAGACCTCTATAAAAATTAACCAATTGGGTCCGAAAGACCTCTATAAAAATTAACCAATTGGTCTATAAAAATTAACCAATTGGTCTGGAAGACCTCTACAAAAATTACTACCAAATGGGTCAGGAAAACCTCTATAAAAATTCCAAATCAATCTATAATTAAAAGGTTGGAAACCTCCTTAAACCCTAAAGATTATAAATTGAAGGTCGGAACCTCCGTAAGCCCTAATCTTCCAAATCAATCTTTAAATCGATTACGCGCGCTCTGTAGGAAGTTAGAATCAGTCCCTATTTCTGTT
The DNA here is from genome assembly GCA_026119855.1 of Campanula takesimana. Lineage (NCBI taxonomy): Eukaryota > Viridiplantae > Streptophyta > Magnoliopsida > Asterales > Campanulaceae > Campanula > Campanula takesimana. The sequence continues at coordinate 511,081 of JAOWBW010000462.1, forward strand.
CTCGATTCTTAAAAAAATTATTGTCATATCGTGCGTATGGCCTTCTTTATTTTCCCCAGTAAAGTCTATCCACAACGACTTTATTGTCTGACGAACACTTGACTATCCCCAGCGAAAGACGGTGTCTCGTTTCTTTATTTCCCCGCAGGTCTCGAACTACGATTGGCTTGATTCCATTTGGATACGTAGGTAGCCTGACATAGGTTCAGCCACTCGACCAACTTGGTCACCCTCTCACTTCTCTCCCCTAATTTGGGACACTCGTTCCAGATCGGTTCCTTTCTTAATCGACGACCCTCCATGCCTTGCAAGAAGCGTCGCCGAGGGGCTACTATTAGTACCCGATCTGAATATTTAGGACTTCCTAGACCTTTAGGAGCCTTCGAGGACCTTTTAGGCAATAAAAACCTGAGAGGGACCTATTCGACAGCTTTTCAGAGTTCTAGTTTGACGAAATCAGTTATAAGTCGAATTCTATCAGGATAATGACCTGATCCCGAGAACAAAGCGATGAGATTTCACTGAGATCTAGATAACCACGCGATCCGGCAACACTGGCCACGCGTCCAGTGTGAGAGTTTCCGCGCGGCCACTCCTCCTGACTCCTATTCCCTATAAATAGGTGTCTCCAGCTCCAGAGATCGGGAACCAATTCATTCTGTGAGTTTCAGAGTCAAAACTGACGGAGAAACTCTAAGTTTAAGCCTTTCTGGCACCCTCGAAGCCTCTTCAGATCTTCAAGAAGCTTCAATCATAATTCTTGCCAATCAAGGTAAGTCCTCTTCCTTTTCTTATTATGTTCTTAGGCTAGATCTATTTTATGCATGTTTTCATTATGTTTATGCATCCATATTTATATGTTCTTCATGTGTTCTTCATGTTCTTAGTCTAGATTCATAATATATGCCATGTTTAGGGTAGCGATATTCATGTTTATGTGTTCATTCATATGTATTCATGATGTTCTTATTATAATGCTAGATCCAAGTTTTATACATGCATCATATGCTAGATCTAGGATTGTAATCCCTATTTATGTGCACATGCCATAGCCTATGATGATCCTAAGGTTTCATCAAACCCTAATATGATCTAGGTACTATTTCTGACTCTAATCTTCCCCCTCCATATGCATGATCCCGCTTCATCTCTCCCCATTCTAATTCATCAATGAACTACACCGACCTGAGCTTCTCATGATGAGAAGAATGTAGGCAATCTTCAGATCCGGTCTCAATCACTAACACACACACACATATTGATCATGATAGAAAGACCGATTTGTCGGGCAATAGGAGTGATCACTATAATATTCTTCTCTTATTGTAATTTGACCCCCGAACCCTATTATTCTCATAAATGATTTTCTCAATGTTTTAACAACAAATAAAACAACGTGGCGACTCTCGATTTCCATCTCACGTATTCACAACGCCACAGCAGAATGGTGTAGCAGAACGGATGAATCAGACATTGCTTGTGGGAGCGTTGTGCATGCTCTCCAATGCAGAGTTGTCTAAACGTTTCTGGGCAGAAGCGCTTAGTACAACATGTTACTTGATTAATTATGGACTTCATACCGGTATTGGCCTCAAAGTTCCCTATGAGGTATGGACTGGTAAATCCATGATTGTTTCAAGTGTTGGCGGTGTTGATAAACAGGTGGAGCAACAAGATACTGAAGAGTTAGTTGTCCCACAGTCAGATGTTAATCAGGATCCACCAACAGAGACAAAGACTGAAGCACCAGAAAGTTCAAGTTCAGTTCCTGAAGAACATGGGTTAGCACAAGGAAGGTCTAGAAGAGCTAATCTCGGGAAGCCTCTAGAGAGGTATGGATTTGAAGACTTGGTGTCTTATGCACTGCTGGTTGCTGAGGAAGTGGAGCCCGTTCTTATGGAACCTTCTACTTTCAATAAAGCAGATACATGTTCAGAGTCATCTCAGTGGTATGCATCTATGGGTGATGAGATGGAGTCTCTTCACAAGAATCAGACTTGGAAGTTTACCACAAGGCTAGAAGGCAGAAAGATTGTGACTTGCAAGTGGATCTTCAAGAAAAAGGAAGGGATGTCACCGGCAGAAGGGATCAAGTATAAAGCTCTAGTTGTTGCAAGGGGTTTCACACAGAGAGAGGAGGTGGACTACTATGGGATCTTCTCACCAGTGGTCAGACACACTTCGATCAGAGTGTTGCTAGCAATAGAGGGAGAGATATACATGAAAAAGTTGGAAGGATTCCAAGTTCCTGGTAAGGAAGATCAAGTTTGTAGATTGAAGCAATCGCCAAGGCAGTGGTACAAGGGATTTGACAGCTATATGATAGCAGCAGTCAAGAAGTCAGAGATTCAGAAGCTGAAAGGCTTATTGGTCGCAGAGATGAAGGATTTGGGTAACACGAAGAAAATTCTGGGTATAGAGATCTATAGAGACAGAGCCAAATGAAAACTGTTCTTATCCCAGAAAAGATACATCAAGAAAGTTTTAGAGAGGTTTGGTAGGTCAACAGCTAAGGCTATAGATACTCCGGATGCAGTGAATGCACAGACAGTTGCGTTTGGGCCCAAATCGGCTGAGGAGAAAGAGTATATGGCTCAAGTATCCTATGCTAGTACAGATGGTACGTTGATGTATGCTACAATGCGCACTAGCGACGTCAGTCTCGTCTATGGAAGTGGAACAGAATGTGCAGTCGAGGGTTTCTCAGATTCGGGTGATGTAGATACAAGAAGATCGAAGACCGGATATGTGTTCACGCTTGGTGGGTCAGTTGTCAGTTGGAAGGCTACATTGCAGGCGACAGTGACGTTGTCTACAACGGAAGTAGAAACGTGGCATTGACAGAGTCCGCTAAGGAAGGAATATGGTTGAAGGGATTGATCAGCAATCTTGGGATACATCAGGATCAGGCTATTATTTATTGCGACAGTTTGAGCGCGATTTGTTTGTCCAAGGATCAAGAGAGGACCAAGCACATTGGTGCAGATATCATTTCCTAAGGGATGAGTGTAGATACCCCGGGGAACCACGGCTTGGCTAGAGCGGTGAATTATCCTAGGATGTCTAACTTGTTTTAGATTTGTTTAGAGTCGCCACCTATGTTTTTAAAGGAACATAAGAAAAACCTAAAAATAGCCTAATTTATGTACAAAACCAGAGATTCGGGAGAGAACGGTTCGGGGGTTAGGTGACGGAGTGGGAAGTACTTAAACACCCACTCCGCCCCGCTTATGCGGGTCTTGCTACTATTGGTGTTCTAATATTTACATGTCCTTCAATTAATTAAATAGAAATGTGCTAACAATTGTGATGAGAAGAAAAGAGGAAATAAAGGGGAAATAAAATAGAATTGTTTTATTTATTTAATGATAAAGATTACATGTAACAAGTAATGTTAAAGAATTACATTAAGAGATGAAGAGAAATTAACATGGTGAATTAAAGTTAAGATTAAAGTGTAGGGAGATAACCTTAACTAACTTCAATATATGAAGTAGTCATGTTGGTCATGTCCCATTAATGGGGATTGCATACTAGTAAGACTAGACAAATAAAATAAGAGAAGAAAAGAGATGTTGTACCTTAGGAAAGAGGACTTCAAACTTGGACTTGAAAATAGTGTTGTTGTAGAGAAAATGTTGTGCAAACACTTTGTGTAGTGTTTTTGTAGAGAAAGATTGTTGAGATGATTTGTGTAGAGTTTTTGTTCAAGTCTCAAAAATTGGGTCAAAAAAGAAGTAGAGAAGAGATCCCCTCCAATGATGGATTGGAGGGGGTTTTATAGTTGAAAGGGGATGTTTTTGGTGCCAATTCGCGGTCACAAAGAAATATTTCCCGGGTGAAATCCATGCAAAATAAGCAAGAGAGGGATTCTTGGGAGAAAATCTGTAACTGACGCCCCAGAGGCGCGCGCTTCCGGATGTACCATCGGAAAGCGCGCGCTTTTGACCTCAAAAGGCGGAGGCGCGCGGCTTTGAAAAGGCAATTTTGACAGAATGGACTAGAAAGTTAATTCTGTTATGCAGTTCAGTCCAAAACTAACGGGATCAGTTAGGAACTTAACAGAAGTAACAGAAATTAACAAAAACAAGTTAAATAAAAATACTATGTATGAAATCGGGGTGAGAGGTCCAAGGCGGGGTGTCTACAGAGCCCCTCGGCGACGTGGATTGCGAGGTAAAACGCGTCGACGAAAGAAAGACAACCGCCGAGGACATCGACAAGAGAAAACAAAGACTCGATAAAGCAGGAATTTGAAATTACAAAGGATAGAAGTGCGCTCCCTGTGTGAGCGACTTTTGCTGATGGAAGAGGTATGGTGATTTGAGCGGTCCACCATGGACCAAAATTGGTGCGCGGTGCGGCATATTCTGATGCGCTGTGCGGCGGTATGGTGATTTGAGCGGTCCACCATCGACCAGAATTGGTGCTCTGTGCGGCACCTGGTGATTTGAGCGGTCCACCATCGACCAGAATTGGTGCTCTGTGCGGCACCTGGTGATTTGAGCGGTCCACCATCGACCAGAATTGGTGCTCTGTGCGGCACCTGGTGATTTGAGCGGTCCACCATCGACCAGAATTGGTGCTCTGTGCGGCACCTGGTGATTTGAGCGGTCCACCATCGACCAGAATTGGTGCTCTGTGCGGCACCTGGTGCTCTGTGCGGCACCTGTTAGGTGTATGCTTTGCAGATATATGTGCTTGTGTGAGATGTGAAATTGGAATTGCGAGAGAAAATTGTGATTGTGGTGTGATATGATCTTGAAAGCACCTTTGTAATGAGAGAGAAGTAAGAATATAGAAAGTGATCTTGTGTGCGGTGTGATTTTGAGGAAAGCGTCGGATGTATTCATACCTTCACTTACCATTGCCGCTTGAGTGGAGATGGATTCTTGATGTCCGCGGAGGATGCTTTGATGGAGAATGTCCATTCTTTAGATGTTGATGAGAGAATGCCCTTGATGTTGGGTTGGCGAGATGGTATTCTGGATGATGGGTTGGTCGTGCCAAAAGGCTGCCTACGTATCCCTTTAAGAGAATCAGACCAGCGTAGTTCAAAGATGATGGAGAACGCTGGAGGAGAGGCTAGGAGCAAAGCAAAGTAAAGCACGTAATTTTACACGTAGAAGGAGAAAAAGAAAGAAAAAATCTTTTTTTTTTTTTTTTTTTTTTTTTTTTTAAAGATTAGAAAGGAAAGAATATGCACACATGTGAGGAAAAGAGTTTTTTTTTTTTTTTTTTTTTTAAAGTTCGTGGGTGAACCATTTTAACCATTGTGTGCTTGTGAAGCCAACCCAAGATCAAGTCATGTTCAGTCGAAGTCCGGATTGCCTCGCTTGAATTCTGTTGTCGCTGGAGTGCCCAACGAAGATTGATGTCTAGCCCCAAGAGATTTGTCGATTATGGGGCTTCAAAAGGCTTTTGATGCCGAGATGAGGGGTTACTGATTGTAAAGCCCCTAGAATGCCTTTGATGCCAAATTTTGAGGGACTTGCATAGCTCCAAGATAAATCAGCTCTTGGCCCATTCGAGTAAATCGCCCTTTGTTGTTGTAGTGAGCAAGCCCCAAGAGGAGATCGTTGATGCCAAGCTTCGAGAGATTGCAAAGCCTCAAGTGTCGTGGGCTTGTAGATGGTGAGATGTGAAGACCTTTCATTGTAAAGCCCCAAATTACCCCGCGATTGGCTCGGCATTGAGAGCGGGTGTACCGTTTGGTAGAATTCTTGATAGAGATCTCCTTCTTGCTCTTACTGGGGAGATGAATGGCCTCATTGTGGTCGATACCCAAATGGCTGAGGGCTTATGTCAAAGGATGCAGTAATGTCTTGCGGTGCCGTCGAGGTCGCAGAGGATAAGGTCTTGGTGTGATAAAGTCCCAAATAAGTATGCTTGCTTGACTCTTCTTGAGTTGAACTAATGACGGATCTTCGGATGCAACTAGTACTGTGGCCCAACTTTATCTGAGCTGCACCTTGTGCTTTTGATCTTGGAGAAGGGGGTGCTGAATTGCAGAAACATTGGGATTGGCCGTGGCATTTCCCGCTATAACCCTGTTTTGATTAGAGTTTAGCATATTGAATCTTTTTCCTTTTCTCTAAGACTTCCTTCAAAATCTCGCTGTGAGTTCTAACAAAAATCATCAACTTCATTCATAACATCGGAGTCTTCATTTAAAACCAAGAGGCCTTTGACTTGAAGTGTTGAGAGACCCTTTGAAGCTTGATCCCTTTCATGGAGACTACTCCCAAATTGCGTTGCTCGAGTATTGTTGCCCAAAAGACTGTCAGTCGCGAAGCCCCAATACTGCCTTTTGCTTGAATTAATGTAATGCCGTAGCCCAAAAGATTGTAGATTGCGAAGCCCTTGGAGTCCTTCGGTGCCGAATTGAGGGAGCTTCCAACGTTGCATATGACTTGGCTGGGGATACTGCTGGGGAGTTAATTGCTCTTTGCCGAGGGAGCCTTTAAGACTTGACCGTAGCCCCTAGAGTGCCATCATTGATTGCGAGAAAGGTCCATCCTTGATTGGGGGAACGAGCATGGGCACACATGACAAGAGGGCTTTTTGACATCCCTTTTGGGAGACTTTGAGGATAGCCTCACACATCTTTCTCGAACATAGCCTCTAGGGCGTATTGATTGTCAAGTGAAGCAAAAGAAGTTCTTGTCCTTGAGTCACATAGCCCCTAGGGCGTCACCATTTGTTGAGCAAAGCAAGAGTGACTCATCCTCGTGCGAGGGAACAAACATGAGAGGACATGGCAAGAGCTACTCCATTTCTCGGGAGCCTTTCGGCGTACTTTAGAAGCACATACTTGAAGAAGCCTTGAAAACTGAGACACATGTTGTTGCTATTTGCTGCCCAAGCCAATTGACCAGCTAGGGATTATTTGTGCAACCTCGTGCCTTTTTATGATGGGCTTGTTTTCGGATGGATCTTGGTTACCACGGGCCTTCTTTTCATGAACCCAAAAATGCATACTGCTGGAGAATGATGCCAATAACCCAAAACAACCTTTGATGGTGCCATATCTTGTCGAGCCTTTTGCAATCCCAAAGTTGACTCGGTGGGGAATTGACTTGCTGAGGAGATCCAATGTAGAGCTCGTGCAGTTGTCTTCTTTAGAGGCCGGAGATCTCCATTTCTCTTTCCCTCCTCTCTCTCACTCTCTCATTTTTTTTATGACGCACCCTGTTTTTTGCCTAGACCGCCCTTTCGGGTTTTTCAATCTAGCGGGCATCTCTTTTGCGTCTTCATCATTTTTTTTTGACTCAATTGATGAGGAAGTGTGCATTGACTCTAGCTGAGGAGATAAGACATGTGATTTTGCGGTGGAGACCTTTTGTCACTAATGGTGAGTGACATTGACTTGACTAGGGAAGTGTCCCTAGTATTGACATGTATTTTTTATTGAATTGAATGACTCGCGAAGGCAAGTAAGTCATTAAGAGAGAAGAGAAGGAAAGCCCCAATTTGATTGCAAGAAATTGGGAGTATGCAGAAAGAATAGAAGTCCCTAGACTCGACAAGGAGCGCGAAATGATTCCAAATCTAAGAAAGTTGTTCAATCCTTTTGGTGATTAATTCATTGGCAAATGAATCGTACAAAGATGTCTTGACAAGTTCGAGATGAAGGCCAATCACCATAATGCGCTAGGGCTAAACATATCTACTTTCTTGCATGAGACCGGACCCGCAGGTTGCCTACGTTCCTCCAGTGTAGAGGCTCAGGTCACCGTAGTTCTTGTGAATTCCCCATTCTTCGGGATGGAATTGTTGCTTCGTCGTGTAGCTTCGTCCTCCTTTGGTGGATGGAATGATGTTGATCTTGATGTGAACTTCTTTGATTGAGGGGGATTTTTTTTTTTTTTTTTTTTTTTTTTTGTGTGCTCTAACTTTTGCCTAGGTTGATTTGATGATTTCAACCTAGCGAGCTCTTTTTTTTTTTTTTTTTTTTTTTTAATCCCCCCTTTGAAACATTGCTTGATCTTTCTCCATGGTTGTTGCGTCACCTTTGATGTCTTGGCTTTGTCTTCGTCGTTGATGATGTTGCCTTCGTCACAATGTTTAGCCAGGCGTTCAGGTGATGGCCTTCATTCCAAAACTCGTTTAGACATCTTTTCTTCATTTTGCCAAGAATTAGATTGAACAACTTGGAAGAGTGTATGAGGACAAGAACGACTTTTTATTTGATGATGAGACTTGACTCAAAATTTCACATTAATTGGACAAAGAAAACTTAATGCACACTTAAGAGGACTTTGACTCTTTTTTTTTTTTTTTTTTTTTTTTCTATTTCTAGGTAGAGAAAGAGAAACGGAGATTGTTGTCGTCATCCTCCATGTCGTTGTAGTCCTCATTGTCGTTGTAGTCTTCCATGTCACTACATTCTTCCATGTGATTGCTTGGGAACCCTTTGTCGTTGAAGCTTGTGTCATAGGAGGACTCGGCCACTTCTCGGAGCAAATTGTCAATTCTAACCCCCGCATCATACATGCTTGAGAAATCGGAGTGAAAAGCCCCACTAAGACGAGTGCGGTAGTCCATTTTCAAACACTTCAAGAAGATGTCCATTTGTTCCTTCTTGGAAGGCCTATCAACCATCTCGGCTAGCTTGTCATTCCAACGGCAATAAAAGTCCCCAAATGATTCACTACCCATTTGCACGGTGCTCTCCAATTCCTTCTTGGTGGGGCGGAATATGGAGTTGCCTTGATATTGTGACTTGAAGGCAAGCATAGCGGCATCCCAATTGAGGCGGGTGGAAACTGGAAGACCCATATACCAATCTTTTGCGACCCCCTCGAGAGTAAGCGGGAAGCATTGTGCCATTATTTGAGGAGACACTTTCTTTGGTAGCATGGCCCAAATGTAGGAGTCGACATGAGCGTTGGGGCAAGAGTTGCCGTTGAACTTGCCAATATCGGGCATCTTGAACTTTTCGGGGAGAGCCTCCATTGTGTTCATGAGGAGAGAAGCTTGATGAAGATCGGTGTTTGGGCCCTTGTGCAAATTTAGCCCATTAAGCCTTTGGTCAATGTAGGACATGAGAGTGTTGACCAAACCGGTATCAATGCTTTGGACCTTCCTTTCACTCGTGAGCCCTTTCAATTGGTTCTTGAGTTTAGCAACTTCTTTCTTGTGGGCCATTTTCACATTCTCGTAACGGGCTCGCCATAAATCATCCTTGCGGCGGATATTCCCGGCTAGTGTATCAACTTGCCCTTTCAATGCTTCCACCATGCGGAATAACCCTTCGTTGGACACGGGAATGCTGTTGTCGTTGCCGTTTGAAGCCATTGGACCTATTGAGAGAACATGGTCGATCTTAGGATGGCCCCACAAACACCTTTTGAGTAAAATGATTTCACCCATAAACAAGAAAAGACTCAACCACATAAGAAAATGACTCTCTTTTTTTTTTTTTTTTTTTTCATTTATAAAAGTCGGAAGGACATGGACCTTTTTGGGGTTTCTAGAAAAATAGTGGAATCGTCACAATAGTATATAGACCTTCTCGCGGTCCCATATACTCATCGGATTCCACCACGCTCGTGATACCTACATGTGACGGGATTAAACTAAATTAATGTAGTAAATCATACATGCGGGGACGGATTTTTTATTTTCGTCCAAGATAGCCACTTTTGGGGACGGAGTTTTATTTCGTCCATTGCAACAAATTGGCATGTATGATTTGAAGACATTAGTTTAGGGAAATCTCGGTACATGAAAACCGACTTGAGTCACGGAGTGTTAGACCCTAGACTAGAATTGTGTGGTTTGTGCTCGGCTTGAATATGAGGCTCAAAGGTCACCCCCGGCATGTAGTCATGAACTACGCCACGGGCTGAGGTTTACCGCTTCGAAAGAGCCAAGGTCGAGTGGAGCTTGAAACTTTCTAGGACGGGCCTCGACAGGTTTGGGGTTGGACTTGTGCGACTCGATAGTGAGCAATTGATAAGAATATGTGCATGTAGTGTGAGGTCTAACATGTGACAAAACATTTTTTTTTTTTCAAAGGAAATAAAAAAAAAACAAATAAGCACGTAATTTACAACTTTCGAATCACCCGTGTGACCGATAAAAATAAACAGAAAGTAAAAGAAATTGTATGCAGGCCCGGTGCCCACACACTGTCATTCTGTTCTGTTTCTGTGCACTGTTCTGTTTCTGGAAAATTTCCCAGAAGCGCGCGCATTGGGTTGCCCATGCGGAAGGCGCGCGCGTGAGAGGAAGCAGGGCAGAGGCGCCCGCTTCTGGGTGAGAACCTGCAAATCAGTGGGTTCAAGGGATTGCCTTGACCCTTAATTAAGAAAACTTTCCCCTGCAGAATTTGTTAGCACAGAAACATGGAATTGAAGGACAAGAGGGAAGACGGGCGATTCTGGTAATAAGGGTCGGATGCGCGCGCTTTAGGCCAAGAAGGCCGGAGGCGCGCGCTTCCCACCCTTTTTACCAGAATGCCCAGAAAACAGTAATAAGAACACCAAAAGTTAAGAACGCAAGTTTAACCCTCTAAATATTCCCCAGCAGAGTCGCCACTGTAGATACCCCGGGGAACCACGGCTTGGCTAGAGCGGTGAATTATCCTAGGATGTCTAACTTGTTTTAGATTTGTTTAGAGTCGCCACCTATGTTTTTAAAGGAACATAAGAAAAACCTAAAAATAGCCTAATTTATGTACAAAACCAGAGATTCGGGAGAGAACGGTTCGGGGGTTAGGTGACGGAGTGGGAAGTACTTAAACACCCACTCCGCCCCGCTTATGCGGGTCTTGCTACTATTGGTGTTCTAATATTTACATGTCCTTCAATTAATTAAATAGAAATGTGCTAACAATTGTGATGAGAAGAAAAGAGGAAATAAAGGGGAAATAAAATAGAATTGTTTTATTTATTTAATGATAAAGATTACATGTAACAAGTAATGTTAAAGAATTACATTAAGAGATGAAGAGAAATTAACATGGTGAATTAAAGTTAAGATTAAAGTGTAGGGAGATAACCTTAACTAACTTCAATATATGAAGTAGTCATGTTGGTCATGTCCCATTAATGGGGATTGCATACTAGTAAGACTAGACAAATAAAATAAGAGAAGAAAAGAGATGTTGTACCTTAGGAAAGAGGACTTCAAACTTGGACTTGAAAATAGTGTTGTTGTAGAGAAAATGTTGTGCAAACACTTTGTGTAGTGTTTTTGTAGAGAAAGATTGTTGAGATGATTTGTGTAGAGTTTTTGTTCAAGTCTCAAAAATTGGGTCCAAAAAGAAGTAGAGAAGAGATCCCCTCCAATGATGGATTGGAGGGGGTTTTATAGTTGAAAGGGGATGCTTTTGGTGCCAATTCGCGGTCACAAAGAAATATTTCCCGGGTGAAATCCATGCAAAATAAGCAAGAGAGGGATTCTTGGGAGAAAATCTGTAACTGACGCCCCAGAGGCGCGCGCTTCCGGATGTACCATCGGAAGGCGCGCGCTTTTGACCTCAAAAGGCGGAGGCGCGCGGCTTTGAAAAGGCAATTTTGACAGAATGGACTAGAAAGTTAATTCTGTTATGCAGTTCAGTCCAAAACTAACGGGATCAGTTAGGAACTTAACAGAAGTAACAGAAATTAACAAAAACAAGTTAAATAAAAATACTATGTATGCAATCGGGGTGAGAGGTCCAAGGCGGGGTGTCTACAATGAGAAACAGGTAAAGGTGAAGGTAGGGACGGCGGACAACCCTATAGATATGTTCACAAAACCCATGACGGGAAGCAAGTTCCAACATTGTTTGGACTTGCAGAATGTTCGCTGTTATTAGATAGCAGAAGAGGCGAGGGGGGAGAAAAGGTTTGTTGTCATGGAGATTCAAAGTCAAGGTAAAGATTGTTGGGCTAATGCCATTGAATTTGGGACGCCGAGTTAAAGGATTAAACAACAGGAAGATTTCGTAATTCCGGGACAGAGCAGCACTGAAGGTCCGAGCGCACCAGGCACAAGACCCGGGCGGACCTGATGAGGTCCGGGCGCACCAGACTGAAGACCCGGGAAGTCCAAAGCACGTCAGAATTTTTGCATGATAGAGAGGAGTAGATCCGGGCGGACCTTGGAAGGAACCCGGCCGGACCAAGGTATATACCCGCCCGGACCAGGTCTCCAGAATCCAACTTTCGTGCAGTTTCAGCAGTTCCGCAGAATGAAGGTTTTCGAGTCAGTTTTAGACTAGGATTCCAAGTTCCTAGCATACTTTGAGATAGACTTTACTGGTATAAATAGAGGCCATTAGTTTAGATCAAAGTTGAGTTGTTTTGTCTCAGATAAATTATTAGAGTGCTCAGAGTGAAGTCTGTAATTCTACAGTTGCACAGTTAGGAATTATTGTGATCAATAATTCGTGCAGCAGTAATAGTGTGATCTTGTAATCGTTTCTCCAGATTGATAATGATATTCTCCCCCCTCCCAGTGGACGTAGCCAAGTTGGTGAACCACGTAAATTGGTGTTCTTGTGATTGCTCGCTTTTCTTATCAAGTCTTGTTATTGCTCTAACATAAACAATGGATCAAACCAGTCTGGGTGTTTCTTTGCATGTCTTGGGCAGTACAGTGCAATTTTCTGGGGGGGGGGGAGATGCCTATGAATCCCGTAGATTTCTGTGCTATCACCGGCATTCCCTTCGGAGGGGTACCCCTTCATCTTTTGGCGATGACCTCATTGGTGACGATGATTAAGTGGAGTCCCTGTTTTTGGGGTTCTCCATCCACAGGATACGCCACGGTGACGGGGTTCTTTTAGCTGATGTAGAGGAGAGGCTGCTAGTGTGATCACCAAGCAGGCGAGCCTGGTTCCCAGATCACGGATGCTCGTATTGATTGACCTTTTGTGTGGTTCGAGCTATCTTAGACCATCTTGGTCAATCCTGGGACTACAGTCAATGTCAATTTGCTCACTAGGTGTGGTCTTATGACTAGGGAGCCGTTGGGGTGGCCGAGATTAGACGTGTCAAAAAAATTAACGGAACCGGCTAATCGCCGGTTGGTCAACCGGTCAAAACCGGCCAACCATTTCGAATGTCAACCGGTAGGAAGCGGTCCGGTTAAGGTTGGGAATTTTGAAAACCGGCAAACCGTCGGTTAAGTTAACCGGTTAACTGGCTAACGGTCATAATTTCCAGTATCTACAGTCTGCCCCCTCCCAACGGCTAGTTGACCAAAAAGGTCCAAAACGGCTAATTTTTCAAAATAGCTGTTAGTTTTCTGACAAAAAACGGCTTGAAGTGAAAAAAAAAAAAAAAAAAAAAAAAAAAAACAGTTTTTGTAACTATAAATATCCCCTCCCTCCTTCCATTTTTTCCCCACAATTCTACCTTACTTCTCTCGATATTTCTCTCTCTACTGTTCAAAGACCATTCTGAAATTCCACTCTCCATAATTTTCCAGTCAGTTATTTAATGAATTCCTGTTAGTTTCCAGATTTCAGTTAGTTATTTTTAGATTTCCAGTCATTTTTTAACGGTTCCAGTTAGTTTGTCAGTTTTTAGTTAATTTTTTTCCAGATTTCCAGTCAGTTTTTTAATGGTTCCAGTTAGTTTTTTGGTTTTCAGTCAGTTTATTCCAGTTTCCAATCAGTTTTTTGACATTTTCCAGTTAAATTTCCAGATTTCAATCAGTTTTCTAGATTTACAGTTTGTTTTTTGACATTTGCAGTTAAATTTTCTGATTTCAATCAAATTTTCCAGATTTACAGTTAGTTTTTTGACGATTTTCTTTCATTCTTCTAAAAAAAATGTCTTCATCTCGAAATGTTGGCAAGTCTCATGTTGATTCTACCTCCCAAAACCAAGAATTTGATGATTTTTTTGAGCAACCCTTTGTTCAAAATGAAAATGAGCAACATGATGAAGAAAATGATGTTGAAAGTCAAAGTGGTAGAGGCGGCCGAGGTCGAGCTCATGGGGAGGGAAGAGGTGGTCGGAGTCGCGGACAAGCACAATAACGTCAACCACGAGAATCTAAATCCGACATTTTTACGACCCATTTCCAAAAAATACAAGTTCACCCCGATGACCATATCCATTTCAAAGCGCAATGCAACTATTGTTCAAAATCGTACGACTTTAAAAAAGGTGGAGGGTATGGGTCAATGAACGCGCACATGTCATCAAAACATCCCGACAAACTTGGGATTGAGAGTGATCAATCTCAATTACAATTCAATCCAACCCATCAAGGCCAAGGTACGTCTTCGATATTATTTAAATTTAATAATGTCTTTTATAGGAAAGAGTTGGCCAAATTTGTGTGTATTAAAGGGCTTCCTTTTAACTTTACGGATGATGATTTTTTTCAAAATTTTATTAAACTTTCTTTAAATCCCTCTGGTCATAAAGTGCCACGTTCGACTCTCGTACGCGATATTAAAATGGTGGTGTCGGAATATAAATTAAAATTAATTGAGGATTTAGCAAAATTAAATCATAGAGTTTCAATTTGTGCCGATGGTTTGAGTGATCATTGGCTTAGACATAGTTATTTGGGTGTCACATGCCATTGGATAGATAATTCATGGACTATCCAAAAAAGATTAATTGCATATGATAGTTTTGAACCACCTCATTCCGCGAAAAATATTTGTAGAAAGTTGCACGGCGTTTTTGGCAAAGTATGGTCTTATTCAAAAAGTATTTACTATTTCATTCGACAATGATAGTGCTAATACCGCTAGTATACCGGACTTGAAGCTTATTTGTCAACCGTCACTTGGGGGTAAGTTTTTTCATATAAGATGTTTATGTCATATAATTAATTTATGTGTTAAAGACGGTTTGGATGCGTTGGAGACATGTGTTAAACCCATTAGAGATGCTCTTTTTTTATTGCAAAAAAAAAAAAAAAAAAAAAAAAAAAAAAAAAACAAGAAAATGGATCAATTTTTTGAAAGGTAAGGGTTTAAATGAAAAGTATTTTTCTATGGATGCTCCGAATAGGTGGAATTCCACCTATACAATGTTAAAGGATGGTTTTGAGTATAAAGAGCTTCTCATGGAATTTTTTCTTCATTTGGGTACCAACATCCCTTTATTTGCTTATCATTGGAACGCTTGCACTAATTTATGTCAATTATTAAAGATTTTCTATACCGCTACCGAGGCTTTGTCGGGAGTTTATTATCCAACTTCTTTTTTGGTACTTGAGCAATGTGTTGCAATTATTCGAAGTTTTAACATGCTAGCAAGTTGCGACGTTTCGGGCCCAAGCATTATTGAAATATGCGTAAAGTGGCTCAAATATTTTGATACTATTCCGTCTCTATTTTTGGTTGCAAAATTATTCGATCCCCGTGTTACATTGGACAATCTAGAGGCGATAGTAAAGTTTTATTATGAGAATTTATACCCAAATGGGGACGGAGTACATGAAAGCCGACGATTATTGTTCAAAATACAAAACAAGATTTGGTGACTCTTTATAATGAGTATAATGCAAAGTATGGAAATCCTTCTCAACAACAAGTTCCCTCATATACTAATCAAGATATTGCTACACAAGAAGGGGGTGGGCTCAATTTCAATCGATATGGATTTTTTGACGATATGTTTTCCTCAAAACGTCCTAGAATGGCTTCTTCTTCTTCTAGCATGCCTTACGAGTTGGAATTATATTTCTCTACCAATTTTGATTTTGTACAAAACACTTCAAATCCAACTAAATTTGACGTTTTGAGGTGGTGGGCACAAAGGCATGAAAGTGGTAGATACAGAAAATGTGTGTAGAAAGTCTCAACTCTTATTGATAATAATAAGGAGTATATATACATGAACAAGAGCCCTATTCTAAGTATATGGTTACATTGAATAATATTCTAAATATAACTAGATATGTACTCCCTCCGTCCCAAAACACCTTGCACACATTTCCCTTTTGGGTGTCCCATTGGTAAGAGTCACTTTCCCAAAATGGAAAAGATTCCCACTACTTCTCTCTCCTCTCCACTCACAACAACTATCCACTTAATATTCTCTACCCCACTTTCTCTCTCCTTCCCTCTCACACCACCCACTTTTCTTACACATTTTATTAATTCTAGTTCATTTCAAAAAGGGTGCAGGTTGTTTTGGGACGGAGGGAGTACAAGATAAACAAGGAAAGAATATAAGTCTAAGTTGGAGGGGATCCGGTGGATCTTTATCATTATCATGCCCCCGCAAGATGGACGACAGAGGATAGAGACCAATCTTGGACATTAACTCAAGAAAACGGGCGCGAGGAAGTGCTTTAGTCAGAGCATCCGCCAACTAATCCGACCCGGAGATGTGAGAGACACGCAGGAGTTGAGCTTGAACTTGTTCTCGTACAAAGTGATAGTCTAGTGCGAGGTATTTCATCTTGGAATGAAACTTGGGGTTTGCAGCAACATATGTTGCCCCTAAGTTGTCACGGGAGATAGCAGGTGGGCCAGAAATGTTGACAACAAGTTCACGGAGAAAGTTTTGGAGCCGAAGAACTTCGGCTGTAGTGGCAGCCATTGCTCGATACTCAGCCTCGGTAGATGACCTGGCGAGAGTACGATGTTTTCGAGAGCTCCATGAGATGGGATTGCGGCCAAGGTACACAACATAATCCGTGGTCGAGATGTAGTTATCAGAGTCGCCTGCCCAATCAGCGTCAGTGAAGGCATGCAAAGAGACAGGAGATTGACGATGGAGAAGAAGTCCATGAGAACTGGTACCAACGAGGTAGCGAAGAACTCGTTTTAAAGCTTTCCAATGAACGTCAGTAGGCGCATGAAGATATTGAGAGAGTCTATTAACCGCAAAGGAAAGATCAAATCGAGTCATAGATAAATATTGGAGAGATCCGATAATGGCTCGATATTCTAAGGGGTCGGGAAGAGGAGAGCCGGACTGGGCAGTGAGGACCGGGTGCGGTACCATGGGTGTGGGAACTGGGTTGTCATCGTGCATATTGGTGCGTGTGAGTAAATCAATGATATACTTTTGTTGACTCAGAAAAAGACTGTGAGAGTGAGGAATGACTTCAATGCCAAGAAAGTAAGACAGGGAACCGAGGTCTTTGAGGGAGAACCGTAAAGCAAAGGAGGAGATAAAGTTATCAACAAGGGAAGATTTAGAACCTGTGATAACTATATCATCGACATACATAAGCAGGAAAATGCAGTCTTGAGAGTGTTGTAGAGTAAACAGAGAAGAGTCTGAAACACGGTTGTGAAAACCAACAGACAGTAGGTAGTTCCGGAGTTTAGTGTACCACACACGAGGAGCTTGTTTCAAGCCATAAATAGCTTGACGTAGCTTACATACATGTGAGGGATGAGTGGGGCTGACAAAACCTGGTGGTTGAGCCATAAAGACATCATCAATGAGGGAGCCTTGGAGAAAGGCATTGTTGATGTCAACCTGTCGTAGTGGCCAGTTTTTTGTGATAGCCAGAGATAAAACAGTGCGCATGGTGGCAGGCTTGACAACCGGGATGAATGTTTCAGAATATTCTAGGCCTGGACGTTGATGAAACCCTTTTGCAACCAGGCGAGCTTTGTGGCGATCAATAGAACCATCAGGTTTGTATTTAGTACGAAAGATCCATTTACAACCCACAAGATTTTGAGATGAGTCCAGTGGTACAATATCCCATGTATGATTGCGGGTAAGGGCATCGAACTCAGCCTGCATAGCATCACGCCAGATGGGAATTTTACGTGCTTGGGTAACAGTGGTGGGTTCAGTAGTGGATTGTGGGAGAGAGACATGAAGGTTAAGCTTGTTTATGGGTTTGGTGATGTTGTTCTGGAGTCTAGTGACAGGTCGGTTTATGGGATGATGTTCGGGAGAGGGTGTAGGTGTTGGAGACGAGGGAACAGAGGATGAGACGGGTGGGGTTACTGCTACAGCCGAGGTGGGGGTGGCTGGTTCATTGATGTGTTCGGCAAGGGAGGGAGGTGGGTTTGTAGTGGGGGATGTTGAGGAGGTGGAAACTGGAGAGGGGATAATAACAGGAAGAGAGAAAGAACACCACTCAGTGAGGGTAGGAGGACGGTGGGGATCGGAGTTTGTGTGCGAAAAGGGAAACTTGGTCTCAACAAATTTCACGTGTCGAGAGACATAGATTTTGTGAGTTTTTGGATCAAGACAGTAATAGGCGCTGTGGGTGGGAGAGTAACCAACGACACACAAGGAGAAGAACGAGGTTCAAGTTTGTGTTTTGTGTAGGGACGAAGCCATGGGTACCAAAGACGGCCAAAGTTGCAGAGTTTTTGGTAGTTAGGGGGTTGGCCGAGAAGGGTCAAGTAAGGTGATTTGAGGTTGAGGGTGGGGGTGGGCATGCGGTTAATAAGGTAGCTGGCAGTGACAAAGGCGAGAGGCCAGTAGGTGAGGGACATATGATAATGAGTGAGAAGGGAAAGACCAGTTTTAACAATATGTCGATGGCGTCTTTCAGAATACCCATTGTGTTCTGGTGTGTAGGGAGGAGAGGTAAGATGAGTGATGCCATGGGAAATGAGAAGAGGACGGAGTCCAATATATTCACCACCGTTATCATTAAAGATGGTGATGATGGAGCGGTTGAAGAATTTTTCCACTCGAGATTTGAATTCGGAGAAGACGGAAGTGGGATCATTTTTGTGTTTTAACGGATAAAGCCAAATGTATTTGGAAAAATGATCAACAAAGATGATGTAATATTTAAAACCATCATAAGAGGTAACAGGAGACGACCACACCTCACTATATAAGACATCAAGAGGACCACTAGAATGAATTGAATTTTCAGAGAATGGTAATTTATGGCTTTTATTGCAGTCACAAGAATTACAATGAAAGCTAGAACAACTAGGAATTTATAAATTGAAACTACTGCTAAGATGACGTAAAATAAACTGAGACGGGTGTCCTAAGCGATGATGCCACGTGGTAACAACGGAAGTGGATACAGAGTGAGCAGCGGGAGAGGGTGGAGTCCATTCATAGATGCCCGAACTAGAACTTCCTTCCAGAAGTGTGACTCTCGTGCGAAGGTCCTTCACAAGAAATGAGGACGGTAAGAAGGTGACAGAACAATTATTATCAAGACAAAATTTGGAAACTAACAGAATGTTTCAAGACACAGAAGGAACACAAAGTACATGATTAAGTGAGAATTTAGAAGAGGGAGTAAGGATAGAGGTGGAACCAGTGTGAGTGATAGGGAGGCCAGATCCATCACCAATGAGCATTTTGTCAGTCCCATCATATGGTGAATGGAGTGCAAGATTGTTGAGGTCGTTGGTTATATGGTGAGTAGCTCCACTGTCGAAGAGCCAAGAGGGTTTCGAATGGTGGGTGGTAGTGGCGGTGTGAGCACTGGGTTGCGGTGTTGGGGCTGGTCTATTGTTGTTGGGGCGGTTGGGAGGAGGGTTGGGGAATTGGGCATTAGGGTAGACCTGACGAAAGGCTTAGGATTGGGAAAGAAAGTGGCCATCACGACCGCACCATTGGCAGCGTCCCTTATAAGGTTAAGATGAGGAGTTGGTGCGAGGACCGGAGTTGGACGAGGGGTTGTGTGGTTGTTGGATTGGCGAGATTGATTCTTGGTAGTATAGTTGACAACCGCAGGGAAGGTGGATGTGGGTTTAGGTTTGTTTTTGAGGGTTAACTCACGATTGATTAACTTTTCATGGAGGTCATCAAACGTGGCGGAGATAACACTGTCATAGTCAGGGTCATTGATTTGGTCGAGGATTTTGTCAATAAGGTCATCGGGGTCTATGGGACAGCCGAGAGAGGTTAGTTGAGCGGCACATGTTTGGATGTCTTGCATGTAGTCAGTTATGGATCGGGTACCCTTCGTAATGTTGCGAAGGCGGTCTTTGATCTGTTTGATGTGCCCTTTGGAGGGGTTGGCAAAGGTTTTGGCTAGTGTGTTCCATGCAGCAAGTGTTGTGGGACAAAGGGATATTAGGGGAATGAGAGACGGTGACAGAGAGCCGGCTAGGCCACCAAGGAGTAGCTTGTCTTGGCGAAACCAAGTGTTGTTTAAGGGGTTGGGAACGGGCTGTGGTGGTGGAGGGGCTGGCAGATTGTCGGCTGTAGGGGCAGTGGTTGTAGCAACGGTGGTTGTGGCGGGGAAAATGGTTTCAGGGGGAATTGGAAGGTTGTTTTTGATGAAGTGATGGAGATCCAGGCCGATTACGGTTGCTTCGATTTGAAGCTTTCAAGCTATGTAGTTTGTGTTGGTGAGTTTGAGAACATGATTGAGGGAGACGGCAATGAGAGGTCTCGTGGGCTCGGCAGAGTTGGGAATGAGAGTGAGATCGGGGGTGGCCATGGTGGGCGGCGGCGGCGAAAAAGAACTTTAGGGTTTTTTTATCGTGAGCTTTGTATACCATGATAGATATAGAAAATGTGTGTATAAAGTCTCAACTCTTATTGATAATAATAAGGAGTATATATACATGAACAAGAGCCATATTCTAAGTATATGATTACATTGAATAATATTCTATATATAAGATCCACAATATCAATACGACTTGAAAGGGTCTACGGGAAGTTCAGAAGGGGACGGCAATTAGATAATTTTTATTTTTTTAATGTTTAGAATAGTTTTATTTTAATTTGATTGTAATAGTTAAGTTGAGGTAAGGTTCCATTATGTCCTCCCTTAATTATAAAATGGCAAGGTTTAGTTGTCCCCCTCTTTGTAATTTAAATTTTAAAAACAATAAAAAAATTTATTTATTTTTTTTTCAATTTGAATGATAACATATTTTTAAAGCTTGTAAAAAAAAAAAAAAAAAAAAAACTGCATTTTACAAGTTTCTGTCCAAAAAAAAAAAAGACTTAAAACAAATATTTTTTGTTGGGCCAAAGTCCAAAAGAAAAGAAAAAAAAAACATAACAGCCTAGGCCAGCCCAGGCGGACGGACCCCAGCCCACTGCACAGGCACAGCAGCCCGCCAGCCCAGCCTGTTTCTTTTCTTTTTTTTCTTTTTTGAATTTTCTGAGTTCTGCACATTGGTCCCCCAATTTTTAATTTGTCAGTTTGGTCCCCCAAGAAAAACTAGTCATTATAACAGCTAGTTTTTTTAACTGGTTGCTGATTTCCAACCCATTTAACTATAAATACCCCCTCCCTCCTCACCATTTTTTCACACAAGCTCACAAAGTCTTTCTCTACAATATAAATCTCTCTCTACAATTACTCTTGAGAAGTTTGTTACTTTTTTTCGTTAAATTTCTAACAAAAATCACTATTTTTTTTAACTTTCAACCCATTTTTTGATTAAATTTCACCCGTTCTTCACACTAAATGACTTCTAATTCAAACAATGAGAGGGTGAGCCAATTTACTATTATGGGGAGACATTTTACAATCACACCGCTCAACGAAGATGGCACGCACATGCGGCCCACACACGAATTCATTTGCAAGTATTGTGGAATTACGTACTTCTTTAGAAAAGGTGGAGGGTACGGTGTATTCAAGAGGCATATTGCAACAAAGCATCCCGAAAGAGAAGAATAGATCAATAGAAGATTAAAATGATAAAATTGTTGCATAGTAATAATATGTAACAATTTAAACATTTTCCTGTTAGTTTCCAGATTCCAGTCAGTTATTTTCAGATTTACAGTCAATTTTTAATGATTCCAGTTAGTTTGTCAGTTTTCAGTAGGCAATTTGACCGAATCCGATCCGTATCCGAGACAATCCGTCCGGGGATGGGTGGGTTTGGTAATAGATTTTAAAAATCCGGCGGGTTCGGATACGGGTTCGGACTTCGCCAAAGATCCGTCCGTATCCGACCGTATCCGGCCCGTATCCGACCGTATCCGGCCCGTATCCGACCATTTGGCAATTTGTCAATTCCTTTTTTTGTTTTTTTTTTTTTTTTTTTGAAATTTGAATTTGTTATTCAAAAAAAAAAAAGGCGGATCTTCGGACGGATACGGATTTACCGCTAGCCGGATACAGACGGATACGGATACGGTCTAGGTGGCTTCGGGTCGGATACGGGTTTTGCGATATCCGGACCGTATCCGACCCGTTGCCATCCCTAGTTTTCAGTCACTTTATTCGAGTTTCCAGTCAGTTTTTTGACATTTTACAGTTAAATTTCCAGATTTCAGTTACTTTTTTGACATTTTTAAGTAAAAAAAAAAAAAAAAAAAGGCAGACGGTTTAACCGGATGAACCGGTTTAACCGGTTAACCGCCTAACCTTAACCGTTAGAGCCGGTTAGCCGGTCCGGTTACGGTTAGACCACCGGCACTTTTGCAACCGCCGGTTAACCAACCGGCATGGACACGTCTAGCCGCGATGTATAGGGCCATAGATTAGCCGAGCCTCTATGTCGGCGTGTCTTTTGAGTGCTTTTCTTTTGCATGGGAGGTGAAACATTTTGAAAATATTAGGGGTTTATTAACAAAATATTAAGGGACTTATCGGTAATTTAAAACATTAAGGGCCTAAAGAGTAGTTTCTAAAAAACTAGGGACCAAATGGTACTTTACAAAAATTATCTAAGTGGTTATCATCAAAATATCAGGGGTATAAGTGGGTATTTTGAAAATATTAGGGGTTTAAATGTTAGGTGTGAACCCGCTACTATCGGAGTGGAGGCGGGTTTACAATTATGCATTTGAAATTTTTGGAGCAAGTCTGATGCATATCTCGCTTATTGAGTGTAAGAGTACACTTGTCCGAGCGGCTTCAATGCCTAAAATGAAACCAAGAGCTCCAAGAGGACGACTTTCAAAAGTCGAACAAATGTTATTAATGACCTCACCAACCTCATGAGATGAAGATCATGTGACAATGATATCATCGACATACACCAAGATAGCAAGAGTAGATGTGGAAGAATGTCGAACAAATAGAGAGCTCTCTGACTTACTGTTGAAAAAACCAAGACTAAGAAGAAAGTCATTGAGACGTAGGAACCAAGCGCAGTGAGATTGCTTAAGACCATAAAGAGCACGTTGAAGTTTAAACACATGAGACGCAGATATGCTTTCAATAACTCCCGGTGGCTGAGACATATAGACTTCCTCATGTAGCACGCCATTTAAAAATGCATTTCGAACATCTAGTTGTTGAATATCCCAAGATCGAGATTGACCACCGGACTAAATGTTCCATGCCTTCTTGTTGAGTCAACCCCTGAGCAACTAAGCGTACCTTATACCGATCAATCGAACCATCTGTCTGGCGCTTAATTTTGAATATCCATTTGCTCCCAATAACGTTCATGTGTGGAAGTCAAGGGACAAGTGACCATGTATGATTCCTGTGCAAGGCAGCCATTTCCCCATTCATGGCCTGTTTCCATTGAGGGAGAATAATTGCTTGACGAAAACTCTGGTTCAAACTCATGAGAAATAGGGGCAGCACCAACAAGAGCTTTTGGGAGTGGATGCTTGTATATAATCTCATTGATACTGCGGAAATGCAAGGGTGGAGTAGAGTCAAGGCTTTGGGATGAATTCGAACCCATATGGAAAGGGACAGGGCTGTTGTTGTACCTGGGCCGAGACTGATGAGAAAGTGGAGAAACCCGATTCTCAGTCTTACTTGAATCTGAGTTGTTCGGACAAGTCTCAACTGATGGAACCCGATTGAGTTGTGATGTCTCTGGACTATTCTGAATTGCCTGCATTTGATCGATAAAAGCAGGAATAATGGATACATGTGGTCGAGTCTTGGGAATTGAATGAGGTGCAGTCACATTTTGATTTGGTACGTTCCTAACAGAGGAGTTAGGATGGCTCATGCCAAGTGACGGCTGACTTGTGCAAATAGAATTATCAGAAGCAGATTCAGAAGCAAAAGGAAAGTTATTTTCATCGAAAACAACATGCCTTGTGATGTATACTCATCCGGCCTTGTGATCACACCCAAATGTCTTTAGGAAACGATAATCAGGCTTCCGCTTCAATAATTTTTGATAGGGAGAAATGTAATTCAATTGTTTCATTGGAAGACGATTTATGAAGAACACCGCAGTTGAAAAAGCTTCTGCCCAAAAAATATGAAGCACACGAGATTGGCAGAAACCCATTTCAAGAATGTGTCGGAGTTTACGCTCTACAACCCCGTTCTGTTGTGGTGTGTATGGACACGTTAATTGATGACGAATCTCATTTTGAACTAAGAAATTTGCAAAATAGCTTGTTTACAAATTCACCTCCCCCATCAGTTTGATTGGTTTTAATCGTATGAATGGCATAGATTTTCCGCGAAAACTGATTTTCAACTTGTGTTTTAAAAGAGGCAAACACTGATAAACAATCAGGTTTTTGTTCAAGTGGGAATAACCAAACATAGCGAGAAAAATCACCGACTGTTGACAAACAGTAACAAAACTAACTGGGGAAGGCCCCCATACATCCAAATGCAACATGTCAAGTGGTTTACGAGAGTGAAACGTGTGAAAGTCAAAAGGAAGTTGACTTGATTTACCGAGAGGAGAAATATGACACATATTACTGTTCCTAACAGGTCCCTTTAGCGGAATGTTCATTTTATTGACCAAAGTCTCAAACACGTGAGACGGGAGGGTGACCCAAACAAGCATGCCATGTGGAGGAAGTAGCACGCCCACCAATCAGTGCTAGGGATTTAAGGATGAAGAAGGTGTGAAGGCTAGATGATATAACCCTCCTCAGCTATTCCAAGAAAGAATGATTTGTATTGTTACATTGTCCTAGACACTAAACCCAAAAGCATCAATTTCGAAAAACAATTGCTATCCAACGAAAAACGGTGAATCGAAAGCAACGATTTATGCATAGTTGGAACACATAGAATGTTGTTCAAACTGAAAAACGATTTGCAACAAAAAAACTAGAATTTCTAACATGTGTAATTTGTAATCCCATACCATTAGCAATAGTTACAGAGTCCTTACCTGAATAAGGAGTGCACTGAGACATGGTATTTGTGGATGACGTCAAGTGGTTAGTCGCTCCGGAATCCAGGACATACGAAACTGGAACATGGGTCGACTGGAGCCACATTAGGACAGTAGAATGGAGACACTTGAGGATAAAGATTGTGTGAAGGGTGAGAGAAATATTGCCGTTGAGCAACAAATGCACTATTTGTTCTATTGGAATAAGTAATAGCTGTATGACCAGAATTGCGACACAATTGGCAAACCGGGTTGGGATTAGTAACAGCAAATGAGTTTGGACTGTCAAAGAAAGGAGCAACAGAACCTACAAAATCTCCCATAGCCTCAGAGAAGCTCTGCTACCATAGAAGACTTTACAAGAGACTAGAATTCAGACTACTATAGCAAGAGGATATGACACTGAATAGAGGGAACAGAAAAACAGATGACAAAAACTTGTGTGAGACAGTCTCACACGTGAGACGGATCTCGTTGAGAGAGTAAATGGTTTGCCCCTTGTGGGCGGGGCAGAGCAAGCCCATTTTTTCTCTCGTCGAGATCCGTCTCATGTGTGAGACCGTTTCACACAAGACTTCCTCAAACAGATTAAGACAGAAAAAGAAGAAACAGAACCCACAAGGAGTGACTTTGAAGAACCCAATCTGTCTCGGGTCTGTAACTTCGATATACATATATAGTCAGGTATACAAACCAACACATTGATACAAAGAGTCTACCTATATACATCTCCCTAATCAACAAATGAATAATTCAATGTATATGCATTTTCTAGACAATTTAATAAACAGATACTCCCTCCGTCCCAAAATGATCTTCGCATTTGACTATTCAAACTTTTTAAGAATATGAACACTTGCTTCACTAGCCATGCTTTGTTTAGGCACTTTTAAGCTTAAATTGTGGAAATGTGAAGAACTTTTTGGGACAATGAGAAATGACAAATAAGAAGATCATTTCGGGACGGAGGGAGTATGTGATATCCCCCATCCCACATCGGAAATATGTGGGAATTGAGTGTGCTATATAGAAGGTTCATACACTCCTACTAAGCATCAAATCATCCATTGGACTTTTGGAGGCCTGTGATGGGCTGTGGTTAATCCAATTGAGGAGATGCTTGGTGGGCTAGTGTATGGTACCTATGTGGCGGGTCGGGTCTACGGGCTCGGGTCGTTACAAATGGTATCAGAGCGGAACCCCGGCCTTAAGGCTTGCGAGCTAGCCCGGGGGTACGATCTGGGTATAAATTGACCTTGCCAGGGACGGCAAGGGTTTGAGTGGGGGAGATTGTGATATCCCCCATCCCACATCGGAAATATGTGGGAATTGAGTGTGCTATATAGAAGGTTCATACACTCCTACTAAGCATCAAATCATCCATTGGACTTTTGGAGGCCTGTGATGGGCTGTGGTTAACCCAATTGAGGAGATGCTTGGTGGGCTAGTGTATGGTACCTATGTGGCGGGTCGGGTCTACGGGCTCGGGTCGTTACAGAGTACATTCTAGCATGTGGATTTATCTTGTCTTTCAAACAGATGTAGTCTTAATGATATGATGCTGAATTGGTACCTGGCCCATGCTGATGAGCAAGAGACAACTGTACCTGAAAGCATACATAAAACAAAGACTGTTCACAATTACTAGGACATCCAGCTCGATCGCTATGAGAGTAGGCACGTTACTGAAAACGTATTCATATCAACAGATAGGTTTTTGTTCAAAATGTATTTTAATGGGTTAGTAAAATTGCCCTTTAAAGATGAAGCCTCAGCAAAGCATTTAGAAGTGTGGCAGTAGTATAACTAACCTTGAGGATATTCATTTAAACATCTACAACAACAACAACCACATTACCCCAGTGCCGCAAAGGCTCCCACCTATGGTGGGGTAAGGGGGGGTCGGATGTACGCAGCCTTGCCCCTGTATTAAAGCACAGAGAGGATGTTTCCAGATGACCCATGATGAAAATTGCGTCGAAAATTGCATGGACTGACTGCTGCTTCATCACAAAGAAGAGCAGACAGTTTAGTGACCCATTTTGCTTTATTCCATCATATTCCCAAGCCAAAAAATAGTGAGTCTTTGGCTCCATCGGAAATGATGGAAAATCATTTAAACATCTACTCAAAAAAATTACCATGTACGAAAAAAAGTTGTTTTCTAGCACTAGTAATAGCAAATGATACTCTTACACTCATCTTTCGCTACGGGGTAAAAAGTATATCATGTTAAACAGGCCAAGCCAGATTTGTTTTTAAGGGGGTCAAGAATTGTTGGGGATAAAAATTAGACTTACCATTTAGGATTTTGGCATAAAGGGGGTTGAAATGATATTATAGTACAATTCTTTCCAAAAATTCAACCACTATCCCTAAGTAAGAATATGTCTTGAATATGTTAGAATACTGCTGTCAAGAAGACAGAGAAACATGAGATTTTGCTCCGTACGGGAAATTAAGTAAAGACTCCACCACTATCCCCTTTTCAGATGGCTTAATATATAAGGGTAGCGTCATTTGAATTCTTGAAACTAGATGAGTGAAGCTTGGCTATGCATAAGAAATGAAATACAAAAGCAAGAATAAATACGAGCTGTTGTACGTTAAGAATTAGAAACTGAGCTCTTCAATAAAGAGTCAAACGCGTCCAAGAGGCCTTATTAATCAACACCCCCCCCAGCTCGAATTAGCCAGAACACAGCTAGTATAGGGATCTTCTCATGTGGAAAAGTCTGGTAATTATGAACAAACGTCAAGCGGTAACCATCATCATGAGCGTAGCAAAACAAAGGGAACAAGGCAACCCAGTAGGCCAGCTGATGGCGGAGGCGAAGAAGAAGACGACGAGGACTATGAGGAAAAGAGGAAACTTAGAGGGCAGGGAAAAGAAAAGACACCAACCAAGGAAAAAAAAATCACCTCAAATTCCAACAATAACAAAGACACCATCAATTAAAAAAAAAAAAAGCACAACTTTTACACAAAATACCCACATCAATCTCGAAATTATGAATGAAATTAAAATACAACAAGAGTCTACTCAAAGTTTAAAGTCATTAAAAGACAACAAATTCAACAAGAACCATTAGGAAATAAAATAAACAACAACGCAAGTATCCTCTAAAAGTGGGTAAATACTTATAAATCTTTATACCATTGAAATACGTGGGATTAGAGATGGCAATTTATCTGAATCCGATCCGTACCCGAAGTGTTTCGGCCCGATGCGGGTCGGGTTTGATATACCATTTTCTAAACCCGTCGGGTTCGGGCCCGGGTTCAGTAATTCATTAAAACCAGTGGCGGACCTAGAGTTTATCTTCAGCGGGTGCATAATTACACTAAAATTTTAAATTCTAATTTTCGTACACTACTACAACATAAAAATATAATTATTCTTATGTGATTAATACACAAAACCCTAATTAATTGTTTTGTATAAAAATATGATTGGCCTACATAAATAACAAACAAGCACATATTGATAAGGGAGAAAACATATCAAATAACAGGGCCAAATTAGAATTGGTGGGGTGGGGTTGGGGAAGGGGGTGATTTAAAGAAAAAGAGGGAGAGGATTTAAGAATTGGGGACACTAATTCACTAGTGTGGGATTCGAACCCCAGTTCTTTGGAAATAAATAAGGGCTTATAACCACCAATTGCCAAGTTATATGTTTTGGGGGGTGCACTCATTATATATATTGTATAAATATATTTTTCCCCTACCAGTAAGAAGTTACCGGGTGCACTTGCACCCCTACCCTACAACATAGGTCCGCGCCTGATTAAAACCCGCCAGACCCTCATTTGAAAACACGCCTACTCTTCAACTCTCTCTCACACACACACACACACACTCTCTCTCGCGGACACACACTCTCTCTCACAGATACACGCATAATACCTCAGACATCATCCACCGCCATTGTTTGTCAACACCCTCCTTTGCCGATCTTCTTCTCCAACGGTCTTCTTCTTAGGCGGTCTTCTTCTCCAACCATTATTATTCAATCTCTGTTAAAGATATGGAATTCCCCTTCTTATACAGCCTAATCCCAATTTTTGAATAATGTTAGTTTACATCATGTGATTTCCATTATCAACATTCGTTTCTTTTTCTTTTATTTTTTCTCTTATCAATCAATAGCCTCTCTCATGAACTCTGAGATTTCTTGTCCAGACGATTTGGGGAATTTTTTTAGCGTTCTGTGTTACGAGGCAGGCCGGTCACAGGTTTACTATGTTCTCTTTATCTAATAGCTCTATTATGGAGAGTGCTACTACTTATAAGCACTAATACCGTAGGCTACTTGCTTTAACACTGGTAGGTACACGTAAATGACATGGCGTAGGTGTAGCAGCTGCTGTAGACGCTGGTGTCAGGACAGGCGGTCGAAGCTTCCTTCCGGTAAGCTTTCTGAGTCCGATTCAGTGGATTCCGACCGGATCCTTATTCAAAGACAATCAAGCCAATTTTTATCTAGTTCATCAAAGGATGGTCTTTCTACTGTGGATGAAGATATCCTGATCCTTTTCATCATTTCCTTGAAAAAAGACAAAGCAGGAAGATACGTAAAAGCTATTCTTTCTTTTCCATCGCTTCGGCATGTCAGCAAGTATGATGGTCCTAATGATGATTCTACTGCAATAACAGGTGCGGATACTCTCTTTATTACCCCGGGGAAAGTAAAGGCGCGACCTTCTCTCCCGGGATTGTGAAAGATCTTCCAGTAGCAATAATCTTGTTATTGCTTCAACCCATATGCCTCAAAAAATGCAGGTTGCTTTACCTTAATTGTTCTTTGAACAAGTAAAAGTTCTGTCTTGGTACGATTGGGCATAGCATTTCTCTTAAGCCTTCACTTGCCTAGCTGACAGACAAGAGATTGACTTGATAGACTAGACCGGAGATATGGTTGCAGGGTCTCTAAGGCCGTTTATTAGCGCGAGAAGGCGGCTTGTGACAGGGAAGATAAATCTGGCGAGTCAAAAAATTTCCCAAAATCCTTACCCAAACAAAGTCTTTGTCATTTGCTTGTTCCTAAATGGACCTCGTTAATCTGAATCTTTTTAGGTTTATACTCTACTCCGGGTAAAGATCCACCCGCTTTTGACAAAATTTCGCTGACTATGCGAAGTCAGGAATCGAAGAAAATGGGTGTCAATTAGGCGGTCTATGGACTTTTGTTTCTCTCCACGGTGCTTTCGGACTAATTGGTTTCATGTTACGTCTATTCGAACTTGCTCGATCTGTTCACCTTGCCCATGTCACCTGGGATGCAATCCTCTTCTAAGATGTTCGCTTTGTTTTTCCATACTTTCCGCATTCAGTTCTAGCGATTTCTGCAAAGGAGAACTGATACATTGGAAATCCTACCATACAGTTGTCCATGTACCAGTAGAAGATTCGGAAGAAGTAGATGAAGAAGAAGTAGAAAAAGTAGAAACAAACAAAAAGGAAAAAGACGGAGAAGAAGAGGGGGAAGAGGAACCTTGGGTGTTTGGAAAAGTGTGGATTTTCAAGAACGGCCGGGTTCGGTAGGAGCTAGTGTTCTTGCCGGGCGGGTTCGGGTTTAGGCAAACCCGGCCCGTACCCGTACCCGATCTGTTGCCATCCCTACGTGGGATGAGGTATGTACAAAGTCATCCCATAATTCCAATACTAATAAAGACACACCAAGCACAAGAACAACACAATGATGAATGTTCGAATGAATGTAAACAACATGAAAGCTCAATCAAAATTACAATCATTAAAAGATCAACATCACACATTTATGATGTGGGATAAGCAATATCACAATACCACCACAAGTAAAACAAAAACAAAGCCCTCAAAACTCACGATAAAGACAGAGAAAACAAAAATCACCTCAAAAATTTGAATACTAATAAAGAAAACCAATAATAACGACGACGTGGGCGCAGGTATAGACTGACTAGAGCATCTAGAAACTTAGTTACAAGAAAAAGAGATGGAGATGTAAACACTAGCTTAAGTATATCGGACTTCATTAATATCGTTTATAGAGTGACTATAGTAGCGAGAAACTACACAAGATGCACATGCCGATGCAGATGCTTGCAAGATACAAGATGCAGATGCCGTTGTTAGGATCAGGTGCAATAAAAATACTATAAATACAATCAGAAAATATCACAGCAATAGTAAAGACAACAAACCCTTCAATCACAAAATAAACTCACAAAAAAATCACCAACTTCAAAACAGGCAATGAAGACAACTAAAACCACAACAATCACTATTTAAAAGTTGCAATCAAAAGAAAAAGAAAAGAACAACTATCATCTCAAAATTGCAACTCAATAGATAACAATCACAAAATCAATAATTTGAAATAAAATAAAAAATCTAAAAAATACAATATAATCATCATTAGCAATAACACGACGAACTAAACAAGACTCAAAACAATATCAACAATATTGCAGTAAAACACCAACGGGAAAAATTACAATAAGGGAAATGATAATAACTACAAACACAACAACCACAAAAAGTGCAATCAAAACATAAACAACAAACATAAGTAGCCTATTTACCCAAAAAAAAAAAAAGAAAGTGAAAACTGTTAAATAAGATAATATATTAACCATATCGAACCTTTTTTGCCATCACCAATATAGCTCGTAGATGTAGTCATTTTGTTGGCATATATTCTCTTCATGCCTTCAATGAAATCAAAGCATGTCATATACTCCCTCCGTCCCATAACTCTGTGCACAAATATCTTTTTTGGGCGTCCAATGATAAGTCACACTTTCCTAAAAGGGAAAGAATTTTTACTATTCTTCCCACTCATTCTCTCTCCTACTTTACTTTTATACTCACAACACTAATCAACCTAATATTTGTTGGGGTGTCAACCCAAGTCCCACATCGGCAATTGAATGAAGAATTGCCTAGTATATAAAGGTGTCCACACACTCCATTAGTATGAGGCCTTTTGGGAGTTGACCCAAAAACAAATCCGTGCGGGATGGGCCCAAAGCGGCAGTATCATACTAATGTGGAGTGGTGGGGGTGGTCGCGGTCCCAACAACTGGTATCAGAGCCGGGTTGGTTGATGGGCCCGACGCGAAGTGGACCGCGTGCGAGATGTGTGGGATTCTCCTATGTGTGATCTCGCGAAAAAGACCCTTGTGTCGAAAGTCTTCCCGATAAAGGTGATCGGGCAACGTGTCCCGCAGATGGTGTTAGCAGCGGTACAAGTTTCGCTGGAGGTACTTGAGTTGAGGGGAGGTTTATTGGGGTGTCAACCAAACATCAGCAATTGAATGAAGAATTGTCTAGTATATAAAGGTGTCCACAAACTCCATTAGTACGAGGCCTTTTGGGAGTTGACCCAAAGACAAATCCGTACGGGCTAGGCCCAAAGCGGACAATATCCTAATAATGTGGAGTGGTGGGGGTGGTCACGGTCCCAACAACATTCTCTATCCCACTTTCTCTCTCCTACTTCACTTTTTACACTCACAACTACCCACTACTATTCTTCCCTTAATTTCCGTACACAATCCATTTTGTGCACATAGAAATGTGGAATAGGTAATAAATAGTAATTTTAACAAATTGGTAAATATAATTCTATTTATATATAACTTTTTCAAATTACTTATTGGTGGCATGGAAATACCTTGAATGATACGATGTAATCGATGCTCTTGCTCCTTTATATTCTCCAAGAAAATATCAACAGCTTATACTCAACAACTTATACTGCAAACATTTAAAATAAACAAGTATGTAAAATATGAAAACTAAAATGTGAAAAGGATAAAAAAGAAGGGGCTAATCTCACTTTACTACCCTAGGGTTTACATGCTGTTTCACTTTGGGGCCTATAGTTTTATTTTTCTCACTTTAGGGCCTGAACTTCCATTTTCGCATCAATCTAGGGCCTAAACAAACATTCCGTTATATTTTGAATAGAAAGTTGGTATATCACATCCTAACACCTATTTGCTCTTGGGCATTTGATATTTTCACAAAAGTAATGGTTAAACCATAGTAGTTTGGCAGTACACCCAAATCAATCACAGGTTCATTAGCTTTGGTTTGATTTGGGAGTTTAGGTGATATTGTTGCTCAAATTATCACACATTTTAATGCCAAGAGTGATGAATTGACTCATAGTTTTCTTTAAGTCACTCTGCTTGTGTTCTGATAGTACTCTTTTGATGTTTGGGTGATTCTTAAATTAACTTTTTTTCTTTCAAAATTTTGTGGAAATTAGAATTTTATAATTTTAATAATTATCTCAAGGAAAAAAATTAATAATGTTGTTTTTTGTAATCGTTTTCCCAATTTATGTGTGATAACTAGTTATGTTTGATGTTGCTATTTTCTTTCTAAGTTATAGCCATACGCACAGGAAAAGAAATCAAAAAAAAAAAAAAAAGAATACTCAAAATTAAAGGAACTTTCACATTGACTCCTAAACAGTTTGTTTGGGTCTATTAAATTGTAGGGGAAATATTTTTTAAAATAAATAAATAAGAAGGAATTACTTTATAAGTTTTTTGTTTGGAACAATATTTCATAAGTCGAGAGTTTGAAAGCTTAAATATACTAATGACTTGAAAAGACCAAAAAAACTCAGTGAAAATGGATTTTAGATGACACATGTTAACTTTCCGTTTAAAAATCTAACAAAACTCTTGTCAGGGCTCTGAATTGATACAAAAACGATAGTCTAGGCCCTAAAGTGAGAAATATAAAACCATAGGCCCCTAACCGATACAACATGTAAACATTGGGGTAGTAAAACGAGATTAACCCAAAAAAGAAGTCATCTTTTAACAAGTTGGTTAAAAAAGCGATTTATGTAAAACAAATTTAGATTACTTACCTTGTGTGCTACCATGGATTTGATACTCTTGCTACTTCAAATTCTATAAAAGAAAGCATCAACCACATCTATACAACAAGTTATAAAAAAACAAAGCAAAACAACAATAATAATTTCCAAAATTGCAATTAGAAAAAAATAATTGTCTGAAAGTTCAAATTTAAAAACAATTTCATGCAAATCAGATCATCATAACCACTAATAACAACAATAACCAAAAGAATATTAACCATAACCACTAATAACAACAATAACCAAATCAATATTAACCTACAATCAAAAAACATAAAAACGATGCCGACGCAGACGATGACGTCGACGATAACGATAACGATGACGATGATGCTGATGCACCGGAGCATCTAGAAACTACAAGACAAAGAGATGGAGATGGAGCACTAGCTTGAGTATAGCGCGCTTCATTAATATCAGTTGCAGAGTGACTAGAGTAGCGAGAAGCTACAAGAGATGCAAATGCAGATTCAAAAATAAAATAAAGACCATAAACAAAATCAGAGAAAAAAAAAAATCACAACAATAATAAGGACAACAAACCCTTCAATTACAAAATAAATCACCAACTGCAAAAATTGCAATGAATACATGTGAAACAACAATAATCACCAGTTAAAAAAGTTGCAATCAAAAGAAAGACAAGAACAATTATCATCTCAAAATTGCAACTTAAAAAGACAATAATCACAAAATCAATGATTTGAAATGAAAAATAATCTTAAAAACAAACAAAGCATCATCAACGACAACACAGCCAACTAAACACGACTCGAAAACAAACCTAGTAGTCATCTATATATTAAAATTAGAAATAGAAAAACATAAAACGAAAAAGAAAAAGATAAAACGAAAAAGAAAAAGACAAAAAGAAACTAAAATGTGAAAAATATTAAATAAGATAATATATACAAACCAAATTGAACTTTTTTTATCGTCGCCAATATAGCCTTGGATGTATTCATTTCCTATAGATTCTCGTCCTTCAACAAAATCCAAGCATGTGATATATATAAATTAAAATGTGGAATAGACAATAAATCGTATTTTTTAACAAATTGGTAAAGCTCAAATTTTATTTGGGTTATACTTTTTTAAGATTACTTAATTGGTGGAATCAAAAATACCCTGACTGATACAATGAAATACATGCTCTTGTTCCTTTGAATTCTCCATGAAAATATTAACCGCTTATAATGCCACCACATCTAAATCTAGAAAGAAAAAAAAACTTCAATCTATATTAGAAAACGATAACAAACTCAAAAATAAAATAAACAAAATATAAATAAACAAAATTTGTTTAGATATTAAAATTAGAGAAAAAAGACAACAACAAAATATTGGAATGTGGAAAGAACTAGAAAACATAAGAATTCAACCAAATGGTGAAAACAAAAATTGATTTACCTAAGTCTTATGTGGCTCGTGTATACATTTTGTTGGTAAAGATTCTAGTCACGTCTTGACTATCATCCTAGTATGTGAAACGTATAAAGAAGAATGTGAAAAAGAGAAGAAAGATGTCATCTTTTAACAAATTGTAAAACGAAATGATTTCGATAAAACAAATTTTGATTACTTACCTTGTGTGTTATCGTGGATTTGATGCTCTTCTATTTCAAATACTCAATGAAAGCGACAACCGCATCTATACAACAAGTTATAAAGCAAACAAACCAAAAGAACAATAATAATTTCTAAAATGGCAATTACAAGAAATTAATATTCATAATGTTTCAATTTAGAAACAAAAATATCTAAATCAGACCATTATCACTACTAATAACAACAACAATAGCAATAATAACTGCAGATGCGGATGCGTATATGGATGAGGATGCGGATGCCGATGCCGATGCAAGATGCAAGATGCAAAAGTAAATGCAAGACGCACGATGCAGTTGATGCAGACGATACAGTTGCAGATCCAATTGATGCATACGATGCAGATGCAAATGATCATGTTGATGCAGATGATGCAGATGTAGATGCATATACTGATGATACAGATGTAGATACATATGTTGATTATGCAGATGTTGATGCTGATGCTAATGATGAGGTAAAGGCAGATGCAGAAATGCAAATAAAACAACAACCACCATTTAAAAGTTGAAATAAAAATAAAGACAACAACTATCATCTCAAAATTGCAACTCAAAAAGACAACAATCACAAAATCAATAATTTAAATGAGAATTAATCATTAAATAGACATAAACAAAATTTGTTTAAATATCAGGAAAAATTCTAAATCTGGGGAAAAAATCTTCAATCTATATTAAGAAAATAATAACAAACTCAAAAATACAATTAAAACAAATAGACATAAACAAATTTTGTTTAAATATCAGGAAAAAAAACAATAACAAAATATTAGAATGTGGAATGAACTAGAAACATAAGAATTCAACTAATGGTGAAAACAAATATTGATTTACCTAACTCTTATGTGGCTCGTGTATACATTTTGTTGGCAAAGATTCCAGTCACGTCCTAACTATCATCCTAGTATGTGAAACGTGTAAACAAGAATTTGAAAAGGAGAAAAATATGTCATCTTTTAACAAATTGTAAAAAGAAATGATTTAGATAAAACAAATTCTGATTACATACCTTGTGTGTTACCATGAATTTGATGCTCTTCTACTTTAAATACTCAATGAAAGCAACGACCGGACCTATACAACAAGTTATAAAGCAAACAAACAAAAAGAACAATAATAATTTCCAAAATGGCAAATCAATTTAACAAAAATATGCAAATCAGACCATCATCACCACTAATAACAACAATAACAAAAGCAATAATAACTGCAGATGCAATGCAAGATACAAGATGCACGATGCACGATACAAATGCAATTGATGCAGTTGCAGATGATGCAGATGCAATGCAAGATGTAAGATGCAAGATTCAGATGAAGATGCGAAGATGCAATCTGTGTTACCCGGACTTGGCAATTTTGCCGCCATACCAGTGTCGACATGACACGACACCGACACTGGTCTGGAATCCGGCGCGGATACGGCTATAGAATCTCGGACACGGCAGAGAGAACGAAAGAGCAAGAAAACAGGCTAAGCCCTAAATTAAAGATAAATATCGACAATTGGGAGAACACTTACCGCGATAGGAAGCTAGGATGAGAACCTTTCTTCACTGACGATGATGACGACGATGGCGGCACGTTTCACGCAGTCGACTATGCGTTTGCTTCTCTCGTTTATTTCAGTATTTTTTTCCCTTTATTTCCATCTTATTCCCTGTTCTTTTATTTAAGAGATAATCCCTGAAAAGCCCCTCAACCTAATGTTTATTCATAAGGAGTCTAGATTTTTTTATTTCCTCTAAAGCCTCTAATAAATTATAGATAATTATTAATGTTTATCAAAATAATATGATTTGTAACAGGAAAATAAAGTACATCATTAATTTAACAAAAATTGAATTACATCATTGCTTCTTCATCAACTAAATATTTCTTCATCGTATCCCCGTACCCGTGTCCAAATTTAGGACGGTGTCCCGGTGTCCAAAATTATTATAAAATTATATCCGACACTAAGATCCGTATCCGTGTCGGATCCTCGATACAGTGTCCAGGTAACATAGGATGCAATTGATGCAGTTGCAGATGATGAAGACGATGCAGCAGATGTAGATGCATAAGTAGATGCAGATGCTGATGATGCAAATAATGATGCTGAACTAATGATGAAAATGTTGATGTTGATGCTAATGATGAGGTAAAGGCTGATGCAAATAAAACAACAATCACCATTCAAAAGTTGCAATAAAAATGGGAGAATGGGGATTTGTACCCCTGTACTTAGGGTTTGCATGCAGATATGCCCTTAGACCAGTTTATTGGCAATTATGCCCCTATACTCAACTTTTGGACCCGCAAATACGACCTTCGTTACATTTTTGTTCAAAATTTAATGGAATTGTTAACTGGGCATCCAGAAATTTATAGCATTTTAAAGGGTAAATATAAAGTCACAAAAAAAAACCACAAAATGATGTGTCAAGATTTTATTGGTGCTTTTAATCAGAAATTTATTGCATTTTAACGAAATTATTAATTTATTTCACTTTAATTAGTAATGGCATCAACAACAACAACACAACCAACTACACACGACTCGAAAACAAACCTAGTAGTCATCTGTATATTAAAATTAGAAATAGAAAAATATAAAACGAAAAAGAAAAAGATAAAACGAAAAAGAAAAAGACAAAAAGAAACTAAAATGTGAAAAATATTAAACAAGATAATATATTAACCAAATCGAACCTTTTTTATCGTCACCAATATAGCCGTGGATGTATTCATTTCGTATAGATTCCCGTCCTGCCTTCAACGAAATCCAAGCGTGTGATATATATAAATTAAAATGAATAGACAATAAATCGTAATTTTTAACAAATTGGTAAAGCTCAAATTTTATTTGGGTTATACTTTTTTTTAAGATTACTTAATTGGTGGAATCAAAAATACCTTGACTGATACAATGAAATCCATACTCTTAATCCTTTGAATTCTCCATGAAAAATATTAACCGCTTATAGTGCCACCACATCTAAATCTAGAAATAAACAAAATTCAATCTATTTTAAAAAAACGATAACAAACTCTAAAATAAAAAAATATATATATAAATAAATAAACAAAATTTGTTTAGATATTAAAATTAGAGAAAAAAGACAATAACAAAATATTAGAATGTGAAAAGAACTAGAAAACATAAGAATTGAACTAAATGGTGAAAACAAAAATTGATTTACGTTAAGTCTTATGTGGCTCGTGTATACATTTGGTTGGTAAAGATTCGAGTCACGTCTTGACTATCATCCTAGTATGTGAAACGTATAAACAAGAATGTGAAAAGGAGAAGAAAGATGTCATCTTTTAACAAATTGTAAAAAGAAATGATTTCGATAAAACAAATTTTGATTACTTACCTTGTGTGTTACCGTGGATTTGATGCTCTTCTACTTCAAATACTCAATGAAAGCAACAACTGCATCTATACAACAAGTTATAAAGCAAACAAACCAAAAGAACAATAATAATTTCTAAAATGGAAATTACAAAAAAATAAAATAAAAAAAATAATGTTTCAATTTACGAACAAAAATATGCAAATCAGACCATCATCACCACTAATAACAACAATAAAAATAGCAATAATAAGTACAGATGCGGATGCGGATGAGGATGAGGATGAGGATGAGGATGAGGATGCGGATGCTGATGCTGATGCTGATGCTGATGCTGATGCAAGATGCAAAAGCAAATGCAAAAGACGCAAGATGCGGATGAAGATGCAGTTGATGCAGACGATGCAGATGCAGATCCAATTGATGCACACGATGCAGATGCAGATGCAGATGCAAATGATCATGCTAATGCAAATGTAGATGCAGATGATGCAGATGTAGATGTAGATGTAGATGCAGATGTATATGCAGATGCTGATGATGCAAATGTTGAAGCTGATGCTAATGATGAAAATGTTGATGATGATGCTAATGATGAGGTAAAGGCAGATGATGCAAATAAAACAACAATCATTATTCAAAAGTTGCAATAAAAATAAAGACAAGTATAATCTCAAAAAGACAATAATCACAAAATCAATGATTTAAAATTAAAACTTTTCTTAAAAAAAACAAACAAAGCATCATCAACAACAACTCAACCAAACACGACTCGAAAACAAACCTAGTAGTCATCTATATATTAAAATTAGAAATAGAAAAATATAAAACGAAAAATAAAAAGATAAAACGAAAAAGAAAAAGACAAATAGAAACTAAAATGTGAAAAATATTAAATAAGATAATATATTAACCAAATCGAACCTTTTTTATTGTCACCAATATAGCCGTGGATATTCATTTCGTATAGATTCCCGCAATGTCTTCAACGAAATCCAAGCGTGTGATATATATAAATTAAAATGTGGAATAGACAATAAATGGTAATTTTTAACAAATTGGTAAAGCTAAAATTTTATTTGGGTTTAACTTTTTTAAGATTACTTAATTGGTGGAATCAAAAATACCTTGACTGATACAATGGAATACATACTCTTGATCATTTGAATTCTCCATGAAATCATTAACCGCTTATAGTGCCACCACATCTAAATCTGGGGAAAAAAATCTTCAATCTATATTAAGAAAGCAATAACAAACTCAAAAATAAAATTAAAAAATAGACAAACAAAATTTGTTTAAATATCATAAAAAAGACAATAACAAAATATTAGAATGTGGAATGAACTAGAAACATAAGAATTCAACTAATGGCGAAAACAACTATTGATTTACCTAAGTCTTAGTGGCTCGTGTATACATTTTGTTGGTAAAGATTCAAGTCACGTCGTGACTATCATCCTAGTATGTGAAACGTATAAACAAGAATTTGAAAAGGAGAAAAATTATGTCATCTTTTAACAAATTGTAAAAAGAAATGATTTAGGTAAAACAAATTCTGATTACTTACCTTGTGTGTTACCATGAATTTGATGCTCTTCTACTTTAAATACTCAATGAAAGCAACGACCGGATCTATACAAGTTATAAAGCAAACAAACAAAAAGAACAATAATAATTTCCAAAATGGCAAATCAATTTAACAATCATAATGTTTCAATTTGAAAACGAAAATATGCAAATTAGACCATCATCACCACTAATAACAACAATAACAAAAGCAATAATAACTACAGAAGCTATGCAAGATACAAGATGCACGATGCACGATACAAATGCAATTGATGCAGTTGCAGATGATGCAGATGCATGCAAGATGCAAGATTCAGATGAAGATGCGAAGATGCAATTGATGCAGTTGCAGATGATGAAGCAGATGCAGACGATGCAGATGTAGATGCAGATGATGCAAATGTTGATGCTGATGCTAATGATGAAAATGTTGATGCTGATGCTAATGATGAGGTAAACGCAGATGCAAATGATGCAAATAAAACAACAATCACCATTCAAAAGTTGCAATAAAAATAAAGACAATAAGTATCATCTCAAAATTGCAACTCAAAAAAACAACAATCACAAAATCAATGATTTGAAATGAAAAATAATCTTAAAAACAACAAACAAAGCATCATCAACAACAACACAACCAACTAAACTCGAGTCGAAAACAAACCTAGTAGTCATCTATATATTTAAATTAGAAATGGAAAAATATAAAACGAAAAATAAAAAAGAAAAAGATAAAACGAAAAAGAAAAAGACAAAAAGAAACTAAAATGTGAAAAATATTAAATAAGATAATATATTAACCAAATCGAACTTTTTTTATCGTCACCAATATAGCCGTAGATGTATTCATTTCGTATAGATTCCCGTCCTGCCTTCAACGAAATCCAAGCGTGTGATATATATAAATTAAAATGTGGAATAGACAATAAATCGTAATTTTTAACAAATTGGTAAAGCTCAAATTTTATTTTGGTTATACTTTTTTAAGATTACTTATTGGTGGAATAAAAAATACCTTGACTGATACAATGAAATCCATGCTCAATCCTTTGAATTCTCCATGAAAAATATTAACCGCTTATAGTGCCACCACATCTAAATCTAGAAAAAAAAAAAAAAACAACCTTCGATCTATATTAAGAAAATGATAACAAACTCAAAATATATATATACATATATATATATATATATATATATATATATATATATGTATGTATAAATAAACAAAATTTGTTTAGATATTAAAATTAGAGAAAAAAAGACAATAACAAAAGATTAGAATGTGGAAAGAACTAGAAAACATAAGAATTCAACTAAATGGTGAAACCAAAAATTGATTTACCTAAAAGTCTAATGTGGCTCGTGTATAAATTTTGTTGGTAAAGCTTCGAGTCACGTGTTGACTATCATCCTAGTATGTGAAACGTATAAACAAGAATGTGAAAATGAGAAGAAAGATGTCATCTTTTAACAAATTGTAAAACGAAATGATTTCGATAAAACAAATTTTGATTACTTACCTTGTGTGTTACCTTGGATTTGATGCTCTTCTAATTCAAATACTCAATGAAAGCAACAACTGCATCTATACAACAAGTTATAAAGCAAACAAACCAAAAGAACAATAATAATTTCTAAAATGGCAATTACAAAAAAAAAAAAAATGTTTCAATTTAAAAACAAAAATACGCAAATCAGACCAACATCACCACTAATAACAACAATTACAATAGCAATAATAAGTGCTGATGCTGATGATGTGCTAATGCTGATGAGGATGCAAAAGCAAATGCAAGACGCAAGATGAAGATGAAGATGAAGATGAAGATGAAGATGTAGTTGATGCACATGATGCAGACGATGCAGATGCAGATTCAATTGATGCACACGATACAGATGCAAATGCAAATGATCATGCTGATGCAGATGATGCAGATGTAGATGCATATGCTGATGATACAGATGTAGAGGCATATACTGATTATTTGCAATAAAAATAAAAACTAGCATCTCAATCTGTCTATAAAACAAAAAAACAACTATCATCTCAAAAAATGCAACTCAAAAAGACAACAATCACAAAATCAATGATTTGAAATGAAAAATAATCTTAAAAAAACAAAGAAAGCATCATCAAAAACAACACAACCAACTAAACACGACTCGCCCTACAAGTCATCTATATATTAAAATTAGAAATATAAAATATAAAACGAAAAAAAAGAAGATAAAACGAAAAAGAAAATGACAAAAAGAAACTAAAATGGGAAAAATATTAAATAAGATAATATATTAACCAAACCGAACTTTTTTTATCGTCGCCAATATAGCCGTGGATGTATTCATCGTGTATAGATTCTCCTCATGCCTTCAACGAAATCCAAGCATGTGATATACATAAATTAAAATGTCGAATAGACAATAAATGGTAATTTTTAACAAATTGGTAAAACTCAAATTTTATTTGGGTTTAACTTTTTTAAGATTAATTAATTGGTGGAATCAAAAATACCTTAACTACAATGGAATCCATGCTATTGATCATTTGAATTCTCCATGAAATCATTAACTGCTTATAGTGCCACCATATCTAAATCTGGGGGAAAAAATATCTTCAGTTTATATTATGAAAACAATAACAAACTCAAAAATATAATTAAAAAATAGACATAAACAACATTTGTTTAAATATTAAATATTAGAAAAAAGACAATAACAAAATATTAGAATGTGGAATGAACTAGAAAACATAAGAATTCAACTAGTATGTGAAACGTATAAACAAGAATGTGAAAAGGAGAAAAAATATGTCATCTTTTAACAAATTGTAAAAAAAATGATTTAGATAAAACAAATTATGATTACTTACCTTGTGTGTTACCATGAATTTGATGCTCTTCTACTTTAAATACTCAACAGCAACGACCGATATATACAACAAGTTATAAAGCAAACAAACAAAAAGAACAATAATAATTTCCAAAATGGCAATTACGAAAAATTAACAGTCACAATGTTTCAATTTAAAAACAAAAATATGCAAATCAGACCATCATCACAACTAATAACAATAATAACAAAAGCAATAATAACAGCAGATGCAATGCAAGATACAAGATGCAAATGTAAGATGCACGATGCAGATGAAGATGCAATTGATGCAGTTGCAGATGATGCAGATGCAATGCAAGATGAAGATGTGAATATGCAATTGATGTTGCAGACGATGCACCAGATGGAAATGATGCAGATGCAGATGCATATG
Source organism: Campanula takesimana (assembly GCA_026119855.1). NCBI lineage: Eukaryota > Viridiplantae > Streptophyta > Magnoliopsida > Asterales > Campanulaceae > Campanula > Campanula takesimana. Next base: position 554,654 of record JAOWBW010000462.1, read on the forward strand.
CTGATGATGCAAATGTTTATGTTGATGCTAATGATGAAAATGTTGATGATGATGTTAATGATGAGGTAAAGGCAGATGCAGATGATGCAAATAAAACAACAACCACTTAAAAGTTGCAATAAAATAAAGACAACAAGTATCATCTCAAAATTGCAACTTAAAAAAGACAACAATCATAAAATCAATGATTTGAAATGAAAAATAATCTTAAAAAAAAAAAAAAAGCATCATCAACAACAACACAACCAATTAAACACGACTCGAAAACAAACCTAGTAGTCATCTCTATATTAAAATTAGAAATGGAAAAATATAAAACAAAAAAGAAAAAGATAAAACGAAAAAGAAAAAGACAAAAAGAAACTAAAATCTGAAAAATATTAAATAAGATAATATATTAACCAAATCGAACCTTTGTTATCGTCACCAATATAGCCGTGGATGTATTCATTTAGTATAGATTCCTGTCCTGCATTCAACGAAATCCAAGCGTGTGATATATATAAATTAAAATGTGGAATAGACAATAAATCGTAATTTTTAATAAATTGGTAAAGCTCAAATTTTATTTGGGTAATACTTTTTTTAAGATTACTTAATAGGTGGAATCAAAAATACCTTGACTGATACAATGAAATCCATGCTCTTAATCCTTTGAATTCTCCATGAAAAATTATTAACCGCTTATAGTGCCACCACATCTAAATCTAAAAAAAAAAACTTCAATCTATATTAAGAAAACAATAACAAACTCAAAAATAGAATAAAAAAACATAAATAAACAAAATTTGTTTAGATATTAAAATTAGAGAAAAAAGACAATAACAAAATATTAGAATGTGGAAAGAACTAGAAAACATAATAATTCAAATAAATGGTGAAAACAAAAATTGATTTACCTAAGTCTTATGTGGCTCGTGTATACATTTTGTTGGTAAAGATTCCAGTCACGTCTTAACTATCATCCTAGTATGTGAAACGTATAAACAAGAATCCGAAAAGGAGACGAAAAATGTCATCTCTTAACAAATTGTAAAAAGAGATGATTGATAAAACAAATTTTGATTACTTACCTTGTGTGTTACCGTGGATTTGATGCTCTTCTACTTCAAATACTCAATTAAAGCAACAACTGCATCTATACAACAAGTTATAAAGCAAACAAACCAAAAGAACAATAATAATTTCTAAAATGGTAATTACAATAAGATAATATTCATAATGTTTCAATTTAAAAACAAAAATATGCAAATCAGACCATCATCACCACTAATAACAACAATAACAATAGCAATAATAAGTGCGGATGAGGATGAGGATGCGGATGAGGATGAGGATGCGGATGCATATGCAAGATGCAAAAGCAAATGCGAAACGCAAGACGCAGATGAAGATGAAGATGAAGATGAAGATGAAGATGAAGATGAAGATGGATGAAGATGCAGATGATGCAGATGATGCAGATGCAGATCCAATTGATGCACACGATGCAGATGCAGATGATCATGATGATGCAGATATAGATGCATATGCTGATGATGCAGATGCTAATGCTAATGATAAGGTAAAGGCAGATGCAGATGATGCAAATAAAACAACAATAAGATAATATTCATAATGTTTCAATTTAAAAACAAAAATATGCAAATCAGACCATCATCACCACTAATAACAACAATAACAATAGCAATAATAAGTGCGGATGAGGATGAGGATGCGGATGAGGATGAGGATGAGGATGCGGATGCGGATGCATATGCAAGATGCAAAAGCAAATGCGAAACGCAAGACGCAGATGAAGATGAAGATGGAGATGAAGATGAAGATGAAGATGAAGATGAAGATGAAAGATGAAGATGAAGATGAAGATGAAGATGGATGAAGATGCAGATGATGCAGATGATGCAGATGCAGATCCAATTGATGCACACGATGCAGATGCAGATGATCATGATGATGCAGATATAGATGCATATGCTGATGATGCAGATGCTAATGCTAATGATAAGGTAAAGGCAGATGCAGATGATGCAAATAAAACAACAATCACCATTTAAAAGTTGCAATAAAAGAAAAGACAACAACTATCATCTCAAAATTGCAACTCAAAAAGACAACAATCACAAAATCAATGATTTGAAATGAAAAATAATCTTACGAAAACAAACAAAGCATCATCAACAACACCACAACCAACAAAACACGACTCGCCCTACTAGTCATCTATATATTAAAATTAGAAATAGAAAAATTTAAAACGAAAAAGAAAATGACAAAAAGAAACTAAAATGTGAAAAATATTAAATAAGATAATATATTAACCAAACCGAACCTTTTTTATCGTCACCAATATAGCCGTGGATGTATTCATCGTGTATAGATTCTCCTCATGCCTTCAACGAAATCCAAGCATGTGCTATATATATAAATTAAAATGTGGAATAGATAATAAATGGTAATTTTTAACAATTTGGTAACTCAAATTTTATTTGGGTTTAACTTTTTTAAGATTACTTAACTGGTGGAATCAAAAATACCTTGACTAATACAATGGAATCCATGCTCTTGATCATTTGAATTCTCCATGAAATCATTAACTGTTTATGGTGCCACCATATCTAAATCTGGGAAAAAAAAATTCTCTTCAATCTATATTATGAAAACAATAACAAACTCAAAAATATAATTTAAAAATAGACATAAAAAGAAATTGTTTAAATAATAAATTTAGAGAAAAAAGACAATAACAAAATATTAGAATGTGGAAAGAACTAGAAAACATAAGAATTCAACTAATAGTGAAAACAAAAATTGATTTACCTAAGTTTTATGTGGCTCGGGTATACATTTTGTTGGTAAAGATTCCAGTCACGTCCTGACTATCAAGTCCTGACTATCATCCTAGTATGTGAAACGTATAAACAAGAATGTGAAAAGGAGAAAAAATATGTAATCTTTTAACAAATTGTAAAAATAAATGATTTAGATAAAGACAAATTCTGATTTACCTTGTGTGTTACCGTGAATTTGAGGCTCTTCTACTTCAAATACTCAATGAAAGCAACAACCGCATCTATACAACAAGTTATAAAGCAAACAAACAAAAAGAACAATAATAATTTCCAAAATGGCAATTACAAAAAATTAACAGTCATTATGTTTCAATTTAAAAACAAAAATATGCAAATCAGACCATCATCACCACTAATAACAACAGTAACAAAAGCAATAATAACTGCAGATGCAATGCAAGATGCGAAGATGCAATTGATGCAGTTGCAGATGGTGCAGACGATGCATATGATGCAGACGATGATGCAGACGATGATGCAGATGTAGATGCATATGCTGATGATGCAAATGTTGATGCTGATGCTAATGATGAGGTAAAGGCAGATGCAGATGATGCAAATAAAACAACAATCACCATTTAAATGTTGCAACAAAAATAAAGAAAACAACTATCATCTCAAAATTGCAACTCAAAAAGACGACAATCACAAAATCAATTATTTGAAATGAAAAATAATCTTAAAAAAACAAACAAATCATCATCCACATAACACAACCAACTAAACACGACTCGAAAACAAACCTTGTAGTCATCAATATATCAAAATTAGAAATAGAAAAATATAAAACGAAAAACAAAGAGATAAAACGGAAAAGAAAAAGATACAAAGAAACAAAAATGTGAAAAATATTGAATAAGATAATTTATTAACCAAATCGAAACCTTTTTTATTGTCACCAATATAGTTGTGGATGTATTCATTTTGTATAGATTCTCATCCTGCCTTCAACGAAATCCAAGGATGTGATATATATAAATTAAAATGAGGAATAGACAATAAATGGTATTTTTTTTAAAACAAATTGGTAAAGCTTAAATTTTATTTGGGTTTATAACTTTTTTAAGATTATTTAATTGGTGGTATAAAAAATACCTTAACTGATACAATTGAATCCATACTCTTGATCGTTTGAATCCTCCAAGAAATCATTAAGCGCTTATAATGCCACAAAGTTATGGGAAAATAACGAATAATCGTTATGAGTATTGAGTAGCCACAAGCTGCCCAGAAATTCAAGTTATGAACGCATTCCAAACTCTCAAGCTCAAATGAAATGGGTGTTACCAGAAGGCTACTTGCTGATGCCCTAATGATTTCGTAGGTTAAATCCAATCATGTGGGTTACCTTAGTGATTTAACTAAAATAAAATTGACCCCCACAATCTTGTGCTTATTATATCAGTTTAGTTTAACTTCAACACTAATAAGTTGGCCTGATTCTTCAACTTGAAACAACTCTAACAATTAGAATAAGATCGAAGAACCACCATTAATGCAAAACTGAACAAGCTAAGTAATCAAAACTAGAAGCACCCTGACACATCATGCATGCAACAAAAAACAAAGGGAGTGTATTCTTTCTCAGAATCAAGGTCATATAACACAAGAAAAATAAAATGAAATAGAGGTCTACTCACCTGACACACCATTTTCTTTAAGTTCACTGACATGATACAGCATTTTGACCATTGGTAGTAGCTACACACCAGAATTCAAATATCCTGCAAAAACATAGAGAAGTGTGTTCAAATGGTTTTAGAATTAACATTTATGTGCTAAACTCAAAACAAATTTTTAAACCCCAAAATCAAGGAGTGCTGTAGCATGTAATGTTTTTTTTTTCAGTTAATGAAGCAATCACCTATCCATATAGAGCGTATACCTAAATCCTTTTCATCATCATTACATTGCTAATCCTCTTCGTGCAGTAATATCCCCCACAACTTACAAAATAACTCTCAAGTTCAAAGGCCGCAATGGGAATACCATAGTTCTATTTGCCATGCACATAATTTTCCTACCATTACACATTCGAACAATGACATGATCTATGAAAAACAAAAATTCACTGCACTGTAATAGGAGATTCTACATGGACCCAAAATTGGCATTTCAAAACTGCAGCACTTGGGATTTAACCCTATGATGCACGAAATGTGCACAACAACAATCAACTAACTACTGACAAGATGCTTAAAAGGATCACTACTTACCCATCTATAAACTTATCTACCTTTTCTAAATTTCCTTGATTAATTCATCTACATTCTTAAGTTTTTCTTTATTCCACACTTTGTACTATGGGTTTGGTCCATCCGTTCACTAGCCACGTCTTCCAGTCAATTTTTTTAACCATTTTCATATTCCTGGGTAAGAGAGCTAACAATCCGTAATTCTAAAAGGTTCTTTCTCCCCAATATCCATTTTTATATCAGCATAAGGAAATGGGCAATGATCTAAATTATGCTTTTGAAGAGACGTAGCGAACACCAGAAATATATTTATCCTTCCAGGTGCACTTTTCTTGATTACCATATAAAGTAAACCCCTTATCTCCCACCAGTAAATGTATCAATTTGTTTTCCTTTTAAACAAACTAAAATCATCCACCCCAACCCTAATATTTAACACCCTCATCCCTTCCTCTAGATTTATAATAGTATAAATATCGCGAGCAATACATACAGGGCACTTGATTAATGTTGGTTTCAGCAACCAATACATTTCATACTTTATTCTTACCACCTCTCCCAGTAAAATACATTTTCACTATGGCACATTTAGAAACTTAGACATTCATACCACTTCTATGCATAGCCAATTGTCTCTCCATAATGCGAAACAACTGATGAATTCATTTATTCTTAGATTAATCTCAAGTTCCCAGAACTCCCATTAGATCCACTAATATACTCCCATACGCAGTTCTGAAACGCTCAACAAACCCATATCTTCTAATTTTTATCCATGTGCATCTTAAATCTTAGAATGAGAACCACTTTTAGGTTATCCTCTCTTACCATACTCGACAAAAAAAAAAAAAACTATCAACTACCCCCCCCCCCCAAAAAAAAAAAAAATTACATTCCATAATGGTGCATTCATTTTTCATGAGATAAAATTACATTCCAGTAAAATACATTTTCACTATGGCACATTTAGAAACTTAGACATTCATACCACTTCTATGCATAGCCAATTGTCTCTCCATAATGCGAAACAACTGATGAATTCATTTCTTCTTAGATTAATCTCAAGTTCCCAGAACTCCCATTAGATCCACTAATATACTCCCATACGCAGTTCTGAAACGCTCAACAAACCCATATCTTCTAATTTTTATCCATGTGCATCTTAAATCTTAGAATGAGAACCACTTTTAGGTTATCCTCTCTTACCATACTCGACAAAAAAAAAAAAAAAAAACTATCAACTACCCCCCCCCCCCCAAAAAAAAAAAAAATTACATTCCATAATGGTGCATTCATTTTTCATGAGATAAAAAACGAAACATGTCTCCTCAAATTGCTTCTCAAATTAAGATTTACTTCAGTTGTTGTAGTTTCTTGAGCTGTTCCAGCTGTTTGCATTCCGTACCACTCCCAAGATTCTCAATTTCCCAGTATTCTTTTAAAGATTCCCTATGGATATAGTCATCTTCAGTCTGCAATTTTCACCTTCTCCCTCAAAATATGCTCATATTTGGTAGTCTTTTTAAATTACTGTATCTTCTTTTTCACTATTTTTGATGCTTTCTCTTTCGGCGATTCTTTCATGCTTACGTTTATCCTTGACGTTCATGCTTGAATTTATCCTAGACGCTCTGATCTCCTTTGCTTGATGATACTTTCTTTTAAATCTTGGTTTCCCAAATGTTTCACCATTTTTCTCAGTACTCACGTTGCCACTATATTTTCAGTCCCTGGGCTTTTACCACTATGATATGAACCAAATTTATTTGCTGAAACTGAAATGGACTCGCTGCAAATTTCTCTACCCTCTTTTCTCATTGACCGTATATCTAAATCTTTTTCGTTATCGCATAGTTAAATCCCCCACAAGTGACAATTTACTTCATAGTCATGATTTATTAGTAGACACAAACAGTCCAGATATGATCATGTTATAAATGCATTCGAACTAAGGCAACGGATGTACAAAAGGCTATTTTCTACTTATGTAGCAAAAAGTATATGAAACACAAAACCCATATGAACTGTTATAAGTGGTTCTACAGTAAACCCAAAAATGGCACAAAACAGACACATACCAGATCTACGTACTGGAAGTTAAGAAACAAATGGTACATCAAATCTATGATCTACATACTAGATTAATAGAAACTGATCAAATCTGGGATCTTTTAAGACTTGAAACTAGCCATTCAAAACTGCATCAGTTGAGATCTAACCCTATAAGTCATGACATGTGCACAACAAAAAGAAACTAACTGCTGGGAAGAGCTTGTATCAAGTTTCAATACTCACCCATCTTACTGCATCAGTTGAGATCTAACCCTATAATTCACTTCAAGAAAATACTATGAGGTTCATCCCACTACTCAGCCTAGTAGACTCTTGTCATCCCCTAACTTATCCATCTTTTCCGATTACCCTTCTAACTCTTTCATTGCTCCATTTACATTTTCAAATGTTGCACCCCCCCCCACCCCCAGTTCTACTCTGATTCTTGCCCATCCATCCACCAGCCGCCTCTTCCATTCAAATTTAACCATCTTCATATCCCCAATATCCATATTCATATCAGTCTTAGAAAATGGGCAATGATATGTATTCTAAAATATTCATTTGAAGTGCCTTGAGAAAGAAAACGAAGTTATTCAAGTTTCTCTCCCTCACGTCTCCTAACCCAACCCCCCTCTCTTTTTCTTATACTAACTCTAGACCAACCCACCTTACACATTTTTCTTCTACCATCAAGAAAAGATGTCCCAGCCTACAAAAACCCTCTTGTCAATTTTTCAGTTTCCTAAATAACACCCCTTGTGTAATGCAAATGATAAGCAATCAAATCAGTTTAAATTAATCAGAATATCAAATTAGCAACCACCCCAAATTTCTCGTTAAATGATCAGATGATATGCAGTCATAGTATATGTATTCTTTCATAGTATCTGTATTCTAAATGCACTATCAAACTAAAGTAATGGATTACAAATATTTTGAGAAAATTGTGTGAGTTAATTGATGGGTTAATGACAATTTAGACCCTGAAGTACCATACCACCCTTCCAAGCGAACCTTGGGTGTCTTTTTTTGTCAAATCGGGTCTTGATGTTTTAAAAACTCGCCAGTTAAGGCCTTTTTGACGGATTTCGTTAAAAAGTCAGTTAAAAAGCATGTGCCATGCACGTGACTAACATAATTGACTAGTTTGAATTGCGATTAAGTTTGAAGGGGTTATAAATGACATCTTCAAAAAACAAGGGGTGGAACAAAAAAAAGGTAAATTTAATCCCCTTCTTCTTCCTCCAGACACACACACACACACACACACACTCTCTCTCTCTCCCACCTTCTTCCTACCAGTCACCACCGTCCATCACTGCCAGCGTTCACCTCCACCATCAACCTTTAATCACCACCGTCACACACAGAGTCAAAAACTAAAAATAATCCCCAAATCAAAAACTCAGAAAATCTCCAAATCAAAAAGTCAGAACCCAGATTTGAAATCAAAACCCAAATGTGAAATCAAAACCCATATTTGAAATCAAAACCCATATTTGAAATCGGACTAGGGTTTTGGCGAGAAATTGGCCGAAAATTCTGAATCCGACAATGGAAATTTTGAGCTTTGTGGATTTTTCAAAGCTGTCGGATAATTGAGACTCAAGGTCGAACAGCTGGGCGGCGTCTAGTGCCAGGATGCGGTGGCGGCGCGGGCGAATCGTTAGTGGCATGCGAGGGAGGGGAGGTGGCGGAAGTAGAGATTGGTGGTGATTGTGGTGGTGGCGACGGAAGGGAGACAGGTGGGAAAACTTGGCGGTGGTGGAAGTGCGGGTAGAGGAGAGTGATGGTGTCGGTGAAGTGGTGGAAGTGGCGGGCGGTGGAGGAGGGGAAGAGTGGTGACTGGAGGAGTGGATGATTATTGTGACTTTATGGGTGATGAACATGGGGTTGAGGGAATCTGGGGAAGAAGGGTGCATCATTTTTTTTATTTTTTTTTATTTTTTGGTATAAGATGAAATTTGGTGGGAATAATTTCATTAACAAATTTGACTGTACTCAAATTTTATATTTGGACAGTTTTTAGGTAAATGATTAGTGCTTAATCATAAATGCTCATACGTATCGGTCTATCAAACGAGCCAAAAAAAAAAAAAAAAAAATAATAGCCAAATAAAAATTATTTTGAGAAGGAGAGAGTAATTAAGAAGTAATAAAAAGGAAAATAAAATAGTTATTTTTTCATTTTGTCTTGAAAGAAAATGATTATTTATATAAGATAAAATATATAAATAGTAAATGCTCGAAAAAAAAAATTATTGGTTTAACAAAATCAATAAATAGTTTTTTAAAACAAAAAATTCAAAATTTGGTAAATTTAAAAAATTGATGAAAGTAATGATAATAAAATTAAATTTATGAATAGATAATTATTTATTAAAAAAAAGGTGCATTATATCCAATTAAGAATATTTTTTTTGAAATGAACTGATTTTAAATAATAAAAAAGAATTACTCCTCTGCAAGTATAAAGAGACCGGTGAAAAAAAAATGAAAAAACATATTTAGGTATAAAGTTGTGTTAAAAAAGGACACTCATTTTGGGAAAAAGATTTCTTGAAAATGGACACTCATTTAGAGACAGAGGGAGTATTTTTTTGCTAGGAAAAGAATAAAATTATACATTTCTTTATTGCTTATATATTAATACTTTTTAATCCTTTAAGTTTCAAAATTTTTCACTTAACCCCTTAATAGCTAATATCAATTCAAAGTCACCCAATTCCGTTAGTCACGTGCATGGCACATGCTTTTTAACTGACTTTTTAACGAAATCCGTCAAAAAGGCCTTAACTGGCGAGTTTTTAAAACATCAAGACCCGATTTGACAAAAAAAGACACCCAAGGTTCGCTTGGAAGGGTGGTATGGTACTTCAGGGTCTAAATTGTCATTAACCCTTAATTGATTGAAATAATATAGATGCTATGTATGCATATGTTATCAGATTATATGCATTCACAATATCTGTATTTCTTAAATGTACTTTCACAACTAAAGTAATGGAGCACTAATATTTCCAAAAAAATGAGTGAATTAATATAAAATCCTACTATACGAATAAATAAAACGAAATATATATTGAGATATGGAGAGAGAGAGAGAGAGAGAGAGAGAGAGAGAGAGAGAGAGAGAGACCTGGAAAAGATTGTAGAGTATCAGCGTAACGAAAATGGAAATAATCTGAATTCTGTAGTAGCTTTTGTTGCTACAGATATTAATATAGTTCCCAAGATAATCTTTTAAGTTACTCTATTGATCTAACCATATATAAGTCATGACATGTACACAACAAAAAGAAACTAACTGCTGGGAAGACGCTTGTATCAAGGTTCAATACTCACCCATCTTACAACAAGCTAATTCACTCCCAAAAAAAAAAAAAAACTATGATGTTCATCTCACTACTCAGCTCAGTAGACTCTTGTCAACCCCTATCTCTTTTTCTTATACTAACTCTAGACCAACCCACCTTACACATTTTACTAGCTCAGTAGACTATATGTATAAATAAAACGAAAGATATATTGAGATATGGAGAGAGAGAGAGAGACCTAGAAAAGATTGTAGAGTATCAGCGTAACAGAAATGGAAATAATCTGAATTCTGTAGTAGCTTTTGTTGCTACAGATATTAACACAGTTCCCAAGATAATCTATTAAGTTACTCTATTGATCTCTTGTTCTTTTAATTTATTATTTCCTGGTTTACATTGTCTTGTTTTCTGTTTCTTCACTGCCATTCTTGTGGTTAGTGTAACGTATATTTGTGCAATTGCACTGATGGCTAACGGTCTTGCCATGTAGATGTTCAGTAGAAGACCCAAGAACTTATATTAGAGCATGAATATGGAGATATTCAAGGTGAAAGAAAGATAATGAAGAAGAATATCTAGGGAGCAGCAAACCAACATAGGAGCTAAAATTTATCAACTAAGGGATGTTGCAGTTACCCCCAACCATATATCGCGTATAATTTGGAGAAACTCATCTCTATGTCTAAGTATAAAGAAGGAAGAGGCATGGTGACAACGAACAACTCAAATATGTCAATTGCTCACATAGGCAAGATATTATCATGTCTAGTTCACCACCCCTCCCCCAATGATCATTTTGCAAAACGTGCTCCATGCACTAAAAAAGAAGGAATACTTGACAAATTTGTGCATCTGTTAGCTCTAGGTAATTATGGCATTTTCGGATTTAACACCATATAAAGACTTAATGATAAAAGGCAAGGTGTTCAGGAATCGAAAGGAAAATAGTGCAGTCCATTTACATAATCTGTGGACAAAGACATAAATTTGGCATGGAAAACTAAACTGCGGACTGGCATGCTTGCAGCATGCATGGTTGGGGTGTTATGGTAACGAGTTGAAATTGGAAGGGGTACCACATTTCAATTTTCAAGTAAATATTGTTTGTGTAAGGTGGGAGTATGGTAGGGCACTAGCTACGTTTCAAGGAGTCAAAGTTCAGAGCCACCAAACAACTTAAACATGTTTGACCGAGTCAAGAAACCATCAACTAATGGCTTTCATACATGACAACTAAGGGTTCCAAGGCTCTACTTTTTTTTTATGCAAGACCACTAGGCACCTACCAAGCAAGTTGGACAAGAAGTCTATGAGATACATCTTTGTTGGCTATGACAATAAGAGGAAATGATGGATATGTCGAAATTCCTTATAAGGACATTCTGAAACATTCTTTTTTGTGGGGAGAATCTAGATTGTACGAAGCAAATAAATCAATAAGAACAAGAGGTTATTAAAGTCAGTATCATGGAAACCTGTTCAGATTTTACGGAAGTGTAGGTAAAAGTAAACTCACCAGAATTTAGCCATTTCACTAGAAGGAATCTGCTTTGACAATGACTCATAGAAAGTCCTTAGAGGCCGCGCTGTTGACAAGGAACGAAACAAAGGGTAAACAAATGCTACGATTCATCATTGATGGTCACTAATATAGAAAAAAATATAAATAAATAAACAATGATGGTATGTGCAGAACCTCTTCAGGAGGATCAAACTTCTGCCCCGCAAGGAGAATACTTTTTTCTCTCTTGTTTTTACAGTTGTCTTTGTCTTTGTAGTTGTTGTTCTCGATGAACTTGCAATCGATTTTCCTTTTACCTTCAGATCACAATTTCACAAAAGTCCATCAAACCAGAATCCATAACATTAAAAAACTGACTGACACACACACACACACACACACACACACACACATATATATATATATATGCATGAGTCCATTTCGCAAGCACATGTACATAGGAATAAATGCACTCTAAGAACAGAAAATAAAAACAAACACAAATACTATGAACTGATTGCTGAAATGTGTGCATCACTTAAACAATTCAGAGAAGTTCAGAACAACAAAAATATGAACTATAAAAAAGAGGATAGGACACATAATCACAAACCCACTTTGAGCGCAGAGAAACGAATTTTAATTAAGCATTAGATTGATTGATATGTTTGCACACTCGAAAAAGATCTGAAAAGTTCATCAAAACAAAAGAGATTGACAGACTGATTTGTGTTTGTGCACATGTGTAATACTAACTACTTAAACATTTAATATTTCATCAAACCAGGCATTGTAATACCAAGAAAGTAGCAAATGTTGTATTCATTGATCTGTTCCAGTCCAGACTAAAATACACCCTTATGGTAAAGATAAACCGCTCAAATACCCAACATGAATTCCATAACTGATTGACTAGTTTGTGTTGTTTCAGAAAGAATTCAAAAAGTTTTATTAAATCAAAAATCATCATACGAACAAATAAATTGACAACACATGCACTCACAGAGCATACAAATGAGGAAAATCACTAAATTAGATAGTGCTGATACATAACTTGCCAAAGCCAAATCATTCAATTTAACATTATTAATTACTAAATCACAAATTACAAGTTTAAAAACCCAGAAAACCAAATTAATGAACCAAACCCCAATTAGATTACAATTTCACACACCCAGAACAAAAGTTGAAATTCTTTCTACACACTCAAATTTCCAATTGGGTATTCGAAAAAAGTACCCAAAATCAAATCCAGATCGCAAAAACAAAGAAATGCACAAAAAGGGTGTACCTCAGTCTTAGAAACACTCGAGATAGATTTATGCTTCGAATCAACAACTTGCTTAATAGAATTCCCAGAGACTACTTTCTTCTTGGCTTGATGGATCAAATTGGGTATTCGAAGTAAATTATCCAACTTGCTCTCCTTTCCCGAAGCGTAAACGTGAACGCGAAGACGACGGACCTTCAACGTATCACGTCCTACTCCACCACCGCTACTAAAAAGAAAATAAACTTGGCTGAAAGACAGAGAGATTTGGGAATTCAAGTTTGAAAACAGGAACCCTTAATAAAAATGGTGGGCGATTTAAGGTTCCTTGTTTGGCAAAAATTTTGTGGGTTTGAGAAGATTTCAAAGTTTAAACTCATATGAGAATTATCGATGCCTAATTTATGACCGTTAGAAAGGAATTGACCAATGAAAACTGAGGATCAACTCTCCGTTGATTCACGATCAAACCCTTCCGTTTTTGTGTAGCAAATTTTATATGGGTTGTAGGAGAATTGAAATTTGAAATGATTGCTAGGATTATCGGTGCCCAGTTTCCGACCGTTGGGAATGAATTGACCGTTAAAGAATGAGGATCAACTCTCTGTTAATTCACGAATCACGATCAACTCTCCCTTTCAGTCTTTACCTTTCTTTTCGCTATTTTATCCCCCTTTTTTGCGAATAGCTTCCTCATGCTCACTGGAAAATTATGGAGAAATGCTATTTCCACACCTAAAATTCTTAAGAATAATACTAGGGGCAAAAAAAAGTCACAAAAACTTGATCACAAAATCTTAAATGCAATAATGTTATTGGCGGGTCCATTATCGATGCAACTAATAAAATATCGTTACCTCACTTTATTATGAGCAAGATTTTATAAGCTTATTTTGTGCCTTTAGCATTGCTCAATTTCTAAATATAAACTTAAAAATTACTAATTTTCCGAAGTACCCCCTCCTTTATTTCTCCCTCACAAACTCTTAACCTAATTCAAAACTCTAAACTATAGTACTCTCCTTCTCAAAATAGTACTCCCTCCGTCCCAAAATACATGTAGTTTAAGGGGTTGAAATTTGTCCCAATTTTTTTGTAGTTTTGCTTTTTATCTAGCCATCTTTGACATTGTTTATCAAATACTCCCTCCGTCTCATTTTAAGAGTCAAAAATTTCTTAAAAGAGCGTCCAATTTTAAGAGTCAAAATCCTAAAATGGAAAGTGAGTCCTACATGTCATATTCACAACAATTATCCACTAACTCTTCTCTACCCCACTTTCTCTCTCCTACCCAACTATCAAACACTCACAACACATCACATTTTCCTTAATTTTTGAACTCACCCATTTTTTGACTCTTAAAATGGAACGGAGGGAGTATATCCTTATTTATGATGGTAGTTGTCATTGTAAAAGCATTTAATTGTCTTGTACTTGAAATGTTTCAAGGGTAATTTAGTCAATTAGACATGCATTGATTGTTCTTCTTAATTTGTGTGAAAATCCTAAAACTACAAGTATTTTGGGACGGAGGGAGTACAAAGTTAATGTTACGAATATTTGTCTCACTGATGATGTTGTATTTATACACACTAGTCCATAACTCGTGCTCCGCACGTGAACTTATGTATTATTTATTTCTAAAGTTTATTTATATCTGATGATAATTATAATTTAAATTAGTTGTCAACATAAAATTTTGTTTTTCAAGTATTTTTAGTTGATTGTAATTCTAATTTTCACTTATAGTTTTTCAATAAATCTTTAAGTGTTGCACCAAAAAAAAATGTAGTGTACTAAATCAAGTCATTTTTTTTAATTAATGTATATAAGATGTTATACAACAAAACTAACAAATCAATAATACTATTTATTTATCAGATTATAAATAGTTATATATGCTTTAATTTAAGTATTTCAAATCTAGAATAAATATCAACCTCCTATATATCACGTTGCAATTCATGTCCTTCATGAAATAAGCATAAGAAATTTCAAAAATTAATATAAAAGTCTTTTATTTGATTAAAAAAAAAACCACATTCTTAAAAATAAAAATCATTCTTATTCATCAAAGACAGTTAAAAATGTTTTTTTTATAATTATAAAAAAGTAAAAAAAAAAAATGTCATACTCTTTTTAACATAATTTATAATGTATGCATTTATATTTTATTCATGAAAAAAATTATTAGTGTATGAGAGTGTCTTAATTTAATTTAATGTGTATAGGCTTTTCAAATTTCATAACACTTGTCATTATATTTGTAATATTAACACACACATAATGATGAATGTAATAATTTCAAAATTTAATAGCTAAACTCTTCATCTACCTCATCTTTTCTCTATTAGTATACTATATATTAGCATACTATTGTATTAGTATCCAATAGTAGAATATGATTATCTATAACAATAGTAGAATGGTAATGTCTAATAGTTGTATTCTTCTAATGTAGTAACTATTATAGTATGCTAATACTATTAGCTAAAAGAGAAAAAATGAAAAGTCATATTGTTGTGGGGTACATGGCGATGTGGCTTCACGAAATGAAAGATTTCGATAATGCTTGTTCTCGTGTCACATCCATAGAACTCCGCGTCGACTTTTATATATATAGATTTTAACTTATATTATAAAAATAAATAAAATAATTGTACATATATTAAGAAATGAGAAATTTTTATGTACACTCATCCTCCACATTTGCTTTTCAAACCCGTGTTTCACTATCAGAGGGCAAATGCCCCTTTGTTTTGTGAAATGTATTAACTTAAGATTGTTATAAAACTGAAGATCTAAGAGCACAATCTCAATAGAAAATATTTTATTTTAAGACTATTATTGAGAGAGTATCTATTATTGAGAGAGTATACAAGAGAGAGAAAAATATAAGTTAGGAACTTCTTTAGATGTATTGAAATGAAAACTATGGCCTACTATTTAAAGGTAGAAATTGGCTTTCTCTGTAAGCTTATGAAAGATAAACATTATCCTTTAGTAAGGCTTCCATTGTAAGTTTCACTGAATATATTTACGAAACTTCATTTGTTTTGTAAGCTTGTCTGAAGATATTTACACAGCTTTCCTAGTAAGCTTCGTGAAAGCTTATCTTGCAAATCTTCTGCACCAAAGGACATCCACACAATAATATATTATAACAAAGATTACATAATTTTAAAATTATTACTCTTCACTGTTAAAATGACTATCCTACCCCCTTTGTATTTTATTATATTAAACCCCCCCCCCTTTAAACTAGATTTAGGTGCACGATTATAATAATTCATAAAAAAAATATAAAAAATGTCATATAGGCTTCGACCAATAAATCCCTCAACCAAATAAAAACTCCAATAAGGACATACATTGTAGAAACTCGCCAAAAAAATCCTTAGATTTTCGCTAGACCAAAATGCTTCAGCCTCAAGCGCCTACGCATCAGCCGAGGAGCAAGCACAGCTCCTACGCCAGCCACCCACAACGCTTCTCTCTCTCTCTCTCTCTCCCCCCTTTCCCATCTCTCTCTCTCTCTTCCTTTTTTCCACTCAAAAATTTAAAATGTTACTCCCTCCGTCTCGGAGTAAGAGTCCTACCCCTTATTTGCACGCTTATTAATAAATATTGGAAGTGATGTAAATATTGTGAGTGTAAAAGTAAAGTTGGAGAGAGAATGAGTGGGAGAGAATAGTGAATTGATTGGTGTTGTGAGTATAAAAGTAAAATAGGAGAGAGAATGAGTGGGGTGAATAGTAAAGATTCTTTGCCATTTTAGGAATATGACTCTTACTCTGGGACGTACCAAAATGGAAAGTAGGACTCTTACTCTGGGACGGAGGGAGTATATCTTAAAATCTAAAAATCACAAAAAAAAAAATCCGACACCACCGAATTAATCGTTTCGTTAAAACAAATCAAACAAGAACATTCAACGTATGATTCAAATTATAAAAATAAAAAAAATATTTTTAACTTAAAAAATTGAAAAAAAAAATATATTTTATTTTCTCAAATAATTTCTCAGTTGTGTGATTCCACAGTTGTACGAATACGGAATTGTATGATTACACAGTTGTGCTATTTTTCACTTGTAAAGTCATTTCTCGATTGATTTTACATTTCTTTGATTTCTCAATTGTGTGATTTAACATTTGTGTGATTTCACTGTTGTGTCATTTATCATTTTTCACTTAAAATTAATTTTTAATTGATTTCACAGTTGTATGATTTCCCAGTGATATAATTATACAATTGTGTGGTTTCACAGTTGTGTCATTTTCATTTTCACTTGTACAATCATTTATCAACTGATTTCACACGGTTCCGGTTTTCTTCAAGGCGGCTCTGGGCTTTTCGGTTCCTGTTCCGGTCCGGGTTCAGTTTGGCCATCCCTAGTGAGTATGAAAAGTAGAGTAGTAAAAAAAGTGTGTAGAGATTTTTTGTTGTGAGAATAACTAATACAGTATAAATGAGGCTAAGGGAGTAAAATTGAAAATGACAAACCAACCAAAAAAAGGATGACAGGGCCTACCACTACCAGTAGCGCATGCCTCATGCGCATTTGTTTTCTTATGCCCAATTAGGGCAAAATGGATATTCCATCTATGTTTTATATCAACATTAATTTTTACTCGCTCGATTCCTGATAAATACAATATCTAATTTTTCTTTTTATTTGCTATATACTCCATCGATTTTAAAATACGTATTATTTCACACTTCTTCATACATATTAAAAAATATATTTAATACATATAAAAAGCTTATGTATCTCTACTTAAGAGTGAGTCTTGTGAAAAACGCGTTTTTCCTTAAGCAAAGGAAAAACGTGTTTTTTAAGGACGCTGGGCATTATTATTCGAAACAAGTGGTGACATTTTCGTAAATACTGGCAACCATAGTAAATGCTCAGTGTTAGTATTACAAAAAGCCAGTGATTTCAAACTGGCGTTTATAAACATGAAACGGTTCTTAAGTGCCGGTGGTTATGTTAAAAATTGCCAGAGCTTACACTAGCACTTTTTAACATTGATACTGACACTTTTTAAAAGTGATAGTGGCAGTGTTAATAACTGTCAGCCATTACATTGGCACTTGTTAACATTGACAATGGCATTTATTAAAAAGTGCCAGTGAAAGTGTCAATAAGTGCCAGTTTACATGTGCTGGCACTTTTTTACACTATCGTTGGCACTTCCGATTAGCGCTAAACAACTTCTCGTTAATTACAAAAATTCCACCGCGCCAAACTTAAAAACACGTTTTACGCAACCTTAAGGAAAAGGTTTTTCCCAGATTTTCACCCTACTTAAATATTTAAATGCTTAAACAAGAGATAATTCGCAATTAATGAATGATGATATAATTGGAAAGCAATAGTAAAGATGTCTTGAAAATTGTAAAAATTCAAAATATTTTGAAACAAAATTCAACTCTTAAAACGTCATGTATTTTGAAACGGAGAGAGTATTGAAAATAATATTTGCTTAATATTACAATTTATATAAGAAAACTATTTCAATACATATCTATCATTTTCAAATAATGCACAAATAAATATATTTTTTTTAAAAAAAATGGTAAGCTATATATGACACTTAGGGATGGCAATTTACCCGAACCCGAAGGCGATCCACCCCGAAAAAGTAGGGTTCAGGTTGCAATTTTCATGACCCGATCGGGTTAGGGTAAGGTTTGGGATTTGATGTTGACCCGCTGTGATCCGACCCGCACCCCTATGTACAAAGTTAACATATTATGTTAGTTAACCATATTATAAGTGTTGTGCAATTTATTTTTATAGTTGTTTGTGAGTGAGGTTTGATGATTTAAGACTGATTTGTATAACTGGTTCAAATTTAAGTTTAAACATAGATTGAGCCCAAGCAAATATGAGCAGAAAAAATAGGTATTGATACATAGAGCTGTCAATACGGGCTGGCGGGGCGGGTTGGGCCCAACCCACCACAGCCCACCTTCAAACGGGGCGGGGTGGGCTGGCCCAAATTCTTGGCGGGCTGAGAAAATGCCATCCCAACCCAACCCACCTTGGGTTGGTGGGCCAAGCGGGCTAAGAGCCCAAGACTTATTTTTTTTATTTTTTATTTTTGAAACAACCCCAAGACTTATTTTTGAGTGCCATAGAGGGAGCTCGCCGGCGAATTGGTGGATGAAGGCGAAGCCGGCGATGAAGGTGAGCTCGCCGGCGTCTGAGGTCGATGACCGGAAAGGAAGGCAAATAGAGGGAGCCGGCGACAGATGCGAGAAAGAGAGAGGAACCTTGCGACAGACCTGAGAGAGAGAGAGAGAGAGAGAGAGAGAGAGAGAGAGAAAAACAGATCTGTAGAGAAAGAGATGAAATAGAGACGCCGGTCGCCGGAGATGGCTTGAACGATGCCGATGATGGTAGCCGTATCTGGATACCAGCGATGGAGGAGGAAGAGAGGAGCTATGTTCAGAGAGAAAGGAGAGAGAATTTTGTGCTGTGTGTGTGTGTTTTAGAGAGAGAAAGCGTGAGATGAAAATGGGAAGGAGAGGAGAAGAAAGCGTTGAGTGATTGAGTCTCAAAGTCAAGACATCGGTAAGACCAAAAAAAAAAAAGGAAAAAAAAAAAAGGTGGGCTGGCCCGCCCCAAACCCGTTTGGCCCGCGACCCAAATGAGTTAGCCCAAAATGGCCCACTAGTATTTGGGTTAGTATATTTAGTGTCCAACCCACCCTTATTCTATGGTGGGCCGGGCCAGCCCAACAGGCTAAGGCCAAATTGACAGCTCTATTGATACACTTCGGGTCGGGTTGGGTGGGTTCGGGTTCTGCTCCTTTCAGGTCGGGTTCAGGTCCCCCTTAAAGGTTAGGATCGGGTTCGGTTTTAGCACCCGCCCCGAACGCGACCCGTTGCCATCCTGACACTTATTACACCTATTAAGGAGGACATAGAAAGTATTACTCCTATTTTTGTAATGTTACTTGAACGGCCTAGCTTACCGTAACTATCTAATTAAAATAATGGGTTAACTAGCCTGAAGGTTTACATCAGCAAAGACTAAGCATCTTAGTATCTTTTAATCCTGACTTAATGTTCTTAAACAAATGGTCCCTCTGGAAAAAAAAAAAATAGCAAATGCTTCCTAAGAATGTCAAAAGCTTTCCTAGCTTGATTGATCAAATCAAAAGGTCAAAACATTGCCTAGCTTAAGAGGGCAATCAAATCATAAACCTACCCTCACAAGTTAATCAACCCGGACCCCTTTCTTTCTTAAATACAATAATACTCCTTCCGTCCTAAAATGAACTTCAAATTTGACTATTCAAACTTTTTAAAGATATGATCAATTGATTCACTCGTCATGTTGTGCTTATGCACATTTAACCCTAAATTGTAGAAATGAAAAGAACTTTTCAGAAAAAATAAAAAATAGCAAATGAGAATATCATTTTGGGAAGGAGCGAGTAATTCATTTTCTTGTAGTTTCTTCAACTACAACATTTTCTTAAATAATTATCAAACGGATTTTTCTTTTCTAAATGTTCATCTTTGTTCTATGAATTCCCCACAATCACTTTCTTGATTAACCCCCCTCAAGTTCTTGGCTTTTCTTTGTTCTTTACCTATAAAACAAATTTCCTTCTTCACTCTAGTCAGCTTGCATTTACTCATTATCGAATTCAAAAACTCTCTGGAAATCTCCGCTGCAAGTTCAAAATCATCCTCGATATTCACGTACTGAATTTGTTTTTACTTTGTTTGGATTCTGGGCGATAATTTTCATGAAATTGCATCACAAAGTTGATATTTTTCCAACCCATTTTCCATATTTGGGTTTTTAATTGGTTTTATAGCTTTATTCAAGCTAAAGATTTGGTTTTGGTTTCTGGGTTTTCTTGATCATGGCTTCAATAGCTCATTCTCTTAATTTGTCAACCCAAAGGTCAAGAATCTCGTCCACAAGCTCTTTTGCTAGTAGGACTTTACCTAATTCAGTTCCATTTAGGAGTAAGTCTGTTGTTTTATTAGCCTCCAAGTTGGAATTCTCGCCGGAAAGTAGGCCATCTCCGGTGCCGGTTGGATTATCCGGCAAGGGATTGAAGTTTTCAGGGTGGGATCAGCTCTTGAGGAAACGTGGTTCTGCTCAAATTCCGGTCACAAGGGCGGCTGCAGATGGTCAGGAAATTGAAGTTGCCAGTAAGAGTTTTGGGGAGAAATTTCCATTTCTTGTTACTGGATTCTTCTTCTTTGCTTGGTAAGGCTACTATTCTTGGTTTCCAATTTCATATTTGGCATATTCCTGATAATATATAGGGTGTTGTTATACACACCCGTAACAAGTGAGACTTTTGGTTTAACTTGATTACACTTTGATTAATAAATTACATAAATATAGTTATTTTATGAAAACCTAAAATTTGTGTCCCATAATAAGTGAGACTTTTAGTGTAACTTGATTACACTTTGATTAATAATTTACATAAATATAATTATTCTATGAAAATCTAAAATTTGTTATTGAATTATTGCCAATCGTGATACAGCAACAGTTTTTAAATTTACATTAGGATCATTATTTATTTATTTTTCAAATTATTGGTTAAAAAGAAAGTGCAATCAATACATCCAAAAGTCTCACTTATTATGAGACGGAGAAAGTATTGTGTTAAAATCATTCCTAAAAATTCTTCATTTTTTCTGATTACACTTAGAAATTGTGCTATGAAGTTCTTGAAATTGTCCACTAGAAATTGGTCAATTATTATATGTTCTTGAAATTGTGCTTAAAAGTTCATCAAGGCGCATGTTTGTTGATATCAAGTGGTCTTTGTAGATCAATCTATAAATCTAGTTCGATTATCTTTTTTCTTGATGAATCACGCTCAGGAATTTCACTTGCTAATTACTTTACAATTTTTACATCTGCACAGGTATTTCCTAAATGTCATTTTCAATATACTCAACAAGAAGGTTTACAATTACTTCCCATATCCATAGTAAGTTCCTCCAAGAAAACATTAACAATCATCAGTAATTTTGAGGATATGACTTTTATCATAATCAATGGTTTATTTCTTCGATTTTCAGCTTCGTCTCAGTTGTTCATCTTCTAGTTGGTGTTGTATACTGTCTTATTAGTTGGTCTATTGGTCTCCCAAAACGTGCTGTGAGTTTCATCGATTGTACTTTTGATCATGTCTATTAGGGTTAGGGGTGGCAAATTGGGTCCCATTAAAGTTTAAATACCCGGATATCCAATGGATTTTTAACTTTAATGGATAAACCCAAAACACCCAATTTGCCACCCCTAATTAGGGTACAATTTAGCTTCTATAAATTAACTCAGTACTAAGATTTATTTTGAATCCCTGCAGCCAGTGGATAAGGAACTGTTGGGAGTCCTGACGCCCGTAGCAGCTTGTCACGCTCTTGGACATGTCATGTCCAATGTGTCATTTGCTGCTGTTGCTGTTTCTTTCACGCATACCATTAAAGGTAATGTAGACAGTAGACTACAAATTCGGTATAGATACGGGGGAATTGGGGCTTATGCAGTGTGACTTCATATAGAAGCCTGATTGTTCAACGGTACAGATCACATCTTTCCCAAATACGTAGGGTAGCCCCTGTTGGTGGGAGTGGGGGGTGAAATGGCGATTATACCCTTTATGAATTGATCAAACGGTCCTGATTTCAACGTATCTGAGGTTCAACCTCACAGGCCCCATATTGATAACTATGATGGATAATGCGTCTTTTGTTGAAGCTAACTATGTGAATTTGGTCATAACAGCTCTTGAGCCTTTCTTCAATGCTGCTGCTTCTCAGTTCATATTAGGCCATCAAATCCCCTTTTCGTTATGGCTCTCTTTGGCACCTGTAGTTTTAGGTAAGTGTCCGTGTTACCTTGCTCCATTTTCTTTTTCTTACAACTTTTTCGAGCTTTTATCTCAAAATAACTTGTTTATTAGGTGTGTCAATGGCATCACTGACGGAACTATCTTTCAACTGGCTTGGTTTCGTTAGCGCAATGATTTCAAATATTTCATTCACGTATAGAAGTATATATTCAAAGAAAGCAATGGTTAGTCGTTTGAAGAAGTCCCTTCTTGTATTGTTTCCCAGGTTCTGATGTACTATACATAATGCAGAGAGTATAAGTTTCTGTTTTAACGTAATTTATGTTGTCAGACGGGCATGGACAGTACAAACGTGTATGCTTACATTTCAATCATAGCCCTCTTGTTTTGCCTCCCACCAGCAATACTCGTAAGTTTCTTGATCAAATACATAACGGAATCTTTTGTACTGTATTAAATTGCAAATTGAATTGAGCACAATGTTTTTGTTGCTTCAAGATCGAGGGACCCAAGTTGATGCAATATGGATTCAAGGACGCGATTGCCAAAGTGGGTTTGTATAAATTTGTGTCAGATCTGTTCTGGATCGGAATGTTCTACCATCTCTACAATCAGGTATGATTTGCATTTCTGATTGAGCTGTTTCAAAATGCAGTATGAATGTATGATTGGTGTGCTCGTTATATAATCCTCTATTATCTCACTGCAGATTGCCACAAATACTTTGGAACGAGTTGCACCCCTTACTCATGCGGTTGGAAATGTGTTGAAGCGTGTGTTTGTGATTGGTTTCTCTATCATTGTATTCGGTAATTTCTCCAACTTCCTCCAAGGAAATTTAAAAAGGAAAATCCCCCATCTCAGAAAAATCGTTCTTTTTATACTAGTTTATTTGGTTTGCGGAACTTTATCTTGAGAATATGATCAAGTTGATTTGATATATATTTTCAACTTGTTGCAGGCAATAGGATCTCCACACAGACAGGGATTGGTACTGGAATTGCAATTGCAGGTGTTGCCATGTACTCCCTCATTAAGGCAAACATTGAAGAGAAGAAACGGGTAAGATTGCGTTAAACATATATACATACATATAGATATAGGTATATACACATATATGTGTGTACATCGGCTCATTGCTCTCGTCTAATCAACTATAATCGCCAGCATTGTGCTAAAACATATAGCAACCCAATATATACTTCCTCCGCCCCATATAAATGTCCATTTTTAATCCACTTTGACATATAGACTTAGATTTGTGATTTGTCTCTTGTTATTGCAGAAAGCGGCTCAAGCAACTGCATGAAAGGGGATGTTCGATTATCAACTAACTACGCTGAAATTGTCGCGGAGCTGATGTGTTGTAATTGTAATCCAACTTCCTAGTCCTTTCTTGTTATGATTTCTTGAATACTTAGTATAGGAAACAATAAATCACCGTTTTAAAATACGGTTAAAAATGAAAATGTAGCCAATATAAATGTGACGGAGAAAGCATGAAAGATTCAGCGATTGAGTATCTTTCAATCCTATTTTGAGAGTGACTTCCTTTCATGGATAATGTATTTCTTTGAAGAAAATTATTGATAAATGAATTCCTTCTTTGCGACTTTCAAATTTTATTTGTCAATAAATATGATTGAACATGGAAGAATACATGAATTAGCAGCATTCAGTGAAATTTAAAAAATAAACTTTGACCAAACACTAGTTTTACTTCAAACTTGGTTGAAAGAGGATTCTAACCGTTTTTTTTTTTTTTTTACTTCAAATTTTGTTGATTTTATTAAGATTTGAATAACAAACACTTAAGGACACTACACTACAGATATTCCGGATCAACTTTTCTAAAATAAGATAAATTAGTCTTAATTTATACTAACATCTCCTTTAAAAGCTGCATGAAGGATCATACCTTTTCAACATGCCCAAATATTCTTTATTATATATAGTACTCCCTCCGTCCCAAAACAGCTTTCACCCTTTTTGAAAAGCACGGGAATTAATAAAATGTGTAAGAAAAGTGGGTGGTGTGAGTGGGAAGGAGAGAGAAAGTGGGGTAGAGAATATTAAATGGATAGTTGTTGTGAGTGGAGAGGAGAGAGAAGTAGAGGGAATCTTTTCCATTTTGGGAAAGTGAGACTTACCAATGGGACACCCAAAAGGGAAATATGTGCAAGGTGTTTTGGGACGGAGGGAGTACTTCTTTTGTCCTAAAACAATTTGCAATATACTCCCTCTGTCACAGAAAAATAGTTTCATTTTGACTTTTTATGGTCAACAAAAATGAACTTTGACCAAACACTAGTTTCGATCTAATCATTCTAGTGAAATTCAAAAGGTTGTAATTGATTAATTATTAATTATTTATCAATAACACTTTTTAGAATTTTATTGTGATGATTAGATTGACACCAATGTTTGGTCAAAGTTCAATTTTGTTGACCATAAAAAGTCAAAATGAGACTATCTTTCTGGAACAGAGGGAGTATATTTTTTAGTTTCATGCAATTAGTAAGAGCTTGTTTGTTAGAGCGGTGCATTCAAAATAAATTGAAAAAAGTCAGCTTTTTGCTAATTAAGTTTTTTATTCACTCTACTTCACTTGTCATTCTCACACTTAAATTGTGGACCTCACTTTTAAATCATCATCACTCACAATAATTTTGAATATGTATACTTTCTTTTTTATTTAATTTCAGTGCATTTTCAAAATGGTGGAAGGCGTTTTGAGAGGGGAATAAGTATATATTAAGGTTTTTCATATCTAAACATTATTTGAATAGTTAATGTGGAATTGGGATTGTGTGGGTATGCATGCCTCTTGTGTGGGCGTCTCTCTCACACCTCCTCAAAGTAATCAAGTCAACTACTTTGCCTCATTCTTCTGCCCTTGCTTCCATCTTAAACCTTCCATCTTTGCCCATACCAAGAGCCAAGCTTAAATATTTTTCCTTCCACGTCTCATGATATACTTTCTGTCTCGGAAAGATTGTCTCATTTTGAATTTTTATGGTCAATAAAGATAAACTTTAACTGTACATAGGAAGAGAGAGAAACCCCTCCGGATGATATTCTAATTCTTTCCAAGCTTCACCAAAATGGCCAACTCCTCCTCCCCTTTTCGCCTCCGTTCATGACCGCCTTTCTCGCCACAAAACTCTCCGTTCATGACCGCCTTTCTCGCCACAAAACTCAGTACATACATAAACTCATATCCACACAAAAACAGTAGCTAAATTAAAATCTCAAATACATAGAAACAATAGCTATGTTTAAGTAGACATCTAGTTGAACAACTCTGTTTAACCGGTCTCCGACGATCATTTAGACGGGAGAAGGGTTGGCGATGGCAATAGGCTTGGCTGCCCTACCAAATACAACTTCCTCGAAAACGGCGTTACAAAACATGATAATCATTTGGATCCTTCATGGTTGACGATTGAATCTGCAGCTTCGACAGAGGAGAAGAATCAATCTTTGACGGCTACGTGATGCAAGGAAGGACCGGGTTGAGGGCAGCGGCACAGAGCAAGAATTTATTGGGTTTAATTTGGTTATGGCAGCATGTGTTGCTTTTATTTTGAACCAGGGATATATAAATTGTTACTGGATTAAAATTTATCCAGGCCTAAAACATCAATTATTGGGGAACGGAGGGAGTATAACAGTTTCATAATCATAAATGAAGGCATAATTGGTAAACAACGATAAAATTTCTAGATAATCTCTAGATAACAGCAAAACTAACAAATATTTTGAAACAAGATTGAATTCAGGGTAAATGTATAACATGACCAGCCCAATAAGCTAATCTCGGCTATCTGCGAAAAGTTTTTTTTTTTTTTTAAAAAAAAAAATAAAAAATAAAGTAATAAAAAAATATGAATGCTTAAAATTAAAAATTATATTTGGATTTGCCTGTATAATCCTAAAATTATTTCCTAACATCCCACGGCCATTCCCGTCTACCTCAGAAACCAAAAAGAACTACAAAACCTTGATGAAACATAAATATATTGCCTGAACAAGCTACAATCCTAACTTTTGATCCAGCCAACCCTATAAAATCAAGCACATCTACCGAATAATATACAGACAAAAAGGAGTAACGTTACACCAGAAAGGACCGAACAAAGATCAAATGAAGAGAACTCGGCAACAGCAACCTAGATTGTCAGTGCTGACATATCCCATGACCAAGAAGCAGCGGTCCTGATACCAGAATCATAGGGGTCAATCATGAATGTGCATATGCCTACATAAGATTTACTATATGTGTGTGTGTGTGTGTGTGTGGACGAATTTGTGTACGCATGTGTGCACATACACACGTAAAATGTGTGTGTGTGTGTGTATATATATATATGTGTGTGTGTATGTAGGGGGGTGTGTGTATTTTTTCTCAAAATCAGAGAAGTTGGTCTCCATATCAAATTGAGATATGGCAGATTATTAAAGCTCTGAGACAATTTCCAGTGTGCACCAAAAATTGCACTATTTCCATCTCCAATTTGCATCAATTCTTGCACCAAATTTGGTGCAAGACTTTTGTTTTTACTATTTGGTCCCTCTAATTTTAAAAGTTTTGTTATGTGAATTAAACACATTAAATAATACTCCCTATGTCCCGGAAAGTTCGTCCCATTTTGACTTTTTATGGTCAATATAAATAAACTTTGACCAAACATTATTGATGTCGATCTAATCATCCAAGTGAAATTCTAAAAATTGTAATTGATAAATCATTATGTGATTTACCAATAACAATTTTTATAACTGTATTGTGATCACTAGATCAACACCAATGTATGGTCAAAGTTAATATGTGTTGACCCTAAAAAGTCAAAATGTGAAACTTTCCGGGACATAGGGAGTATGTTAATAATTTATGGAACATGTTTTACTTTATTGTACATTGTCATAAACAATATTAAAGTGTATATTATTAGTATTGTAGACTACAAATATTTCTCTTTTACAATTTTATCATCTTAATTAAAGAAGAGGGGTCAATCTGTGAAAATACTAAACTTTGAGTATTAAAGTGGAAGATGAGGTGTCAATGGAATACTCCCTCCGTCCCATTTTAAGAGTCAAAAAATGGGTGGGTTCAAGAATTAAGGAAAAGGTGATGTGTTGTGAGTGTTGATAGTTGGGTAGGAGAGAGAAAGTGGGGTAGAGAAGAGTTAGTGGATAATTGTTGTGAGTATGACATGTAGGACCCACTTTCCATTTTAGGATTTTGACTCTTAAAATGAGACGCCCTTTTAGGAAATTTTAGACTCTTAAAATGGGACAGATGGAATATTCTTTTTGATGCAATATTTGGTGCAAACATTGGAGAGAGAAAAAAAATGGTGCAAAATTTGGTGCAATTTTGCACCAAATTTGATGCATCACATTGAGATGCTCATACTACCCTTATAAAAGAAGGGAAGCCTAACACATGACACTCCCAGTATTGTGGGGACGAGGATTCCTCGAGGAAGCATCCAAGTATGCTATACAGACATAAGTACTAATTTACATGAATAAAAGTAATTTATTAAGGTAAATGAATGAGAGGCTGTCTTACTTGTAATTATCTCTGGCACGGACTTCCCTCTATGCATGAGGAATGATTAATCAGGCGTAATCGGTAGTGAATTCAAGGTTGTATAGCATCTCCCGACGACTTTCTGTACCCAACCGGATTTTAAAATCTCTGGCAAAGGCTTCTACTTTGTCATTACTTTCATAGTCCATCTCTCTACTACATCGCCTTCGAATCTTCTTTAATATCTCCCTTGAAGGTTCAAATCCTGCCACTACCTGCCCGTGGAACAATTTTTATCAGGCCGTGTTAAATAAAATAATATTAATAACGTTATTATTATTATTATAAAATTTAGAAATTAGAACCATATGAAGGATGAATTACCATATCATTAATGATAGAGAGGGCAGCTTTTGCGTCTCGCTCAATCAGATGAGCATCCACAAGCAGAGAATACGATTTTGCATTTGCCTTCACCCCCAAACTGAGAAAGTGCTCAAACACTTTTACTGCTTCGTCTCTCTGAAAAATAAAACTCATCATATAATGGCGTAACAAATCTATCATGATATCAAGAATCAAAGGGTGATGATGCAAATCACTTAACATTCTGCTGTTCTAGAAAAAACATATAAAGAGCTGAAGAATACATATTTGAATAGCACACACGTCAATCCTTAATATCGGTATCCAAACTTAGAAATATGTAAAAAGTTGAATTCCAGTTTTACAGATGGGAGCAGCACCGAAGCAACTTTGCAAAATTCTTAAATTTTGATTTATGCAGATATGGAAAAATATAGCTATACTCGTATTAACATAGTATGGTGTTTATGGTATTATTATGGACCCCGCTTAGGGGTGCCTTTAGTGGAGTTCCCAAGCGAGTAATGCGGTAGGAATGTAGTACTCCCTCTGTCCCAAAATGATCTTCCCATTTGTCATTTTTCATTGTCCCAAAAAATCTTCCCATTTCAACAATTTAGGCTTAAAAGTGCAATAACAAAACATGACTAGTGACGCAAGTGTTCGTACTCTTAAAAGTTTGAATAGTCAAATGGGAAGGTCATTTTGGAACGGAGGGAGTATAATAGAATACCAATTGCTGGGTCTTCTATAATTTTCATTTAGTTGCCTACTTTTGACAGACTACTGGTCAATCTTTGGTTGCGATTCCTTATATTCTTTTCTTATCAAAAGTTCATGAATATATAATTAAATAACCGTTTGCAAAGGTACTGCCTTATTACTCACCTTATGGAGCTTTCCAAATGCACAGATGAGAGCATTGTATGAATGGATGTCAGGTGTCAGGCCAAACTTTTCAAATGCACTAAAGGTCAGATAGGCTCGGTCAACATCCCATATATTCGCACAACCTAGTATTATACAATTCAGTGCAGCAACGGACTTGTAAGGAGGTTCAGCTGTGCTCAAGTTCTCCAGCTGATAATATACCTGGGGAAAATTTTGTGAAAATAAACAAGTCAACATGTTGCACCATGAATTAGCTAAACGTGAAACACTAAACAGTAGGAATAGCTTCAAGGATGTTGCTTAAAAGGATGTGTGTTGTTTCTTGTAATGCACATCAGCACATAAAACAATGATGACGGATCTGTATTAATTGACAAATTTTCCTTTGATCATTAAAAGAAAAAAAACAAGGATCAGAATATGATAAGATTTCTTGGGCAACAATAAGTTTTAGATGTCTTGGGGGGGGGGGAGAGATTTATACTACACAAGTTTGTAGAAGTATAAAGAGGGGCAAACCTAAAAGAGAGAAACTGAATCAGAATGACAGGTATAATTCAATAATAAATACTCCCTCCGTCCCTAAATGAATGTCCAAATTTCATTTAAGGGACATTTTGAAAATCTCTACTTTTATTACAATTAAGTGGAAAGACATTCATTTCGCGACAATTTTTTTTCCGGAAATGGACATTCATTTAGGGACAGAGGGAGGGAGTATGATTGATGAATATAGAAGAAGACATACTGAATCCAAAGTTTCAAACCCCTTCTTCGAGCATGCTAGAACCAATGGATATAAAGAGGTGAACGGAGAAAACAAATCTTGATCAGCTACTTCGGTAGAACCCTTATAAGCAGTCTCAAATTCACGGAGAGTACTGAATGCCTTGGGTAGATGTCCGTCCCCAATCGAAGCATGGGCATTTATCTTCGCAATGTAAGATTCTGGATTCGGGACCTTCTTTTGACGCAAAGACCGCTTGAGAATTGCCCACGAGCCATCCAAGAGCGTAGAAGAATAAGTTCTACTAGCAGTTCCAAGTGCAGACACAACTAATCCTTCATCGACAGAGAGAAAAACAGGTGGTTTCGTGGTTTCTCCTCGAGCTATCCATCTTACCATGAACTCCAGAGCGAAAAATGCCAGCTCAGCATTATCTTCTTGCATGGCAATATCTGCAATGTAGTTGCACAAGTTCCAAGGTGGACAAAGGGCTTTGTTCTGATCCATTTTCTGATAGCACGTGTAGAGAAATAGTAAGCTAAGAATAGTTCAATCTGCACCATATCACATAAAACTACCAATGAAACTAGTTTCATTGTGGTTTTTTTTTTGTTCTCTCTCTCAAAAAAATAAAAAATACTCCCTCCGTCCCAAAACAATCTTCCCATTTGACTATTCAATCTTTTTAAGAATATGAACAATTGCTTCACTAGCCATGTTTTTTTTATGCACTTTTAAAGTTTTAAGCCCAAATTGTAAAGAACTTTTGGGACAATGAGATCTGGCAAATGGGAAGATCCTTTTGGGACGGAGGGTGTAAAAAATTGTAACTAATTAGGCATACCTTGCATCTTTCTATGATTGACACTAACGTATCCAATCTTCCTTTGTTAACACATCTCTTTACACACTCTGTGAATGAGTCCATAGACAACATATATCCTGATTTTAAAGTCAAATCTATGTATTTTAGTGCTGTATCAATCTGGCCTGTGGAAAGCAGCATGCCAACAACCAAGTGAAACGATTCTTCATTAGGCAATGATTCTTTAGACTCTTTTCCAGTCTGGATCATTCTGATAACAAAAAAAAAAATAAAGATTCGTTAGAATTCTGCCTCAAGTAAGAGATCCGTTCACTTAATAACAAAACACTAACATGTGCTTATGAGTAGTTTGGTACATCAGCACATGAAGCTTTAACTTTAGGCAGAACGCTGAATGGTCAATAAACTCAATGTTTCACATAAATTCAAATACAAACTTTCGGAAGCACATCAAATAAGAAAATCCAAATTAATAACCAAGAAGTAAAGGTAGATTACTACTCCCTCTGTCCCTAAATGAGTGTCCATTTTCAAGAAATCTTTGTCCCAAAATGAGTGTCTTTTTTTAGCATAACTTTCTCCCTAAATGTTTTTTTTCGAAATTTTTTTCACCGGTTTCTTTATACGTGCAAAACTAAATGTTTGGAAAGGAGAATACAAGATTATATATGAATATTTGCTACCAAATTGTACAACAAAGTTGAGATTTTCAGTGTCCCTTAAAATGAAATTTGGACACTCATTTAGGGACAGAGGTAGTACTATTCAACCTACTAAGATAATAAAAATTGAAATTAATATTAAATTATAAGATGCATAACTTTTTGGAAACATAACAACCCGACAATCCAAGTGAAGGGCAAAAAGTTTGTACAATACAAATTTGATAATGCTCCGGTTACGTGTATAAAATCTGTAAGACGTTGTCATCCAATACACATCAAGATTAAAAGATGAAGGATGCAGAAAGGAAAATATTTAAGTCATAGAACTAAGTGTGACCCTAATACCCCATTGGAAAAATTTTACCGCCATAACTTTTGAACTTGTCCCAATGGAAAGTACTTTTTTTCCCAAAAAGGAAAATATGTACTCCACTTTCTCTCTCCTTCCCACTCACAACAACTATCCATTTACTATTGCCTACCCCACTTTCTCTCTCCTCCATTCACACCACCTACTTCTCCAACATTTTTCCTTAATTCCCGTTCCTAAAAGCAAATGGGAAATTGGTTATGAGACGGAGGGAGTATGTGTGAAGAAGTCTAAAACAACATGTATTTTGAAACAAAGAGATCAGCAACAGCAACTAAGTTAATTACAACATCATCACAGAACAAGTTTATATGTTCCATGATCATTGATGGACAATTCCAATGCAGTTACTTCTTATAAGCTTATAAAGCATATTCTTTTTCCAATACTCCATTTCAGTCAATTTAGCAGGCAATGGTGTTTTTCTCATTACGTCCACATCACACAAGCAATGTAACTTTTTTCATACTGAACAAACCAATCCTTACTGGCTGAAAAAAAGACTCAAAATCCTTGAAATGCTTCGTCTGCCAAAATGAACTACACCATAATTTAACAAAAACTACAAAAAGCCTCTCAGTTTTCTATACCTAATCTTTCTTGAGCTGCTTCTAGAAGGCCAGCCATTTAGATGTACACCAGTGATTTAGCTGGATTTGAACCAGAAACTCCTGGTAAATTTTTAGAGAAATGGTAGGGGCAAACAATGCTCACAAAATCATGATTGACAACTAGCCATTCATTGACTGGTGTTTATATCTTTAAATGCTTGACCCTAGAAAATAAACATCCAATCAATGAATCAACTAGGATTTTATGAACAAGATTTTGTGAGCATTTTGTGCCCCTAATATTACTCAAAATTTTGTGTCTTTAAAGTATACAATGAATCCACCATAGAGACTAATCATCCGTCATAAATGCCACAATCTAGGAAGTGGTCCCACAACTCTCTAGTGTTATTTATGAGTTCCACTTTTGGACTCACTTCTATGAATAAATCAAAATAAGTATGCGTTAAGGGATTACTTTGAAATATCTGATTGACATTAGTGATAATCAAATTGTCCTAAAATTTCAAAAATTTATTTTCATAATAAGAATCACACACTATTTTTGTGAGTATTGGAACAATACAAAAACAAGCAAATCTACCATCTCTCTATTTCATAAATCCAAAATACAATCTCTTCATCAGAGACTGATGAGGTGAGGACAAAGTTACAAACCCTGCTCCTTTATCTGCCTACTTGGCTCAGTCTCTAACCGCTAGCGATCACTGAGCCCTTGATGCTAACATTAAGAATATAAATTGTATATCAATTATTGTTTTGTTTATTTAAATCTTCCTTCAGAGGTTGGGACAGTAGCTCTCTCGGCTTGTTCCTTGACTAGGTCTATGATATGTGGTCTGCTTCGATGAGCTAGTGATCCTGAGTAAGCCTTGTTACTACATCTTTAGGTTAGGTGCGTTGGCGAAAACAACAAAATGGATGTATGAATCGTATTTACCAGTTGCTTTCTTTTCGAATCAATCTCCAATAGGTCATGTAAAAGAAACCAACAAAGTAATACTTCCTTCAATTCCAATTTAAAATCCTCTGAAAAAAAATCCAACTTTCATCTTCTGAATGTTTTGACTTAGAGAGTATCATCTGAACTAACATTTGATCTTTTCTCTAACTAAACATTAATAACTTTCATGTCCTAGCTTAGACCAGCACGTATGTTACAGGATAGTTCAAAAACAACAAAGTATAATGTAACATAGCTCCAATACAAGGGTTGTCAAAATATAATCAAGAATTTGACTTTTCAAAAGTCAAAATAGGAATCAATATATGAAAGTCAACCAAAACAAAGTCATATCAGCATTAACCAAATTCAGTATCCAAAAAAAAAAAAAAAATAGAAAAATTACATACCTTTCAAGCAATTTCTCAGCAGCTTCAGTTTCTCCAGCCTGCCGCATAGCCTGCAGCACCAAATTGTACGAAGCAGTATTCGGGTGGATCCCATAACTCTCCATTTGCGAAACCAGATCCAACAACTCCCCAGCAAAAGCCTCCATCATCAAATTAGCCCTTAAGTAATGATTAAACAAGTCAACATCAGGCCTATTAGGCTTCCCATTCTTATCCAAAGACCTAATCCAGAACTCAAACAGCTCTTTAATGTAACCCCACTGTTGTTGCGTCACCCAAACAGCAAACTTGTTCATGATCGCCGTAGCATCTAAAGTCTCCGAAATGGATTGAATTTGGTTTCCGGGGGATTGGTGGAGGAACCCTAGAGGCATTAAGGAGGGAGAAGCGGGGTTTTGAATAGGGTTTCTCCAGAGGGGGCTGCCAGAGGCGGGATTGGGCGGGAGAGGGGAGGGTATGGATGATGAATCCAGGTCGGGTTCGGAGAGTTGGGGTTCTTGGGAGAGGAAAGAGAAGGTGGAAATGGATTTAGTGATGGGGTTGTTAGGGTTTAGGGTTTTGATTAACGTTCTGGAACGACTTAGGAACGACATTGTTGAGATTTCTCTCTCTCTCTCTCTCTCTGTGTGTTAGTGTGTGTTTTACTGACGGAGTGATATCATGGAGGAGAGAACAGGAATCTATGGGAGGCTATTTTTGTAAATTGGTAGTGATGATGGCAATTGTGTTATTATTTGAAAGTTAGAGGGTGACTTGATAAATGGGAACTGGGTTTTAGTTGGACTTAGATGGGCCGGGCCGGCCTTATTTTGATCTTTTGGTGGGTTTTGGGCTATTCAGTCCAATAAGGTACATGCGTAGACATGAGCAATGTTAAAGTTACAAAATTAAATTAATTTGCTTACAAAACCCGCTGACAAAATAAGATATCTACGTTTATTTTACAATATAGAATGGTTAAAAGTATGTTAACAAAAGATTTTTTTTATTTATTTTTAATTATATAATCATTAAAAGAATAAAGTAACCTTAAATATATATACCTCTTTTTTATCATTTTAAAAATGAGGCTATTTTAAAATGTACTTAAACAAAGTAGAACTCTTAATTAATCTAATAAAAAGTAATGGTTTTATCTCTTTCCTCTTTTTTTTTTTTTCTTTTTGTTGCAATGAGGTTGGCATGTGCTATAGTAGTTCTTCTATACCTACTTTCCCACCCCTTTGTGTTTTCCAGTTCATTTTTCATTAGACATCATAATGCAAACAATCACCATTATAAAATTAAATCTAGCCACTTCCCCCCAAAACTTAACTTTTCTTTTATTTCTTTCTTTCTCTTATTCCAACTTTTACATCATCCAGCAATTAGTATTGTGTACCTCCGTCTCATAACAAACTTCTCATTTGTCATTTTAGACGTCTCATTGGAAACTCTCACTTATCTCACTTTCTCTCTCCACCTACTTTTCTTTAATTCTTGTTCCTTTCTTTGTTGTATCTTTCTTCAGAGCAAGTCTAAAGATATCCTTGACCAAAAAAGGCAATCAACTACTAAAACAGAAAAAAAAATATTCACTTTTGTTATATACTTTCTTCGTTTTTTTTTCAGTTTTCACGTTAATAATCTACTTATTATTTTCTAAATGTTACATTGTATGTGTATGCTTTCATAAATATTTTTCATCATGTTTAAAATGATTGTGTTTATTGCATGTTGTAAAAGAAACAATGCTCATAATAATGTTTCAATTCAATTGTTCGGTTATGAAAATAAAGAATAAATATATTATCGTATTCCTCCATCTTAAATTGTAACGACCCGAGCTCGCAAGTCTGACTCGCTTCATAAGCACCAGTGCACCATACACTGGACATCCACTCGGCTTACCACAGTCCCACCCAAAAGTCCATGGATTGTCGGCGAGTTTGCAAGCTTTACGCCCGGGGGTCCGCTCTGATACCATTTGTAACGACCTGAGCCCGCAAGCCCGCTACATAAGCACCACACACTGGCCCACTGAGCACAACAACTGGGTCCACTTGGCTTACCACAGGCCCACCCAAAAGTCCATGGATGTTATTGGTGCTCAATTGTAGTACAGTGGAGACTTATATATCACAATCAAAGCCCATATCTTTTCGATGTGGGATGGGGTATTACATTTGTAACGACCCGAGCCCACAAGCCCGTCCCACTACATAAGCACCACACACTGACCCACTGAGCACAACAACTGGGTCCACTTGGCTTACAACAAGCCCACCCAAAACTCCATGAATGTTATTGGTGCTCAATGGTAGTATAGTGGATGCTTATATATCACAATCAAAGCCCATATCATTTCGATGTGGGATGGGGTATTACAAACACCCTCACTTATATCATTGTCGTCCCCGACAAGGCCCAAACAATACACAAATCGTCCCCCCAGGCGAGCTCGCAAGCCTTACGGTCGGGGGTCCGCTCTAATACCATTTGTAACGACCCGAGCCCGCAAGCCCGACCCGCTACATAAGCACCACACACTGACCCACTAAGCACAAATAACTGGGTCCACTCGGTTGACCGCAAAACAACCCAAAAGTCTATGGATGTTATTGGTGCTCAATGGTAGTATAGTGGAGGCTTATACATCACAATCAAAGTTCATATCTTTTTCGATGTAGGATGAGGTATTACATAATTGTTGGAAAAAGTGTGTTTTGAAGGAAATTGGGTATTATTTCCGTAAGGGTAATTTTGTCAAATTACTAAATTAATTATGGGTTTGTGTTCTACTCCATGAGAAGAAAAAATCAAGTATTTATTTGTTCAAAATGGTTGTTGGATGAATAAGATATGAATGCTCAAAGTAAGTAGGTTGGAAGAAGTAAATGAGCTTATCCCACATTGGAAGAAAAATGAACTTGTTGCTAGCATATATACTTGGGCACAATAGTAGTGTTCAAGATTATGTAGCATAGAGGTTCTCTCTCGCGCGTAAGGGGGGGGTGCAAATCAAGTTCTAATTTGGCTTGCGAGTTGCGTACTCGTACCCGTGCGCGTCTTGCGGACACGAATGTAGCACCAAATTTGCCTTCCTAGACAAGCCCACCTTTTATTAAATTTTTTGATCTTGTGAATCAAAATAATGAGCAGTTGTGAGTTCAAAACATTTGTATCTACAAGGATTAATGAGATTGATTGATGCTTTAATTTTGAGATTGATTGCAGTAAATAAAAACTGAAATAACACGAAATTAATTGTGTTTAATTCTCGGGTTAATAACAGATTTCAGTTTGTAATCGTTGGCTCTGTGCAGATATAAAATGGAGGGCTCACCAACAGTTTGAACACACGAACAGAGAAATCCTCCTCCATTTTCTTTGTTGCATATTGTTCTATACATTTTCCCTTGGCCTCCTTGCATCAACAGTAGTGGTGATACTGTCCAAGCACAGTTCCGTTTGCCGGAAAACTTAGGTGCAAAGTGCCCCCGGTCCGCACGTTCTATCCTGTAAGACTAGCGTTCCGACAAGACTCAAGCACACTCGGTGAGGGGACGAATAAATCTTAAGGAGACAGTGACTAGCATTGGGCTCGTACAAACATCAACTAAAATATTCTTTTGTATTTTCAGTTTATAATTTTATTTTTATTCTGTAATTGTTCTTTTCTGTTTGTTGTAACCGCTAACACTAATTACATAAATATATAACTTTGAAACGAAAGAAGAATAAAGTGTAGAAACTTATGCATTAAAATATTGTATTATGCCATTAAAATAATTGTAATAATTGATGATTGTATTGTACAATGAACCAATAAATTCTTTTAAGTAACTTTGTTCACCAAACATACTTCAAATTGAAGTGATTACTACACAAGAGAGAGTAAAAAGAGATCCATGTTTTTGTGCATGTGGGATTTTCTTTAAAATGTCAAATGCATACCCATATGAGGAAGTCTTGTGTGAAATGGTTTCATACATGAGACGGGTCTTAGTGAGAGAAGAAATGAGCGTGTCCCGTCTCGCCTATAGAGGGCAAACCACTTACTATCTCGACGAAACTCGTTTTATATGTGAGACCGTTTCACATAAATTTTTGTCTTTCACCTATGACCTAACTAAAGTCAATTTCTAGCCACCCTAAAGTTGCTTAAATTTCGTCCATTTTATTCAAAAATGTCACACAAATAAAAACAATTACGACTTTCATCTCAAAATAATTATTCAACTTGAATGATGTGAAAATAAGCATTAAATGGGATGAAAAAGAAGAATATATATAGTATGGCAGCATTCATGGTTTAAAGTTAGATTCTGATGCCTTCAATCAAACTTATGAAAAGAAGCTTCACTATACTACAATACTTGTACCACCACCATAATGCAAGCTTGATCATAATGACACGACTCAACAAAATATACCAAAAGAACCCCCTTTTTTGACCCACCTTTCCTACCCAACCAAAGGATAGTAGTTATGGTGAAAATAAATTGTGTTTTTAGATAATAAATAGTTATAATAAATTTTAAGGAAAAGTGTACACAAAATCACTTAACTCTTCATATTTTGTGGATTTAATCAGTAAATTTATTTTTATTTTTTTGCAACCAACATATTCATTTTAGTTTTTTTTTTTTTTTTTTTTTTTTTTGCATTTATGATCACTTTCACTAATTTCGTTAATTTTTTCCGTTAAATAGTCATTATGCAACGCGTGACTGCATGTGATAAAAAGTATAAGAGGTAGTTCATTACTGAAATTTTTGAAAAAAATATAATAAATTGTTGAAATGCAGTCAACTTTCTGTTAATAACGACAAATTCTGATGAAACCGTCACAAATCTGACGGATTTGACTTTTTTCTTACGGTTTTGACGGGACGGTTCTAATGGTTTCTCTGATGGTTTTAACGGTTCCGGTTACGGTTTGGTCTTGTCGGTTCGGCGGTTCGACGGTTTTTGGGAGGTTGCATGTATCATAAATGGTTATGATTCCTCCGGTTCCAGTTTTCGAGGCGGTTTCGATTTTTAAAGTTCCGGTTCTAGGCTGGGCTGGTTCAGCAGTTCCGGTCTGATTCCAGTTTGATCAATCCCTAAAATATACATGTATGCAGTATTGACAAAAATTGAGTTTTTAGCTTTTCTTTCATTTCCCCCAAAATACTCCCTTACAAGTATTTTGATGATCCATAAAATCAAATAAATACGGAGTAAGTACAAAAACACCTCAAGAATACTCGGTACTCCCAAACAATACTCCCACCGTCAAGCCTCTTTTTTATTTCTTGTGTCCACTAGAAATCTCCATTCCCCACCTCATCCCTCGCCCCCTCTTTCTCTCTCTCTTTCTTTGTTTCTTTCTTTCTCAATAGGGTATCAGTTTCTGCTAAATCCTTCGAAGATCAAATTAACTGCTTGTAAATTTTACCTCAACCATGACTGTTTTTGCTGTTTATTTGGTGGCTTTCTTAGCCATGACTGGTTATTCAAGTAATTTCTCCACTTATTTCTCTGATTTCTTGAATTTTCTTGAATTTTTTTGATGGGGTTTCTTTAAGCTGACTTCTTTCAATTCCATGTTCTTCACTTCATTTTTGAGAAAATTAGATCTCTCTCTCTCTCTCTCTCTCTCTCTCTCTCTCTGATGTGTGTGAAAGCAAGCAGATGCTGCTAAGTGCTAACTCTGTGTTCAAAACTGAATTTTCTTGAAAAATCTTGTTTTTTTTTGAATTTTGTTGAAAATTCTTAAAAATTATATAATGGGTTCTTTTTTCTTCTTAATTTACTTGTCAAAGATCCTTGCTTTTTTACTTAATATTGAGCTGACATGCTGAATTTTGTGTTTGTGTGTGTGAAAATAGGTGGTAGCTACTGTGTGTGCAACAGTGGGGTGAGTGATGCTATGCTTCAGAAGAGCATAGATTATGCATGTGGAAATGGAGCTGATTGTACCCAAATTCAACAAAATGGGCCTTGTTACAACCCAAATACTGTTAAAAATCACTGTGATTATGCTGTAAACAGCTATTATCAAAAAAAGGGCCAAGTTGCTGATAGCTGTGATTTCTCAAAGACTGCTACAGTCAGCCAAACTGCCCCTCCTGGTAATTTGAAAAAAAAAAAAAACCCTATTTTACATTTTGGTGTAAAATCAAAGATTTATTACTTGTTCTTATTCTTATTAATGATTTTTTCAGGCCAATCTTCAACATGTGTCTACCCTGCATCTGCAAGCTCAGGAGGGTATGCTCTCTAACCATATCTCACTGTTTGTGACTTATTTATTATTTTTATTTGTATATTCCATGAATTTTTTGATATTAGGGAAAAAAGTACAAAACTTTTTTTTTTTCAATGGCTTAAGATAGTGTTTCACCTTTGTTTTGTGGGAAGAAGGTATTTACCTAGTATATATTGTAAGATAGTGGTGAATACTTTCATAAATTCCATCTTGGGTGTGTCATTCTTCATAACTTTTCTTAACCAAAAAAATATCTACCTCATCTGTTAGAGCAATTAAACAAGACTTGATGAGAAAATAGAGCGATCACAAGAACACAGATTTACGTGGTTCACCAACTTGGCTACGTCCACGGGGAGGGGAGAGAATATCATTATCACTGGAGAAACAATTACACAAGATCACACTAATCTACTTTGCACGAATTTTGATCAAAAAATTCCTGACTGTGCAAACCCTAGATCTAGAATTATTGATCTCTCTGTGTAAACTGAGCAAACTGAGCTACTAACTGAATTAATTTGGAACAGAGGGAGTATATTATACGGTCCTCTAAATTCCTAATCTAATTCGTACGGTATAAGGAGAAATCCTAATGACCTACTAATCCTCCTAATTCTAATTTCACAAGGACTCTTTAAACCTTGTTGAACTTAGTTGCTGACCATGGAAAAAAGAACGGCCCACCACGTTCGGCCTACTCAAATCCTTGGCGTGAATGAGAACATGAATATGGTAGTCACTTGCTGTTTTTATGGCTAAGGCCTTGAGCCTTAGCCTAAAAAATCACTACGTCTCATTATACTCCTTCATTCTCGGAATTACGAACTTGATAATTTAATCCATTAAATTAGGCGTCCCCAATTTCAAAGGCATTAAACTTAACAAATCTCCACCTTGACTTTGAATCTCTCAAATAACAAATCTTTTCTCCCCCCTCGCCTCTTCTGCTATCTAATAGCTGCGAACATTAAGCAAGTCCAAACAATGTTGGAACTTGCTCCCTGTCACGGGTTTTGTGAACATGTCTGCAGGGTTGTCCGCCGTCCCTACCTTCACCTTTACCCGTTTCTCATCCCTTAGAAAATGGTATCTGACACCAATGTGCTTGATCCTCTCTTGATTCTTGGCCAAACAAATCGCGCTCAAACTATCGCAATAAATAATAGCCTGATCCTGATGTATCCCAAGATTGCTGATCAATCCCTTCAACCATATTCCTTCCTTAGCGGACTCTGTCAATGCCACATATTCTGCTTCTGTTGTAGACAACGTCACTGTCGCCTGCAATGTAGCCTTCCAACCGACAACTGACCCACCAAACGTGAACACATATCCGGTCTTCGATCTTCTTGTATCTACATCACCTGAATCTGAGAAACCTTCGACTGCACATTCTGTCCCATCTCCATAGACGAGTCTGACGTCGCTGGTGCGCACTGTAGCATACATCAAACTACCAACTGCACTAGCATAGGATACTCGAGCCATATACTCTTTCTCCTCAGCCGATTTGGGCCCAAACTCGACTGTCTGTGCATTCACTGCACCCAGAGTATCTATAGCCTTAGCTGTTGACCTACCAAGCCTCTCTAAAACTTTCTTGATGTATCTTTTCTGGGATAAGAACAGTTTTCATTTGGATCTGTCTCTATAGATCTCCATACCCAGAATTATCTTCGCGTTTCCCAAACCCTTCATCTCTGCGACCAAGCCTTTCAGCTTCTGAATCCCTGACTTCTTGACTGCTGCTATCACATAGCTGTCAAATCCTTTGTACCACTGCCTAGGCGATTGCTTCAATCTACAAACTTGATCTTCCTTACCAGGAACTTGGAATCCTTCCGACTCTGTCATGTATACCTCTCCCTTTATTGCTAGCAACACTCTGATCGAAGTGTGTCTGACCACTGGTGAGAAGATCCTATTGTAGTCCACCTCCTCTATCTGTGTGAAACCCCTTGCAACAATACGAGCTTTATACTTAACCTCTTCTGCCGGTGATATCCCTTCCTTTTTCTTGAAGATCCACTTGCAAGTCACAACCTTTCTGCCTTCTGGCCTTGTGGTCAACTTCCAAGTCTGATTCCTGTGAAGAGACTCCATCTCATCACCCATAGCCGCATACCACTGAGATGACTCTGAACATGTATCTGCTTTATTGAAAGTAGAAGGTTCCGTAAGAACGGGCTCCACTTCCTCAGCAACCTGCAGTGCATAAGACACCAAGTCTTCAAATTCATACCTTTTCGGAGGCTTCCCGAAATTAGCTCTTCTAGAGCTTCCTTGTGCTAACCCATGTTCCTCGGGAACTGAAATTGAACTTTCTGGTGCTTCAATCTTTGTCTCTGTTGGTGGATCCTGATCAACATCTGACTGTGGGACAACTAACTCTTCAGTATCTTGTTGCTCCACCTGTTTATCAACACCGCCAACACTTGAAACAATCGTGGATTTACCAGTCCATACCTCATAGGGACTTTGAGGCTAATACTGGTGCAAAGTCCATGATTAATCAAGTGATATGTTGTACTAAGCGCTTCTGCCCAGAAACGTTTAGACAACTCTGCATTGGAGAGCATGCACCACACTCCCACAAGCAATATCTGATTCATTCGTTCTGCTACACCATTCTGCTGTGGCGTGCCTCTGCTGGTGAGATGTCTAGAAAACTCCACCTCTCTGCAAAACGAATCGAACCCAGTACTGCAGAACTCCAAACCATTATCTATCCGGAGCTTCTTGATCTTCTTCTCTGTCTGGTTCTCTACTACCGTCTTCCAGTCCTTGAAATTCCTTAAAGCCCCATTCTCGTGCTTTATGATAACCACCCAA
Source organism: Campanula takesimana (assembly GCA_026119855.1). Taxonomy (NCBI): domain Eukaryota; kingdom Viridiplantae; phylum Streptophyta; class Magnoliopsida; order Asterales; family Campanulaceae; genus Campanula; species Campanula takesimana. The sequence goes on from JAOWBW010000462.1 coordinate 598,074, forward strand.
GTCTTCCTCGAATAATCATCAACCATAGACAAGAAATATCTGTGCCCCCTTAGAAATTCCTGACGTGAAGGTCCCCAACTCTCTGAGTAGATGTAATCCAGAACGCCTATAAGATCCTTGATCTTATGGCCATAAAGAAGATCTCTGTTAGTCAACTCATGCATCTCTCGAGTGCTCATGTGACCGAGCCTGATGTGCCACAGCTTAGACATATCTCCCTCGTTCACCTCTTCTGATGCATCCATAGTCGACTCTGTAAGCGTCTTTCCTTGGAGGAAATACAAGGAGCCCCGCTTAAGGCCTTTCAGCATCACTTCTGAACCGTTACAGACACTAACTGCTCTACCTTTACCTTTGAAACTGAACCCTTTGCTGTCTAACTGACTAAGAGAAATCAGATTTTTCGTCATAATCGAAACGTGTCGAACCTCGTTCAAAGTGAGAAACTTACCATCATGAGTCCTGACTTTGATCGAACCAATACTGACAACCTTGCAGACTGCACTGTTGGACATGCTTATATCACCGCCAACTATCTGCCTATAACCGGTAAACCATTCTCTCCTAGGACTTATATGGTAAGAAGCTCCTGAATCAAGAATCCACGCATCAGATGCGCATGCTGATTCTGATGTTACTAGAACATAATCCTCTTCTGAACTGCTATCTCTGGCCATCATGGCCTCTGCTCTGACAGGTGCCTTGCCTTGCTTCTTTCTGGGGTAGTCGAACTTCCAATGTCCCTTCTCTTTGCAGAAATTACAGATATCCCCAGGCTTCGGACCCTTCTTGTGTGAAGAATTACCTTGATTGTTCTTCTTCCCACTAGAACCCCTGTTACTGCTACTAGCAACCAAACCTGATGACTAGGTACCTGCCTCATTCCCACTCGCCTTTCGGCGCAATTCCCTCGTCTTGAGAGAAGTTTTCACTTCCTCTAGAGAGATCCCATCTTTACGGTTTATGCACGAATCGACATAATGTTCATAAGACATAGGTAAAGATACTAAAAGCTGTAAGGCTGCATCCTCGTCATCCACAACAACTCCTATATTACGCAGTTCAAGTAATGCAGAAGTAAATCTGTCAAGATGATCATTTATGGGCGTACCTTCAGTCATACGAAAATCATATAGCTTCTTCTTCAGGTATAACTTGTTGGTCAATGAACGTGTCCTGTACATATCTTCCAACTTTAACCAAAGATCGCTTTCGGAGTCTGTTCCTGCAACATTGGTTAGAATCTCATCATCCAACTGTCTGATGATCTTGGCGTGAGCCTTCTGATCTAACTTCTTCAACGCTGCTTCCTCCCTGACGGCTGCTTGTTTGTCCTTCTCTGACTCTTCTGTAGTGATTGCTTTATCCTTGGGATCCTTACGATCCCTGATTGCAATCTCCAACGGTTCCCATAAATCTTTGTCTATCAACAAAGCCTTCATCTTGATCTGCTAGAGAGAAAAACTATTCTTCCCATTGAACTTGTCGATCGAATCTGCTCCTTGACCCATCTTCTTATTCTCTGCAGCGGAATCCCTGAATCTTTAACCATGAACCAAAGCTCTGGTGCCACTTGTTAGAGCAATTAAACAAGACTTGATGAGAAAATAGAGCGATCACAAGAACACAGATTTACGTGGTTCACCAACTTGGCTACGTCCACGGGAAGGGGAGAGAATATCATTATCACTGGAGAAACAATTACACAAGATCACACTAATCTACTTTGCACGAATTTTGATCACAAAATTCCTGACTGTGCAAACCCTAGATCTAGAATTATTGATCTCTCTGTGTAAACTGAGCAAACTGAGCTACTAACTGAATTAATTTGGAACAGAGGGAGTATATTATACGGTCCTCTAAATTCCTAATCTAATTCGTACGGTATAAGGAGAAATCCTAATGACCTACTAATCCTCCTAAT